>CATQJL010000316.1:9502344-10176517 GCA_958299035.1 Cylicocyclus nassatus
CGCGTGAAATTGACGACGACGTAGTTTCCATGCAAATACTTAAAAAAAGCGATGATTTACATACTTAGAGAAGAGAAACTTCTTGCTAGCTTACCTTTCTTTGTCAGCAAGGAGTTACCTAAAAAGCAAAAAATAAGCAAAGAAAACATTGTAAAACTCTGCTGAAAATCCTAGTGGCAATTATTGACGCATAGGCGTTGTCGCGTCTGCAGGGACACTATATTAAGCAAGAAATCTACTCGAATGTAGGTATTGACTACATAATTATTGAAAATTACCACGTACATACAATACCGCTCATAATTCGTCAAAAAAGTCGCCGGATTTTGGCGCACTCCGCCACACTCCGCCACAGTGCGCCACAATCCGGCGACTTTTTTGACGAATTATGAGCGGTATTGTAATTATTGAAAATTTTTTCGCAATAAATCGTACGTGAGCCTTCCACATGTGCGTCCTTTGAACAGTTTGAGAAAGGCGTATCGTATGCTAGACATAGGTCAATATTTAAAAATTTTAGTCGAATTAATGTTGCCTCCTCTTTTGATGTTGTCAGCTTATACTTGTTATTATAGGTTGACACACCTGGATCGTACTTTGTAGACGACATGACTAAGGTTGGTTCTTTATGGTCAGTCTTACTTTCGAACGATCTTTTATCGTTATTGATGGCTTCCAGAGGTCGTGGTTCTGTCTAGCTTCCGCGTAATGGTAGGAAAGAAACGGAACTTAGACAATAACATTTGATTATTTTGATTTTGTATGACATGTGATGATTGCCCCTGCTGTAAATGATTTCCAGGGCTCTTTGTTGATTTTGATATGGATGACTGCCATATAAGGCGCTTTTCCTTGGTTAAGAGCAACCTGTCCCTGGTTTGCATATCAGTTGATAATTCACTATTATTCCCAATCGTTCGGAACCATCCACACAAATCCACGGAAAACGAAATCGACAACACTAAAATAACATTTTTTCAGATCTCAACAAAACCTGTTATTACAGATTTTTTGAGACCCGAAGGTATATTCTGTAAGCCCGTTGATATCCGGTCAGTGCAATCAACATTCATTTTGTTATGCAGAACTTTCTCTTCAAGGTGCTCTTGCAGCGTAGCGGCGGTATCTCCATCGGCTACTGGACCGTTTTCCGTACCGTCTTTTATTGGTCAGCCGCAACCTTTGATCAGTGCAGAGCTCGAATTACTGGAAGTAGTCTATGTAAGTTCTTGATGAGTCCTTCATAAAGGTTTTTGTATGAGATTTTAGAAAGGTTCCTCGGCGAGTACGTTTGGCACAGTTGAGCTCACCTTCAAATATCTTGTCGGGGGTACTCGAGTCGACACTGGTAGTCAATATTCACATTGTAAAATCCTATTGTCTTGATTTAGCATGGCCCTTAGGGCTTGAAGATTTGGAGGTGACGGCAATGATGAATGGAGATTTTTGTGAGAAAGCAGCTGTTAATCAAAGCGCTGCTTTGTCCAGAGCTGTTGATCAAAGCGTGCCTCTGCCCATTTATGTAAGTCATACGATACTTATAAGGTTTTAATGTAAATCTTTACAGGCTCAAGGTTCTCTTGGCACTATAGTCGCTCGATTAGATGCCGAAGCTATGTATCGTAGATGTCACTACCTCTACTATGCTGATGAGGTCAAGAGTAAACAATGCGGAGTTCGGTCATCTCCTATAGCCAAAGACGCGCAACCGCTTTTATTAAGTGAATTTCCAGATGCAGCTAACTCTTTTCTGTCATATCAGATTAGCCCATGAGAGTTGGGCTGAAATATGTGGGTAAAAGTTGGCAAAAATCGATGAAGTCTGTAAAAGTGATGAATTTTTTTACAAATGGTCATTTTATTCGCAATCAGCTTGACTTGATCAACCCCCACCCCCTCAGCGGACATATACATAACGTCTCTGTTGTTTGATCATTGAAAAAGCAGATTGTTAAGAATACTGAATTCGCAAGAATTAGACTTCCCAGTCGGGGATAAGTGTAACAAGTCAGTGAAGGAAACCGTTAGTCTCAAAGGGGAATTATCAAAAAATATGAACTAAAAGGCACCAAAACTCATCTTCACATTTTCTCAGATTCTCATTCAAAATGGAAAGTATAATTGAGTAAGGTAGTCGGGAGTATGTGCAAGAAGAATGAAAACGACAGCGAAGAATTTGACAGAAGCGAGAGTTCAAAAAAGAACCCGATAAATGAAAGAGAAGCAAATAGATAATAGGGTGTCCTGAAAGCAAAGATTCAAAGAAGTTCTTGGTAAAATTCGATGCATGTTTCAATACGTTAGATTGGAAACTAAGTTTTGCAACTTCTTTCATACTTTACTCTCTTCAGATGTGGAGCGCTCACACTTTGGCAATGTGAAGGGCGTAATGTGTGGTACAACTGCGTACAAGCTGTTTGAATTTTGAACACAAATTAGAACAATTTCAGGCATTTTTCGAAAACTAGCGAATTTTTAAAATTTTTAGGGTGAAGCCAAAATGAAGCCGTTAGCAGCCTAGACCATGCGCAATAATCCGGAATCGTGTAGAAATGTTGGCAAAGATTGACTCTTTCGCTTCATGGCACCACATTTTGTACATAACTATCTCTATTTCTATTTTAATCTATCAATAAGAAAGAACTGAAATTTAGGGGCATGTCGAGATTTGGCGCCCTCACAGACTCGAATGAGTCGCTGTACGCAAGGCTGTTGAGGACAACCGTCAATGACTAAGTACTGATGTTAAGACCCAAAACTTCGCTGAGACTTTACATAGTGAGGTTCTTTGACCTGCTAAACACGAATATCATATCAATTTGTCGAATCAACGCCCTTTCTTTGTTTAGCGTGAAACTCTATATCATATACCTACGGTAGTCTTACCCTTATCGCACAATTGTAGTTGTCGTTTGTAAGGCCTGTCATATCATCTGGCCCAATCATTTATTCCCTTATTATTCAAAATATTGAGTATAACTACTAAAATAGTCAAAAATACACGCAAACATAACAATTAGCTAACTACCATTGACTGATTAATGTTCTATTAAAAGAAATAACATAATTTGAACCAAAAATCCCCTTTTTTCACTTATAGTAACCGAAAGTTGCCTAATTGTATACCCACACCTGTAATTTTGATGGAGCAATACTAAGGGGTCAGGTTGTGTTTACCTTACACTAAGGTTAGTTTATTCTTTATTCTCTTTGTTTCTTTCCAGTAATACTACCGATGGGGTTCACACAAGTAGCTACTGGCAAGGGAGGGTAAGTACTACGCCTCCGGTGTATTAATTTTTAGGGAGCGCCACCCCCTGGAAGCAGCCCTTCCGAAACCTAGAGTAACCTTCCCTTGGTATGGGATTAGGCCTTTCTCTACCTTAGAATTTTGGCTTAAAAAAAGTACGCAAACTAGTTACACTTCGTCTTCTTATTTTCAGGGTACGTTCTTCAAGGAGTAAGGTAAACGGCGAATACAACCTACTGCAGTTTGGCAGTGACAATTTAGGCACTACTTGTAATATTTCATGTAACATCTGTACAAAAATATTAACTCCTAACAATTGCATAAAATATTATACGACTAATCTAAACATCAAAACGTATAAGACTTCAAATGCAAACTGCAATTCAACTCACTTGGTATATTGCCTCCTTACATGTTGTGGTTGTGGACTGCAGTATGTTGGTATTACTAAAAGAAAACTTAGTGTTAAAACTTAGTGTCAGAACATACCTAGGGAAAAACAACTTTTTTGGACAAAATTATTAATGACACCTATGCCTTTCGACTTCAATGATAACATGTTAGGTTGGTCCGAAAGTTCTTGCGCATCATATTCAAAAAATCATAAATTATTTGCTACTCGATGGATTTCGTCAAAATTATATTTATTCGAAAGAGCAATTCGTGCTCTTTACAACAGTGCCTACGCCATGAATTACTTTGAGAAACTACGAGAGTTACAAGCAATTGAAGGAAAACAGTCAAGATCGGAATTTTTCGAGCTGGGTCACAAAAAATTCTGAAGGTATTTTTATTTGACAGAGGAAATTATTTTCATTACAATGGTACCTTTCGTACGAGTTAAAACGAAAAAGATCGGGAGTTCGCAGCAAATAAAGAAAATTTCTTCGGTTTTGCAATTTTTGAGCATGCTCAAAAAAGCCTAAAAACGTCACAGAAAAGACGGAAAATTCATGAATGTGGGTTTTGTAACCTTCTCTTTCTAGTTAAGGAAAAATCGTGCCAATCGAGAGCAATTCTGTTTTTCGTGAAAAACGCAGGCTCGAAAATCCGAAAAAATGACGAAAAACAAAATTGCTTTTGATTGGCACGATTTTTGCTCATCTAGAAAGAGAAGGTCACAAAACCCATGTTAATGACTTTTTCGTCTTTTCTGTGACGTTTTTAGGCTTTTCTGAGCATGCTCAAAAATTGCAGAACCGAAGAAATTCTCTTTATTTGCTCTTAACTTTCGATCTTTTCCGTTTTAACTTATACAAAAGGAACCATTGTAAAGAGAATAGTTTTCTCTATCAAATAAAAATACTTCAAGAATTTTTCGTGATCCAGCTCGAAAAGTGCCAATCTTGACTGATCCTTCAATTGCTCGTAACTCTCGTAGTTTCTCAAAGTAATTCCTACGAAAGTACAGCCGTAGAGAGCATGGATTCCCCTTTTGAATGGATATAATATTAACAAAATTCATGGAGTGGCAAGGAAGTTATGATTTTTTGAAAGAGATGCGCAAGAACTTTCGGACCAACCTAATAAAAGGCTACGGTAATCTAACCGCGATTGAGAACCCTTCAAATCATAGAAGTAATCATCCATTTTTCATTCTTAGCATATCTAAAGACAGAAACAATCGAGGATATAATAAAAAAAGAAAACATCATATACACAGACAATCTATACTTGAAAGAATCAAAAATTTCATTGAGGATTTCCCGACATATTATGAACTCTATTAATTTATCAAAAATAAAAATAAACATTTATTTCCTCACTAATTAATATGTCAACCTTTAGTCCTGAATCGCTAGATATTCCTTCTACTTTCAAACATGCATTGTACAGTATTCTCTGTCATTACCATTTCAGCAAAGTACCCGACAAAAAAACTATCATTACATAAATGAATATCAAATTTCCTTTTTATAATAGCATTTTAGATAATATCAATATCAATAAAATAGTTAATAATACATCTATCATAAACCTTATTAAAACATACAGCTCTAAACCTTATCAATCTATCAAAATAATATATGAATACACAAAAAATGCTTCTTGTAATTCATACAATTATAACAATTTTTGATAATCTTCACAACCTCAACATAAACGATGTTCCATGTGTTTGTAAAAACTACCAACAATACATAGACCCTACACATAGACATGTTGTCACAGGAGATATAAACATATTTAAAACTGAACCTATATATGATGTTTTGAATAAAGGTACAAAAGTAAGATAACCATATAGATATTCTACAGAACAAATCAAAAGTTTATGGCTCAATTTATTTAACATAATTTGCAAAAAATACAAAACAAAATATTCCTTAGACGATGTAGTTTCGACCACCATAAAAAATGAATTATACAGACACTTTCTTAGATACCATGGTAGACTAATTTATAATCTTGACAATAACAGTCATAGCCTTCCTAATTTAAATATCGAACACTATCAAAAGTTCTTCATATTTTGCCCTTTGGACAAAGCTAGCTCGGATTATGGCATTATTTGCAAAAACTTTATCTCGAAATATTAGTGTCAGAAAAGGGATTGAATAACGTGTCAAGTACTTCTACTATGAATAACGTGTCAAGTACTTCTACTATCTATCGTCGAGTCATTCGTAACTTAATATGTGTAGTGCACACCATGTGCGCTATCTTACGAACTCCAAGATTAGATCCTGCTCATTTTAAATGATTTCGCCTCGTTTGTTTGTCTGCTTTTGTTTTTGTGGGATATATGCCAAATAGTAAAACACGAATTTAAGGTTCTTTAGATTAGAAAAAAATTTACTGAAAAGTACTAGTAAGGGTGCCGTCGCATGTCGTGCAAAGTGTGCACTTTCACATATTAAGTTACAAATGACTTGAGTATATGTTTATCTTGGAACATTAGACATTGAAACCGTCATTACTAAACATCTGCAATTTTCTAAAAACCATAATCTTAAAATTAACGAAGTTTGTACCATTCCAAATAATAGGTCGGTGCAAAAGTTTTGTCAGTTTTTCAATTCCATCTGCAAACACGCTAGAATTTTTTTTTAGCCTTGCATTATTCCCATACGGGGTCTGCCACTCTTATTAGTCTCCTCCATGTTTCACGGTCCAATGCTTGACGTTCATCTATTCCAAGCTCTCTCAGATCTGACTTGACTTTGTCTGTCCATCGCAACTTAGGTCTTCCTCTTGGTCGTCTGCCGAGAACTTCTATTGACATCGCTAGTCTGGTGATGTGTTCTTCCTCTCGCCTTCTGACATGGCCATACCATCTAAGCCTCCTTTCTTGCACTTTCTTGGTTATTGGGGCCACTTTCATCGTTGCGCGAATGGTATCATTAGTGACGTGGTCGAGCAGCGTGACACCCATCGTCCATCGGAGCATGCGGGTTTCCATCACTCCAAGCCTTCGTTCATCCTTGCGTGTGCACGGCCAACACTCGCTTCCATACAGCGCAGTTGGGCGGATGACAGTGCGGTACATCTGAGATTTCAGCTTGAGCGGCATCCTTTTATCGCATAGCACTCCTGTGAGACTTCTCCATTTCAGCCATGCTGCGTTTATACGACTGGTTATTTCGTCTTCGAGCGTGCCGTCTGCCGCGATGCGACTTCCTAGGTATTTGAAGGACGTGGTCTTCTTAATCTGCGTGCCTGCAATCTGGATCGTCTCTGGCGTTTGAAGTCCCAGCTTCATGTATTCTGTCTTGGCGGTGTTGATCTTCAGACCGAGTAGTTCAAGCTGTTCTTTCCATATTGCTACGTCTGTCTCCAATTCCTTCCTGCTTCTTGCCATCAGGAGCACATCATCTGCGTACATGACGGTCCAAGGAGGTGGATTTACGAAGCTTCTGACCATCGTGTCCATCACTGTGATGAAGAGTGGAGGGGAGAGAACGGATCCTTGATGTACATCGACATCTATGTGGTAGTCTTCTGTACGTCCTGCTGCTGTTCTTGCGTAGCTGGTGGCATCCTTGTATATCATTCTGATCCACCGAACATATTCTTCCGGTACCTCGTGCTTCCGCAGTGCCCACCATATAACGTAGTGCGGTACTCTGTCGAATGCCTTCTCAAGATCCAGGAATGCCGCGTGGAGCTCACATTGCTTTTCTCTGCTTCTCTCCATCATCATTCTGACGGTGTGAATGGCATCTGCCGTACTGCATCCTTTCACGAATCCGCACTGGTTGGAGCTCAATATCACGATACTTCGAAGTCGCATCTCTAGTATTCTTTCGAAGATCTTCAGCGTGTGGCACATGAGACGGATAGGTCGGTAGGTGGAGCAGTCAGCTACGTCGCCTTTATTCTTCCATATCGGTACCGTCGTACTTCTGCGCCAATCATTGGGGATATTCTTCGACTCGACTATCTGATTCAGAAGACGCGTTAGCCACGAAACTCCAGCCTCTCCACACTGCTTCCAGAACTCGCTGGGGATGTCATCGGGGCCTGTCGCCTTGCCGCTCTTTGTCTTCATTATGGCGGTACGGACTTCATCTTCAGTGATTGCTGGTACTGGTCCATTCACGGGTTCGGATGTTACGGTGGACGCATATTCGTTGTTTGCTGACGCCATCTTTGCGAAGTGCTCCCTCCATCTTTCATTGATTTCCTGCGGCTTCCTCAGAATTCTTCCGTGCGCGTCCTTGATGTGGTAGAAGTGTTCAACGTCTTTTGCGGCATTTGCTCGTCTTCTAGCGATCCGATATACTTCTCGTTCACCTTCGCGAGTACGCAATTTGCCATACAGTTCTGCTACGTATGCTTCTTTCGCTTCTCTGACTCTCTTCTTGGCTTCACGTTTCGCTTCTAGGTACTTCTGGTGTGCATCTTCTGTCCTTGTCTTTTGCCATGCTTTATACGCCATCTTCTTGCTTTTTATCACTAGCTGCACTCCATCGTTCCACCACCATGTTTCCTTGTCAAGCTTCCTTCTTCCTGGCTTCGTGCGCTCAAGTAGATCGCCAGCTATCTGATGGATGTTGTTCTTCAGATTCGTCCAGGAATGATTTGGATCACTTCCCACTTCTGGCAAGGCGGATTCCATTAGCGTTCTTGTACGGGCGTCGTTCTTGAGTTTCCACCACTTGATGCGTACTTCAGCTTCTGTCGTAGCCCTCCTTTTCCTGTCTATTGGTATGTTAAGATCTAGTATTAGTGGCCGATGCTGTGGCACGCAATCTTCACCTGGGATGACTTTGCTGTCTTTCACGTACTTCAGCTCGTTGTACCGTACACTCCAGAAGTCTATCTGCGATTTGCGTCCTCCACTGGCATACGTGACGAGGTGATTGGTCTTCTTGATGAAGTATGTGTTTGCCAAGGCTAATTCATGAGCTGTAGCGAATTCCAGGATACGTTCTCCTTCATCATTAAGCGTTCCGTACCCGTGATTGCCGTGGCACTTCTGTAGACCGCTCCGTTCTTCTCCTACGTGCCCATTGAGATCTGCACCGATGAGAAGCATCTCTTCATGTGGTATCGAGCTGACGTAGTCATCAAGCATTTGCCAGAATTCTTCCTTCTCCGCTTCTTCGCAGCCTGCTTGTGGTGCATAGGCCGTTATTATTCGAAGTACTCTCTTCTCGGTATCTAGTCTTATACCCATGAGACGGTCACTCAGTCGATCTACAGCCATGATTCTGTTCCTCAACGCTTCAGAGACGACTATACCGACACCGTTCCTGCTGTTGTTCGTTCCTTTGTACAGAAGTTTGTAGCCATCTCCGATATCCCGTGCTCTTTCACCTTTCCATCTGGTCTCCTGAACACAAGCAACGTCTACTTTACGTCTTCTAAGAAGATCGGCAAGTTCGCGATGTCGAGATGTGAGAGAACCGACGTTGATGGTGGCTAGACGTAATGCCGAGAACTTGGAAATCTTTCTATGGTGAACTAGCTTCTTTGGCCGTCCCCGTTCACCTTGCTGAGACGGTAACCCTCGCCTATTGTGCGCATCCGTCGGGCTCGAATGCGCGTCGCCTCCGGGGAACGCCCTAGCTTTTGTACGAGAATTCTGTTGAGACATAAAAGAGCATGTGATGCGACGTGGTGTCTTCTTCAGCCGGCTTGTCGCTTGCTTCCTTTTGGGTGAGCAGCCTGACGCTGGAATCGTGGGCAGAGCTTTTTTCCAAAGAAGTTAGGCCCGCCGCGGAACCGAACCTGTGACCTTCCTTGCCGTAGTCAAGGGCACTAACCTCTCGTCCAGCTCTGCCCTGCAAACACGCTAGAATGAAGAGAAACAAACGCTTCAAAATGTATTTGATGCAAAATTTCTTTCTCTTTCCAGCTGCCAAACTCGCATTGTGTTTCGTTGCGAGAGTGACGAGATATTTGCTGGAAATTACAACCACTCGTTTTTGCCATGTACAACTTTCGCTAATTTCCAAAATTTTTTGTATGAGACTTTCGGAGGAGCCCTAACGACCAGCAGATAGAACAAACCTTTTGCCAACTTATGCAATTTTTTTCTTTTTTTTCAGCTGCTTTTTCAAATTTTTGCTAAATAATTTTCTAAAAGTCTTATGTTTTGGAGAAATCGCATGTCCTGTTATTGCATCAAACACTGCAAAACCTACAGGGAACTGTCGTTTCAACACATGATTATTACTACTGCTACGATAACAAAGTGAACGAGCAATTTTCGCTTCAGATTATGAAAATTTTGAAACATAGGTTACGTCATTGCGCACTCCTAAAAATGAGAAATACTGCGATTTTCCCATAAATTTTGCTTGTCTCGCCAAAAAAAGACAAGTGCTAGAAAGAGGAGAAAAAGTTGCATTGAATGGTATCTGGACTGTTCAACATCTAATGTTCTACGAGGTTAAAATGGGCCGAATATAAAATTTGCACTTCGAAAAATAAATCGTAGAAATTCTGGAAGACAAGCTGTAGGGCTACAAAAAACTGCCTCTGTTGGTATAAGGTTTGCTTTATCTGCTAGTTGTCAGGACTCCTTCAAAAGTCTCATACAAAAATTTTGAAAATTAGCGAAATTTGGACATGGCAAAAACGAGTGGTCGTAATTTCCAGCAAATATCTCGTCACTCTCGCACCAAGCACAGCAGGAGTTTGACAACTGAAAAGAGGGAGAAATTCTGCATCGGATACACTTCGAAGTATTTGTTTAGCTTCATTCTAGTGTGTTTGCCGATGGATTAAAGAAACTGACAAAACCTTTGCACCAACCTAATATTTATTGCATTCCCAAATTACATAAAAATCCGCTTAAATTTAGATTCATTACAGATGCTTCGGACAGCAGCATTAAACCGTTATCAGAAGAACTAATGCATATTTTCAACTTTTCCGAAACCATTTTGAAAACTATACTAAAATTGTAAGCATTAATAAAAACTGTTTTGATACTTATTGGTCTATAAATGATATTAATATTTCCCACAAATTTAAACATTAATGCAAACAACCTTAAGCTGTTTTCAGTCGATTTCACTAACATGTTTACAAACATTCCTCATATTACCATTCTCAGTAATCTCAAAGAGATTCTTAAAATATGTTTCAATAATAGTAACAGCAAATATGTAGTTTGTAATAATAACAAAGAGTTACTGTAACCCCTATAATGAAAAAACAAAACAAAGGGCTTACAAAATTGAAGACATTTTGTACCTTGTTCAATATCATTTAGAAAATAGCTATTGCACAATTGCAAATCACATATTTATACAAAAGTAGGAATTCCACAAGGGGGGTAATGCCAGCCCTATTCTTGCAGATTTGGCGTTATCTTACTTTGAATATTAGGTCGTTCCGAAAGTTCTTTCCGTCAACCTACCACAAAAACACGTGGAATGAAGGGTAGGGAAACGCTTCAGGCACTATCCGACGCAGATTTTCTTCCTCTTTTCAAATGTCATACTTCTGTGCCGCTTGCTCTTGTGGTCAGTGAGATAATGGCCGAAATTTCGAACCCATAGTTCTTACCATGCCCAACTTTGGCAATTTTTCACAGTTTTCTTTTTGACTTTTGGAGAAGCTTTAATAACAGTCGGATAGAGTAAACAAAGTGCAATTTAGTGGGATTTTTTGGCTCTATTGCTAGCCCTAAAATTTTTTTTAGATATTTTTCTGATGCTATCAAATTCCACTTTTGGTGATGCCAAGAACCATAGAACATAAAACGGCTCACGACTGAGGTGTCATTCGATGCAGCTTTTCCTCCTCTTTCTATTGAGTATTTTTCTTCCCAATTGGTTTTTGGCGATAAAATTTCCATAACTCTTGATTTTGAACCCGCCTGAGGGTGTGCACGTAAAATGCGAAATCTTATATTTCGATGCGGTAAATACTCAGTCACTTTGTAAAAAAAGTGAACAATCATGAACGACTTTTGATAGTGTCAAAATCCGAAGATTCGCTGATATTCGGAGCGTTTATGTGTTTTCTAACTTTAAAAAAGTGAAGACTTCTGGAAAAGTTGTCTCAAAAAATACTGAGAAGCCAGTTGGAATTGCCCAAAAATTCCATTAAATTGCACTTTGTTTACTCTATCCGACTGCTATTGAAGCTTTTCCAAAAGTCAAAAAAATTGTGAAAAATTGCCAAAGTTGGACATGGTAAAAACCATGTGTTCGAAATTTCGGCCATTATCTCACTGACCACAAGAGCAAGCGACACAGAAATATGACTGTTGAAAAGAGGAAGAAAAAATGCGTCGGATAGCGCTTGACGCGTTTCCCTACTTTATTCCATGTGTTTTTATGATAGGTTGAAAAAACGGAAAGAACTTTCGGAATAATATAAATTTGCCATTGATCATTAACACGTTGACGACGAGCCATTTTTTGAAGGTCTGTCCCTGTGGACGAACCGTTTCCCGGCACTTTTACAGCTGGCTGCATGTATATATGCATGCATCTATGCGTGAGATACAAAAATTCAGGTGGGCGGGGCGGCTCCGCCCTCTTTTGGCGAGCCCCGCCCACTTTTCAAAAATGCTGGAAATTGCCCAAAATCAACGAATTCGTGCAAATTCCGGCATTTTTGAGAAGTGGGCGGGGCCTGGCTGATAGTTGTTTGAGGTCTTTGCGTTCATTTACGGCCTCATCCATGCTTTTTATGAACAAAAATGGCTCTTGTGGGAGGCATAGGAGTGGGCGGAGTCTGCCAAAAGGGGCGGAGCTAATACATGAAGTATATCTGAGCCTATGTTGATTATATGAACAAAAACTGAGAGAATTGGACAGATAGTATTGAAATTGAGGCCGCCGCGCACCATTGCGCGGCGTCGTCCACAGGGACAGACTGCCTGCCGCGCACCATTGCGCGGCACTGTCGTCAACGTGTTAAAAATGATATTCTGTTCAAACCTTTCAGATATATGGATGATTTATTGATTATACATGATTTAGAAGAGAAAAGGATAAATAAATGGTTGATTGACACTTACAATAATATATTAGAGTTGAAAAATACGCACCAAAGCGAATTAGAATGTGATTTTCTTGATTTAAAAATAAGAATTGAAAATAATAAAATTATTACGCAACAATATAACAAAACAGATTATTTTACCTTCAAAGTTAGTAGATTTACACATGCGTTTTCACATATAAGTGTTAAGGTTAAACGTCCATTATATACAGTGAATCTGAGGATTTATAGAATATGTACAAAATTCGAAAATTTTTTACATAGACTATTGATGCTTTTTAAACAACTCAAGGATTTAGACTATACACAAAATATAATCATTAATGCTTTCATAAAATGCTTCATATTTAACAAATGTATCACATACAATTATATAGAACTTCAGTTTTTCAAAAATGTTAAACATTCGTTGAATTCGTAATTAATAGACTAGATCATTGCTAATCTTTTGATCTTTTGCCCTACCAAACTGGTATAAATTTCCAGCATAATACCACTATTGTTAGTTCACCACTCTTCCCTACTGAAGAGTCTTCGGAGTGGTTTTCACTTATTGTATTCCTGTATAGGGGTAGAGGCGAAGCAGGCTTAATAGTAACCCTTTATTATTTATTTATTAATATCGTTTTCCTGATCAGCATGTCGGATTACCCCCTTATGCCAAGTTTCAGCCAAATCTGACGGATTACATAAGTTTTCCCCTTATATACCTATCATAACCTCACTGCGAAGTCAGAACTTGGCAGTACAGCAGCTGCGCGTGTAGCCGACGTCATAGTCTACATTGCAAAGTTTGAGTGCAGCTCCCCCAAAACATCGGCAAAAGCTGAGACCGATGCTTTTGCCAAAATCAAGTAGTTATTTTCCCATAGGAAATCTAAGTAACGAATGGATAGAGCAAACCGTACAAAATACAAAGCAATTTCTTTTATTTCCCGTAGTACCTTGTAATTTTCTGATAGAATTTCCAACGAAACTACAGATTTTGAGGTCTAACGCAGGAACAAATGCGTCAAACACCAGTAAATCATGCTAGTTTCAAATCCTTCGAACATGAACTAGCATTAATTCAACAAAACAAATGAGCGTTCAAAAATTTGAAATATGAAATCTCGATTTCCGGAGTACTGCATGGCGCGCGTCCAAAACATGAATTATCTTGCTTCTAACCCTGAAGACTTCACGAACCAGAATCAAATACACCTTTGGCCGTATTCATCAACGAACCCATTGGGTTCTGGAACCCACTGGGTAGGCTCAACCCATTAGACCGGTATTCAAGAAGCTACTGGGTTAGCGAACCCAGCAGTGCTTTCGATGAATATCGATTCTACTCTATGGGTTCGTGAAATCACAGAATCGCGAACTCAATGGGTTGCGGAACGCATTGGGCTCATCGATGAATACGGCCACTGTTGAAGAGAGCAGAAAATGCTGCACTGAATAACAGTTAGGTTGCTCGTCGGCTGACGTTTCATTAGGTTTGAGTTGACCAAATATAGAATTTGTTAGCATCAAGAAATGATTTTTAAAAAATTTGAAAAGCAAGCCATGAAAGGGGAATGATGTTCTGTATCCTATAGGATTTGGTCTATCCGAAGGTTAATTGCACTTCTTCGAAAGATCAGAAATTTGCAAAAATAGCGAAAGCTGACCACGGCCGAGAAGCACAGATTTCGATTTTGGTAATTTTGAGGCACTCGCTCACTGCATTCCAATTCAAACAAAGCATTGAAAAGAAATGAAATGCATCGAATGCTACCAAAATGTTTCATGAATTATTGTTCTTCGATCTGTTGTATTTAGAAACGTAATGAAAATTCAAAAACAAAAATCTTAGCTGTGCATGGTATCTGATTCATAAGCTTCTCTTACAAGGGAAGCTAAGATAGTGAATTTGGCCTCTGAACTTGTCCCAAAATTTTTTATCGTCTTTTCCCATCATTTCTCTATCGACAAATCGTACTTTTCTGCTCCCTGAACGGTGTGAGAGAGCAAAAAAGCCCTACAACACTGTGTTCAAACATTTGCACAAAGTCTGTTCCACGTGACCTTTGAGGCCAAAAAACATCCAATACCCAAAATCGAAATTTATTTCATGAAAAGCAAAATCCTACAACATCCTGTTTGCTCACGTACAGCCTACAGTATCTGGCATTTTTATGCACATTTTTTCAAGGCTGGAGCGTGGAAAATCTATAATTTTTAATGCCAAGGATGTGCGTGTTGTTTCCACATAGGTAATTCCGTAGTGTGACCTTTGGAATTATGGTTATGGATTTTCAGCCTTCTGCAAACGTTACTTATTTGAGAAAAAAAATTAGCGCAGAAAACGTAAAAAGCAACATGATCGCATTTTTCGTATTCGTCTGTTTGAATCCATTGGCAAATAAGTAATTAGAATAAAAGTAAACAAGCACTTCAGGGGCGGTGCGCATCAATCTCCCGCTTTGAAAGAGGGCGATCATTTCCAAAAGAAAATGACTGCCCGGCCGGGTTGGGCGCCTGATTGATGTGATTTCTATTGAAAATGATCGCCCGCTTTCAAAATGGGAGATTGATGCATACCGCCCCAGATAATGTATCCGAATTCTTCCTCTTTCCGGCTGCTACAGTTTCAATGTGATTCATGGAGAGAATGCTGAGATATTTGATATTTGCTAGAACTTACAACCCTTCGTTTTCATCATGTCCAAATTTCGCTAAATAAGTTTTTCTTGAGACTTCTGGGAAAGCTTAAATGACCAGCTGGTGAAGCAAACCTTTTGCCAACTGGAGCAATTTTTTGTAAATCTATGGGGTTGTTCTTCAGAATAACCAAATTTTATATTTATTTTGACTTCGTAGAACCTGAAATGGTTGAATGAAAGTTCAGAAGAGAACAAGCAAACAAAATAACTTGAGGGTTCAGGTACCATTCGATGCAGTTTTTATCTACGTTCTAACAGTTGTTTCTTCTTGGCGAAACGCAAATTTACGGGAGAAATCGCATGATTTCTCAACTTCACGGTGCGCACTGACGTACCGTAGTTTTCGGTATCCTCATATTTTGGAGCCTAAATCGCTCATTTACTTTGTAAAGTCGGTAGTAGTAAGAACTAAGTGCTTTAGTATTGGATCGGGTCTTTAGTATTCTGAAGATTTTGCAGTGTTTGGCGCAAGAACAGGTTATGCGATTTTTTTCAAAACTCAGGGCCTCTCGAAAATTATTAAGCGAAGTTCTAGAAGAGTCTGAAAGAAGAAAAAAATTGCCTTTTTTAGCAAAAGGTTTGCCCTAACTGTTGGCTACTAGCAAAAGTCTCAAATGAAAATTTCAAACATTTGCCAAAGTTGGACATGCTGAAAACGAAGGGTTGTAAATTCTTGCAAATATTTCAGCACTCTCTCAAAAAATCACATTGAGAATATAGTAGTTGGAAATGACGAAGTTCTGCTCAAAAAATAATTTGAAATGTTTCTTCATATTCTAACATATTTTCCAGTGTAGTCAAAAACTGACAAAACTTTTGCACTGACCTAATATGTCCGATACTGAGAGATGGAAAAAGCACAACGAATGTACGTGTACATTCCGATATGGAGAGTAATTATCTAAGCAAGTAAGAACTCTGCAGAATTTTACTAAATGAAAATTTTATTTTCATTCGATTATTCGAGCAATGCGATCGTTTCAGCTCATGGCCACTAAACGGCACTAACTTTGGGAGGAACAAACTTTTTGCGAATGGGCAATAGCTGTCTAGCTTGCTTTGCTTTATAAAAAGCTGTCGCAAAAACGTTCTAAAGGTCAAGAAGAATCTGACTTATTGAAGGAGGAAATAAAATCAGTAAAAATTTCTAGGAAACCTATTAGAAAAAAGGTTTAAAACAAACAGCATCGTCCATGAAGTGAGGTAGTAAAGACTAGAATGTGACAGTATGGAGCAGGGCTCGGCACAAGGTGGCTTCCCGAAATTACAGAAAACGAAGTCCCCTTTGACTTCACAATGACCGGGGTCAAGTGTGGGATGTTGCATGCCACGCCTGGGCGGTCGTATGGATGGGTAAGGGGAAGGGGTCTTCGATGTGGTTTTGACGTTAGCGATAACTGATAATTGTTAACATTGTCAGATAGGCCCATCAGACAAAATACTAGCGCAATGATTTTTTAGCTTACCATCGCATACGTACTGTAAGCATAATCAAAGAGCTCTGAAGTATAAGAGCATCATTTTTCCAATCAGCATGTCAGATAACCCTTGTAGGCAAGTTTTAACGAACTTTGAATTTCAAATATTGGGCCACCCCAGTGAGATGCTCATTTTCAAACATGTTACATTTGTTTCAAATGAGAGTTAACTTCTTCTTTTAGTACTTAATACAGTGAAGTATACAGTGCTACTACTTCTTACAAGGAGAGGATACTTAGTCGAAAGCACCAACCCAGATGAGACATGTATCACCTTAAAGCGACTGAAACGCTGATTCCAAATCTGCAGTTTCTAGCTGCGGAACGGTTCTGTAGAGGTAGTTATGAGGGGTGTTTTCTCTGGGGTTGAGGCGCCGTCCACCAGGTCTCCCCCTACCTATGAGCACTGTAGAGGAGTACCAACTGGTGGCAACTGACCTAGTGATAAGCGACGTGCTTGATAAGGAGAGTGTCAAGGTTTTAATCCCCTTGGCATGCAACTATATCGCAGTTTTTGCAAAATTGAGCTTCTAAATGGCTTTAGAGCCCTAAAGCATGAAACTTTTGATGATATTGATACTAATTGAAGTTAGAAGTGTTAAGAAAACCAAAGTAATATGAGTATTATAATCTTTACTGTAATGTTCATTCAAGGGCTACTTACCATTAGGTCAGTTGCCATCAGCTGATACTCCTCTACAGTGCTTACAGATAAGGAGAGACCGCTGGAGGGCGCCTAAACCCCAGAGGAGAACACCCCTCATAACTCCTTCTACAAAACCGCTCCGCAGCTAGAAACCGCAAATTTGGAATCAGCGTCTCAGGCGCTTTAAGATGATACATGTCTCATCTGGATTGGTGTTTTCGACTAAGTATCCTTTCCTTGTTAGTTCACAAAGGACTCCCACTTCACATAACCTCAAAACTAGGGAATTGAGAGCAAGCCAAAATCTCGTTTGTTCCATTTTCCGGCTTCATTAACTCAGATTAGAGAAGGTCAATCAGGCTCAATTCACTTCTGTGTAAATAAGGATTTTAGGCTACCGAACATATTGTTTCTTGTGGCTTTCCCTTGCGATTTACGTAGTAGGCGCAGACTTGGCATGTTACCGTAACTCAATATTTTCGTAACCTTCAATTTTGCATAGGTAAGAAGAAACGACTGTACCTTTTCTTAGAAGGAACGATTTCGAGTGAAATTCTTGCTGAGTAAGAAAAAGGATTATACAGTAGCAACGATAAAAAAACGCAGATATGTTGATGGTTTAAGGGTAAGTTAATGGGGTGTGGCATGACCCCTAAAAAGTTGTGGCAGCAACAGCTTTTCTGTGTTTGTGCCACACTCCATTAACTTATCCCCGAAGAAAATTGAGGAGCGAATTATGTGCAGTCGATGGCCAAAATCTCAAAGTTTCTGTAGAAGTGATTAGAGCTGAATTCGTTTTCTTTCACATGAGCAACAGTCACTGGAAGTGTAACCACTAAAAACGAAAAATGGGAAAGAAGATTTTTGCTGGCTCCTAATTCCATAGTCTGATGGTTATCATTTGAAGCAGGATTTTTGGGGGTGGGCCAATAGGAAGTAGTGCTTTATACTGAGTACAAAAAGAGGTAGCTAATTTACGTTTGAGGTACAATTGACCATGTTGGGAACCTTCAAAATTCGCTAAGATTTGGCCCACAGGGGTAATCTGACATGATAATTACATTTATGTTACTAACTATGCTTAGTAGAGCCTTTATGTCATGCCTTATAGGCTGACGAAAGTGAAGGCGGAGGGGGGGGGTATCGAGACAGAACTTAAGAACTTAGGGGGGGAGTCGGCGGTAATGTGCCACACCTCTTACTCGACTCTGAGTACGACATCCGCCATGAGATATTAGGGGAGAATACATGAGAAGGAACGGAGCAAAGCAAACCAAAAAATACGCCAAAGAAGCGTCAAACAAATGCGATGATATTCGTATTCTACAAATTGGCGGCATGATGTATCCAGCGCTTAACACTACGCGCCCAGAGCAGCTTTGCCCCCCGCCATTAAAAATTTTCAAGGGGCTGTAACTAAGCGGGGAGGAGGGGATTCAAAGCGGTTTAATAATTAATTTGTGGAGGTCTGGGATAGAGATAAAATTCATGTAAGGAAGGTAAGGAAATTACGTAAGGGAGGGGAAATTTATGACTTCTTCATTCCCAAGCTACCTCAGCTGGCTTTTGGGTGGCTTTTAAGCCAACTAACTCCGAAAAAAGTTAGGCACGCCTTCAGTTCATATGACTTTTTCGTAATTTTTCATCATAGTCCTAACTCCTCATTGTCCATCCCACACCAGTTTTGGTGTCATTTCATTTTCACTTCGCTGTAATCAAGCCCTTTGTTTGTTTGGAATAGCATGGCGCCGGCATGCCGGCAGCGTGCCGGCGGCCGGCATAATTAGCCCCATATCGAAATCGCTATGCTGTTCCGCAAAAACTATATCAAGCTTGCTTGGTAAGCCACCTGTGCCGTGCCCTGGTATAAAGCGGCAAGCGACTATAAGGTAATAGATAGTGAAGAGACCGTAAACACATGTCTTGGCGTAAGTTCAAACTATTGCACCGCCTGTACACTTACTAGAGAAAGACTTGATATTGAAACAACAAGACGACCGATTTAAGTGCAGCTAATTGCATACCATTTTTTTAGCATTTGAATAAATGATTTTGAGTGCAAGAATAAGGAAAACGCACAACACTGCAAGCAGAATAATCTCATCAAAACATTCACACTCAGACGATAGCATAAACTGCTAGCAATTTCCTGTTCTTCAAGCATTCTTGCTCCTGGTCTTGAAGCGTCTATCTGCAAACGTGGTTTTCTGAAACCTTTTCAGTGCTTTCACTCTTCCATCTTGTGATAAAAGGGTGTCTCAATTTATTGAACATCATCCACATATCAGCAAAGGCTGCGTTCATACTGATCCCGAGGTTCGGGAACATTTCCAGCACAGCACTCGCGCTGTGCTGGAACTGTTTCCGAACTTCGGAACCAGTACGAACGCAGCCACAATGCATGTTGATCATTATCCCTTATTATGCAATGCGCCGTTAAGCTAAAAACGTAATGAAAAAAGATAGGCTTGCTTGTTTTTATCACATGTGTTTTTTGAGAAACGTTTTTTTCAACAGGTTGTGATATCGTAAAAAATAGTCGCTGTACAGAAGACGCAGCTACGGCTCCAATCTGTGGACCGATTGAGAAAATTCATTACGAGGTATTAGATGCTGTGATTTGCTGTAACTATAAACCGCTGACCTTTTGAAGGTAACAGAGAAACGACCAATGCCTGGTGAGCCGAATCAAAGAATTCTGAGGCTAAACATTATGTTCGATCCGGTTATGAGAGAAAAGGAGCTACCAACGCTCTATTATAAAGCCTTTTATGGAGAAGGAGAGCCATACGGCAATGTTCGTAAGTCCATTTCTATCTATCGCGTATAGCTCCTAATAAAAATGCTGCGCTGTCAGAATACATTCGATGTCGTCAATTTTATCCGCAACATCAAGACTACTACCAACTGTTTGATATTTGATAATGGAAACTGTTTGGTGAGCAAACAGAACAACTTTGTATTCTTTAGTCGAATGCATAGTGGAATTGGAGGCAGCATTATTTCCAGGAAAGTCACAACAGCATTTTGATATCTGGCATTCGTTATGATACAACATATAGCATTATTTTTTGTGCCATCAAAAATATTACGAATATAGCATTTCCCGATTTTTTTGGAAACAACACTTCGAAACCGAAGGCAAACAGAATTTACATCAGTTCGGCAGTAATCGAGACGATAGGTAGAAGTTAATTCTAACGAACAAGATAGCTTGAGATTGTCAGTAACATATCGATGGATTCAGGGTTGTCTACCAAAAATGTGATCATCGGCATAGTTGGTGTAGCTCTCTCTTCAATAGTTGGTATAATTTTTATAAGATGCTATATCAGAAGGCAAAAACGAGATAACAAAATTTACCGATTGAAGCTATCGCAAAGGGAGAACGGTAGTCGTTACAGTCTTCCTCGACAGTACGTTGCTGTAAATAAGAAGCAATCACCAACTGAGCTATTGTATTTCAGATCTGACATCTGGGAAATCGAGCGTCGTAATCTGATAATTTACGACGAAGCAAAGCTCGGGTCTGGTGCTTTTGGTGCAGTTTACTTGGGTGAGATTTGCTTATCAATCACTCTCAAAATTCTTAAGTTGGGCTAATGACGACATCTATAAAAAGCAATTTTCTGTCACATTATTTTCTCTAAAGGGAAAGTTGGGTTTAAAACAGAGTCATACATATAAAAATCAGAGTGATTAGAATGTAGGTGGTTATTAACTTGTGAAAATGTTCAAAATTCTCGTATGAATTATTCTTTTTTAATGCAAGTCCCGTGTGAAATATCAAGAAGGCAACATATCATTGGTCATTCTCCCGTAGTGATTACTTGAAAATTGGGTTTCCAAATTAAATGCATGTTTTGAGAACTCTTACTTGAGGAGTTGTATCGTCCTTACGTTTCTATGCTTTTCAATGCAGCAGGAATCATTAGAAGATTCAAAATTTTGGTGCTGAGCGTACACTCATCCATTCTACTAACACGCGTAAACAGCTCGCCATGCTGAACCGAAACGCTGCCTTTCAGAACAAACTGTATTTTGCTGCATGACCAAATGCGAGGTTTTGGAGACGTATAGTCTGCCAGGAACATCGCCTCTCGTCTTGACTTTCGTCGACAACGAGATGGCTTCTGACAGCGTTCGAGTTAATTCTGTCAGCGCTTTTCGATCTTTGGAGGGACCCAACTTACGTGAGAATTAGCCGACTCTACAATGACTGTACAACCACGATGCAGCTATTCCATCATCCTTTGACTATCACAACTGGAAAGGGGTTCCGACGAGGTGACACTATCTCGCCGAAGCTTTCACAGTGACCTTACAGTCGGTTATGAAGTCACTGGACTTGGACGAGAGAGGCGTGCAATTTGAGAGATTCTTTCCAAAGCTTTGTTTTGCGGAACGACATGTTCTCTTTTCGAGAAGAATTGCAAAGATGATGCTGAAGTAGGGAAGAAGAACTTTACGGCTGAGAAATCCATCTCCAAAACTCTTAAGCCCTGTGCCATGACAGTTATCCGCAGTTGAATCTGCCTTGATTAGCCCTGCGTGCGCGCTGAGACCCTTTCCTAATCACTCGCAGGACTGAAGGGATTGGAGACGGTTTATCAGCCGTAAATGAATCGTTTGCCCTCCAACTTTGGCAGTGCATTGTTCAGGAACCACTTACCCGTTTCTACGCAAAAAACGCAGCGCCCAGATTTGCTTGGACATTGTCTTTGAGCGTCATCTGTTACGCAGTTAAGACATGGGCGGAGCCACGTCGAAAGTTTTACGGACCACTCACAGTCCACTCTAGGGGCAGTCTTCTTCCAAAAGTCAGCTGACATAAGCAAGGTCTTGCCTGACTTGCCAGTACAAATATTCTATTTTCCTAATCCAACGAAATACGTTGCGAAAACGAAACATCGACGTGTCGGTCACATTATAACAGAACAGGCGGCGAGTGAAATACTCAATTGCTGATTTTTCCGCTTAGGGTTTGTCTGCTATGCTGAGTCCAAATATCCACCAGTGACCTATCAGTGAGTATTCTCACCATCCTTCACTATGAAGGTATTGAACGGGAGCAAGAAGCTGTACAAGCCGCATTTTCCAGCTTTTTGTATAGTCTCTGATGGTCCTCGTGGCCCGACTGTCTTTTCGTCAAACATTTTCCTTTCATTGAATCAACGAAAACACGTCAAAGTTGTACTGATTATCGAACAACAGTGCTAAGCATGCCGCTGACAAGACTAAATGAGTTTCTGAAATTTCGGCTTTTTTGATGAACCCCAAATTTCGACTTTGTGGTTTATCGCAAATTTCGATACTCCACCAAATCATCTGTTCTAATCAGCAGCATGCTCAACACTGTTGGGTTAGACAATCAGTACAAGTTTGGCACGTTTTCATCAACTTCGAAGAAAGAAAATTTACTTCAAAGAAAGGACGGTCGATCGCCAAGGATCATCAGGGGATCACACAAAAAAGCTGAAACATGCGGCTTGTACAGCTTCTCACTTCATTTCAATATGTTCATAGTGAGAACGGTGGGAACACTTACAGATAGATAGACGGCCGAAAATTCAGGTACCTGGAGCTTCAAGTTATGAAGCTTTCTTTTGAGCTGCCTTCCCCGCGGTCTTCAAAGAGTGGAACAGTTCATGTCAAAGCCGAGACGCAGAGCCTGTGTAGGGTTCATCACAACTGCAGCGACATGTGCACTACAATTTGCAATTTATAATCGCAGGTGGGCAAGGCTTTCCCCGACTAAGTCTCCCAGCTTCACAAGGGGAGTTCTCTTCTGGTGCTTCGCATGCCCCAATCTTGTTTTTTCGGTGCCTCCAAATAGGATTGTTCGCGAAGCAAAAGGCGCCGAACAAAATCTCTGAAGAGATGGGCAGTCGTAAATGTGTAACGAATGGACCAGCTGGAAAACAGCTGTATAAGTATTTTTCAACCTAAGCAGGATAGACTATATCTAGGGCTAAGCGTAGGGCGGTGCACGCCACATCAGGGGTTGTATTGGTGGCGGGGGGGGGGGGGTCAGAAAGGAAAGGGGGGTCGTAATCGACGTGGTACTGGTGTTAGAGAAAGATGATATGAAATTTACAAAACATAACATGATATGAGAGTTACAAAACCTCGTGGATTCGTCTTTTTACCCTATGCATTAAGTTGTTCCATAAGTCTTTTCATATCTAAATTTTCACCGTCATAAGTAAGTTCTTCTTGGATTTTAGTATGTTTCGGGTACCTTTCTGAAGAACAAAGCAAGCTCTACAAGATGGCGGTTAGGGGTTCGCACCATGCCTGATCCGCATTGAGTTTCAAGCCAAATTAAACAAAATTTCGAATTTGCGAAAAAACAAAAACAGTCATATCTCATAATCTTCCAAGTTCGCCTTTCTATAAATCTTGGCATCTTGATGAACAATTATGTGCAGTTGTTGAGCCTTATATAGCGAAAAGGCGAAAAGCCGAAACGTTAGCCTAATAAACAACTTTAACAATCTTGGCTATATAAGGCTCAACAACTGCACATAATTAGTCATATCTCAGTCTGAAACAACTCTGCGATTTTCCCACTCTCTTACGCATATGCCCTCCCAACAGATACCTACACATACACTTGCTGCAGTTTTCTGATGACTGGAAATCAAGATGTATTTTATGACCTGGATTTTCAAACTTTGCCTGTAGCTGTTCTGTGTTCCTCCTTCTTCCTAGCTTATTCGCTTAGAAATACTGCCACAATTTGAAACCTTGTATGTGCTCCAGTTCTTGAGAAATACCAATTTGGAAGTTTGAATATGAAAAGACTTATGGGACAACCTAATATAACAGTTGCTGAACAACTTTCAAAAGCGAAAAACGGAGCAAACCTGGTTTTGGCTAGCCCTTAATTCCATATTTGCCGACTATCTGAAGTGGATTTCTCACACGGGGGAAAAAGATCGTATTTTGCACGAATTACAGAAAGAGTTATATAACTCACTTCTAAAACGAAAATAATCATGTATGAAAATCATTTCACTTGAGGGGCCTAATATGTGGAAACCTCAGAATTTTAAAACTTGACCGACAAGGATTGTTGATATGCTAATGATTGTGAGTACGTTACTTAGGTAGGTAGACGATATTGCTGGGAAAGGGGAGGGGGCTTTGAGGTGCCGAGATGGGAGGCGGAAGGGAGGGTCGTATCCGGTTTTCGTGTGCCACACCTCTTGCTCGACACTATGGCCCGTGGTAAAGCTAACTCATAAGGGAACCGTGTAGAGTCGAAGTGGCCTTTCCAGATGAGACCCATACTGCTTTAAAGAGCATTAATCGTTGATTCCAAATCTGCTTTCCAAATCTGACAAGCGCCTCTGGACGCCGAGTTATGCTCGTTTTTCAGGTCAAAAAATTGAATGCAAAACTGAAGCAAAATCGCCCAAATAATTTGCTGAAATGGTCCAGTGTCAAGTATCAGAGCTGTTTATGCAATGGATACATTTTATTCAATATGCTAATACTTGACATTGCTTTATCTGAGCGCTGGAAAGATTCAATCAATTTTACCTAAATTCTGCATTCATTTTTCGTTCCGAAGAAAGGTCATAACTCGGCGTCCAGAGGCGCTTGGCAGATTTGGAAGGCAGATTTGAAATCACCGCTTAATACCCTTCAAAGCAGTATGGGTCTCATATGGAAAGGCCACTTCGACTCGACACGGTTCCCTTGTCAGTTCAGGTGAGCTGAACTGAGGCCCTCATCCGAGATTCTGTAAGATAAAATGACTATCACCACTTTTCCATGCTGTAAGAATGCAAAATGAATTTAAACTGACCGTCCGTCTACCTGACGGGTCGGCTACCTTACTCAAGTTTCACATTCAGTTAGACGACCAATTGATTTGATTAATGTGTTAAAGGCAGCGTACACCCAAAATCTAAGTTACCGAATTTCCTAGATCTTTCTATACCATGTATATACTGGGCCCAGAAGAAGACCAAGTGCGTTGGTCCGGTCTCCCAATGTTGCTTCTGAGCGGAGAAAAACCCCTCAATTTTCTTTCACTACGCCCCCTTTCTTTCGCTCCGCCTCCTCCGGACGAATCCACAACAGCGTAAGCTTCAGTTGCCGTTGCAGTTGCTGTTGCAATGCTGTTGCATCTGCAACTGCAGTTGCAACAGTGCAGTTGCTTTTGCGGTGCGCCTCCTTCGGGCGACGAACCACGACAGCATATGCAGCAGTTGCAGTTGCAACTGCAGGCTGTCATGCTGTTGCAGCTGCTGGCATGCCGACAAGGACGAGCAGTTCGAAACTCGTCCGTCCCTGAAGAGAAGGTCCCCAGAAATCGGGGTTTTTTTGGGACTTTCGGAGGATTTCAATGACATAACTGTAATCAGCGGCACGGGAAGGCCCCAGAATGACAAAAACATCGAAGGTGAAATTTTGGGTGTACGCTGCCTTTAATGAAGACACGCAGAGAAACTTTTCGTAAGTTACTCCTGAGCAACTTACAATACACTTATAATACAATCAGTTCAACATGTCGAACATACTGAGTGAGGAGCCACGCAGGGTGAGAATCTTTATCAAGATTCAACAAGTGCGCCCACATCTTCGTGGGAGACGGTCGAATGGCGCGTATTGATCGATTGTTACTGACTGGAAGAAGCAAAAAATAAGTTTAAAATTACTCTAATACTTTCGGATTCAAATGGTTAACCATCTTTATAATTTCTGATCTACTGACAAAAATCTCGCAATCTGGAAACCTTGCTTTTTCAGAGAAATGACCCAGTCTGGAAATGAAGGTTTAGAGAACGCGCGCCTTTCGACATACACCCCATCTTCGTTGTGATATCAATCATTTAGATGTGAATGTTTAGCAGACGCGTTTTGACTTGTATACGAAATGACCCAGTCTGGAAATGAAGGCTTAGGGAACGCGCGCCTTCCGACATACACCCCATCTTCGTTGTGATATCAGTCATTTAGACGTGAATGTTTAGCAGACGCTTTTTGACTTGTATACTTGCATGAACGTGGGCATTCTCAATCAAACATGTTGGAGGTTGGCATCATCAATCAATGGTTCGGCTGAGGGCAAGCTGTCTCGTCGAAGCCTCAACTGAATTTTTATTCATTTGAGATCGAATGAGACAGCTTTACTACGGGCCTATATCAATGGTCGGCACTGTAAAACATGTGTGTTTTACTGTGCCGGCCACCTTTGTGTTGTGCACATTACTCTTATTATCTCTACCAGCAAATACTTCGTTTTTTGTTGTCAGTTAACCCTTATCACCACTATTAAGGTAGACTTATTGGCAAATCACCAGCAAACCGCGATTTCAAGTCAACATTAGGTGTGAATCTAATGAGAGCGGAAAATTGTCAGGTCTGTACTCCAAGTACGGTATATGCTTTCTTTTAAAACTAGCTTTCGGATTCAAGAATAGGCTCCAATTTTGATTCAGGTGGCGGTCAAAATGTTACCAGAATCTGCAGATGATGCGTCTCGAAGCGAATTTTTGAGAGAAATTGGTCTAATGAAAACAATTGGATATCACGAAAGGTTCTTTTTTTAGCGGCAAGTAGCATTCTCGCAAGTCTTTTTTGTTCTTGCTTGCATGAGGTTGATGATGGATTGAAAAGGGAATGTGAAATGAAGTTCATTCATTTCAATGTAAGGCATGAATTGGTGCTGAGTATCTCTAGCATATGCAAAAATCGTATTCGTGCAGACAGAATTCAGACATCCTAGCAGCAAAGGGGTAACTTTCATTACAATACCGCTCATAATTCGTCAAAAAAGTCGCCGGACTGCGGCGCACTCCGCCACAATCCGCCGCAGTGCGCCGGAATGATCGTCACTTTAGCCATATCTCGCTTCAAAATGGACGAATTCTGAATCCGAGGACACCGTTTGATTCAGCTCGGCGAGACGCATCATCTTATATATGAAGCTGAACGTCTGTTTGTCTGTACGTATGTTCCGAATAGAAAATTCCATTTCTAAACCGATCCGGACCAAACTTGGCACACATACACTTCGGGCCCCGGCGGCTGTCATAGGCTACTTTTCGTCATCGATCGGTATCGATTTTATCTATTTTCATCGATTTTTTTGCAGAGTTCACCTACGGGGCCGGGGATTGGCACAGGGGGTAAGTGAGCATGGGGATCGAATACAATATTAGTTTGCAGAATTATCGATTTTCATTTTGTTAAATTCAGTGCGCTGATAACAGTATTACCACTGATCTGTCGCTGATGACACAAAGACAGTATACTACAGGAGTATGGTAGAGAGCCACTCTGATCGAATTTGTTCTAAGATCTGCTCAAGATCACATTACCGCCCACAGAATGTCAAAATTTCCGTGAACTTCGCGGAATTCCGGAATTTCCGCCAAAGTGCGCGATAATCCGGGAAGTTTGCGATATTTCAGGATCCGCGAAACCATGCGAATCACGCAGAGTACGCAACGCCATAACTTCCTTCGGAATGAATATATTCCGAATCCAGAAACAGCATTGTTTTCAGATCGTCGAGGCAAATATTTTGATATTTAGTATGCTCTCGATTCCTTTCGCAAGGATGTAACGCAGCGTCTGTGTAACATAAAAGATTCCAGTAAGCTTAGATGGTACTGTCCTTGTAGGTTATCGTGCGTTCAAGAGTAGCTGCAGACTGTCTTCCAAAAGAGATAGAAGCGTTGGTGAATTTTGGAAAAATCACGCGTTTCTAAATTCTACTCGCCGTAACTTCCTTCGGAATGAACATATTCTGAATCCGAAGAAAGCTTTGTGCTCAGTTCATCAAGGCAAGTCTTTCGATGTACAGCATATCCTTGATATTCCGATTGCAATATTCTCAAATCTTTCCGTAGACGTCTTTTCGTGAAGGTGTAAAGCAGCGCGCATTGCCCCTAGTAGACTCCAGCAAGGACCTTTCGATAGTACTTTTTCTGTAGATTACGTAGCGCTAAAAAGTAGTCACAGGCATTTTTCCAGTGGAAGTAGAAAAGCTGGTAAATCGCAAATAAAATCTTGTTGTCCCAAATTCTATTCGTCGCAACCCTAGAATACGAGGCTATCTTGCTAAGCAGATGTGAGTTTTGTAATCACCAGGTCGGATAACCCTTATGAACAAGTTTTCCGAGATGTTCGGTTGATCTCATTTTTTCTTGTCTGACGCTCTGTAGCTGGCCGGTGGATTTTGGTCAAAATGCTGATGATCTTCAATTGTAAAGAAACTCCGCTAATAGAGGTTTTCGGACACGCTCTTTACGAAAATCGTGGTCTCTGAGGATTACAGTGTCTTTTTGGAGAGATACGGTGAGGTGACTGTAACTGCATCACGAAAGTGCGTAAGTTTGCCCGCACTTCTCGCGTATCTCTCAAAAAAACTTGCATGCTTGCTCTTCTAATTTAAAGTTATCAGGAATTGTGCTATCGAATGGTGCATGACTTAAGCTCCAGTCTATAATTCGCCGAGTTACAAGCCTACGAAAACACGTTCTCATGAATTTTGTCCAAAATGTAAAGATCGCATATTTCGTCGAAATTTCACCATGAGTGCTTGTAAAACACGCTGTTCAAATCTTTTCACATTCTTAATGGATCTTATTGTATTAGATTTGGTGGTTTGAGCTCTAGCCACAAAACAGCTTCGATATTCAATTGCTGAAGCACACGCAAGCACCATATTCAATACAGTTGAGTCATTGAGTGAAGCGAACATAATATCCGCAATGCGAGTGTCGTACAAGCACTCACGGTGGAATTTCGATGAAATATGCGATCTTTACATTTTGGGCAAAACTCATGAGGACGTGTTTTCGTTGGCTTGTAACTCGGCGACTTTTATAGACTGGAGCCTGAGTCATGAACCATTCGATAGCACATCTCCTAGTAACTTTGACTAGAAAGGCAAGCAGGCAGGTTTTCTGACAGATACGTGAGTGGTGGAGGCGAAGTTACGAGCTTTCGTGAATCCGTTACAGTTATCTCACCATATCTCTGCAAAAAGACCCTATACTTGACAGAGAACACGATTTTCATAAGCAGCGTGTTCGAAAACCTCTATGAGCGGAGTTTCTTTACAATTCAAGATCATTAACATTTTGACCAAAATCCACCGGCCACCTTCAGAGAGTAAAACAAGAAAAATGAAATCACCCGAACATCTCGAAAAACTTGTTCATAAGGGTTATCCGACCTGGTGATTACAAAACTCACATCTGCTTAGCAAGATAGCCTCGTATTCTAGGGTTGCGACGAATAGAATTTGGGACAACAAGATTTTATTTGCGATTCAGCAGCTTTTCTACTTCCATTGGAAAGATGCCTGTGACTACTTTTTAGCGCTACATAATCTACAGAAAAAGTACTATCGAAAGGTCCTTGCTGGAGTCTACTAGGGGCAGTGCGCGCTGCTTTACACCTTCGCGAAAAGACGTCTACAGAAAGATTTGAGAACATTGAAATCGGAATATCAAGAATATGCTGTATATCGAAAGACTTGCCTTGATGAACTGAGCACAAAGCTTTTTTCGGATTCAGAATATGTTCATTCCGAAGGAAGTTACGGCGAGTAGAATTTAGAAACGCGTGATTTTTCCAAAATTCACCAACGCTTCTATCTCTTTTGGAAGACAGTCTGCAGCTACCTTGAACGCACGATAACCTACAAGGACAGTACTATCGAAGCTTACTGGAATCTTTTATGTTACACAGACGCTGCGCTACATCCTTGCGAAAGGACCTCCACAAAAAAAATTCGAAAAAACTGGAAATGAATATGAAATGAATACATACTAATATCAAAATATTTGCCTCGACGATTTGAACACAATGCTGTTTCTGGATTCGAAATATATTCATTCCGAAGGAAATTATGGCGTTGCATACTCTGCGTGATTCGCATGGTTTCGCGGATCCGGAAATGTCGCGAACTTCCCGGATTATCGCGCACTTTGGCGAAAATTCCGGAATTCCGCGAAGTTCATGGAAATTTTGACATTCTGTGGGCGGTATTGTGATCTGAGCAGATCTTAGAACAAATTCGATCAGAGTGGCCCTCTACCATACTCCTGTAGTATACTGTCTATGTGTCATCAGCGACAGATCAGTGGTAATACTGTTATCAGCGCACTGAATTTAACAAAATGATAACCGATAATTCTGCAAACTAATATTGTATTCGGAATCCCCATGCTCACTTACCTCCTGTGCCAATCCCCGGCCCCGTAGGTGAACTCTGCAAAAAAATCGATGAAAATCGATAAAATCGATATTGATCGATGACGACAAGTAGCCTATGACAGCCGCCGGGGCCCGAAGTGTATGTGTGCCAAGTTTGGTTCGGATCGGTTCAGAAATGAAATTTTCCATTCGGAGCATACGTACAGACAAACATACAAACAGACGTTCAGCTTCATATATAGGATGATGCGTCTCGCCGAGCTGAATCGAACGGTGTCCTCGGATTCAAAATTCGTCCATTCTGAAGCGAGATATGGCTAAATTGACGATCATTCCGGCGCACTGCGGCGAAGTGTGGCGCACTCTGCCGCACTCCGGCGCACTCTGCCGCACTCCGGCGCACTGCGGAGTGCGCCGCAGTCCGGCGACTTTTTTGACGAATTATGTGCGGTATTGTACAGCCCTTGGCTGTTGATATTCGAATGTTCCAACTATTCTACCAGTGTTTTTACCAAGCGTAACTCATTAGACTATGCGATGGGTTTCTTATTTTTCAGAGAGGTATTCAATTTGTCTTTCTTCTTCCCTTTGAAAGTCTATATGGATTTTGAATCTTTTGCCTGCTTTTGAGACTTCTTCTTTAGTTCCTTGTCCTTGCAGTATATCTAACTATAAGGGAATGTGCAACCAAAAAATGGAAAGCAAGTGCGCTGCTGGAGCCCGCGGAGACGCCAACCAAGGCTAGAGGAAAATTAGAGACTGTGCCGCGGAGGAACAGCAGAGAAAAACATCCGTCTGGCGAGTCGCTCGACCCCCGCCCTGCTCCTCTCTCCCCGCTCTCCGAGTCAACATGTTTATTTTTTTCATGCGAGTCACATGTTTTTTATTATGGTAGCCACTATGAGCATTGCAGTTAGCTTGCGATTCTTCCACGGCTGTTTGGTATTAACTGTCTAATATACTGGAAATTCCTAATAGAATTAATACAAATTTCTTTCTCTTGTGTCAGTATTTTGTGCCTTCAGATCAGGGCTCGGCACAGGTGGCTTACAAGCAAGCTGGATATCGTTTTTGGGACAAAAAGCAAAGGGGGTTTCGTTTTTGTGGACGAAGATTAGCAAAAGTGGGGGCGTTTTTTTAAGCGACGTTTCGTTTTTCAGAGAGTTTTTAGGGAATATGGTGTAGGGTCAAAGGACTTCGTAAAAATACCCAAAAGTCAAGGGCGAGTTTTTTGCATTTTCATCTAGTCATCTCGTGCCGAGCCCTGCTTCAGATTCTGTGGTGGAGACTTTATGACCTTACGTTTCGACAATGTCGCCGTCATCAGGGGTCTGAAAACGGATTGTAGGCTCTTTGACTTGCTCACCATACCTTCAAGCGCCTCCTCCCACTCTGTCAGTCTAGACCTAGTCTAAGACTCGCAGCATGAGAACCCTCAAGGCCACGAAACGAACGAACCTCGACTCCACCGGTTAGCGACAAGCCCGCACATATGGTCGTAACGGACGTCACCGAGTGTCACCCCCCAGTGAGTCAAGTTCTTTTATGTGCAACGCTAAGCCCGCATAATGATATGAATGGAGCTAAGTCACTACTAATAGACAAGCACTCATTTTTGACGTTCATCTGAGGCTTTCTGACAGAAATTCACGCGGCTTAATAGTTTCCTGGCGCAAATCTCAGTCTCGCATGTCAGTATCGTGCATTTGACTTCGTGGAGTCCTTTGACGTGACTTCCCTGTACACCAATGTTCACAACGATGATGCATTACAAGCTCTTTCGGAGATGTTGGATATGCACATGACGACGATGTGTACCTTTGAACTGAGTAAAACGCAAGTACTGACCCTCATTCAGGCATGTTTACATTGTAACATCTTTGAATGGTCTGGGAGATACTTCTCTCAGACACGAGGACTTGCAATGGGCCAACGCCTAGCGCCAGTCCCCGCGGTATGCTTCATGAGTAGAATTGAGGAGGCAGTGCTTGCGCGTATGCCTCTGATGTATTGTCGCTAAATCGATGATTGCTGTGTTATAACATCAACTCAGTCCGAAATGGATGAGTTATTCAAGCTGCTAAACCAGCAGTCCCAATACATCAAGCTCATTCGAGAAACCTCTCAGAATGGATGGCTCCCTTACCTAAACACCCGATCAGCTTATTCGATGGTGTTTTTCATGTTAAATGGTATCGTAAAAGAGCCTGCAAGAACATCTTGGTCCATGCAAGATCAGCTCACCCCGCAGATATGAAAAAAGCTGTTATCCATTATATGATGAAAACTGCTTTGACGATGTGCACGGTTACGAAGAGCGGCTTAATTCACGAGAGCTTGCATCACAAATCGCGCGCATCAATGGATATGTGCTACAAGAACATCAACGTAGGTTATGTACGCGTTCCACAAAGCTAATCCGAATGCAATGCGATAAGGTCCCTCTTTGCATTCCCTTTATTTCAGACGAAATTAGTAGGCAGATTAAGCAATGCATTTGTAGAGCCCAGCTGCAGGAAGATGTCATGCTTGTTAACATCCCGAATGACAGTTTGAAGAAGCAGTTGGTGGGGAACAGGCTCTATGATAATGAGTGCATGATGGAGCATTGCATAGTTTGTCCCTACGGCAGAATAGGAGATTGTGCAAAGGCAGGTGTGGTGTACGAACTAGAATGTCTCAGCTGCCAAGACTGCTATATTGGAGAAACGGGTAGAAATCTAGCTGTACGGTTGAAAGAGCATCTAGCGAATAAAAGACGAGGGACTCCAACAGCACCGTTAGGACGGCACAAGATAGAGGAGCACTGCGGAAATGATTGCGAAGTCAAATGCACAATACTGACATGCGAGACTGAGATTTGCGCCAGAAACTATTTGAAACCGCGTGGATTTCTGTCAGAAAGCCTAAAATAAACGTCAAAAATGAGTGCTTGTCTATCAGTAGTGACTTAGCTCCATTCATGTCATTATGCGGGCTTAGCGTTGCACATAAAAGAACTTGACTCATTGGGGGGGGGGGGTGACACTCAGTGACGTCCGTTACGACCATATGTGCGGGCTTGTCGCTAACCGGTGGAGTCGAGGTTCGTTCGTTTCGTGGCCTTGAGGGTTCTAGAGCCTACAATCCGTTTTCAGACCCCCTGATGACGGCGACATTGTCGAAACGTAAGGTCAATAAAGTCTCCACCATAGAATCTGAAGGTACAAAATACTGACACAATTACTCTACTGACATCTTATCATGCCCAGATTCAAAGACAAAGAAGCATTTAACTTACTGTCAGTAGGAGGCCCACCCTCACGCTTATAGAAACGAGCAAAACTTTGGCGATTGCCCTCTTCAAAGGAAATCTATGGGGCACAGAATGGCCAAAACCATCACTCATGTTGAGGCGCCGAGATCTCAGTCTAAGTAATTTCTGGGAAAACAGTAAAGCGTGCATAACGTAGAAAATTTCCACTACATACAGCAGTTAAATTTCCAAAAGAATGCCTTTACTCGCGCTTGAATTGTGGCCGAAAAAGTAAGTGCAATGAGATTCTGGTTTTAAGTGCGTTGTTTGAAGCTTTATAAATTTTTAGTGAATGAGGCTAAGAGCTTCTTTCAACCACCGTTGAATAGAGCATGAAAGAAGCTTCTTGACAGTATGGTGGGTAAGTTTCATAGGAGAAACTTCGATGGAGAAAACCTATCGAAACAAGAGCTAGAAAAACGCGCATTACTTTTGCACCAAACTAATATTTTGAAAGCAACTCTTATGTTTTAGGGAAATTTTCTGAAATGCAGAAAATGCGCTTTTTTCGAAAAGAAGACTGCAAGCAAACTGTGGTCTCGCTGGTATGGTCAAAGCTTTGCAGGCCAATTATCAAGCTCTAAACTATTTTTGCAACTGGTTTCATAACTTCACTCTCTTTGGATATGGCGCACTAAAACTTTGGCATTATGTAGAAAGTAATGTGTGCTACAAGTACGCGCAAATCATCTAAATTTTGAACACGAAATAGAAAAGTTTGAGTCGTTTTTCGAAAACTAGCGATTTGAGAATTTTTGGGTTTCAAGCTAAAATGAAGCCTTTAGCAGCCTATACCAAGCGCAGTAATCCGGATTCGTCTACAAATTATTGCTGGAAGCTGACTCCTTTGGCCTATTAAGAAAGAAACAAAATTTAGGGGCATGTCGAGATTTGGCGTCCTCACAAAGTCGAGACTCGAGATGTAAGCAAGAGCTGCTGGGGACGACCTCAATGACTAAAGGGTTCGAAGCTCAAGTTCCGCCGAGACTTAACATTTTAAAGTTATTTGACTTGCCGAACGCGAATATCATATTCATTTGCTATATCAACGCCTCTTTCCTTGCTTAGGGTGTGACCCTGTATTGTAAACCTACAGTAACCTTACAAAAAGCCTTTATCACGCAATTCACTATTGTTTTCGTGATCAGCATGTCGGATAAACCCCTATGCCAAATTTCAGCCAAATCCGTCAAACTTTGAGTTTTTCCCCTTCATACCATATACCTATAACCGTCATTGTGACGTCAGAATTTAGCATAATAGCAGCCGCTTGTAGCTTATGTAATAACCTACACAATGGCAAAAAAATTATGTCGCCTCATATTGGGAGTTATGAAATCAGTTGCAAAACTAGTTTACAGCCTAATATTTTGAAAGCAACTCTTATCTTCCATGGAAATTTTCTGAAATGCAGGAAATGAACTTTTTCAAAAAAAAACTCTGCAAGAAAACTGTGGTCTCGCTGTAGTATAATCGAAATCCTTTGAAGCTGAGTATTAAAAAATCTTTTTATGACGATTTTGTGATGATCTCGAATTAGGAGGCACTTTTACTGCAGAAAATGCGTTTTTGTCTCGGAAATACGACCTTGCAAAGAAACAGTGATCTCGTTGGTAGTGCAAATTTGGAACTATTTGGGCTCCCTTTGAGAAGTGCTTGCTGGTCGTTTAACTAAACAAGAAGAGCTATAGCAACTTTTCATACTTTCCACTTTTTTCGCACAAAAACTTCGTTAATCTTGCGTATATCTTCGAAGCTGAACATTTATGTATCAAACTTTTATGAACAAAATAAATGAAAACGTAGTGTAGATTCACAATCTCACTAAGCACCTGCTAATTCTTGCCCCAACCCACTTATAGCGACCCGAAGGGTCGCTAGTACAAATATTCTATCATACAGTGTAGATTGACATGCAGCAAAAAAATTCGTCTCGACACTCCTCCAAAGCTGACCGTCATGTCGGGAAAAGTGAAACGTGCATGTGTATTGAGAATCTATCGGCGCTCAAGTTCGTAACGAGCGTGGGCTATCTGAAGGAACCTTCCTCGCAGTTCAGAAAATCTCAATGAAAAAAAACGAGAGTTTTCATCTAATATTTGTACAAAAACAATCCGTTTTGACTTGTTTGCGCCTTGTGTTAGAACTCAGAATAGAATTCAAAATTCAGGCATCATGAGGGAGCGCGCGTTCTCATTGAACTCAGTGCAGAACATGGAAGGAAACTCGTCAAAGCTATTCATTTTTGAAATGCGATTGCTACCCTTGTATGTAACTATCAGCTAAGCTCCTGTGATAAGCTCAAAAGTATTCGTGAAAATTGGCCTTTTTGGCAATTACTGCATTTATACTTCAATAGCGAAGCATGGGCGGGGAGTGAATTTTGGGTAATGTGATACCGGATAGCTATCAAAGGTCTGTTCACTGTGTGTTTATTCCTCATCATGATCGTATTGCCAGCATCGTCTTAGGGCGCACTTGCGAACACATAGACATCTTGCAAACTTTACTCTAAATTGTCAAACGGCACTTTATCTGAGGTGAAAAGCGCTTTTAACGTCGGCAAGCAACTCAAACTGCTTAATTACTTATTGAGAAGTGACTAATCAGGCATGTTACGGATCTGCAACTCACGAAACGTTGCATGAAAAGTTGCTAAAATTTGATGAATAGTAGGGCAAAAAAATTTGAGTAGTACGATTTTTGTGTACGCCGAAAGTTAAAGAACGATGATCGAGACTCGCACTTAGTCAGTTAGCTTCTTCTCTAGAGGCTGAAAAATCGGATATATGAAATTAGATTCTTCGTGAGTCGTTTACAAGGTAGAGCGTTAAGGGCAGGGCATACTTCACGTCAGTCGGGCGCGATCTGGCGATATTCCAATTATCTATAACTCATTGTAAGCACAGTTTGAATGTACAGAAAATAGGGCATTTTATCACTCCACGTAAGTTATACACACTATGCTTTGCAGTTTGCTAGTGTTGGATCTGAAGGCTTCTGGCGAATTGCCAAATCGCGTCGGGGCTGAAGTCGCGTGAAGTATGCCCGGCCCTTTGAGCTTAAGGCACACCCTATGCGATTTCGCTGCACGATTCGGCACTGCAGCAACTATGGATAATTGGTCGTCAGAGGGTTTTGTTTGAGAATGACTTGCTCCTTTTGCAACAACTTACAAGAGCTGCGCGCTTATGCGTCTAACAAGGGAAGGATACCAGATCGCAATGGCGATCTGGAACGGTTTGCATATCATTAGATGCGTCTTGATGAGCTGGTTCTAAATCTGGCTTCCATTCTGCTGAGCTCTTATCTAGAAAAAGTTATGAGCGTTTGAATATCCGAATTTGGCAAAGACTCACTGCCACATTTTCAAGAACTAGTTGTTACGGAACACTTATTTATGTGTTCGGTGTATGTATGCATTCTTTGTAGTCATTGCATTCAAAACCCTGCCGTTCAAACACTCCCAAGCTGGTTTTCAAAGCACATTACTCATCAAAACCCCATTAACTTCACATCTTCATCGCCCATAGTTTCTTCTAGAGAAGCGCTTAGCAGATAAGAAAGGTAGATTTGGAATCAGCTCATTGAGACGAATCTAACGATTTAGCGTTTTGGTTCGTCACTGCGATCTGGAATCATTCTCTTGTAAAAGCACGATATATTTGTAGACATTTGGCAAATCGTCAGTTCGGTGAAGGTCGCGATTTGGTTGATATGCAGCATGCCTTAGCATACAGCCCTAATCTAAATTCTAGCCATGCAAGCAGATGAACGAAATTATTTTCTTACATAAATAGCTTGTAATGCGTGAGGTTCTAAATTAGTGTTCATGAGTACAAGTAACAACTCGGCGCATCCGGTATAACTTTCTCTTGGAAGAATTATGAATTATCAACTTTGAATGCTGAACAAAAGCAACAAAAATAAATTTGTGTGTCAAATAAGGGCAAACGGAAAAGAGTAGTACGTCAAAATTTATTCTGAACATGCAGGTTGCAAGCATTTACTAGTGACTTAATCACCTGCAGCCGTCGCATGCATGCTACATTCTGATTTTTAGGCTAGTCAACATGTTGGCATGTATCACAGAATCCGAACCTTTCTGCCTTGTTGCCGAGCTTTGTAGCGACGGTGACCTACTCAATTTTCTGCGAGAACGTTGCAAATACATGATCAAAGTAAGTTTCCATTCATTTTTTTTACATTACTAGATCTGATGTAAGTAGTAAATCTGATGCTACAGCTCAATGCTCAAGGAATAAATTATGATGATCCAGAGGGTGATAACTATAACATCGATATGATAGTCACCTTGAAACAATTATTGATGTTTGCTGTGCAGATTTCTTATGGTCTTGTAAGTTTACATTTGCGGAAACAGTTTTTATGTCTCATAAAGTCTTTTAGGAGTACTTATCTACCAGAGGATTTATCCATCGTGACATTGCGGCTAGAAATATACTCGTTAATGGGAAAAACTCTTGCAAGATTGGTGACTTTGGACTTTGCCGGAATTTGTATTCGGACAGTTCACTCTATAAAAGCAAGGTATGTCACATGACAGTCCTGAGAATATTGAGATTACAAGATTCATACAGGGAGGACGTTTACCGCTAAAGTGGATGTCACCAGAGGCGATACGACATTATGAGTTCTCGACACAGAGTGATGTGTAATCATTAGTTATACATTTTATTCTAGAATTTTTAATACAGTAACTACATAGAAGGTTCACTTGTAAAAGCGGATTTTTGAAAATATGAATGTGTAAAATTATTTTCGTGCATGCGTTGTTGAGCATTAATGAAAGATCAAGGGCACTCACAATCAAGCACATTTAGGTATAATCATCGATTATTGAATATTGCGGTGCACATTTTATTCGTATGATCCACTTCTTCAAAACTTGCACATCACTGTTTGGACTCGCAGTACTTATACTCATGCATCATAGATAGATTATCGGAAACAACTAAAATAACTATTATTGCAGGTGGGCATTCGGTATATTGCTTTTCGAAATTATCACATTAGGGGGTTCCCCCTATCCATTAATTCCTCCCGAAGATTTGCTCAATTATCTCGAAAACGGGAGAAGAATGGAGCGTCCTGACAATTGCCCCGAACAATTGCAAGTTATTCGTTTTTTTTAAACTGTTTCGAATAGTGTATGCGTTCTTCAGCTACGAAGTGATGGCCGAATGTTGGCGTTTTGAGCCGGAAAAACGACCGGATTTCTTAACGATTCGACAAAAGTTGGCTGCTCAGCTTGAGGAAATCACGGAAGAGTATAATTATCTCAAGTTAGACAGTAAGAAAGACTACTACAATGTACAATATGCAGAAAAGGTTCGTTTGAGTTGATAGGCTGCGATCGCAATTCTGTAATAAACTTGTAATCTCTTTAGCCGGATATAATAGTCATTCCCGAGTCGGAGGAAACTATCTCACCGCCAAAACCACGAGAAGGGAGCCAATCGCTTTCCTTCGATAGCATGCATGGTGATGACGTCCGATGGATCGCCCGCGTTAATAGTGAGACAGATGACGCGACCAGAAAAAGAAACTCCCGCACTGTCAGCATTGCAAAGAATGTGGACGACAATTCATGCGCAAAATACGCGCTCTGATGTTAAAATACGCTCATTTGAATCCAAAAATACGTCCTTTGCTTATCTCTTTGTTAACTTCAACCATTAGGTTGGTAAGAAAGTTTTCAGACGACCCCAGATTAAATATTAGGTTGGAGCAAAAGATCTTGCGTGATTCAAACAAGAATCAGTAACTTTTCAAATACTAAATTTAAGCTCATGATCTATTATTGTTAATATGCCACAAGGTTTTGCTTCGTAGCAGATGTGTGACCGTACATTCTACGAGTTGGCCACCGTGAACGAAGCCTTCAAAAATAGCTATTCAGAATTTGCGATTTTGAATTTGGCGGTAGAAAATTGCAGAGGGACGCTAGCCGCCCAAAAAATGTATAAAAATTTCTTACAAGGCTATTGGTATAGAATGCTCCAATGTCTTATGGAAATGCAAAAATAAAACATTCATCAAAAATGTCATTTTATAGGAAAAATCCGTTGCCGCAGTTTTTTTAGAAGAACACAGCTTGATGCTTCAAAAAGCGTCCAGTGTTTTGAGTAGGCACTAAGTGTGATTTCTGGTTCCAAACTGTGTTTTCGTGGAAAAACTCTGGCGATAAGGGGGTTTCTTGTGTAAATTAATTTTTTCATAAATTTTTTATTTTTGCGTTTCCATTCGAGAATGAAGCCTTCCAAAATAATCTGTAGACTTTAGACGTGTAAGAAATTTTTATACATTTCTTTGGGCGAGCTAGCGGACCTCCGCGATTTTCTGGCACCAAACGCAAACTCGCAAATCTTGAATCTTTGCAAGCTTCGTTTTCGGTGGCCAACTCGTAGAATGTTGCGCTTGAACATCCGTTATGAAGCGGAAACCTTGTGGTATATTCACGATACTAGATCATATTATATTCACGATATTGAGCTTAGGTTTACTATTTGAAAAGTTATTGATTCTTTTTGAATTACGCAAGAACTTTTGCACTAACGTAATATGTTATTTCTTGGAATCTAATGCATACACCATGAGCGGAAATATGCAATGTATTCCCAAATAATGTCGAGGCGGGAGTTTGTTACTTTTCAACCACCTCATTTCTTTGTTATTCTTGAATTCTGTACACCCTTTGCATGTAAGTATGTAACTATATGCTTACTTCTGAAGCATGTGCGAGTGTCATAACCTGAAAGATGGAGTTCTGGGTCAGTTTGAAGGTTTATGTTATCGAATTTCCTCCTATACTCACAAGAGGTGTTGACCATGTTTGTTCCTACTTCTTATAAGGCTTGTTTGCTTTAGCTAAACACCGTATCTACTCAGTACTCACATCAAAATAACAACTCTCCTGTATTCTTATGCTAGTACTTTATTACCAACCTAATACTGTAGAGGAAAGGCGGCTTCGTGAAATCACTACGGAGCACTGACTATCGCTTTTCAATATTGCAGCAGTCCAAAAGCTTCGGCAAATTCGTCTCTTCGTTCATAGAAACGCAAGTCTTGATATGTTTACTAAGGCTGCAGGTGTAAAATAGCGCGACTACCTGGAAAATTTCTATAATAGTGCAATCCAAATGTAAGGCCATTCCCTTCCCTTCTTATTGTTTTACAGTGAATTGCTAACAAATTATTGTTTGAAATGTTGTCTTTGATGATGTTGTATATGGATACGTGCACAATTATAACGTATTCTCCTGTAAAAGTAAGCTCTTGCCTCAGTGATCATGAACTTATCAGCGGCATTCCGCAGTACTTTTAAGTAAAATTATTTGCTGTTAACTGAATTTTGTCTTCTAAAATCATGTCCAAGTGCTACTCCTAATTATTCCCTTCGAGAACAAGTCGATTGTGGTAGCCACTGTGTCCCTTTTTCATCTCAGTCTATTCATTCTTTGTCTCTATTCACAATTTGTCCCACATTCTTCAATCCCCAGAGTCGCGCGTTGTTTGACTAAGGGCCGCATGCACTAACATTTCCGCTGGGGAGGGGATCGCAGCTTCAGAAGAAAGCTTCATATCCTGAAGCTCCGGATATCTGGATTTCACGCTGTCTACCTCTCCGTAAGTACTCCCACCATCCTTCACTATGAACATATTGAGCAGAAGCGAGAAGCTGTACAAGCCGCATTTCCCAGCTTTTTGTAGGATCCCCTGGTGATCCCTGGGGGACGAACATCTATTCTTCAAAGTCATTTTTCTTTCTCTGAAGACAACGAAAACCTTCCAAAGTTATACTGAACATCTAACACAACAGTGCTAAGCATGTTGCTGATGAGAACAAATGAATTTTTGAAAAATCGAATTTTTCGGTATACCTCAAATTTCGACCTGTGGATCATCGAAAGTTTCATGACTTCAAAACATCACTTGTTCTCATCAGCAACATGCTTAGCACTGTTGGATTAGATAATCTGCACAACTTTGGAAGTTTTTCATTAACTTCGGAGAAAGAAAAATGACCATAAAGAAAAGCGCCGGGGATCATCAGGGATCATACAAAAGCTGGAAAATGCGCTTTGTACAGCTTCTCGCTCCTGTTCAACATGTTCATAGTGAAGGGTAGTAGGAATATTTACGGATAGGTACACAACGTGAAATCCAAGTATCTGGAGTTTCGAAATATGAAACTTTCTTTTAAGCTGCGATCCCCTCCCCGCGGCCATGTTAGTGCATGCGGCCCTAAGAGTTCAGTTTCTTACCACATGATGGTATACTACTTAAGCATCCCATCGCACAAACTGTGCGCTCTGTTTTCAACGGTTTTCTGTACAAGTTATGTTGCTCAGACCATGACGGTCACCTCTTGTTCTTCATTATTGTGAACCTATACGATCCCGCTTCGTGCTTATGTTGTATTGTTCTCCACAATATGTGATGTTTGAAAGTTTGAGGACAATAAATCCTAAACATTTGCTAAAAGTTGTAATTAACACAAATAGAAACTTTGAGTGAAATATTACAAAAGTAGGTTTCTGCCAATATATCTCATATCTAATCGTGAATGTAGGTTTACCAGTAGGTTAAATGGAGAGCAGGAATTTTGAGAAAATATTGCCTTGGAAAAATTGATCCTTAAAAGATGACTAGAAAAGCGTTATTCAGATAGTAGTCTAACTTAGGAATTCTTGAAAATTTTTTGGTATAGAAAATGCAAAATCAAAAATGTTAATTATTTAGCTTCTCTTTCTTTTGATCGCCGATTAGATCCACCGCCGTCTAACTTCTTCCAATTGCTAGGCGGTCCTTCCCGCTCCACGTTCGGGTCAGCGATTACCCGTGGAAATATAGAGTTGGCCTAATAAGTCTGCTCTTGTAGGGGAAAATTGAAATTTTTATTACTCGATCAGCAAAAAGAAGAGAAAACCCTGCACATCGGATCCCACTTACGACGCCGGGTGGTAGCAAGAACGATGTCAGGGTATTCAGGCCGCCTTTCGGATTGGACTAAAACGACACGTCTGTTCGAACAACACGCCATGAAAACTGCCTCATGCTCTGAACCTACAACGCCAGGACAGTCTCCACAAACGCCGATCTCCACGCTCTTCTCGGTGCTGCGGAGCACATCAAGACCACATCATCGCTCTGCAGGAAACGAAGTCCAGTAAAAAGGACGTGCGACAGATGAGTAATGGGACCCTCATCATTTGTGGTGAAAAGGTTCCATCACGAAACGTTGGAGGCGTTGGTTTTGTCGTCCACCCATCTATCGCCCATCTTGTCGATATGAGATCCTGTCACCTCGACTAGCCCTACGACTACGCCCTCCACGTCAGAAGACCATCAACATCATCAACTGCTACTCGCCAACATCAGCAGCTGACGACTCAGAACTAGATGGTTTCTGCGAAGACAAGTCGTCCGCAACGAGAAGTCCTTCCACAAGTTCGTTGTGGGCGACTTCAATGCGAAGATCGGGATGCCACTAGAAGAGGAATAGGGAATATAGAATCGGGAAGTTTGGGCTCCGAAATAAAAACTGCAACCAACGTTGGGCTTCTCTTCGCCGCACGACTTTTACGTGGAAATTCCATTTTCATGAAGAAAGAACATCGCCGGTGGACTTGAGAACCGCCCAACGGAACAACTCATGCGGAGGTCAACCACATTCTCACCAACCGAAGGTGAAGCTTGCTCGACGTCGCAGTAGTTCCATCCTTTTGCAGTGGCTCCGATCACCGTCTCCTTCGAGCAAATTCAGTCGAAAGCTGGAAAAGAAAGTCTGTCACAGTGCCGCAAGAAGGAAGGAAGTCGTTTTTGAGGGTAACAGGAAGAGCACATATCAAGTTGTGACTGGCCCATCGAGGAGGACCCAGCGTACGACTACGACCGGCTTCTGAAAGGATTGCGAGCCTGCGGAGAGTGCGCCTCAGTGACTTCTGAGAGGAACTTGGAACGTATTTCAAAGACCACCAAGTGATTGCTCGAAAAAAGAAGATTTTTGAGACAAGATCCGAATACACCCCATCTCGAGAGAGATCCGAATGCAACCTATCTCGAGAGAGATGGGTTGCATTCGGATCTCAGGATTTTTTTCAGGAGGGTCTCAGGAAGTACAGGCAAGCCAAGATATTGGAAGCAGCCGAAGGATGACGAAGTCTCAAGAAATATCGAAGGGACTTCTGTGAATATCACGTACAGCTGGCTGCACCATTGAACGAAGACGGGACTCCGACTTCTTATCGATACAGATGGAATCTATCGCGAAGAATTTCTACACCATCCTCTTCCGCTCATCAACACCCGTCCCGATGCCCGTTGTTCCCGCTGGAGAAGTACCACCACGAATTCTCCCTGCTGAAGTGCGCACAGCGATTCAGACCATGAAGACTTCTACGGCTCCAGGAACAGACAATCTTTCCGTCGACTTTCTGAGAGCCGGAGGACAACGTCTACACGAAATTCTCGCATCGCACCTGACATCTTTTTTTCAGAGAAAGGATTCCCGACCAGTGGAGATTCACTCGCATATCTAAAACACTGGATGAAGCTCAACCCCAAGAACAGGCTGGATTACGCAAAGAATTCAGCTGCACGGACCATGTCCAGACTATTTCGAGGGTCATAGATGTTTGTCGGAAGTACGACTGCCTCTCCTTTTGACCTTCGTCGACTATGAGAAAGCCTTCGACAGCGTCGAAACCAACGCCATCCTGTCTGCGCTAGTCGATCAAGGAGTGGACTTAGAAGTAAGGACGTTACCGACTGCCACAACGACTGTACAACGACGATGCAGCTGTTCCATCCTCCTAAACATCCCAATCGGAAAGGGGGGTTCGACAAGGCGACATAATCTCGCCGAAGCTGTTCACCACGGCCTTAAAGTGGGTGATGAAGTCACTGGACTGGGACGAGAGAGGCATACGAGTTGATGGGAGATTCCTGTCCAACCTTCGTTTTGCGGGCGACATCGTTCTCTTTTCGAGCAGTATCACTGAAGCAGAGACGATGCTGAAGGAACTAAACAAAGTAGGGAAGAAGATAGGACTGCGAATATCGGAAGAAGACCCAGTTCATGAGGAATGTCCTTTGCGAAGATGCAGAAATGGAATTGGAAACTGGAATTTACCCCTATCATGGAGACGTTTTCTTACGTGTATCTCGAACGTTCGATGAACATGGAGAAGGACTTGAGAAGAGAACTTAACAGGAGAAGAAAAGCAGCCTGGGCCGCCTTCGGGCCTCTGAAGGAAGCCATCGACACTGACGACCCGGAGCTTCGTGCCTACCTGTTTGGCTCAACCGTTCTCCCAGCGCTTGTTACGCAGCTGAGACTTGGCACGACACTGTAGCCACGTCGAAAGCTCTACGAATCACACACAGAGTGCTTGAGCGCAGTCTTCTGAAGATGAGCCGACACAAAAACACCTTGTCGGACTTCGCAGTACGGATTTAAGAAACATGTCCCGTCTTCGTGACCTAGCGGAATACGCGAAAGCGAAACACCGATGAGCCGGTCTTATAATGAGAAAAACAGACGACAGATGGACACTAAGAACATCTGATTGGATTCCTCGCGAAGCCAAACGTCCCCGAGGAAGACCACCAACGAAATGGGCAGGCATGTTTGTGGAACGGATGGACCAGCTGAGAAATCAGCTGGATACGATTATCGCACCTGGAACTGGGCGCAGCCAACGACGGCAACCGAGAAGATCGTAGGTATCTGAAGCGAAAAACAGGGACAAATGGCAACTTTTGTGCTGGGGGCCCGCACGCCACGTGAAGACGGGCCATCTAAATGTATGAGTATCTAAGTTTTTTTGGTCGTAACCCTTTGAATTTGGATTTTTTTATCTCATATTTGAGATGCAGCCCCGGGCAATCGATTTATTGCAGCTCTCTTAGGGGCGGCATAGTTCACGCAATTTCGTCGCAATCTGCAAACGAGGAAATGCTCAGAATCACAGGTGCGATAAGGTGAGAATGACTCCTCCGGTGAAGGGGTCACAGTGGTCGCAACCCCTCCAGGGTGAAGGGTGTTTTACTTGGTGAAGAAATCGTAAAATGTCGACGGGGGGGGGAACCATCATTTTTTTCAGTCAAAGTTTATAATTTCCAATTCCCTACCATCATTGTTTGTCTTTTTTTCTGAAATGTGAAGTGATACGCTGCTGGATTAGCATACAATTATATTTCTGACCAGCACCTTGTACTTTTTTGCATTCTCTTTTCCCTTTTTTACATCGCCCTGCCTGGTTTTGGAATTACCATAGTTGATGTGCATGCGAACATTTGTTTCGGAAAGAGTTAGACAATTTTTAAGCATTTACGAATTTTTTTCAAAAAAGAAATTCGTGATTTCTGTAATAAACAGCAACGTCAGCAAGGTGAAAATTTTCAAAACCATCTTGTCTTCCGCTTTTAGAGAATATATAGTTTGCCTGGAGTCTGTTGAAAAAGTGCCTGGTGAAGAGTGTGGGTAGTGATTTCTGGATATTTTCGAGTTTTTAGGATAGAAAAATCCGTAACTTCTGAAGATAAACATAATTTATGCCGTTATGGCTACCATTGAAACCGCCTCGTTTTCTGCTTCCAGAAAATATATACATTGCCTGGTGTCCGTCGAAAAAGTGCCTGGATGAAGGGTGTGCTTGGTGATTTTTGAAGATACTCGATTTTTTGTCATAAAAAAATTCATAACTTTTTTAGCTGAACATCTTTCACGGCGAGATAGTCACCCTTAGAACTGCCTCGTTCTCCGCTTTCAGAAAATATACAGAATGTTTAAGATCCATCAAAGTGCTTGGGTGAAGGGTGTGCTTGGTGATTTTTGGAGATACTCGATTTTTTATCATAAAAAATTCATGACTTTTTTGGATGTACATCTTGCACGCCGGGATGGTCACCGTTGGAACCGTCTCGTCCTCTGCTTTCAGAAAATATACCTTGCCGGGGGTCCATTAGAAAAAGTGCCGGGTGAAGGGTGGGTGAGACTTTTATAATGGGAGTGCTCAAGTACAGGCTTTTTTACCATTGTAAAAAGACGTCTACTTGAGCACCCCCATTATAAAAGTCTCACCCACTCTTCACCCGTCACTTTTTTAAGGACCCCAGGCAAAGTATATACTTTCTGAAAGCGGAGGACAAGACGGTTCCAATGGTGACTATCTCGGCGTACAAGATGTTCATCTACAAAAGTTATGTATTTTTTTTATGTTAAAAAGTTGAAAATCTCCAGCAATCACTAGGACACCCTTCACCCAGGCACTTTTTTCAATGGACTCTAAGCGTAGTATATATGTTCTGAAAGTGTAGGAGGAGAACGTTCCAATGGTGACCACCACGGCGTACAATACGTTCATCAGCAGAAGTTATGAATTTTTTTATATTAAAAAACCAAAAACCCCCAAAAGTCACTAGGCAAACCGTTCACTGCACCTTCTTGAATGGATTTCAGACGTTCATTATATTTTCTGAAAGCGGAGGACAAGATCGTTATAAAACCTTTTCATTGCTGACGTTGCTGTTTTTACAGAAGCTTTCTGAAAGCGGAGGACAAGATCGTTATAAAAACCTTTTCATTGCTGACGTTGCTGTTCTTACAGAAGTTGCAAATTTCTTCTTTTGAAAATTCGTAGATGCTTAAAAAATGTCTACATCTTTCTCAAAACAGATGTTCTCGCATACACCTTCTATGGTATTTTTAGAAACATAAAGGGTTGCTCCAATCCTATCAGTCTTCACATTTTGGTAAAAAGACAACCAGTGATGAGAGAGAATTCAAATTGATAAACTTTGATTTGGAAAATCAGAAAACACCATCGCCTTCTCCCCTCCCCCCCCCCCCCGGTCGGCATTTTATGATTTCTCGACCAACTGAAACACCCTTCACCCTGAAGGGACTGCGACGACTGTGACCCCCTTCACCCTGGAGAAGTCATGCTCACCTTATCGCACCTGTGGTACGAACTGCTAGCAATTTTCTGTTCTTCAGCATTCGTGCTTATTTTCTGGTTTCAAAGCGTCAGTTTGCACTAAGGTGTTTCTTAAAACTTTTTACGTGCTTCCAGTCTTCTCTTGTGGACAAAGGGACGTTTTGATTTATTAAATATCGTCTACATATCAGCAAAGTGCATAAATCACAATCTCTTATTATGCAATGCACTATCAACCCGTTGACGACGATGTAGACCACCGGGGCCCACACTTCTTGCAAAGTCATGTCCTTTGGTCTAGTTTTTTTCCATAAACTGATATTTTTACCAATTTTTTACACTCTCTTGGAAACTGTAGGCTCCTTTGTTAAGAAAATGTCTCGAGTTGTCACAACAAGCTTGCATTTCGTAAATAACCACAAAACTCCCACGCCGAAAGTACTGTGCAAAATCGTCGTCCCACAGCGTTTCCATACTTAATTAGGCGTCGTCGTCAAAGAGTTATAAAGACGTGAATATAAAAAAAAACTAGGCTTGCTACTTTCTATCAAATATCTTTTTGAAAACCATTTTTCTTCAACAGGCTGTACTACCGTAAAAAATAGTCGCTGTACAGAAGACGCAGCTACGCCTCCGATTTGTGGGCCTATTGAAAAAATTCATTACGAGGTATTGAATGCTGTGAATTGCAAAAATTGTAAACCGCTGACTTTTTGAAGGTAACAGAGAAAGTACCAATGCTGGTGAGCCGAATAAAAAACTTCTGTGGCTAAACGTTACATTCGAACCGGTCATGGGAGAGGAGCTACCAACGCTCTATTATAAAGCCTTTTATGGACAAGGAGAACCATACGACAATGTTCGTAAGCCCTTTTATATCTATCGCGTATAGCTCCTGCGCTGCCAGAATATCGATGTCGTCAACCTCACCCGCAACATCAAGGCTACCACCAACTGTTTGAAATTTGATAATGGAAACTGTTTGGTGAGCAACTAAGAGAATATCTTTAACGTTCTTTAGTCGAATGCACAGAGGAATTGGAGGCAACGCTATTTCCAGGAAAGTCACAACAGCATTTTGCTATCCGGTATTCGTTATGATACAACATATGGCATTATTTTTTGTGCCATCAAAAATATTACGAACAGAGCGTTTCCCGATTTACTTGGAAACAACACTTCTAAACCGAAAGGAAACAGAATTTACGTTAGTTCGGCATTAGACGAGACGCAAGGTAGGAGTTAAGTTTAACGAACAAGATAGATGGTGAGATTATCAGTAACATTATCGATGGATTCAGGGTCGTCTACCAAAGAAGCTGTGATCATCGGCATAACTGGTGTAGCTCTCTTTTCAATAGTGGGTATAATTTTTATAAGGTGCTACATCAAAAGGCAAAAACGAGATAACAAAATTTACCGATTGAAGCTATCGCAAAGGGAGAACGGTAGTCGTTACAATCTTCCTCGACAGTACGTTGCTGTTAATAAGTAGGAATCACCTATTCAGTCATCATACTTCAGATCTGACATTTGGGAAATCGAGCGTCGTAATCTGATAATTTACGACGAAGCAAAGCTTGGGTCTGGTGCTTTTGGTGCAGTTTACTTGGGTGAGGTTTGCTTATCAATCACTCTCAAAATTCCTAAGTTGGGCTAATGACTACATCTATAAGAAGCAATTTTCTGTCAACATTATTTTCTTTAAAGGAAAGTTAGGGTTGAAACAGAGTCATACATATAAAAATCACAGTGATTAGAATGTATGCGTTATTTACTTGCGGAAGTGTTCGAATTTTTCGCATGAATTATTCATTCTTATTGCATTCATTGTCCCATGTGAAATACCAAATGGCAACATATCATTGGTCGTCCCGTAGTGAAAATCAAAGAAAAAACTAGATTGATCCAAATTTAATATATGTTTTGAGTACTCTCACTTGGGAAGTTGTATCGTCCTTGAATTTCTATGCTTTTCAATGCAATAGGAACTACTAGAAGTTTTTTGGTGTTTTTTTTGTTTGACTGTACGCTGAGCACCAACATTTTGGTGCTAAGCGTACACTCATCTGTTCTACTAACACGCCTAAACAGCTCGTCATGTTGAACTATTGTCTGGGCTTTGCGGCGCATGGAAATGGCGAGAATGAGCCTTCTTCAAGGCTTTCCATGTTCTTTCTTGCTGGGTGTAATCGTGTGGGAAAGGGAAAAGGGGCACGAAAGGGCAACGTTCAGAAACCTTTCAGGTGATTTAAGGCTTTTCAGAGGCGCTTCTCCGTTCTAGACTATTACTGATAGATTAATTGGGGGTCTGCCGTTGCAATAGAATCACCCATTATTTTAACGAAACACTTCCTTTGATCACAAACTGGATTTTGTTGCATGGATCACAAGCGACGTTTTGAGGGACGTATAACTTCGCCAGGAGTATCGCCTCTTGCCTTATTTTTCGTCGACAACGAGAAAGCTTCTGGCAGCGTTGAAACTAGCGCCATTCTGTCAGCGCTTTTCGATCAAGGAGCGGAGCAGCTTACGTGAGGACGTTAGCCGACTGCTACAAGGACTTACAACAAGGATGCAGCTATTTCATCGACATTTAACTATTTCAACTGAGAAGGGGGGGGGGTCCGACAAGATGACACTATTTCGCCAAAGCTTTTACAGGCGGTGTTGCAGTGGGTGAAGAAGTCACTGGACTGGAACGAGAAAGGCACGCGATTTGATGAGAGATTCTTTCCGAACCTTCGTTTTGCGGATGACATTGTTCTCTTTTCGAGCAGAATCGCAAAAACGATGCTGAAGGAACACGAAGTAGGGAGTAAGAACGGACTGTGAATAAATTAGAGTATGATTCAGTTCATGGAGAACATCCTTTTCAAAGATTCTGAAAGGGAATTGGAAGGCACTCCTAATATGGGAACGCCCTCTTACGTGTATCATGGATGTTCGATGAACATGGAGAATATTCTGAGAAAAGAACTCAATAAGAGAAGAAGAGCAGTTGTGCTGCCTTTGGAACCTTGAAGGTCACCAATTAGCTAAGAATTTTTCCCCCGAGGTCCATCAGCTCGTCACGAAAATGTCCAGGCAAACTTGGGCACATAGCCTTTTCCGTGGAAACGGAAGAGAGCGGGGGAGGCTCAGTCAAGGCACTGCCCAAGCGGCAAATCGTCCATTCACGACTGAGAAATCCATCTCCACAACTCTCAAGACCTGCGACGTGACAGTTAACCGTAGTTCACTCCAACCCTATTGGCGCTGCGTACGCGCTGAGACCCTCCTTTAATCACTCGCGAGTTACGGTCACGGCGCAGGATTGAAGGAATTGGATTGATTAGCCGTGAACGAATCGTTTGCTCTTCAACTTGGGCAGTGCGTTAATCAGAACCCACTTACCAGTGCGCCCGGATCTGCCTTGACACTGCCTCTAAGCGTTGTCTGTTACGCAGTTAAGATATAGGCGAAACCACGTCGAAAGTTTTACGGACCACTCAAGTCCACTTTAGGGGCAGTCTTCTTCCAAAAGTTAGCAGACACAAGCAACGTCTCGTCTGACTTGCTAGTACGAATATTCTATTCTCCTGATCCTGCGAAATATGTTGTGAAAACGGAATACCGATGTCGGTCACATCTTAAAAGCACAGTAGACGAGACGACATAAAACAAGGTTTGTCTGCTACGCTGAGTCCAGATATCCACTACTCCTCCCTCTCCCTCTTTCTCCAACGCGAAATCGACGATTAGGTGTTTTCCAAATTCTGAAAGCACAAAAAAAGGACATTCGAGGTTTTGACTGGCTTTTAGTTCCGTAATTTCGCAATTATTTGAAGATTTCTCGAATGGGCGAAGAAAGATAGTGCTTTGCACTGATTGCAAACAGAGTTAGCTAACTCAACTTTGAAACAAGTTTGACCACGTTTAAAAATGACCATTTCACTGAGTGGTCTATTATTTGGAAATCTCAGAATTCGCTAAAACTTGATCCACAAGGGTTGTTCAACATGCTAAAGACGAATATTTACTAGGACCAAACTTTGCGGCTTAAGCGGAGTACGCGACGTACGCAGCGTACGCAAATGTGCATAAATATATGGAGCGTACGTCGCGCAGTTTGGCCCAACCTTTAGGTAGGTAGATGATAATACTGGGGGGTGGGGGCATTGAAACGGGGGGGGGGGGGTCGTATCCGGCGAGCGTGTGCCACACCTCTTGCTCAATCCTGACTATATTTATGGTCGGTACGGTACAACATATGTGTAAATATCTTCGTGTTTCTCTAGTACATTACCGCTTGTAATCTTTCTTCCAGCAAATGGTTCGCTTTTTGTTTTCCAGTTGACCCTTATGACCACTGTTAAGGTAGACTTCTTGGTAAATCACCAGCAAACCGCGATTCCAAGTCAACTTTAGGTGTGAATCTAATGAGAGCGGAAAATTGTCAGGTCTGTGCTTCAAGTACGGTGTTTATGCTTTCTTCTAAAGCTAGCTTTTGAATGTAAGAATAGGTTGCCAATTTTGATTTAGGTGGCGGTCAAAATGTTACCAGAATCTGCAGATGATGCGTCTCGAAGCGAATTTTTGCGAGAGATTGGTCTAATGAAAAAAATGGATATCACGAAGATATTTTTTCTTAAGCGGGAAGTTAACATTCGCGCAAGTTTTTTTTTTGTTCTTGCTTGCTTTGGATTAGTGATGGATTAGAAAAGAAATATGAAAAAAAAGTTAAATGAAGTTCATTACATTCTAATGTAAAGTATCGTATTAGTGTTGAGTACTTCCGGCATGAGCAAAAAGTTGTATTCTTAAGCAGAATTTTGCTCACACCTTATCAGCAAAGCGTCAATCTTCACTACAACTTTACTGGTTATTCTTTTTCCAATCAAATGTATGTGTAGTTTGAACCTTTCTGCTACTTTTTAAGACCCCTTCTCAAGCTTCCTGTACAAATAGATTTTATTATACTATGTAGATTGACTCGCAACTAGCAGAAAACTTATTTCAAACTCCTCCAAATCTAACCATGTCGGGAAAAGAGCTCAGATGTTCGCTATATGTGTATTTGAGGATGTCACTGCGCTCAACTTTTGAAACGGGCATGGGATGTCTGAAGAACCCTTCTTGCAGTTCACGAAATCTTAATCAAAAAACAAATTAAAAAACAAAGGTCTCAAATATATTTACGTACTAAAAACAATGCGTTTCCAAAACTCTTTTGCTCCTTTGTGTTATAATACAAAATTGAAAATGCAGGCATTATAAGGGAAAGCGCATTCTTTTAGAACGCGGTGCACCTCGAGCCTGGAAGGAAACTCGTAAACGCTATTCCTTTTTTAGCGAGTGTTACCCTTGAGTGTAAATGAATAGGCTCCCATGATAAAATTAAGGGTATTCATGGGAATTTGAAATTAGTATTTTGGCAGTTCAGTGCATTTATACTTCAATGTCGAAGCGTGGGCGAGGGGGAAATTTTGGGCGTATTGCCACCATCGTCTTAGGACGCACTTATGAACACATTTCTCAGATAATCGCCGGGGGCAGGCGGTCCGCAAACTCGCGCTTTTCTGCAGGCGGTCAGCAGAATTTTGGGGCGTGGCCAAACCTTCAGCGGGCGGTACTTCCGCGTTCTGCCAGCGGGCAGCAATACAGAATTTTCTGCAAGCGCTCGTTAAATAATATCTTCCAGCGAGCGCTGGCCAAACTTTCAGCAAGCGCTCGGACTCTTTTTGGGTATTTTCGGGCGTACGTCGAGCGCAGGTAAGACTCTGTGTGGCAGAGGTGTCACCGTTGGTTTAATTACTCAAGTTTGAGGTACTTTCTCTCAGCGGAAAGTACCTGGGGGTTGCGCGGTCCTCCACAAAGGAACGTGCGGCCCTCGAAATTTTTGCATATTCTCGCGGAAAATCCGCGAGAATGCGGCCACTGCGCCGCAGCTAATCCATAAAGAAACCGCGATTGTTCTTCAAGCATTCGTCTTTAATTTTGCCAACTTTCTTCCAAATTTCTGCAAGCGGGCCGCAAAAAATCAACGAAATATTTTTCCGGTGCGCGCTTGCTCAAAATTCGCATGGCCGCATGCCCCCGGCGGTTATCTGAGTTTGCACCTTGCAAACTTTGATCTAAATTCGTCAACCGGCGTGTTTATCTGAGGCGCAAAGCGCTTTCAATGTTGTCTAACAACTTAATCTGCTCAGGGCCTAAGGCATACTTTACGCGATGTTAGTCGCTGTGCGATCTGCTACTGCGAGAACTCTTTATAAGTGGTCCTAAACGCACTTTGCTTGGGCCATACCTGCTGCGTCTGGTACAACTTACAAAATCTATGCGCCCATGCATCTGATAGCCGCGCACGCTCAATCTGTAAACATATGGCAAATCGCCAAGTCGCGAGGATGTGGCGAATTCGCGAAACCGCGGGAGGTATGCCTTGGTAAAGGCAGCATCCGGGCAAAAACTCGATTTTCAGAGGGTCCACTTACCGGAGGTAATCCGCAACGCTGAATCCGAAAATCCACATTGGAAGGCGCGAAAACGACGAGAACATGCATTTTCCAAAGCCTTACAATTTGAAATTCGACGGTCCCCCTAAGTGGTAAAGGACATTAGGACGCCAATAGGCTCCACCCACGCAGACAGTTAGCATGAGGCAATACTGGTGAAGCCGCGCGGTTTGTCCAAATGTCCGCGCGGGACCGTCCCTTTCGGCGAGGGATCCCGCCTTAGGGCGTAAGTTTCCTCACCCGATCGCTTTCTTGCTTTAGGTCGGACGTTGTAACCTCGTACTTGCACGGTGCTGTCTGAGGGACGCCACTCTTGCACGGCACTGAAACCCCAAAGCCCCCACCTTGTCGGACATTACCTCTAATTACTCAATGAGAAGGACTAATAGTCATGTTACGGGCTGCAACTCACGAGGCGTTGCATGACGAGTTGCTAAATTTGATGAGTAGTAGGGCTCAAACTTGAGTAGTACAATTGCTGTTTACGCCGAAAATTAAGAGCGACCTCTTGTGATCGAGACGCAAACTTAGTCACTTAGCTTCTTCTTTAGAGTTAAAAAAAATTAAACATGCGAAGTTAGATTCCTGTGAGTTGTCCACGATGTAGTAACGTTAGGCCTAAGGTATACCTTATGCGATTTCAGCTGCTGCGCGATAGGGCACTGCAACGATTATGGATAATTTGGTCGTTAGAGCGTTTCGTTTGCGCATGACTATCTGCTTGCAACAATTTAAAAGAGCTAGCGCCTATGCATCTGAGAGCCGCGCACGATATATTTGAAACATCTGACAATCGCCAGCCGCGTGCAGGTCGCGATTTGGTTGAATCGCGAAGTATGTAATGGGTCTTAGCAGACAGCTCCAGTCAAAAATTCAGCCATGCGGGCAGATGGTACGAAATTATTTTTTTACATAAATAAGTTGTAATGCGTGAGGTCCCACATTAGGTTCGGTAAGTACAAGTAACAACTCGACACATCCGGTATAACTTTCTCTTGGAAGAATCATGAATCACCAACTTTGAATGCTGAACAAAAGCAGCAAAAATTAATACTGTGTTTCAGAGGGCAGCAAAAAAGAGTAGTACGTTAACAGCAAAACTTACTTTGAACATGCAGGGTGAGCTGGGTCTAACTTCGAATAGTTTGCAAGCATTTACTAGTGACTTAATCACCTGCAGCCGTCGCATGCATGCTGCAGTTCCCGATTTCTAGGCTAGTCAACATGCTGGCATGTATCACAGAATCCGAACCTCTCTACCTTGTTGCCGAGTTTTGTAGCGATGGTGACCTACTCAATTTTCTGCGAGAACGTTGCAAATACATGATCAAAGTAAGTCTCCATTCATTTTTTTTACATTACTGAGTAAATCTGATGCTACAGCTCAATGCTCAAGGAATAAACTATGATGATCCAGAGGGCGATAACTACAACATCGATATGATAGTCACCTTGAAACAATTGTTGATGTTTGCTGTGCAGATTTCTTATGGTCTTGTAAGTGCTGCAAAAACAGTTTTTTCCCTCATAGAATCTTTTAGGAGTACTTATCTACCAGAGGATTTATCCATCGTGACATTGCGGCTAGAAATATACTCGTTAATGGGAAAAACTCTTGCAAGATTGGTGACTTTGGACTTTGCCGGAATTTGTATTCGGACAGTTCACTTTATAGAAGCAAGGTATGTCACGTGACAGTCCTGAGAATATTGAGATTACAAGATTCATACAGGGAGGACGTTTACCGCTAAAGTGGATGTCACCAGAGGCGATACGACATTATGAGTTCTCGACACAGAGTGATGTGTAATCATTAGTTATACATTTTATCTAAAATATTCAATACAGTAACTGCATAGAAGGCTCACTTGTAAAAACGGGTACCCTATTTCCAGGTGTATAAGCCGCACCCTTTTCACTCTAAAGGCGAACACGCGAAAAGACTGACTGTCATCATGGAGCGCGTTAAGTGAGGGCGGTATGCGATAAGGCGACCGCTTCGCGAGACATATGCGCGGCGGCACGCCTGGGTCTGCTCGCGTTTAGAGCAAAAATGGTGCGGCTAATACACCTAAAAATAGGGTACTTGAGAATTTGAATGTGTAAACATTCTTTTCGTGCATGCGTTGTATAGTTGAAACGACCGAAAAATTTCGTCGAACGAATGAATTTCGAATAATCGGCTTTTGAAAAATATTCGAACGAACGAATATTATTCGATGTGTAATTTTCAGATTATTCGAATTCGAATATTAGAATAATGCTCCATTTCAAAATTCGAATGAACGAATATTCGAATAAATGGGGTCGGTCGAACATTCGACTATTCGAATAATCGAATAATTACATGTGGTCGAATATTCGACTATTCGAATAATTCGAATAATCTAGTGCCTCAAACAATGCTTGTTTTGTTCATTGTTGCGGTATTCTGCAAAAACAATTAATCGCTATATTTCATCCAAATTAGTAGCTGATAATTATATGTGTAGCAAGTGGTAGTTGACTGGGTTATTGTCGTTGGTCAGGGTTCCAAATAGGAAACAGAAGAATTTCACTCAAACGTGTAGTTCAAGGTGTTCATGGTCTTTTAAGATGGCTACTAACCCCTTACTTAGTAATCCTTCTAAGTCCGCGTTTATTCTTCCTCACAACTTTTTCCCAAAGCTAAAGATTTAACATGGAAAACCTTTTGGATTGGGTAGTTGTTTGTAACTTTTTCGTAATGTTCAGCATTGCGTGAGTTCTAAGACTAGCTGTCTCGGATTGGGCCCCAGCTCCTAATGTCAGTGGTGTTACGGCTCTCCTGCATCGGCAAACTTATAACCTAGGCACTACCTAGGATTGTGCCTGCCTTCAACAGATCTTTCCCACTAGGCATGATCACAAGATACACATACATATGGATGACACGAGATATTCCCGGAGCCACAGGCGAGCTGTGGCTCACCGCACCAAACAAATCACACATGTAAAGTGCCCATCATTTATCCACAACTAATCCCTAAACTCAAACACAAGGGGTGAGCACAACCAGCCCGATCTTACCCCAGGGGCCGACAATATCGGAAACCCCCCCTGGCGATGTCGCCGGCGTATGCCAGGCGCGAGCGCGCACGGGGTTACCTCGTTTGCGGGGTTGCCTGTCCTCCGTGGCGTGTTGGATGTAGACGACGCGTGAGTTGGGACGGCGCTGCATCGATCGATAGCATGGGAGACGAAACTGGGATTCAACCGCTCACCAGGTAACGAAATTGACGACCGATTTCAAAGCTGCGGCGGTAGCGATGGGAAGGCGGAAGCAGCGCGAGGACAGCTTTTCGGGACCCCTTCGCAGCGCGGCGGCGGCCTCCTTTGATGGAAGTCGCGAATCCGCGACACTAGCACTGGGGGCTCAGTGAGCCTCTGCTGTTGTCCCGAAAGTTTTGTCTGTTTTTTTTTCAACGCTCGCTTAAACTCACAGAACACCAATCCATGGACACCTTAAGTTCCATTTGATTCAGATTTTTATCCTCTTTCTTATAGCTATATTTGCTTTGGACTTACCCTGTTTTTGCAATGTTATTGCCATGGCTTTTTGAGCAGCTCAGCAGTTACCCCAAATATTTCTTAAATTTTGAAAAGTTTTACCTTGACATTTTCAAAGAACGCTGTAATTGTAATGTCGAGCCATCCTTTGGCTATATTGCACCAATTTAGGTTATGTAGGCGACGTTTACCAAATCCGTTATAATTATTTATCTAATAAAAACCGCGATTCTTGGGTTATGTTTATCACGTAAAAGTGCAGAAAATTCCAAAAATCTGCTTTTTCAAAGCAAATTAAACTTGGTCATTGCATAAATAATGTCTAATAAGAATCATGTTTCAATTCACCGAAACTTTGAAAGCTTTCGTGTATTTGCTGCAGTTGCGTGTTTCATGACTTGGCCATAAATCGAGACCTCCCAAAAAATTTTTTCTTAAAGCTAAAAACAGCAGCTTAAGAGAATCTAAAGATACTGCCTTGTAGTCCGAGAGTTGAGCTATCTGATCCATGCTTAACCTTTCCCAATACTTTGGAATGAAATTTTCATAAATTAGCCCAAGTTTAAGCATATAAAATTGACGGGTGGCGAGTTTTGGCAATTATCAAATAAAAGCATACAAGATTATGGTACGAAAATGTATCCATAAGAAAGAGAAGGAAAAGCTGCGTCGAACGCATGTTGAAGCTTATTCAGATCCTTATTCAGCGTGTTTTTAGCGTGGTTTAAAAAAAACGGACAAAACTTTCGAGACAACCTAATAATTCATTTGTGTGATTGACCGATCGGGACATACTTGTACTCAGTGTAGAACAGTTGAAATTTTTCTTTGACATGGAATGTTTGAATGAATGTTCTTAAAAATTTCTGTCTTTCAAGTTGGCTCGAATAAACGAATATTCGAACAATTCATTTTTCCAAATTATCGAATGAACGAATTATTCGAATACAGGCCTTTTTCATTTATTCGATTATTCGATTAATCGAATAATTGGACTTTCTCGAATATTCGACTATTCGAATATTCGAATAGTCGAAAATTTCGAATAAATTATTCGAACACGAATATTCGGTTCTAACTAAAATGCGTTGTTGAGCACTAATGAAAGATCAAGGGCACTCACGATCGAGCACATTTTGGTATAATCATCGATTATTGCACATTTCATTCATATGACCCACTTCTTCAAAACTTGCGTATCACTGTTTGGATTCAGAGCAGTATATGCATCATATTTATCGGAAACAACATAACTATTATTTCAGGTGGGCATTCGGTGTGCTGCTTTTCGAAATTATCACACTAGGGGGTTCCCCCTATCCCTTAATTCCTCCCGAAGATCTGCTCAATTATCTCGAAAACGGAAGAAGAATGGAGCGTCCTGACAATTGCCCCGAACATGCAAGTTATTCGTTTTTTTTAACTGTTTCGAATAGTGTATGTGTCCTTCAGCTACGAAGTGATGGCCGAATGTTGGCGTTTTGAGCCGGAAAAACGACCGGATTTCTCAACGATTCGACAAAAGTTGGCTGCTCAGCTTGAGGAAATCACGGAAGAGTATAATTATCTCAAGCTAGACAGTAAGAAAGACTACTACAATGTACAATATGCAGAAAAGGTTCGTTTGAGTTGATAGGCTGCGATCGCAGTTCTGTAATAAACTTGTAATCTCTTTAGCCGGATATAACAGTCATTCCCGAGTCGGAGGAAACTATCTCACCGCCAAAACCACGAGAAGACAGCCAATCGCTTTCCTTTGATAGCATGCATGGTGATGACGTCCGATGGATCGCCCACGTAAATAGTGAGACAGATGATGCAACCAGGAAAAGAAACTCCCGCACTGTCAGCATTGCAAAGAATGTGGATGACAATTCATTTGCAGAGTACGCGTTTTGATGCGTGAAATATGCGCACCTAAACCTAACAAATACTTCACCTTTGTTTATGAACCTCAACCATTGGGTTGGTAAAAAAGTTTTCGGATAACCCCAGAGTAATCATGTTATTTCTTGAAATCTAATGCATACACATAAGCGAAAATATGCAATATGTATTCCACCATGCATGAACCTCATATTTGAGCAAGTGGAAGGATTCAGTGTTGGAGCGGGAGCTTGTTACTTTTCAATCACCTCGTTTCTTTGTTAGATAGGCTCGAATCCTGTACAACCTTTGCTTGTAAGTATGAACTATTTGCCTACTTTTCGAGCATGTGCTAGTGCCATAAGTTCCTGGAAGATGGAGTTCTGGGTCAAGTCGAAATCTTATGCTATAGAATTTTCGCCTGTATACACAGAAATGCTGACCATAATTATCCCTACCATAATCTTATGAGGCTGGTTCCTTTAGTTGAACACCGTATCCACTCAGTACTCACATCGAAATAAAAACTATCTTGTATTTCTATGCTACTTTATTACCAACCTAATACAGTAGAGGAAAGGCGGCTTTGTGAATATACTACTGAGCACTAACTATCGCTTTTTAATATTGTAGTAGTACAAAAAACTGCGGCAAATTCGTCTCTTCGTTAACGGAAGTCTTGATATATTTACTAAGGCTGCAGCTGTAATATAGTTCGGTTACCTGAAAAATCATTATAATCCAAACGTAAGGCCATTCCCTTCCCTTCTTATTGTTTTACAGTGAATTGCTAACGATTTATTGTATAAAACATTGGCTTTGATGAAGTTGTATCTGGCTTCGTGCACAAATATAACGTATTTTCCTGTAAAAATAAGCGTTCTCAGTGATCAGAAACTTGTCAACGGCACTCCGCAGTACTTTTCAGTAAAATTGCTTGCTGTCAACTCAACTTTGCCTTCTAAATCATGTCTCAGTGCTACGCCTAATCATTCCCTTTGCTCAAACGAAAACAAATCGATTATGGTGGCCATCGTGTATGTATTTTATCTCAATCCATCCAATCTTTGCACAATTTATTTATTTATTTATTTATTTATTTATTAAATACGCTCTTGGCGTTCCTTACAAAAAGAACAAAAAGAACGCGAGTTACTCTTACAACCGCAATCAAAGTCTACCATGAAGATTAGGTCCAAACTTTCAAATTGGTTAAGAATTATATGTTGACTGAGCTTGTATGTGACTGCTCTAGATTACATTTGTCAGAATCTAAAGGTGTGATCATGGAGATGGTACCCATGCCCCCATTATTGCCAGCAAAATGTCTCTGAGATATTCTATAGCCTAGGTTTGGATGGTAGATATACTCTCACCATATGAGGCAAGTAGGATGAGCTTACTAACTCAAGATTGATCTTGAATAATATGGAAGGTTGTAATGAATCATATGTGAGCGAGAAGATCAGCCAGTTGTTGAAAGCTATGGAGGTGGTGTTCACGCCTACTCGTTTGCTAGCAAAATGCTCTTGAAGTAGTAAAGTTAGCAAAGCAGGGCTTGGTCGGTAGAGTAGCAAATAACCTTGCCCAAATGATTCCGGGGAGAGACCAATGCTCCGAGAGAATATCAATAGAATTCCACTTATTAACTCAACTAGAGCAAGTCAGCAAGCTTTGCTGAATTGAAAGGAAGCAATCGTTGTTCAGACCTGCACTAACATGATGACATGATATGGATTAGTAAGAAATGTAGAAAGCAAATAGTATTGGTAGAAAGACAAGTATCAATGGCCGTATTTGGTCTTGATTTGAAGTCGATTCAAAAATTCAATCGCACGTCAATCGCACATGGCCACCTGATCATGGAAAAACAGATGTCGGACTAGCACTATCTGTAAATTTCATTTAATCTCAGTGTTTTTAGTTTATTTTTGAAAGAGCTGCTATTAGTGCATGATAGAACTTCATTAGGTAGTTTTTGTACCAGGTTTATCACACGTTGGAAAAAGTCGTAATTTGATAACGTTGATTTCTTTCGCCCACCGATTCGCTGATGACAAATAGAAAAAGAACTGATCCTTCCGTATGTGGGTCTGAATACCCAGTATTTGGAAGGTCTTAATATGGTCTCTCCTATGAAAATCCTGAAAGCAAGTACAAGGTCGTGTTCAACTCTACGGTAAGAGAGGCTTTTGAGACTAAGTTTTTTCAAGCGTTCTTCATAATTAGGAAGTGATTAGCGATAGTTTGGACTGGGAAAGCAACGGTAAAACAGAAGTCGTGTGAAAACTTTCTGAACGTTCTCCAGAGATTGTTTGTGCTTCACTAGAGAGGGGTTCCACACCTGATTTGCATACTTTAGAATGGGGATAACACAAGCTCTGTAAAGTTTTAAAAGTATCTTAGGGTCATCGATGGTGCTACGATATATGAGATAGGTAACAGAAATTGCACGGGAAATAACGGCTTTGATCTGTAAGTCAGGTTTCAGAGATGGGCTAAAAATTACTCCCAAGTCCTTGACATAAGGTCTTTTTTCTAGAACTATACCGGCATGTTAGTAATGAAAATTTAAAAAATTAAAAAAAATTAAACAGGGAATTGGCATGTAGAAGTAGGCACAGGAAAAAGTTGTTCAGGTTTGGGGATGGGACCTTTATTATATTACCTTTATAGAATTTCTCTCACATTCTTCAATCCTCAGAGTCGCGCGTTGTCTGATTACTAATTCAGTATTTTTACCATACGATAATGTGATACTCAACCATCGCATCGCACAGACTGTGCACTTCGTATCCAACGGTTCTCTGTACGAGTTATGTTGCCCAAACCATGACGTTCACCTCTTGTTGTGAACCTATACGATCCCGACTTGTGCTTATATTATATTGTACTTCATAATATCGCTGTTCAAAAGTTTAAGGATAATTTTATATATAAAGCTGAATGTCTGTTTGTTTGTCTGTATAGGTCGCTGCATGACGAAGGCGCAATACTTTGGGCGCGAACGCGGCTTTATTAGCCGCAGAGCGTATGACGCGCAGAATTTACAACGGTAAAGGTTCGCGCGCGCCGCGTTCGCGCCCGCTCAATCAATACTGCTTCTGCCCCTTCGTCATGCCTTCGCCCTAATGTCTGTATATATGTGTTTACGTATGTGCGGAATAAATTTTTATTTCTGAATCGGTTTGGACCAAACTTGGCACACATATACTTCGCGGGGGGGGAGCATGTCATAGGCTACTTTTCGTTATCGATCGGTATCGATTTTATCGATTTTATCTTTTTTGCAGAGCTCAGGCTACGGGGCTAGGGTTGGCACAGGGGTAAGCGAGCATGCTGATTACTAACACTGATTACTAACGGAAACAGGGAATTGGTGGCATGTAGAAGTAGGCACAGGAAAAAGTTGTTCAGGTTTGGGGATGGGACCTTTATCATAGTCTTTTGGCAGGGCCAAGCGGAGCCGGATAAGCCAGCTAGTATTTCCTAAATATTTGCTAAAACTTATAATTGAAACGGATAAAAACTGAAATATCACAGAAGTTGCATCTAGATCAGATCAGATCTAGCCCCAGACCTTAGACCGTTTTTCTTGTAGGTAGTTCATCTATTATAGTAGGTTGTCCCGAAAGTTCGTTCGCACCATTTTCAAAAATTCATAACTCTTTAAATTCCCAACCAATTTGTACGAACAAAAATTTGCGTAAGAGAGGAGCTCATGCTCTTTGCACATGTACTTGAACTATTCGTTAATGTGTACAAATGATAGAGATAGAAGCTCAAATTCAAAATCACTCAAAATTTGAATTTTTCGTGTAGGGTCATAAAAAATCGGAAACTTGCAACAAAAATCGAAGCAGTCGGTATTGTAGATTCCTTCAATAGCTTTTTCTAACAGTGCAAAGTTTGCGCCGATTGAGCGCCTCTGTGAAGAGTTATGAATTCCCTGAAAAACGCCAAAATAAATCAAATTCGCCCTTTTGCATTGCTTGCTCGGAAATCATAACTTTCTTAAAGCCGCTCAATCGGCGCAAACTTTGCACTGTTAGAAAGAGCTGGTGAAAGAATCTACAATACTGACTGCTCCGATTTTTGTTGCAAGTTTCCGATTTTTTATGACCCTACACGAAAAATTCAAATTTTGAGTGATTTTGAGTTTGAGCTTCTATCTCTATCATTTGTACACATTAACGAATAGTTCAAGTACGTATGCAAAGAGCATAAGTTCCTCTTTTACGCAGAATTCTGTTCGTACAAATTGGTTGAGAATTTGAAGAGTTATGAATTTTTGAAAATGGTGCGAACGAACTTTTATAATCTAATAGTTGACACAATCTTGCTTCCTCTAAAATTAAGCTTTATCGGGGACAAGCCAGCTAGCTTACCGGGGGTTCGCTGGCGCCCAAAAAACCGTGTCACCAGAATTTTAGAATAAGTAAGATCCAGATTCTTTCTTTTAGATTATTTCCCACATTTCGCAGCTTTCTGCGAAGTAGTGTGCACGTCTTAAGGGCTCTTCAGCTTGTTTATACTTATATTCCTATTTTATCATGTAGCTAGCTTGGATGGATGGTTGGTTTTTCAAGTTTTTCTGAATTTTTGTTGTTTTTTTTAGTTTAGGTGCACCATGAGTGCATTATGGTTCCCGCCAATCTATTTCATACGTAATCGTAACTGAAGCGCCAGTGAGTCAAATAGAGAACAAGAATTGTAAGAAAATAGCAACTTGGGAAAACTATTTTCTAAAAGATGACTAGAAAAGCGTTATCTAGATAGTAGTGTAGCTTGAGAACTCTTGGAAATTTTTTTTCCTATAGAAAACGGAGAGTCAAAAATGATTATTTGGCTTTTCTTTCTTTTGATCGTCCAGCCATTCCAAGCAAGCTGTATATCATCGGACTCGCCTTAATGGCGTCCAGGCTAAACCTAACCCCTCCGATTAGTGTCGATCCTGAATGTAGGCCCCAGAAAAGGGCATCTGCGTTGGTACGGTCTTTCAACGTTATCTCTGAATGGAGATAAGGGGCATCGAAGTCCCTGGCTGGGCGGAGTGTAATATCAGACTCCGCCCAGCCAGTGACTGCCTCCCGACACGTATTGACATGGTAGTGAGCAGAAGCTGTACACTGCTGCAACTGCACCCATGGAGTTGCAGCTCCTCCCGCTGGCATGCCGACGGGGACGAGAGATCTGAATTTCGTCCGCGCCCTCAAGACAGGGTCCCAATGAATCGGTTTTTTGTGAATTTTAGAGACTTTTTTGAAGTTCGGAACTGTAATCAGGGTTACGAAAAGGCCCCAGAATGACGAAAACATGGGAGGCCAAATTCTGAGTGGACGCTGCCTTTAAAAACGCTGATTTAAAATATATGTCTTTTATCCGCCAAGCGACTGGAGGGAGGAGTTACGAGCGTTCAAATATGAGGGATTATTTGAGTTCCAACGAATGTGGTTCGCTACAAAGCAGCCTGATGACGCGGATTTACAGTGACTATGGTTATCTCGGTTACAAGGAAGAAGCACATTCGCCAAAAACCTGAATAAGTGTTTTTGAAACGTATTTCGTGGAACATGAGCCACAAAACTTATGACAAATTGCACATTCAAACGCTCTAACTCCTGTCAGATAGTCGCTTGGCAGATAAAAAACATATATTTGAGGTCACCGTTTCAGGGCGAGTCCGACGATATATAGCTTGTCTGGTATGGCTGGGTTAACTTCTGATCACTCCCTGCTAGGCTGGACAAGTGCTTCACGCCGTGCTATTGAGTGCATGGGTCCCAACGCATTCGTGATGACTGTTCGGCGCAACAATCACTTCACGCTTTTCGACGAGCATTGCTTACTTGGCGAAATCGTCGCGATTTTGCCGAATCGGCGCGATCGTGTCGCCCGTTTGTGGCGAGCGACGGGGCGACCGTCGCGCCGCTCTCCTGAGCTGCATTTTATCAGGTATCCTGTTGTTGCGGACGCGTTATGACTTTTTCTTCTTTCAGGTCAGCTGTAGAGAGCTGTAGAAAATCCACTCAACCCTTTGCGTGTGTGAGTCATCTAATCACAAGTACAGTGATAGGTTTCCGTTCTACAACAACTCTTAATAGTGCTTTGTTTTAGAAACAGTTTTATTGGCCTTCAGAATTTGTGCTCATTGCCGCTTGCGGGTAGGTTAAGCCTTAAAGTCTTATTTTCTTCCAAACTAACGATAAATGATGTTCGACTTACAAGGTCATTCAAAACCTTCAGCTAGACAGATTTGCAGAACAAGATTCTTCGTTTTTTTGCGCGCTCAAGAAGCTTTAACTTTGTGCACAAAACTTATACAACACCGAATTACTTTTACCTTCGAGCAGTCGTATTGTTGGAACTTGGAAGAAATACAGAAGCGAAATTCACAAATCTCGAAACCCGTCATTGCTCATTGCTCACATTAGCCGCTACCGAAGCATATCTTAGAGAACTGTGTCGCAAAGTCCAAAAATGTAGCGAAAAGTTTTGAAACTTCTTATAATTAGCCACTTACATATTAAGACGGTGTGAGTCGTCAGTTGGTTGGTTGTCCGCATCATATGTGCAAGAGGACTTTTGAACAATATGTACGACCTGTGAAGCGTTGTGCAATTGCACGACATAACGTTAGAGACACCTATGAAAACGGACGGGCGAGGAGCGACTTAGTCGTCGCTTATAATCGCCTCTTCGGGGGCGTGGCATTCAAAAATCGCGACGATTTCGTCGCTCGAGGTAGCTCAGGGCCCTAAGTCTCCTAGTGTCTGGAGATAGTTGCATGTGAAGACAGTTGCAACAGTTTTCTATGCTAAAAATGGCAACAGCAAGTGTTTCTCTTTGTTCAATTTCTCTACTGCATCAGTTAAATAGAATTCCGCCTGTGCTTGTAAATTCCACATCATGCTCTGGACGGGCGTACACACACGAACACACACACATACACACATACACACACATACACACATATACACATACACACGTAAATACACACATGCACACATACACACAATTCCTGGAAGATAGTATCAAGTCAAAATGTATAGAATAAGAATGCATTTTCTTCAGAGAGCGAAAGCACTTATGAATGAAAGAGAAATTGAAAAGAGATTTCAAATAACTCACGGTATTAGTCACAATGAGAAGAGTTCAGGTAGCTGTTGATTCATTGCTTTCACAGCTTTCACTAAGTGATGCAAACATGTAAACATAAACCCACCCAGCAATTTCGATCAATTACTCAAAAGTGATAGCAATGAAAGTAGCAGCAATTACACGACTTCATAAAGAAAACTCTTTCTTTCTTCATTGAAATGACAAAATTTGAGTTCACCATATGAACTTCCCGCTTTTTTCAAATTCGGGCATTTGGTCAACAAATACACAAAAATTATAGTGGCGACATCTCCACGTAACGAATGTAGCGCCATCAGCATGGATCTTTCAGATCAACTCCTCTGTGAGTGTGTCATCATAGCCAGATCTGAATGATCTTCGAAATTAAGTGGACGCTAGCGACTTCTAGTAAGTAATCATTTCAGAACTGACTAAGACACCCGGTGGTGTATAGATTTCACAGGTGACAACAGTAGCATGAGGCCACTTAGAAGCAGGGGAGTCAGCGGCATACGTCGGCACCAATTCTCCAAGCTTAACAGCAGATATGTCGATGATACCCTACTTGGTAGGAGCTATGCAAACATGCATCTAGAGGTATCGGTAAACCATGCGGTTAGAACCAATGCCCTAAATTTTGCAAAGTACATAGGCGCGACAAAAGAAGACAAGAGTAAGTGCAGATAAACGATAACAAATACCTTAATAAAATTTTAGGAACAAGTGGACTAGAGAACATACAGTAATATCACAACGATGACAGACAGCGTCAAACTTAAGTCATACAAATCAATGTGAAATCCATTTGAATAAGCCATAAAAGAATATAACAGATACAAAAAAACGAGCAAAAACATAATTCAAAGCACGCATAATTAAGAAGTGGATAGAATGCATAGGCGGCTAGGACAATGATTTTGTAGATTTATACATTAAGCCTCTTACTGCGTGCCACTGGGAGAGTTTGATGCTGACTGCTGTGATGCGAGCATTGAGCTCGCCCAACGCTCCAGATACGTGCTTTTCTCTTGCGCCTTAAATAGTAACTTCGATAAGATGTGTCAACAACCAATCATAATCAACTGACTCAAGGTGCTGCTATAAATAGTAAATGTCCCCATTCTATATGCAAAGCTGAATGTTTATTGGTTTATCTGTCTGTAATACGCATGTATTTTTGTACGATTTTTTTCGCGAACTTTGAGTAAAATGGCTGGGAGCTGACACAGGGCTAAGCTAGCATGCTGATTACGAACATGTTACTAGATTTCAGGATTATCGAACCTTCATCGAATTAATCGCTCTTCCGCAAACTATGAGTTACGGAGCTGGATGTTGGTGTAGGGGGGTGGAGATAGGTAATGGGCTGGGAGTTTTCAGAGGAGGAGGCGGTGTCTAAACATGATATTAACGAGATCAATATGGAACCCACTGCATCGATAGGTTTCAACAGTTCGACATCTTAGGGGGTAGGTCTTGTTGATTACAAAAGCATAGAAAGAATATGGCATAAAAAGGACAGAGACGGGGGATGTTGTTGGCAAAGAATAATAATTTTTATCGCAATGGTGTTGGCAGCTGAACGGAGCCGGATATGCTAGCAGATATGAAACAGCTGAGAGCTTGCAGAATTTTTTGCTGTAACTTCAAGCAATCCCTTTCGAACATGCAGAATTTGGAGTATGTATCGCTTTACGCATTCACCATAGAATCGACTCTGCAGTAAAAAGAAAGAAAATGGCCTTTTTGCTCGCCAGTCTCCAGCAGCCACCCTGATGCTTTGTTTTGTTACGATCCCAAAGAATTCATTTTTCTAAATTTTATTCGCGTATAGCGAAAATTGTGAACATTTGCGGGCTTAAATTAGACGACCTTCACATCAAACTATTTAAAATCTAAATTTCTCCTTTGTTTGACCGGAATTAGAAATTGTGTAAATTTGAGTAGACGGTATCGTAAATAAGAATTGCTGGACATTGCTAAAGATTACAAGTTTCAACAGAAAACTATGAAAACTCTTTTCTATGAAGAAAACTTTCTAACTGTACCAAAAGCTGTGAATAGATAAAAGGGGGAAGTGTAGTGCATTGATATGAGGTTGGTTCACTACCCGAGTTTAAGTGCCGGGTTAATGTTCTAGCTATGGATGAGGCATAGAAATGTTTCTAATTCTTATCTAGTGCTAGGTAAATAGTATAGTGCTTTGTAACACCTACACTTTCAGACTTCTTCCTCTTTTCTTCTGACTGCTTTGCTGTTGAAAACACATCAGCTTCTGCGTCATTATCCTCACCAGGACATGGGCTAAATCCCATAAGATCAGAGACTTTCTTAGCAAAGTTGCTCATAATTTCAAAAAGGTAGTCATATTTGAGACGATACCTTTGTGTAGGACTGCTCTGTGGCGAATGCGAATCAACCACGTCAAATCCACGCTTACGACTAGCCTTTGCATAATGATATCCGGCATCTTTGACCACCTAAGACGACCAGTGAAATTTTTTGCAAGACGAAAGTTTTGTCTTTAACTTGCCGTGCCAATAGAAAGAGTTCATCACGTCTGGTAAGAAGTGAAGGCATTATCAAACATAATTGAGCGGCAGCTTCATTCACAGATACCTCGTGAAACGAAAGACCCTAGAAGGAAACGGTCACGGCAAACAAGGATTGAAAAAGTTTCTTTACCAATATTTTTTGAAATAAAAGGTAGCTGTCGCTCTACAAATCAACGAGAAGCAACTAACCTTGTCCGGTTTTCTCTTGGCATCAAATCGCCCATAAAGTGCCGAATATCTGCGGTACTTGGAAAGGCGATTAGGCGTGTCGGCAGAAGCAGAAAGAAGATCGAGCACCTCCCTGAAAAAAAGCACTATGATAAACCACTGACTCCAATTCCTAAAATGTTGCGATAGTTTCCCAAAATTTGGACAGAAAATTTCGCCAACTCGTTGATCAAACGTAAGCGAGAAAGACTCCACATGCTGAAACGTTATGTTCAAATGGCTTTTACCGCAGTCGTTTTGCAGAAAAAGGAATTATCGCTTCTCTTTTTATTCGTTCCCGTGCCTCTAGCAAATGTACAAAGCTTCTCTTCACCAAACAAAATTTTGAAAATAAAATTTCCAGCAAATCTAATGCGCAACATGATTTGCAACGAATATGTATAACAAACCCACTTTGAAACTCGCTTTTTATTTTATACAAGTTTTGGTTGGCAGTCGTGGGATTTTCTGACATATCGCCATTGCGCAGCTGGAAAGGCGACGAATCTGCGCGTCGGACAGAACTGGCGAATCGCACAAAGCAGTACCTAAGCAAAATTACAGTAATTCAGCTAATTACTTTTACATTTCAAGCAGCTCAAATAAAAAGAAATGCTTACTTGGATCATAATCTCCCAGGGACACGAAGTCTCCTCCTACTGAAACAGGGCTGGACGACCTGAAGATACGACAATGAAGTGCAAATTCATAGTTTCGAAAAAATAAAACTTTATGCGGTTGCCGCTGTGCTTGAAATAGGCTTTGTACTAGTTTGTTACAAAAGTTCTGTCCGATTTCTAACTGCCGTTCAAAGCAGCTACCTTTTAGGAGTTTTCAGTCAACGCTGTTGGAGCCATGTGAAAGCTCTTTTCTTTTGCTCTTCTGCGTATGAATCTCGATGAAATACGTTCACTACGAAAATCCAAGCCTCGTTGAACAAGTTGCCAGGGTACAATAAAATTTGAATGTTTTATAAAGGGAATCTCTGCTGACACACAAAATTACCTAAGTGAATTTTTATAGCGAGTGATGGCGTAGGAGAATTTATTCGCATAACAATTTTTAAAAGAAATTGGCTTACTTCCCACTTTTGTCTTCAGAAATGTCGTCCCTTAGCTACTTTATAAGCAACAACAATCTATTAGGTTCTCTCATAAGTTTTTTTTCCAAATTTGATTTTCAAAGCAATAATTCACACATTTCTCAATTTTGATTATGATGTAGGGCACCGTTCGATAGAGCTAAGCAAGCTCTACAAGATGGCAGTGAGTTCACACCAGCTTCAGCACATCACTAGTTAGAAGCCAAAATCTGAGAACTTTTGGATGCCCAAAAAATTGAAAATTTTCTATAGCTTTTTCCTTAGAAAACTTACGAGATTCCAAACTCGCTCACGCATATACACTTCACATAATACATTCATATGTGCCATTGCTGTGTTTGTTTCTGTGCTACAAACCGAGAAAACCAGAATTTTCGAGCTTCCAGAAAAGCGATGCTGCGCAGTTTTACAGAAGTAAACGTCTACTACTGGCCTTCAGTAATACATCGTTAAATTTTCAGCTTCCTAGAAGCGGTAGTTCTTGAGAAATATCGAATTTAGCTTTTTCTGCTAAGGTATTTTATGTTGAAACTAACATTTCTCGGGAACTAGAACTCATAGAAAGCTGGAAATCTGTGATTGTACTTCTATAGGCCTGTAGTCTACATTCACCTGTGTGAAAACAGCGCAGCATCGCTTTTTTGGAAGCTTGAAAATTTTGGTTTTCTCAGTTTCTAGCACACAAACAAACATAGCAACGGCACATATGAATGTGTTCTGTGGAGTGTATATGCGTGAGCGAGTTTGGAATTTGGTAAGTTCGCTTCGGGCAAAGTTACAGAAAATTTTCAATTTTTTGGCATCCAGAAGTTCTCAGATTTCGGCTTCTCGTGATGTACTGAAGCTGGTGCAAACACTTACGCGCAGTCTTATAGAGCTTGCTTTGCTCTATCAAACACTATCTTACATCTTCATTAAAACTGAGAAGTGTGTAAATTATTGCTTTGAAAAGTCAAAATTGAAAAAAAAACTTATGAGACAATCTAATAAAACAACGACAAGAGCTGTAATTCATATCGTATAGAGTGAGGCAGCAGGGCATCAGCCATTTAGTTTTTTCGTCCGCAACCAGTAAAGAAAATCTGATATCGTAAAGCCGACATAGCCGCGGAATTTTTTTATTCAGAATTTAGAATTAAGGGTCCTTGATAATGGCAACTAAGTGCGTCTGCTCATCCTTATTGCGAGCATTGATACCAGGCTAAAAGTTCGAGAATCCTTGCAAACTTTTTCAAACCTCTGCGCCTATCTTGCCTTATCATTTATATAATATAACCAGAATCTCGTTTCAGTAGAACTTTTTCTTTTGAATAAGGTCAATTCAAGCTGTAACAATCTGGCCCTAATCCTCTCTAAAGCAGCTCGGCTGGGACGGGGTTCGGTTGAACTTACGACACAGTCCAGCTTCCAACGAGCTGTTGAGTTGGATGCGGATGGCTTCGTAAACATAAAAATCTTGCGTGTTGTTGAGAGAAGTTACAGCGCTTAGCAAACCAAACTGGTAAGTGATCGGTTCAGCCCTCAGGATCTGGTTCGAGATCGGCTCATGCAAATTCTTACTGCGTCGGACAATCTTTTATTGGCCCCAAACGCAAAATTGATGATGACCACTATCAAGGATTTCGCTTAGCAAATGAGATGACAGAAGTACAAAAATTCAAGAATGAAATGGTTTGAACAAAAATCGAATAAAAATAACTGAACGAATTCTCGTTTTGAGCAGTTTTCAAAAAAACACAAACTCTTCAAAATGAGAAGGAGACCCGCTTCCTTGTTAACTCTCTGAAATCAACTGTTCATAGATCTTCACCTTTTTAGCCCCGATGTCTTGCAGTTTTGCGCGTTCTTGTATGCAAAAGAATGTGATACTAGGTGTCTCGTACCTTACTCACGGGCAATTTACAGGAATTTCGACCGATTCACTCTTCTCGTCACTTTAAATTACGGCTTACCTTCAGCTTATTGGCATAGTTTGGAGTGACCGTAGCACTTAAACCGACAGTCTTCTGACTGTTCAACTTGCTGTTGAAACATGGGAAGATGACATGAGTTCAGCTTACAAAGTTCTTTCGAGGGGATCACTCAGTTTAACGAGCTTCTTAGTCAAGAAATCCCGGACAGAACTTCAATGTTGCTCAAAATCCGAAAGTCAGTTGTTTACATAAAGGACATAATCCTCACTTAAGCAAATTGTCTTACTCATCCGCTTCTGAACCTATGCTTTTTATAAGGCACATGTCCAACCTACCTCCCTTTCTCTTCGCCGGCAAAAATTCGCCGCGTACCACATTGGCGGTTCCTCCAGGGACGGTGCCTGTGCAGCTGAAGTCGGTGCTGGAAACAGGCGTTCCCCCCGCTTCCTCAGCCGACCCCACCGCCGCTGCTGATTGTGACAGAAGTGGCCATAGTACCGAGCACAGCAGCGGAGAGTTCGATCGCTGAACTGTGTCCGCTTGAGCTTGCGTGTCTTACGGGCTGCATTTGCTCAGTTATTCGAAAAGAATTTAAAATAAGAGCAGTATAGGATACAGGTAGCTAAGCAGGAGCTCATAACGTCTACATAATACTATAAACAACCGTTACCCAAATTCCCCCAAAAGACTAACCCAACGGTACCGAGTTGTGGGTGGCGTTTCCATTCTGCGGCGACGTCGTCTCTGTCGAAGTTGAAGCCAATCCTGGCAACATCGACGATAAATTCGACAGCGTTGCCGCAAAACCTGCAGTTTGTGCAGAAGCCAATCGACATATCGATTTTTTGGAAGTTACAGTGAGGCGGCCCATTTTCTGCGGAGTAGAGATTTTTTGTAAAAATTAGAGTAACTTACCTGGCATCAAAAACGACATATCAGGACCACTCAAGGCGTATGGTGAGACAGGAGGTGGACCGATTTGTTGTATGGCGGCCAAGTTAAAGGACGTTTAATCTTTTGAGAACTCCTCAAAACAAGCTCATCTGTAGGAAACTGAACGATGACTGGTGAAAAGTTGTTCTAAAAATCAAGAAAACTCACTGTCAACGCTGTTGTAACCGCCTGACATGCAACGGTTTTGAAAGCATTCCTACAAGTGACATAATTTCCAAAAATTTTCCTTCATCACATTGCATAATTTGATTGATATCATCTCCTCCTGAAAAAAGTTTTTTTTTGAATCAGCAAACTTTAAGCTCCTCCCACCTTGTGATGTAAACGTATCGTAGTGCTGTACAAGATTTGCTCGTTGTAACACAGCCAATAATTGTCATTCGAATATCGAAGTAGGTGAAGCCAATGGCTTCGGTGTGCTGTAAAAACTGAACAACGTGCATTAAGCTGTGACCTACCTCTCAACAGAGCTTTTCACATTGTTTTTTTATGGTCCCAGAGTACAAGGGATACAATAACCTTCGCGCGGAGTTTTTTGTCGCGAACTCAACGCGATTTTTTTTTTGATTTGACGCATGAGGAAAAAAGCGAATTACGTCAGTAAAAAAAACGCCGTTGACGGAAAAGGTCGATAGCGATCAGTCAGAGCTGATGATGGTGGAGTAAATCAAAAAAATGATTATGGGATTTTTGAACGTAAGCTTTGACAATTTATAAAACATGTTTGCTTATCATCTAAGCAGGCAAAAAGTCGTGCAAATTAAAAATAACAGTGTAAGAAATCAAACCTGTTTTACCAACTTTGGTTGAAAAAAGCTAGTCTTTTATGTAAATCTATCAAACACCATAGATAAAAAAAACACACCTACACGGAAAAAGATGACAATTTAGAAGAAGATAAAAATTTGTCAACCGAAATTTTTGCGTGTTTCCAATCCTAAGAAGAATACGCAAGAGAAATGCTTACAGATTCACTACAGTACCGTTATAGTACCACTACAGTATTGATACAGTAGCAAGATCACATTGTAAAGTGCAGTATCCTCACCTAGCTCTGGAAGATTTTCGACTTTTAATTGTGGCGACTCCATTTTTACGGTATTCTTAGTAGTAGTTGATTGTAGTTGAGATGATGAGGAGCTAGATGGTAACGCTGGAAAAATCGATTAATCGATTTTCATATGATTAAGCATAAAATAGAAGCAATTTATAAAATCGTCTTATTATAGGCTGGAAGATTTTTCTAGGCAAAAGGTTTTTGCTTATCTCATCATTAGCTCCATTTGCTATACAATGGCGGTCCAAAAATTTTTCAGAGGGAGGGGGGAATTATTTTTGGTGGATTAGCTACGCACTAAGAAAAAGTGTTTAGGATGCTTTTCAAAACCTTTGGCCTCGGAAGAACTTTTTTTTGCAAAAGTAATTTGAACCTTCACAAGGATGAATTATAAGTATTAACGATCAAAAATAAGCCATTTTTGCTAAAACATATTAAGTAACTTCCAAAATTTTCGCCACTTTTGCTCTTTAATGTTAAATTTGAAAGCATCTGATGAAGTCAGTCATCTATGTTTTGTTCTTACACTCATCTATAAAGTGCCCTATGTGACAGAAGATTTGTACATAGAAAGTAAGGCATTTATGACTTGGAATCGGAAAGGCAACACCACATGTGATTGAGAATAAAAAATTAGCCGTATGATTATGAGTTAGTAGGCTGGTGTGAATAGCCATGTTGTGATTTGGACTCTATTTCAACCTGTTGAGGAGAAATTGAGGTATGCGCGTATTCCTTCAGGTTCACTTAAATCGAACCTGATGATTTGTAGATAGATGATTAGATAGATGATGTAGATTTGTTTTGTTTTTATAGTCGATTTGTTTCTTAGGCATACAAATCCATCTTATTTTTTTTGTATTTTTTTGCTTTCAGTGCGAAAGCTTGCCAGTTTGTAAGACTGATACGAGTTTTTTTATAGTCCATTTGTCATTTCACGCCTGTTATTTCCTTTGCACTTGCATGGGAAGGATACTTGGTGACCGTCGCCATTCGTAATAATTTGTATATCAAAAATGTGCCTTCCATGTTGATTCGAACACTGTCTTCCATATTTCGAAATGATAAACCTAGATGGAGTTGTGATTTTGTTCCATGGATTGCGTGGTTGCAAGGTCAAACGCTTCAAAGGGTAACCTAGAAGTAATGTAATTTTGACTACCCAAAATTACGCAAATTTTCTATAAAAGGTTTAATCTTCTCAGAATATCATTTCGCAGATATCGAAAACGATTTGGAATCAGCGAGGGCATCTTACGGTATACACCGGATTCCAAATGGCCACGGTACCGCGTATCCTTTTCTTATTAGAGAAAACGGAAGCGAATTTACGCATCATTTGCATTGCAAAGCTGCTACACTACATTATACTTTGGATCGAATCGGATGACTATTCGAGTATTCGAATAAAGTATTCGAATAAAATTCATGCAAAGTCCGATTATTCGAAAATTCAAAATCTCGGATATATTAGACCAGTGCATCACCTCTGCTTCGCAGAGGTTCGCACTCCACTATCTATGCGCCTTACTCATTCTCGTAAAATCGTGGCACTGGAACTCACCGCGCTATGCCGACTACCACGAATAAAATGTAAACAACCACTCATTTAGAAAGTCTTTTCACGTGAGATCGGTGATTTCGAGTGGATGAAACTTTTCGCAGGAAGACAAACGCAAATTTGAATAGGTTTTTGGATTTGTCATGGCTTGGTAGTCGCCATAAAGGTAATGATAACCGTGAGCTACATCTCTGTGCGAAAATCTTCTCAAACGCTTGGCTAGAACCTTGGCAAGTTGACCATTTACACAACCAATTCATTTTGGCGCCGTTTTCGTTATGTAGTAAACTTTCGACCACTTTTCTGGCTAAACTCTTCTCATTAGCGAAATTTGCCCTTCCTTTGATTTTGACTCGTCTTGGGTACGCTTCTACCGTCATACCATATCTTGATGAACAGCACATGAAAGAGCTCCACCGCTCATCCTTCATGACTACGGAAAATGTGCACAGACAAACAACGCACAGATTTTCTGCTTTATATATATTTCGATAGTTATTCGATTATTTGACAATTTCTCGCAATCGAATGACTGTGTGACTCTAGCTGCTTGTGTCCCTCGCGCTCGCGCCCTTTTCCTGCATTCATCACCCTCCATTCTATTGCAAATCGGTCTCTCCAAGACCACGTTTTCGCATGGGAGTGTAGGCTGAATGTGATCACGAAATCAATCAAATTTATCACTTTATTTGATCAAAAGCTTTCTGAAGGGAATAAATACTCAGTTAGAGATTCAAAAGCACGCGAGCCTTTCGTTAAGTTTTGGCTTCTTAGAATGTCTTTCAGATGTTGAAAGAGAGCCTGAGCACAACAATGCTTAGAAAAGAGGTAACACTGATTGCACTAGAACTTGAGAAGCCATCGTGTACAAGTGTAAATGAGCATGCAGCTGGGGAACTGGCTGTTGTGAAGCGATAAGCGAGTGCCAATTACATTGACCATAACGGCTACTGGTATTCATGATTAGCAAGTTTTGATCGAAGGTGTTAATGCAGAAATGAGCATTTTACCTTCAATGATTTTGCGCTCCTAACAATGGAAAACGGGAAACTGATGTTCAAAGTAGGTCAGATTGGTCAGATCTCTATACTGTTCCAATGTAGACCGAGCAGAACCGGATCTGCTACCAACTGAGTAATATGCGTCACATTTTCGACTTCTATCGCAGCTAAGTTTGTTTTTAAAGTTGCATAACACATGGAATCCTTACATATGCTATTCGACCAAATTTCTGTTTTAATATCCGACATAGTCGATACAAGGTACTTATTTATTCGGAATTTTTTTCTTGAATATATTCGACTAATCCAAAAAAAATCTTGTTTCGAAATTCGAAAAAAGATATTTGATTTTCGACATATTTGATTTGGGAACTATTCGATATTCGGATGTTCGACATTTTTTTTGAAAATATCCGAAGCTCGGTTAATCGATATTTTGAATTTCCGATTATTCGATTATTCAAAGAAAAACTTCCAATTTTTCCAGAGTGTACACTACACCACTCGCCTTAATGTTTATGGAATTATGTATACATGGTGCCTGGGCTACCCTGTGAGGTGGTCATCTTGAACATGTTTCACTTTGTCTCGAAAAAAATTGTCATCTTTCTCTTTAGCACAAAGCGCTGCTCGTCGTTGCTCCGCTTTAGGAATTCCACTCGAAGTAACTCAACAGATTTGAAAGAATGAAATCATTAACCAAGCCGTTTGAATCTTTCACTATCTTTAGTTGTGCCTAGGCAACTGTTTTGTTGAAACAGATGAATGCGAATAGGCTGAACCATTTTTATGGAAACTAAGAGGTTCAGTCTACTGAATGACATATACTAGGCTAATTCAAAAGTTCTGTCCAATTTTCAGTTGCCTTGTTTCAACTCAGCTACTTTCTTAGAGTATTGCGCTGATGGCATCGTCATAAACATCATCTAGAAGTACTTTTTCTGCTCTTTCTAGTGCTCACTGATGCTTGGCGAATCAACTCTCCAATAATGAAATTTCAAGCCTCGAAGTAAAGTTGCCAAAATGCAGTCATGCCCAAAAAAAAGTTTTTATGAGAACTTTCGCAGTATCCGTAAAACTAAATATGTAATATTTTATAATAAGTGAGGCTACAATAGGTTAACATAGGCACACTTTTTCTCCGACTTAGAGAATGTCTTACTTTTTCAGTTTTTTTTCAAATTGGAAGACAAACTCAGTTATTCAACAAGCGGCAACAATCTAAATATAGTGACATGTGATGCATTCAATATATTGCATGTGTTAGAATAAAGCGAGAGCAAGCAGGAGCCATCGGCCAGTTGGCTTTTTCGTTTGCGACAGCAAGAAAACATAAAATATTGGCAAGTAGGCATATGTTCGCAAGCGGTGGTGGGCTCAAATAATGGTTTTTTTGATTTGCTCACAAAAATTTCAGTGCAGCAAAGATGACTCGAATTCTTCTTAGCCGCAAAAGAACCTCTGAAGTATAGCCTACTTAATGATGGCAGCCAAATATGTTTGCCCATCCTCATATGGAAGCATCAGTAAGTCAAAATGGACGGTTTTGAAGAAAACCTTGCAGAATCGAAAAATTTTCTCTCCTCTCTCGTTTGCCTTCCTTACATGCATACAGTGCATGTGATAGCCATAAACTAAGATTTTAGATGAAAAAATTGCAAATCGGACAGAACTTTGGAATCAACCTAGTATTTAGTCGGTGAAAAAGTTTTGTCATTTTTTAAAATGACCCTGAATCTCCCACAATAGAGATAAACAAACGATTGAAGCTGTATTCGATGCAGAAATTTCTTCCTCTTTTCAGCGCTTTACCTCCCAGTGTGACTCGTTAGGAGATTGCTGAGATAATTGCTGGAAATCACAACCCCTCGTTTTGCCATGTCCAAATTTCACTAATTTTCAGAATTTTTATTCCAGACTTTTGGGGAATCTGTAATAGCCAGCAGAGAGGGCAAACATTTGCCAACCAAAGATATACCTTTTTTAGCTACTCTTTTACAATTTTGCTACATAATTTTCTGAAAGTCGCGAGTTTTGGAGAATCCGCGCAACTTGTTAGCGAAATCTTCAAAATTCTGAGTTTCAACACTCGACTATTACCATTACTAGCTTTCGAAAGTAGATGAGTGATTTTCGCATTAAAATATGGAGATTGAAAAACTTGGGGTACATCAGTGCGCAATCGTAAAATTTAGGAATGCTGCGTTTCCCTCAAATTTCGCGAGTTATGCCGAGAAAACACAACTATAAGAAAGAGGAGAAAGAGCTACATCGGATGGTGCCTAAACTATTTACCGTTTCAACTTCTAAGAGGATAGAATAGGCTGAATATAAAATTCGGTCGCCTCAAAAATATATTGTAGAAATTCTAAAAGACAATCCACAAAGCTGCAAAAAATTATATCAATAAAAGGTTTGCCCTATCTGCTAGCTATCACACTTTTCCCAAGAGTCCCGATTCTGAAAAAGTTGGACATGATGAAAACGAGGGGGTTGCGATTACCAGCAATTACCTCAAACTCTGTCAACGACTTACACTGGGAGATATGGCGCTGAAAAGAGGAAGAGATTCTGCATCGGATACAGCTTGAATTCTTTGCTTATCGTTACTGTACGTGAGTTGCGGGTCATTTTGAAAATTGACAAAACTTTTGCACCGACTTAATATATATCGTCCTCAAAAGTTTAAATGTGGTCAAATTCGGGGTGTAAAACACTAATCTAGACACCAGTTTTGTCAAAGGCTCAATTTCCATCGAACAATGAGGCTTAGGGTTTTACGGGAGTGGTCAAAGTCAGATTCGACTTCATTCCCTTAAGGGGATAGCTGTTGAAGTCTAATTATATTGAGGAAAAAGTGCAATGACACGTTGGCTAAGCTTCTGGTTCATCGATCGTCGATAATTCGGAGTCCTGCATGAACCAAGGTGTAGTATTTTGTAGTGAATATAAAAAAGGCTGCTCAATCAAATTTTCACTCCTTAGCTTTCTTAGTCGAAATGGCCGCTATAGAACCTACCAGTGCGGCGTGATATCCTTCGCTTGTAAGGTTTCGCAGCCCTGCCACTTTCCCTCTCTTTCTCAAAGCCATTGTAAGCGAAGGGCGCATGTTTTGTTATTTCTCAGAATTTTTCACGCCAAAGCCCAGGGGCAATATTTATGCATCTGTCGTACACTTAGGCTTCCTGTATACAATCAGTGCAGATGCGGGAGATAGCGCCCGCAGCACGCGGGTGGTAGCCGCGTCGCACATTGAGCTGACCGCTTTCGTCATGGAAGAGCTGCGGTCATTGGTCTCATGTCTGTTTGGAAACGTACAGAGGGGGCAGCCAACATGAACGATAGCTTGTGCCGTTCCGTTGGTCAAATATTTTCAAATTCTATATTTACGCTATGATGATATTAAGGAATTTGGGAAAAACGGTGGGAGTGCGGCTCTAAATGTTACTGTTCGACACCATTTTCAATCCAGTGAGTAACATATCGCTTCGAAAATCAAAAATTCATGCCCTCCCACCCTCCCACCAGGTGCAGTGAAGACGAGTACGTTAGCAGCGCGAGCAACCGCGCATCAAAGAAGCCTGTTGGCATAAATTTCGTATCTAAGCGTATGAAACCCCAGTTTCTTATTGCTCTTGCCTGGATCTATGAGACAGTTTCCAAACATATATGTAAATTTAATGATCACGTTGACGATAGTGAAGTCAGATCGAGGAGTTAGGATATATATATATCAGCCGGAAAACGTCAAACCGTACCCTTGATGACAGTCGCTCATTGAATACTGCTGAATTGCAGGACAGTTCATTATAGTTGGAACCGAGCATTCGTATTCGAATGATTTATTCGAAATATTCGACTATTCGAGCGGTTGATAACATCGGACAGACATTAGATTTACGGCCAACATCTGATTTCATGACTCTGCCTTTTTAGATTTACTGCACACATAATACTCTATTGAGACAAAGAGTGCAAACCTCTGCCTCGCAGATGTTCGCACTGATTCATTACTGCGTGTTTTTTTGTGCTCTCCCAATGATAGCTTTAGGACTCACCGCGCAATACTGACCATCCCATATATATCGAAAACTGGCTCGCTTCCCCGGTCAAGCCCAGGCCATTGCTTACTGGGAATAGATGAATGCTGTCGCCACCATAGTCGCACTGCGAACCTCCTGTCTCTCCCAGTCTATGTTGGATGACTTACCTCATAGGGCTTCACTACGATTCATCGCTTCCTCGTGATCATGAGGCTAAGAGCCGCATGCACTAACATCCCCAACGGGGAGATCACAGCTCAAATAAAAGCTTTATATCCTGGAGCTGCAGATGTCCAGATTTCATGCTGTCTATCCATCTATAAGTATTCCTACTGCACTACACATTTTTAAAAGACGTGAGAAGTTGTACAAGCAGCATTCATCAGTTCTTCGTGTGATCCCCTCACGATCCTCTGCGGCCGACCCTTTTTTTCAAAGTCATTTCTTTTTGAAAATTTTTGAAAACATCCCAGAGTTGTGTAGATTACCTGATCCAAAATGCTAAGCATGTTTCTGATATAAAGAAATGGGTTGCTGAAAATTGAAGTTCTCAAGAAACCCCGATTTTCGACTTGTGGTTCATCATTATCAATGTAGTTATCTTAATCACTCGGTAAATCTGGCATGTTGTTTTTTTAACTACACTACACATGAAATTGTCGACTACAAGTTGTAGATACATCATAGCGACTGACACTTGTTGCGGAAAATTTAAACAAAGAAAAATTCTAACAATGGTCAAGCCACCAGATCATTCGAATGTTCGAATAGTGAACCAGGTACAATTTCTCGAACATTCGAGCGGTTTGCGATAACTATTAGGTAGTCCGGAAATTAATGTCCGTGCAAAAACATGAAAATCTTCGTTTTCTTAATTTCCAAAGGGTAAAAAAGAACGGCAACGGCGTATACACATGTCATATGTGAATAGAGTTTACGTGAGCAAGTTAGAATGTTTGTAGGATTTTTATGAACTGAGTTACGATTTTTCTCAAATTTTCGTGCAGCTGAATCATTTTAGTTTTTGGCTTGAAACTCAAGGTTAATGAGAGCTGTTGCAAAAACAAGATCGCCATTCTGTAGAGCTTGCTTTGCTCTATCGAATGATATCTTGAAGCTATTCAGGAATGAAAAGTGTATGACATATTGCGGTTGAAATTCAAAACGGACATTAATTTCCGGATAACCTAATACTTTATTTGATCAAAATCTTCCCATGTTGACGTGATACGCGTTCATCTCATTGTATTAGACCCACAACTATTTGTTACTTCAGTATGAACGCATAACTGGAGTTTTATAAGACTTTGCTTTCTTCTACTGTAGGCTTAAAAACTTGTTTCTCTCTCTCTGTAATTCCGATATGCTCTGACATGAAAGGCTCTGTAACCTTTTTTGTTAACATTAGAGTTTGAATATCTGCCAACAACATTTCTGATTGCAACATCGCCCATTCCACTCATTTTATTCATACCTGCTCATATCTTGTCCATATATGAGTGGAAAGAAGTCTCAAATTCTTAACTAGTGACATGATTGCACTATTAAAGATGCTTACGCTTAGAATATAAAGGAACCATGATGTCAGACGGGTGAAAGATATGGAGTGTTAACTCACAGGTCAGGACAAAACATAGAAATTTACACCAGATTCAGTGCAGCTTCAGCGAATCAATTTGCCTTGCAAGGTTAACTGTCTAACAAAAGAAAGATACCAACATAAGTCGGCGACTGAAGACGAGAGAGAAAGCATGTCATTGAATGTCTCTAAACGCAGATTTTAGATCTGATTTTAAATCTGCTTTCCTTTTTGCGGAACAACCCTATCAACTTTTTATGAATGTCGTTTGCAGGGAAGATACGTTTTTTCAGAGCTTTCTAATTTTTAGCCACGTAATACTTGACAAACATGGACATTCAAATGCTTAAAACTCCTTTCAAAGAGTTGTTCCGCAGAAAGCGAAAACGTACTTGAAATCAGCTTTTGAAGACCCGCCTACTGATATTCATCCCTTTTTGTTTTATCGAATCATAGCTCTTATAAAAATCATGTTATCGGATCATGCTCCCTTATAAGCATGATTCCGCAAATTCAAAAAATCTGCACGCTATGAACTATAGTTGTAACGACCGAAGAATTTCGCCGAACGAACGAATATCGATTAACCGACTTTTGAAAATATTTGAACGTCCGAAAATTATTCGATCTGCAATTTTTAAATCATTCGAATTCAAATATTCGAATAATGCTGAATTTTGGATATGCAAGGTTAAGTCAATACCTCAGGATGTGCTCATATCGTACATAATGGGGGCTAATTGGAATGCCGCTCACGTATACTACATTGATTTGTTTTGAAGCCCATAATGTCGAACTTGGGGTGCGGCACGGGCGACGAACCTATCGTGCAACATTGCCGCCCCAACCTTTTCCTCCTCCGGCCCTCTCCCTCTCCTCTATGGCCCTGCATTACGTGCCACACTCTCCGCTTGATCCCGGATACGATGCCAAAGTACGCCAAGGTGGTGCAGTGAGGGATCGGCGTAAGTTCATATCTAGGGGCGGTTTTTATCGATCTCTGGCTTGCTGTTTGTGCGCGTTCCTTCGTTATACATGCCCGGACAGGCGAGCGCGTTCATCGTGTTTTACGGAGGGTTGGTTAACCTAGCCTAAAGGGCAGTAGAGTCATATCTGTCGAGGCTAAAACGTCCTTGCCCGACATGGCCAAACTTGCTAGATCGGACTTTGAACCCATGCAGGCGTGTCCTAGGCGTGGCAGACAGCATGATAGTGGTGGAAATTCATAATAATTAGTGTAGTGCAATCTCGCCTTCCATTTTATATGGAACTGACTAGCTTACCCGGCTCCGCCCGGCTTTGTCAAAAGCGACAAAGGTTCCATTCTTACATCCGTACAACCTTTCCCTGTGCCCACTTCTACATTTTCCTATTCCGCTGTACTAGTAATCAGTATGCTCACCTACCTTCCTCACCAATTCCCGGCCCCGTAGCTCAAACTTTGCAAAAAATCAATAAAATTGATATAAGTAAGGATGATCCTAAAAAGATGGCGTTATGCGGCTATCCGGGCCCCAAAATGCTTTTGTGATGGATCTTGCTCAAACTTGGTATATGGCGGTTATTCGAACCACTGATGACTAATATCGTAGTCATTTGGCGCGATAGCGCCATTTTCTGGGTTTACGGTAAGTACAGTAAGAAGCTAAAATCATGGATTGCGCTGAAGCTTTGCTTAGGAGGGCTAATTGACATGCTGATTACGAATATCACTCTCCTTCGGCATCTTGAGGCGTTTCCACCGAGTTATGGTAGGTATACGCAGAGGTACAAAATCTCAGTTTTGGCTGAAACTCGGTCTAGAGAGATTCGACCTTCTGACTACGTTTAAAACACTCTCGTTGCGTTTTGGCCTTTTCGCAGAGTTACGGTAGGTACACGGCAGCGGGTAAAAATCATGAACCTGCCTGAAACCTTGGCAGGGGGTTACCTAAAGTGCTGTTTCAAAAACATCGCACTCACTCCCCACGACAAAGGCAATCGTATGGTATAGAAGGTTTTCCACGACCGGAATGCTTTCTTTATAGGACCACTGCCGCGCGCGATACACCCCGCAAAATGACCACCTTAGAAGAAGTTTAGAGCAAATTTATGTTTTCGATCCCATATCGTATAACCACCACAACTTTATGAAAAGGTCCCAATATGCAGAGAGAGTATAAAATTCGTAATCAGCATGTCGAATAAGCCCTCTGGACCGAACTCCAGCCAAATTCATATTTTGACTTCTTACTGTACACCTTAGCCACATGGGGAGACGTTCTGCGGTGAAAGCGTGATATTTGTAATCAGCATGCAGGATAACCCTTATAGACGAAGTTTGAGCAAGCTCTATGACAAAAAAATTTCAAAGCCCGAATAGCCGAATAGCGCCAAACTAATATTGCACTCGTAATCAGCATGTTCGATTACCCCCTTGTGCCAACTCCCAGCCCCGTAGTCCAAACTTTGCAAAAAAATCGATAAAATAGATAACGAAAGTAGCCTATGACACCCGCCCTGCCCGAAGTGTATGTGTGCCAAGTTTGGTCTGGATCGGTTCAGAAATGAAATTTTCTATTCGGAACATACGTACAGACATACATACAGACATACAGACATACAGGCATACATAGAAGCAGACATTCAGCTATTTATATAAGATTTATTTCATAGGATAGGTCTGTCTCATTGTGCCGAAAATTAGACTTTTTAACTATTCTTCACATTTCGATATTTCTAACTTATCCTAGTGCTATGAATTGTCCTGCAATACAATAATATTCAACCAATTACTGATATTTAGGACAATTTGGCCGTTTCTAGCACTCTCTGAGAGAAATGACACTAATCCCTCCACCTACATTGCCATTGTTGATTTGATCACTAAAATACAAAAACTGTGCTCGCGGACCGAAAGGAAAGAGAAAAGATTCTTTGTAGGTTTGCACTACGCAAACTTTGTGCCATTATGTGATTTTTATATGCGCCCGCTCGCGCTGCTGGCGTGCTCCTCTCTTTAGCAGCTTCCCAAACGGGCATGAGCTCGGTCTGAATACCGCTCAAGAATAGCACCGTCTCTCGCCATCGACATACATCCTGGTTCCCTCCAATTGACTTTTTCTCCATCTCTCAAAAAATCTCATGATAGGACCTATGCATTCTGGGATAGAAACTTCGAGGAAGAGAAGTGGTGATGTTACGAACTTTGAAAGAACAACAAGAGTACTTCAGCACAAGGATGTTGTAACAATTTTGCTATTGAGGAGTAGCATTGTATTTATGTTGTTATTGTCTTGCGATCTTTTAAGATCTGTTGATGTTGTATCATTTATGCGCGAAAAATGATACACAGGGTGTCCGTAAAGTATGTATACACTGTTTGATCGTTAATATCTTTCTTCTCAACAAGTCTTCTGCCTTGCTTCAGGTACCATTTTGTAGAGCTGGCTTCAACTTAGATTTACAGTGTGGAGCGAATCACCGATCGGTCTTGATTACTGTAGGATTACGGTAGAAACTTGAAACATATGGTGTCAATGTGGAAAAAGCTGCCGTCTCAAAATTTTTCAAAAAAATGTGAAAACTTGTATAATAGGGTTTTTATGGACGCTGAGTTCATACTCAACTACTCACAAGACTACTCACCTCTTACCTGGCATAACTCTTCAATAAAACATCATAACAAGTTGGGAAATTTACAGTTAGAATCAGCAACTCTAATTAGCCTAGTGTAAAAGTTTTCAGGCTGTTTTCATTTTTTTCTGAGGGAAAATATGGCCTTTCATGGCCCAAAACCCTCTTTGAAGTTTCTACCGTAATCCTACAGTAATGAAAAGAGATGAGTGATTCGTTTTATACTGCAAATCTAAGTTGAAGCCAGCTCTACAAAACGGTACCTAAAGCAAGGCAAAAGGCTTGTTGAGAAGAAAGATATTAACGATCAAACAGTGTATACATACTTTACGGACACCCTGTATATTAGGTTGATTCATAATTAATGCACGTTTTTCTCACCTCTTCTTCCAAGAGCTGGTATTTGATGTGTAATCAACTTCCTTAAATGCTTATAGGCTATCTGAAAGAGCTTTTCTTCTAGTTTCTTGTGTGGTCCTTCCTTTCGTATATCTACTTTCGTTCCAAAGTTCTGAGCCTTCAACTAAAAGAGACTAAATCCCAAAGTTTTTGCTTTTCACTCTTTTTGCTGTAAATCCATGAGGAATAGGCGGATTAATTATAAAAAATATGCATAAGGATTAGGAAACTTTGTGCTACAAGATGCTATTTGAACAAAATTCTCCATATATTCTGAGCCGAGAAATTCAATTGCGAACTTTAATGATCGTCACGACCCTTCTCTGCCATATAAAACTTTATAGCAAAAAGCAATTGCAGGTCTTTTGCACTATCCAGCAAGGGTAGACCTGGTTCATTTGATGGTAGAAAAGCGCTAAGATTTTCTCACTTTCCAGCGGAGATAAATGAAATAATTTCAAAAACGACCGATTTTTGAACCCGCCGAAATGCCAGAAAATAGTGGGTACTTTCGAGTTTTTTGCGACATTTTCCTTCACATTTTTCCGTAATTCCAAGCTTGGCATTGCTGCTCAAGAGACCCTTGGCTACACGATGAGCGAAGTCTGCCTTATTCTACTTCATTTAAACATAAGTTATGCTCTCTCAAAGTAGAGGCTTCTGAAAAACATTGTTGGCAATCTTTAGGCCAGAAAGTCTTTTTTGTGACAGATATAGTCACGCAAAAGTTTCTGTTTTATAGCCAGTAATTTGGTGGTTACAGTAGTTTTTATTTGGCCCAGAAATGTTTTTTTTTTTCAAAAAAGAATTATCTTGGTTGAAAATTGAACTATAGAAAACGTGCATTAATTATGAATCAACCTAATATATGTATTAGGTCGTCCCGAAAGTATTTTCGCTTTTTTCAAAGAATCGCCACGGTCCGCAGAACAAACATCCTTACAAGGGAAGTCACTTAACTTAGGTCGGCCTTTTGAAATGAGACACATATATTTAGAATCAGCTCGGAACGCTGATTCCAAATATGATGTCCTTAGCTGCGAAGCGTTCCTCTAAAGCGAGTTATGAGCTTTTTTAGAATGTGTCATTGGCATATAACTGAATATGGAAAGAGGGCCTTTCGATGAAAATCTGCCCAAAAAGTGGTGGAAGATTGAAATAACATCAAATTGAGTCATTTGGCTTTGACAGGGTGTTGTATGCATTTGAACCACTATTTAGAACATAGTTGCGATAGGGGGAGTGATGGATCTTACCCCCTTCACTTTGAGGCCAAACTCCCGATGACTAGCTTCACCGGGCTGAGATTGGTATTGTACTCTGAGAATATGATAAAAATCGTTATGAAAAGCAGGCTAAGTACCTCAAACAACAAGTACACTCATAAATTTATTAAAAAAACGGCATTTATGTTTATTTATATTATTTATTTATCCTCGTAGCATTTTGGAGAGCAGAAAGTGAGTACACAAAATCAGTTATTTTAAAGCACATGAAATCCCTCATATCTCGCGGCACAGAAGACCTAGAAAAAAGTCGACGGTCTACGTCGATTACCCATGATTTCAGCTTTCGAATGGTATACAGCATGTTAGGGCTTCTTTGCTTCCTGGCTCTAAAAATCATTTGCTCCGGTAATCGATAAAAGCCAATACATTGGTGGAGCTGGGTTGGAGCAAGCTAATAGTAAATATCTCCACCCCATTTTTGAAAACTGGTTAGTTTTTTCGCCCAGCAACCTATACACCTTTCGAAAGCTCAGGAAAAGGGGATTCGACCTAGACCGTCGACTTCTTTCTAGCCCCCCTCTACCGAGAGATACGCCGCATTTTATTTGAAAACATTGTCATTTTCAACAGCAGATTTCTGCCAAATGAAGATCTAATCACTGCTGATTATCTATCTGTGTTAAAGAGCAATTCTTCATTAACAAACGTAGACCGTCGACTTTCTCGTACTATTTCATTTGGAGAGCAGAAAGTGAGGACACAAAATCAGTTAATTTTTGAAGCACATGAAATCCCTCATATCTCGCGGCACAGAAGACCTAGAAAAAAATCGACCGATTCTCCATGATTTCAGCTTTCGAATGGTATACAGATGTCAGGGCTACTTTGCTTCCCGGCTCTAAAAGTCATTTGCTTCGGTGACCCATAAAAGCCAACACATTGTATAGGTCGTCCCGAAAGTTTTTGTGCACGATTTTCAAAAATTCATAACTTCTTATTTTTTGACCGATTTGACTGCTTTCACTTTTATGTGAAGGGGTAAGTCATGCTCTTTATAATGACATCCCAGCTGCTTAGTAATGGTCATCTGTTGCATAGATAGAAGCTCAAAACAAAATCACTCAAAATTTGAATTTCTGTGTAGGGTCATAAAAAATCAGAAACTTGCAACAAAATCGGATCAGTCGGTATTGTAGGTTCTTTCACCAGCCCTTTCTAACAGTGCAAGGTTTGCTCCGATTGAGCGTCTCCATGAAAAGTTATAATTTCCGAGCAAGCAGTACAAAAAGGCGAATTTGATTTATTTTGGTTTTTTTCAGGGAAATCATAACTTTTCATGGAGACGCTCAATCGGCGCAAACTTTGCACTGTTAGAAAGAGCTGGTGAAAGAACCTACAGTACTGACTGCTCCGATTTTTGTTGCAAGTCTCCGATTTTTTATGAAACTACACAGAAAATTAAAATTTTTACCATTTTTCTTCTATCGCTCCTATCTATGCAACAGATGACCATTACTAAGCAGCTGAGATGTCATTATAAAGAGCATGACTTACCCTTTCACAAGAAAGTGAAAGCAGTCAAATCGGTTGGAAAAATCAGAAGTTATGAATTTTGAAATTCATGTGCAAAAACTTTCTGGACGACCTAATAAGAGCGAGGTGGAGCAAGTTAATAGTAAAAAATGTGCTGTGGATTGACATCGTTATCAGCATTAACGAGAACGTGAGCGAACGTATCCATTTAAGCGTGCTTATCTTGTTATATGTTTATGTTTTTTTTTGGTAAAAAATGCGCTTTTGATTGACAGTTATGCCATCATTATTAGCACACACTCAAAAAACTATGGGAGATTGGTGAATTTCCACAACTTCACACAAAAACCCGCCCATTTCTGGAATTTATACTCTATAAACCTAGTGCTGAAGAAGGTCACTTTCGTGAAAACGCTCTAGACTCACCTTACCTAATTTGTAGAGAATGGTTGGTTTCAATGAATCAAAAACTCTAAGACATTCAGAAGAATAACATGTTATTAAAATATCCCTCAATGTTTTGGAAAGGTTGGCAGTTTGAAGAGGAAACGGCAGGCAGAAGACTTTACAAAATCGCAGATGACTCGCATGTGTTCCAGTTCAACAACGAGGCAGAAGGAGAATCTTACGCCGACGAAAATGTTGTCGCCATTGATACAGAGTTGGCAATTGAGCGAAACTCTCTGATTTCCTGCATAAGGAATCCAAGCAGATTGTCTAGTTTCAATGAGGAAATGTCCAGGAAGTCCATTGCTGATCTTCAGGTTGCTGAAGAATTCAAGGCTGCTAAATTCACAAACATGGATATGAACAAAAGGAAGGTGTTAGTACAAAGCATAGTTACTGCACTTAGATCCCGGCTGGAGTGCGAACCCAACTCTGTGCTTTATGCTTTGGAAAGTTATTCGTTTTGTGACAATATGACCTATGATATTGAAAAAAAACCAACGCGCAGCATAATATGCTTCATTTTTAAAATCGTGACGACAGTTAACTGCGTTCTTTCCGCACACAGAAGGATAATACACTCATACAAGCAGGCAACACCTCAACGCTAAGCTCAGTCACTTCCAGTTCCTGTCTACTATCATGTGTAAGCAGAAAAACTATTTGATAAGATATAAAAACCAAGAATTGGGAGTGCGTGCGTGTTGCGCGCGGTCGCGTCATCGTCACGATTTTTCGAATGCCCTATACCTCCTTTTTTCGGCTATTCCGCAGATGCTGTTAAAGAAGAAGTTGAGCAGCTTTCTAATCAGCTAATAGGACGTATGCCAGAGGAGGTGAAGCCAGAGTTCGACAAGGCCCAAAAAGTATGCACTATTTCCTTCCCGTGTTGCGAAAGCATATGAGATCTGGCTCCTTTCCCATTACTTACCGCAAAAATCTGATGGACCTACTAGCAAAGCTAGTTTCCATTTCGACTAGCACGGCAGAGGTAAAGAAAGAAATTTTCTATCTACTCTGTTATCAGAACACAACGCAGAAGTCGTACAACGATAGAGCATTTGAGCAAATACTTAAGATTTGTCAACTTTCTACTAAACACATTGTTATCTAAAAACTTCATTTGAAGGGTTGGTATAAGTGATCCAGACAGGCTGTTACCGTATGACTTTTTAAAATATCCTAAAAGATGATATGAAGAAACTGGTCACCTACCTGCTGACTTCCTGGTGCTACCAGAGGGCTAAAAAAAATCACAAAAGCGCTTAAAAGAAGAAGAAAGTTTCAGATCCATTTTCGACTCAGAACGCTTTTGCACGCGATTCTACTTCTACTCCGATGACCCTTTGGAGGAAAAAGAAGATTTTTCAGGCAGCGAACTTGTTGTCTCTGACGTTAGCGATAGTGATATTGTTGATGATGATGTGCAGGAAATGAAGTTGTTCCTAACTTGTACATCTTTTGGGGTAAACATTATTGCTTTCGTTTTGTTGATGCAGTGAAACAGAAGCACGGAACTTCATAATCAATTTTTTTTATTTTTTTAATTTCTTTTGAAAATTTAAAATTTTTTTTTTCATTTTGTGCCTAAATAAGGTACAAATTAGAGCTCTTCATACCACGCTTTTTTACCTTTTCTCTCTTCCTCCCCCCCCCCCCCCTAGACCCACATACCCCCTTTACCCTGGAAGGTCGGGAACAGCCGAGACCCCCTTCACCTGGGGAGAGCCCGGCTCCCCCTATCGCACCTATGACCTAGATGACGATACCGTAGCATGCCTAAGCCGGTCAACTCGCAAAGTTTGCGCAAGAAAAAGCACATAACTCGCTTCAGAGTAACGCTTCGCAGCTATGGAAAGCAGATTTGAAATCAGCGTTTCGAGCTGATTGCAATTATATGTGTCTCATTTCAAAAGGCCGACCTAAGTTAGGTGACTTCCCTTGTTAGAAGACTCTGGAATCATTCGATGCAGTTTTTTATGCTCTTTCAATTGGTCATCTTTAAATTGCAGCTTAACAAATGAGCTCTTAGAAAATAACCAAAAACTGCGACCCACGCTTTTTACCAAGGTCAAGTTTCGCTATTTTTCTAAATTCTCGTACTGATTCTCCGAAGAAGCCCAAGTACCCTGCGGATAGAGCAAACCAAGTAGGATACAAAACAATCTCCGCCCCTTCCAAATCTTACTTTATAAAATTTTTAGAAACATTTTTTTGATGCTATCAAATTCTATATTTCGTCAACTTGAACCTCATAGAGCATCACTCGAAAGCAGCTCGGGTGTTATTCGATGCAGCACCTTCTCCTCTTTCAGAGACATGTCTTTTGTTTCTGATTCGTAAACTTTTAGAGGGCAAAATCGACAAAATTCATGTTTTTGATGGCGCCCCCAAGATGTACCCGAAAAATTCAAAATCTGATATTTCGAACCTGGAAACACTCATTTGTCTTGTAAAATTAGTAATAAATCTTAATCTATCTTTAAGAGTATCAAGAACTGAGAATTTCTTAGAGTTTGACGAGTCTTCGTCTGTTATGGGTCTGCTAAAATTCGGTAGTGTTGTTTAAAATTTTGTCAAAAAATCATGGAGAGCTCTGGGAAGGAGAAAAAAGTTGGTTTATATCCTACTTGGTTTGCTCTATCCGCAGGTTACTTGGAGTTCTTCGGAGAATCAGTACAAGAATTTAGAAAAATAGCGAAACTTGACCTTGGTAAAAAGTGTGGGTAGCAGTTTTTGGTAATTTTCTGAGAGCTCGCTCGTTAAACTGCAATATAAAGATAAACATTTGAAAGAGCATAAAAAACTGCATCGAATGCTTCCAAGATCTTCTAAAGATGTCTGTTCTGCGGACCGTGGCGATTGTTTGAAAAAAGCGAAAATACTTTCGGGACGACCTAATATACAGGGTGTCCGTAAAGTATGTGTACACTGTTTGATCGTTAATATCTTTCTTCCCAACAAGTCTTTTGCCTTGCTTCAAACACCGTTTTGTAGAGCTGGCTTCAACTTTGATGTGCAGTATGGAGCGAAACACCCAGCTTTCTCCGTTACTGTAGGATTACGGTAGAAGCTTTAAAGAGGGTTTTGAGCCATTGAAGGCATATTTTGCCTCAGAAAGGAAACAAAACAGCCTGAAAGCTTTAACACTAGGCTAATTAGAGTTGTTGATTCTAACTATAAAGTTCCCCACTTATTACGATGCTTCATTGAAGAGTTATGCCGGGTAAGAGTTAGCGGCCATTTTTTCAATGATCCTAAAAAGTGCGGTTACACCATTTAGAAAGCTTCGCAATCTTGTGAGTAGTTATTGAACTCAGCGTCCATAAAAACCCTATTATACAAGTTTTTACATTTTTTTTAAATTTTGAGACGGCAGCTTTTTCCACATTGACACCATATGTTTCAAGTTTTTACCGTAATCCTACAGTAATCAAGACCGATTGGTGATTCGCTCCACACTGTAAATCTAAGTTGAAGCCAGCTCTACAGCCGAAACCCCCTTCACCTGGGGAGAGCCCGGCTCCCCTTGTCGCACCTATGCACGTGTCATCATCAGCCTTTTCACATACATTGGCAAAAAGTCGCCCTAATGCAGTGCCCTCCCCTGGTCGTCCCCAAAAGATGCACCAGATTCGTCAATCAGGGTAGGAAGTCTCATATTACCTTTTACTAATACTTCGAACGCGAAAATTTTCTTCGAGATCTTTTTTAGAGCAAAAACAGAAATTTTCCGGACATGTAAGCATACTGTATCATAGAGCTCATCGAGGATAACAATCAGATAGTGGTTAGTCACAAAAAAACGCAACCTTGAATTTTGGTTTGCTTCTTCTAAAAAATAACTTCTGCTTTTCCTTTCTAAAGCGTATTTCTCAATATGGAAACCAATTCAAGGCATCCCAACAAAGCTGTTGGGATAAAATGGATGCTCTTTCCCATATTCTATGCATCGGACGCATGCTGGTGGGTTTTTTGGCTGAAAATTCCTGACAGTGCACATGACTCTACCTGCACCTCACCACTGACACCGTTTACAGGCTTGTAGCGCAGCCGTCAGGCACTCCACGAGCCTTTACTTAGGCTCAGTTGAAAGGGCGTGACGTGCTCGACACGATATTATGCAAGTAAGTTGAGTTTAAGCAGTCCCGAAGATTTCACGTGACGAGCCTTCACTACAATCCCTCTAAGGATGCGCTTTTTCACCCCATCCGCGAAATCTCCGGGACTCCGGGACCCGGGAACTCAACTCATTTGCATACCATCGTGTCGAGAATGTTACCCCCTTTCGAATGAGCCTAACTGCAGGCTTGTAGAATGCCTGACGGCTGAGCTACAAATCTGCAAAGCGGTGCAAGTCAGTGAGGAGGTACCGGTAGGGTCATGTGCACGCACTGACAGGAGTCATTTTCAGCCAAAAAACCCACCAGCACGCGTCCGATGCATAGAGCATGGCAGAGAGCACCCATTCCATCCGAACAGCTTTGTTGGGATGCCTTGAGTTGGTTTCCATGTTAAGAAATATGCTTTAAAGTTAAAAGTAGAAGCTATTTTTTTAGAAGAAGCAAAACAAAATTTAAGCTTGCGTTTTTTTGGAAGTAACCACTACCTGATTGTTATCCTCGATGAGCTCTATGATATATTATGCTTACCTGTCCGGAAAACTTTTGTTTTTCCTCTAAAAAAGATCTCAAAGAAAATTTTCGCGTTCGAAGAATTATTGTCCGCGATATTGTGACGCGCCTATTTCCGTACTTTTTCTAGAAAATTATTTTTAAGATTTTTAGATGACATGTTTTCCAGAGAGCGTAGTTTATGGGTTATAGTTCTTGAAGAGCTCTATCACTTCATGCAATCCAACCATTTTTCATCCTTGTTTTTCATCCGAAAACGAACGTTGAAAAAAGGAGAGCCACTTGTCCGCAACTTTTTGGCGATCACTGTATAAACAGGGTGTCCGTAAAGTATGTATACACTGTTTGATCGTTAATATCTCTTTTCCCAAGAAGTCTTTTGCCTTGCTTCAGATACCATTTTGTAGAGCTGGCTTCAACTTAGATTTCAATATGGAGCGAATCACCCATCTGTCTTCATTGTTGTAGGATTACGGTGGAAGCTTCAAAGAGGGGTTTTGAGCCATGAAAAACCATATTTTGCCCCAAAAAGGAAACAAAACAGCCTGAAAGCTTTAACACTAGGCTAATTAGAGTTGCTGATTCTAACTGTAAAGTTCCCAACTTATTATGATGCTTCATTGAAGAGTTATGCCGGGTAAGAGGTAGCGGCCATTTTTTCAATGTTCCTAAAAAGTGCGGTTGCAAAGTTTACAAAGCTTTGCAATCTTGTGAATAGTTGAGTATTGAACTCAGCGTCCATAAAAACCCTATTTCACAAGTTTTCAACTTTTTTTGAAAATTTTTGACACGGCAGCTCTTTCCACATTGACACCATATGTTTTAAGTTTCTACCGTAATCCTACAGTAATGAAGAGAGGTGGATGATTCATTCTATAATGGAAATCTAAGTTGAAGCCAGCTCTACAAAACGGTACTTGAAGCAAGGCAAAATACTTCTTGGGAAAAGAGATATTAATGATCAAACAGTGTATACATACTTTACGGACACCCTGTATACATACGGGGAGTCCCAAAAGTATGTATACACTATTTAATCGTTAATATCTTTCTTCCCAACAAGTCTTTTGCCTTGCTTTAGGTACCGTTTTGTGGAGCTGGCTTCAACTTAGATTCACAATATGAAACGAATTTACCGGTCGCTCTTCATTACGTAGGATAACGGTAGAAATTTCAAGAAGGGTTGTGAGCCTTCAAGGGCCCTATTTAGCCTCAAAAAGCAAACCGAACAACCCGAAAAGTTTTATACAAGGCCAACACAAGCCGATTAAACCAAATATGATGTTTGCACTTTAACTTAAGTTAATAAGTTATGCCAGGTAAAACGCAATAGCTGTTTTTACAAGACCCCACAAAATCATGATTACACCATTTTAAAAGCTTTGCAAACTCGTGAAAATTGAACAATAAAATCAGCGAGCTAGATAACCCTAATACATTACTATTCAAATTCTTTTGAAGTTTTTTTGAAACACGGTAAATCTGTAATGACGGTGTAAGCTGAAAGTTTCTACCGTAATCTTACAGCTCAGACAGCGGATAGGACCCCTCCGCCGGAGAAATGGCAGGGTCGCGGCGTTTCCCTAGCGGTGGGTCTCCCATTTGTCCGGCGGAGCCCTCCCATTTCTCCGGCGGAGACCTCCCATTTCTGCTCCGGATACCTCCCATTTTCTGCTCCGGAGACCTCCCATTTTCTGCTCCGGATACCTCCCATTTTCTGCTCCGGATACCTCCCATTTTCTGCTCCGGAGCCCCCCAATTTTGTGCGCCGGAGCCCCCCGATTTTGTGCTCCGCAAGTCTGCCGCGGCATACTGTAATTAGCCCTAATTAAAGGCAGCTTCCAGGCAGATCTGGACCTATGGGGCTTTTACATGGAAAGTACTTTTGGGGCCCTAACTAAGGCACTGCCGAAGCAGCAGCTCAGGTAGTGCTCCAATGGCTGAGATATTCCCCTCGAAACAGACCCCCGCGAACGTATTCGCATGGATTCATGGCAGTTTCGCGCCAGGATCCACGCTTTGCGCCATGAATCCATGCGAAACACGGTCGCGGGGTCCAGTTTCGAGCAGAATATCTCAGGCGTTACAGCACTACCTGAGCTGCCGGTTGGGTAGTGGCTTAGTTAGGGCCCCAAAAGTACTTTCCATATAAAATCCCCATAGGTCCAGACGTGCCTGGACGCTGCCTTCAAGCTCCAAACCTCAATTTTGTCTCTAAACCCCACCCAAATTAGCCGAATAGGACCCTCCCTCCCGGGTAGGAGTTCAGCGCGACCCTCACCCCTACTCTACCCCCTCCCTCTCACCCCTAGCGTTTGTGGATAGAAGATAGAAGAAAGAACGAAGAGATAAGACATTTATTTCAAATTTTTCAAACTTCTTCGAAAAATCATCTTATATCGTAAATCATTTCACACCCACTGGTGTAAAAGAATGAACCTTTCCAACCAAACAACGGTTTGTGGAACAGTTTAAATTGCAGTCGCAGTTGGCCCATATTATCTATTTGCTTGCATATGTGAAGAACGAATTGTTCTCCACTGATGTCATCGGGAACAGCGCCAAGATTGAATTTGTTATTTTGATGAGCCAGTGCTAGAGATGCTCGTCGTAAATCGCGCTCCTCATCTGCTCCCTATCCCTATCACGCTCCTCATCCTTGACCGTGTAATAATAATCATCAGCAAAACCCTGAATGAGAAAGAAAAATAATAGGTTCATTCCTCTTAAGTGCTTACCTGCTTGTAAGTTGGCCTGAAGCCCATCTTCGCAAATGTTTTGTTAAGTGGTGTTCCACTTCCAGACAAAACTTCTCGGCTCAACTCGGCGAAAACATCATCCATACACTGAAGTCAAATTCACCAATATCAAATCTAGAGTTATTGACTTACCTTGAACGACGAAGATTTTGTGAACATTCTCGGATTGTGGTTGATGATCGAATTTGCTTTTGCTGTTTCCACAAAATAACAAAATAAGCAGGTGTGAAGCAAGAAGTGCGAGTGCAAATTCTCAACTATAATGCAATAATTTTCACTCAGATAAATGAATTGTAGAGAGCATAGAAGCATTTTTGAACGGATTGGATTAGCGACATTTGGCAAATTTTAGCACCAATTTTGCTATTTGAACTTGGTGATGCATGTAAAAGAGGATGATTGCTCTGCGAAAAGACATCTGCAAGGTTAGAAAGATGCAAATGCAAAGAAATACGACAGCGAAGAGAGGAAAGGTGCTCAAAACAAGTCATCAAAACGATAGTACTCCTATTCCCATCTCCTTTTATCCGAAAAGTTAGACCCACAGCTGAATTCGCAACTAAAAAACTGACAATGCCTATGACTACTTTGATTTTTGAGTCGAACATTGTGTAAAAGAGTAGATGAATAGAACTGGGAAACATTATAACCAATAGCATTTTGATTACATAAGCAGAATGGTACAGGAACAGTAAATCACAAGTAAATATCACCCACCAATGTTGCCTGCACCTCCTTGGTCGGCAGAGAAAGTTGCATCACTTGGACGTATGGAAGATATATCGGAAAACCTCGGTTCAGGAACATTGTAAGGTAACTTTGGAGGATGCTTAACCTTCTAAAGAAAATTTTAAGCTAGAAAATGTGTGAAGTTATACAAAAAGATCTTACTTGTGCGCTAAAGAGCCGCGACGAATCCAGTTTCGTGCTTCCTTCCATAAAGGAACGCTCCGTCCTTGCAGGGTCAATCTTTGGTGTTGAGAAAGGACCTTCTTTTTGCCATGTACCTGTAATATCGTGGCCAAGTTTTCAAGTATTGAAAAAAACTTAAACTACAAAATTCTTCAGGGTTCGATCAACCATCATCGCTGTTACCGCTGCTACTGATGTTAGACGATGGAATGATCAACATTACATTACATTATTATTCTTATTTCTCCAAATGAGTACTCAGCGACTGGTGAGGACAGCGTATAACAGTAGGAACAGCGTTAGGCCCGAATTTACGCGATTTCATCGTCGCGACTGATCCCGACAAAACAACTAACATATGCATGCCGATCTTCTTGCATTTCGGTTGTGATAGTTTTCCAACACGACTAATCGTGAACAACTATCACAACCGAAAATACGAGAATATCGGCATGCAATGAACGGCAAAGTGATTCATCGGTGGAGATAGCATTAAACGGATTATTTAGACGATACTTTCATCACAACAACACTAGATAGTTACACTAGATAGATAACCTCATTGTTTCGAAAATCCAGAATTAATCACAAAAACCACTCCATCAATAGTCTACGATGTCTCAGCAAGTCGGAAAGAGCCAAACACTGAAGGTGATTGAGTGCAAGCGCACGAAAATTTGAAACATAAACCTGAAAACGAGGAACTTACAACAACATAAACGCCAACGCGACGAAGAGCAACGCGGAAAAGAAAAAAACGGTAAAGAAACGCGCAAAAACAACAAAATCAAAGAAACGGCGACTAAAATATGGACAAAGAGCGTAAACAGAGGACTCATCACCGTGGAGTTAGACGTTTGCTTGCTACGCGCCAAATCGATACGCAGCCTGCTCCGGATACCTCCCATTTTCTGCTCCGGAGACCTCCCATTTTCTGCTCCGGATACCTCCCATTTTCTGCTCCGGATACCTCCCATTTTCTGCTCCGGATACCTCCCATTTTCTGCTCCGGAGGCCTCCCATTTCTGCTCCGGACCCCTCCCATTTTCTCCGGCGCGGCTCTTCCAAATTTGGCGGACTCGCGCTGGGCAAATTTCTCCGGCGCGAGTCCGCCAAATCTGGCAGAGTCGCGCCGGAGAAATGGCGGACCTTTGCAGCAGGGCCGGAGAAGCCTCCCACTTGCCTGCCAGTGATGTCACCGCGACGGACCGCCCATTTGCCCCTCTCTCATTGGTCAACTGGGTCCGGCGCGACTCTGGCAGATCCGGACTGTCCGGCGGAGGGGTCCCGTCGATTGTCTGAGAGTAGTGAAGGGCAATCCGTAATTCGCTCTATACTCTAAATCTAAGTTGAAGCCAGCTCTACAAAATGGTACCTGAAGATGGGCAAAGACTTTTTGGTAAAAGAGATATGAACGATCAAACAGTGTATACATTTTTTTGGGACACCCTGTATATAAAACGCTCCTTCATAGATCATTCGTCCGTCAGTCTCCTCCAGTTTCTTAATGCAATCCAGTTTGAGCATAACAAAAATGCCATATCATACAAATTGAGAATCGTCTATTCTGCATGTCGTATAACCTAAGCACACCAAGTTCTAGCGAATTTGCAATTTTGATTCGCCATGACTAATGAAATGGTCATATCTGCAAACTATCTGACCTGTATTGAGAATTAAGATACTTTTTTAAGGACAAAACACACTACTTTGCATAAACTAACTTGTATAAATTAAAGACATGGCTCTGGTTTCACTCCAAGATGCAATCTTAAATATAGGAATTTGAACAGATCCAGTCCATAAAAGAGTCATAGTCAATAAAATCTCAACCATCATGTTTCCATTTTCGATGTCTACTAGTTGTTGGTCCCGGTTTCACCCGAGACTCTAAATTAGTTTAACAAAAATATTTTACTTACACTTTCAAACTTGCGAAAAGCGCGTTGAGACGAACTGCCGCATTCTGCCGGCCTCGAGGTTAAAGTGAGCTTCACCGCCTTGCTTACATGTTCATTGCAAAATGATTGATTAGAGCATGTTGAACTTTTACAGCGGCAAGTAAACAAATCAATAAATCAATAGAACTTCCCAGCCAATCGCTGCAATAAATAGCGCTGAACCACCTCCGGGGTCGAAAACATATGTGTGCAAAGTTTCAGTCCAATTGGCTTATTGGCCGGCGTTTCTATAACGAACGAGCAAATGAACGAACGATTGCAACAAAGCTGAATTAGCAACGAAGACCTATTTGAGTATGATACTGATGATGATTACATAATTATGAGTTTACAAGAAGGATTATTTCAGCAAAACTGTTTTGGATGCAAAATCTGGAACTTACAGCACACTTGAATTACTGTTTTGTTTTTTAGTTTTTGAATTTTCCTTCCTTTCTTTTTTCTGTTTCTCTTCTTTTTACTTACTAGTTTACGATCTTCCTTCACTACTGATGAGTTTCGGGAAGATCGTATACTTTGCCTAATTTCCGTATAGTCAGTAGGAACGAAACGGAATTAGGTAATTTTTTTGTTTTTGTTTATTGCTGCCTAAATTCTATCTGATCTTTGTTGCTTTGTATTCGAAACGTTCTAGAAGATTTTCGATTTTGATCGTGAAATTTTTTGTAAAATTGAGAAGCGTTTCTTGCTCTTTCTAATGCATGCTGGAATCCAATAAAACCTTCACATAGAAACATTTCCGTGGCCTTTTCAGATGAGATGTATACCATTACACTCGTCTTGGAGCGCTGATTCCGAATCTGACTTCCCTTTCTGCTAAACGTTTCTCTGAAAGAAGTTATGAAGAATTTTTGCGCCAAAGGAGACGTGGTCGTAATGCCAAAACCGCCGCTAAGATGTGGTGTAGTGGCTAGTGCGATAGCTTCGCAAGTTAATGTAGGTTTAGGTTCGAGTCCTTTTGTGTTTTTCAGTTTTGCATTGCCTCAATCAAGCTTCTTTTTGAAAGTTAAGCATCCTCGGCCGCATTTCTCTTAAGCGACCAATGATGCGAAAATCCTTCATAACTTCTTTCAGAAAAACAATTAGCAGAAAATGAAGTCAGATTCGGAATCAGCGCTCCAAGGCGAGTGTAATGGTATACATCTCATCCCAAAAGGCCACGGACGCCAAGTATCGTTCCCTCGTCAATCGAACGAGAATAAAGCCTAAGATTTCATCTGACGAAAATACAGTCTCTTCTAAAAAACATACCTTTGGGAAAATCTCCACAAAGCGTTTGCTCAAGTTGGGCCCTTACAAGGTCACCGAATAAAGGTGTGAGAGCTAGCATATGCACAAAATTACTTTCATGTGAAAATCCTTTTCTTGCAAGCTTTGTTTTCGAGAGGTAATGTTTCATATAGATCACGCAGAACATCCTGTGTCAGAGGCAATCGATATGGCGAAAATAAATGATGACACAAAGCAAGAGCCGTCAGCGATCACTTTGCATCATTCGCGGCAAGCGCAAAAATTACATAGTTTGAGAAGGCACGTATAGGCTGTACCAGCCAGCATCGGTCATGCGACGTGGCGCTTGCGGCAACTTGCGACGGTGTGGTATGATGCGTGCGAACTCTGCTACGCGTTGAGGCACGTCGCGTGCGACGGTGCGTCGTCGCAAGTCATACTGGCGCAGGACCGATGCGGCTGATACAGACTATATGCAAGCACTACAGCGAGAACAAAAGCGGTTTCTCTATTTGCTCAAAGAATCTTTGGCTTTGAAGACTCTCTGCCTTATTTTAAAACTCTCGCTGTCTGTTGATGAGTGCTAAGGTGCCTGTCAGATAGATTGATTTAGATTCAGATTCGTAGGTCTTATGATCGTTTGATAGCCAAAAAGCTTACTTAATCCGCAAACTTAAACTCTTGAAATAAGGTTGTGAAAAAACCACAATTATTGAATTGAAACTTAGAAAACGAGCGATTCTTACGTAGCAACTTAGTATACGGAGTATCCCAGAAAGATGTGCCTAATGTTTGATTGTTAGTGACTCTCTTGTGATGTCTTTCAAAACTTCAAGTACCATTTTGTAGAGCTGGCCCAGCTTAGATTCACAGTATGGAGCGAGTTGAGAATTTATTTTCATTACTGTAAGAACACGCTGGGAATTTGCAGCGTCTCATACAGTCGAAGAGATACCTCCGGCGGGCAAATGGCAGTCTGCCACTTCGGCTCTGAAGGCTCCGGAGCCCTGCCATTTCACCCATTTTAGTGCTCCGGGGCTCTCCCAAATCTGGCTCATCTCCAGAGCAGAAACTTGCGCATCCCGGAGATGGGTCCCATTCGTTCACCGTGACGTCACCATGACGTCACGGTGACGTACAAGCAGGCGAATGGGACCCCTCTCCGGGGCGCGCAAATCTCTGCTCCGGAGGTGCGCCAGATTTGGGAGAGCCCCATAGCACCAGAATGGATGAAATGGCAAGGCTCCAGAGCGCTCCAGGGCGCGAAGTGGCAGACTCGCGCCATTTGACCGCCGGAGGTATCCCCGACTATCTGAGATATGGTTGGATAAAAATTTCCAAAAAAGCTAAAAAATTGTGTGACAAGGTTTTCATGCATGCTGTTTTCGATAGACAAATTTTTGCATTCCGCAAAGCTTTTTAGATGGCCTAATTAGATTTTTGACGAATAAGATCAATTGTTGTAATATATCTGGCTTAACTTATGAAAAATGCGTTACGGTGAACAGCAAGTCTTATGTTAGGAATCAGCAATCTGATTAACCCAGTGTAGGAACTTTCACCATTTTTGGTTCTAGCTTAGGAGTGAACGTTAATGGACGTTATTTGAAACCCTCCTCAAGGTTCCTACCGTAATCCTACAGTAATGTAGAGGGTTTTTCATTCACACTACTCACTGTACTGAAAAGCTAAGTTGAAGCCAGCTCTACAAAATGGTACTTAAAACTTCTCGAAAGAAACAGCAAGCACATCTTTTTGGAACACCCTGTATTTGACCTCCACATTGTTCCTCATATCATTAACAAGAAATTTTTCTACATTTATGAGGAAAAAATAGAATATATTTATTGTTGATCCTGCTTTGCATTCATCGTAGACGAGTGATAAAAATTGAGGTTTCTATTGATGTAATTAGCTTACATTTTTTAAATGGGCAAGGTGAACGGTGACGGCTACAGCATCTAGTTTACCAGAGGCAACAATCCAGGGCATCGCAGGCTCTCGTCTAACTACCATCAACATGGGAACACCAGAGCTCCCAGATTTCTGGTCGGGGGTGGGGGGGGGGAAAGAACAAGAATTTTTTCGATTAAAGGTGCGTGGCGTTAGTCATTGAGCGCACAATATGGTCAGGTCAAAAGACACATGTAAGGGGAGCTGAAGCATAGTTTTGCATACACGGTCTTTCGACTACCGTTTTACTTCTAGTTAAGGTGAATTCTACCCTTGTAACTCTGACTAGCTTTTCCATTGGCTTTTTCTCGAATAGTACTTCAAACCTTTTGCGGACGTGTGAGGGGATAGATTCTGATGAATTCGGCTCTGACGAAGGCGATAGCGCCGAAACGCAGTCCATTGCGTTACAATAAACTGTGTTGCCAGCTTGATAAATCTCTTATCAAATGACCGCAAATCCCGGTAAGAGCTGCATACTACAGAACACTGCTTCTTGACATCAAAACTCAATGGATTATCGCATAACGAGAGCTGTAGAGATCAGGAGAGCTGCAGACACATCAAATGGTAGAAATTGAAGACGAAAAGCGTGTGAGTCAAGCACTATTGACAACCTTTCCAAACCTGCAAGATAGAGCGACGATCCTGGGCGAGCTTGCAAGATCGCACCCACTAAGTGGCAAATAACACTTTCACTGTTTCTAATACGTCCTTATCCTTGTTTCGAACAATGCTCACTGTCTAAATATATGAGCTATATGCATGAAGTAAAATAGACGAGCTTGTGGCCTACCACCATGATTGCTGAAATTGTAGACGATATCATTGACCGCAGAGTGATGCCACGAAACGCAGGTGACGATGATGAATCATGTGCAGCTCGGATTACATGTGCTACAGTCAAGAACACAGCAATAGCAATAGAGCAAGCAAAGCAATGCCCCTCCGGGTTGTTACCACCGTACGTATGCGGCAAAGTCTGGCTAACCCTAACGCACACAATTTTTTAAGACGACTGAGTCACATGCAGCGTTGAACCAGTCTTGCAGTCTACCCGTTTCTGTTGTCTTAGAGTGCCTTTATGTAAATGTCATAGCATTTGAATCGGGGTTATCCTTATTTATTTTAACTACTCTGTAGAATGTGTGTTTCACCGAACATAGGGGAGACAGTGTTGTGCAACTCAACAATTCAGCAAGTTTCATGCGGGAAGCTAAAGTTCTATCAGTATTTCTGCATTATAGTAACCGGATTATGTCCACCGAGTATTCATTTAACAAAGTGCCGAATACAAAATGAGAGAGCATTAAAATACGAGTCTCATAGGATATGACTGGTTTCATAAAGAGCCAGGATAAGTGCTCAAGGTTTTAATTTTTTTTTGTAGACCAATGGCGTAAATAGAAATTCGTTGCATTGAACATTCTATCCGAAACCCGTTTAGGCAGTGTGTTGCTGAGTCACGCACAGAAGATTGATTAAAGTTGTCATCAAGTAGAGACCGATTGAGAGTTGCCGGAGCGGCTGTCGTCGTTCAGGTTAATTTTCACATTGATTTTCTAACCCCCTAACCACTCTCTTTGCAAAAAGGGTAAAACAGCTTGCATGTATGCTTTTTCCTTTGCTGTCTCAGAAACACTGAAAAGAATCATGTGTCTTTGTGACTTGATCGCATACATTTCTATTGATTATTCGATTTATTCTTGAAATGTGTGCAGCTCATTTCTGCAAGCCGCCCGCTAATTCTTGAGACTTATATTGATTTAGTATGGGTACATCCCTAAGTTGGATAACAGTTCTTTGATTTTCATTTTAATGCTTTCTGGTTACCTTTTATGCACCCTCTCCTCGCACTTCATGCGGAATCCCAGATGAAAACTCTATGGATTCCAGTTCTTCACGAATCACGCAATGTTGATTCTGCTATTGATTCCACTTGCAGTTGACGCAGAAGATCTGTCTGACTCCCAGAAATGTTTCTACAGCTGCACGGCTGAGTGTCTGAGTGGGGACAAGGTGCTGCTGTGTGTTGAGTAAAGTTTTCCAATTTGTACCAATACCTAATAGTCGACATATCCATGTGATGTGCCTTTGTAGGGTTATCAACTATACTCTCCGAATGCAAAAGCATGTGCGCTTTCTATGCTCATCTTCAAATCAGTGCGAATAATGTGCGCTCACAAGTATAGTTCACTAGGTACAATAAATGGAGTATTTCTTGAGCATTCCGCATAATCGCTTTCCTTTATGACACTGTTTGCCGAACAGCTTTGTGCGGACGCACCAGATACATTTTCATTTGCTTCCGGAAGTGAGTCATCAACGCTTCCGTACTAAGATTATAAAATATTAGGTTGCTCAAAAGTTTTGTTACACTTAACTGAAAAAAAATCCTCACAACTTTGTCATATGATTTTTCCTTATCTCCAAACTATTTGTGACGTTGCAGTTTTTTATATTTACTCACACATAAAAAAATCAAATTCGAATTTTTTTTTGGTTATTGAAGAGCTTGAACTTCCAAATTGCCCATTGTTATTACTACCAATGCTTCCAGAAGTCTTTAAAAACTTAAAAAGTTGGAAAAGAAGGATAAGAGGCTTTTTTTGAATAAAGAAGAAAATGAAGGTCGGAGTGCCTCTATAGAGTTGTCATTAATTCACTGTAAATCATGTGGTGAGGGCATGAATGGTGCCAGTAGATAGCCCTTTATTTCTTTCCCATATATACCAAATATGAGATCTTGCCGAATTTTCTAAAGTTTTTCAAAAGAAAATGTAACAGAACTTATGTAACACCTAATATGTTGACGTCTAGATTTTATTAGGACATAACAGAGTTTTTTTTCTAGTGAAAGGACAGGAGTCAGTCATGCATTCCTTCCTGAAAATTTTTTGCAGTTTTTACGGGCTCTATCCCGAAGTATTGACCCAGAAAGGAAATTGGGTGGAGGAACGAACACCTCAATTAGGCACCGCCTCCGCGGACTGCTGGTCCTAACACGATGCACAATAGTAGGACGAAATGACCAGCAGTCGGCGGAGGCGGTGTCTAACTGAGGTGTTCGTTCCTCTACCTAGGGGAATTCAATTCAAGAAAGCCTTTAAATCTGGAAAATATTTTGGAGATAGATTGCAATTTTCACGAAAAACAAGTCACTTGCACAATTTTACAACTCATGTAGGCTACTTTTAAAATTTTGAACTTTTTTCTCACAGATTCCCAACGCAATTCCCATTAGTCTACGCATAGTGTAGTGCACTGTAGTGCAGTATTTTGCATCGAACTATGGTGGAGTATCGCATAATGAAACATAATGTATATCATCTAATTAGGTATTGCAATGTATTAGGTTGCAAAGAAAGTTCCCGGGCATTTGCGAAAATTTTTTAAAGTAGCTGTAATTCAAGCATATTGATTCTTTTTCGAAGCTACAAACTTTATAGCAAAGACAATTTTCAACATATGTCTTGCTGTCTTCTCAGCACCTCACTGCGGTCCACCAGCATGCGGAGAAAGGAAAAAGGTAGTGGGCCTATTTGTGCAGATTTTCTCAGGCATAATGAGAGCTGGAGACCAGATGCTGTAGCTATATAGAGGTCTGCTGGGGCTGTTATGGGGATATTCCTGTTTTGAAGGATCACCTGCAAAAAAGTTTTTCCCAGAAAGTTTGAAAAAATTTTTTGCCCCAAAAATACACCATTTTCGAGTAAGTGATTTTGAAGTCTTCTAGTTCTGTACAGAAAGGACCAAATCTTTGTTTATTAGGAATGTTGCTGGGGTAATGTCTTGCACATCTTTTGGACCCATCATCCAGGCGTGGCGATCCCTGCAGAAGCGACGCCAGCTGCGAAAAAAGTTGCAGTCAGAGGCCAGTTTGTAATTTCTGGCTCAAATCGCAAAACTCGAGTACACGGCGGGTCAGAATTTGACAGAATTCTCAATCAGTTCACTCATGATTTGAACGAAATTTTTGATTGCACAAAAAAAGGCCCTAAGAAGAAAAATTGTGGAATTTTTGTGGTTGGAAAGATTTCCTTTCTTGATGTGCAGATCAAACAAGTCTTGTCATCGATAAAAGTCAGAAGGTTTGTTGAAAACTTCAGGCTCCTCTCTACTGAACAGTATAAAAAACTTGATGTCAAAGTCCGAGCGGGCGCCGAAAAAATGCGTTTGAAAATGAAATTTCCAAAAGTACTCGGGAACTTTCTTTACAACCTAATGGTTTATCGGTTAACGCATTGACGACCGCTTGACACACATGGTGTATGGAAAAACTCACTCCAGGAGTTCTCTTTTGCTGGAGCTAGGAGTAACCTCCATTTAATTTGCCAGCTTCAAAGAGCTACTGCAGCTGTACGGTTGTGGCAGTATTCATTTGAAAATTGGAATGGTGACAGACTTTGTTCCTAACAAGCAGACAGATCAAAATTTTCACGGTCGTCAATGTGTTAAGAATACGGAAATTCGATTTGGACAACGTAGTTGCTGCGATGAGTTTATGTGCATCAAGTTAGCAATATGATTGCTCATAGTGCTTGAGGCTGCACCAAAGCACGCTTTTACAATCTATTTACATCCTCCTCAATGTTACGCCGCGACAACGACAGCATTAACATTTAGCGACACTAATGATCCCATTGTATGTATACACACGTAACTCTGCAAGTATACATATAATTACAGGGTGAGTCAAAAGTCTCGGAGCCTAGTACTTTTTCATACAAAATGAGAAGGGAAGTATCTAGAAACAAAAAATTTGGCGCACATATAAATCAAACCATCACGAATAGACCACAGTTCTTAAATTTCAAAATTTCCTTTTTTGGCTTCCACGCGGCTCTACAAAATCCTGGCAAGTCCACCTGTCATAGCACGCAGGTAGTCCTAATGAAATTCGCCCCACGCCTCTACAATAACTGCTTCTTTTACCTTGGCAAATGTGCAGCATGATAGAGCAAGCTTTTATCTACAACATACTTGCAAAAGAATTTTTTTGCGTTGCTTAGGAATAGAAATATTGAATTTTTGATTAGAGGCCTGTGTGCGTCGCATGCCGGAAATTTGGCTACAACTGCGCGAAGGAAAGCGGAAGATTATCATTAGAAAAGTATAAAAAGTGTTCCTTTGACCAAATTTTAATAGATTCTTATTTAGAAGACCTGTGCAAAGTATATAGCCTTAGTCTCAGCGTCTTTTGCATTTTTATAGCTGAAATTTGTTCCGAAGGCGGATGGCTGCGGCAATTAGATAACATTCGCAAACTTTTATTTTCCTCTCATGCAAGAACAGCTCCTGGCAAAAGCAAAACTATGAGTCAATAGCGCAAAGCCTCTTCTATATGGTATGCATCGAATTATTGTAAAATGTTAACAGCACCTCTAGCTATAGCAAATTTTGTAAATACTGAAAATTCTGGTTTTTTTCGCTCTGCAAAAGTAGTCGTTTGGTAATTTCTAAACTTAGAAAAATATATGGCACCCATTTTCAACTACTTAAAGTGTATTTTCTAGAGGATGACAGCAGCATCATTTGGCATAAATCTAAAATCAAAAACATCAATATCTTTGTAATTGCAGTAGTGCAAATTAGGTTCTCAGACTTTTGACGCACCCTGTACTTTGCATCTGTAATTATCACTTAAAGTTTTCGCGGATACTGATTTCAGTTTACAGAATTTCTAACACGGCTAAACGCTCTTTTCTCGAAATAATAATCAATATATATCCGTATAATCATCAATTGCCTTGTGCTCAAATTTACACGTGTGACAGCATGGTCACATGTTCGATAGAAGCTCTTGTTAGGAGAAACGGAGCCTACTAGCATATCAGCTACTTACCGTGTATGCACTCGCAGACATGTGCACATGTGTCACGAGAGTTAGTAGCTCCCGCGAAATACTGTGGGTTTCAGAACAGCACTGTACAGAACTGCTTGCAAAACTGCGAAAACCTGGGATTCTGTGTAAGTTGACGCTTGTCCATGCCATTCAAGTGAGACGGAATGCATTTTCAGGGAAAAACAGAAGAGAACTGCAGGAACAAGTGCGATGCTCTCAACTCGCCGCCTCTCGCTGCCGTCGATGAGCTTCGATGGGGAAAACAGAACTTGACCACAGCTATTGTCTTTCCCCCTATTAAGGAAGCCACATTCTACGTCATACAGTACAGAGTATCGCACGAAGTTCAAATTCCACCTGAAGGACTCGGTACGGTGAGCTAGCAGACTTCACGAAGTTTTTGTTTGGTAGCATTGCACATGAGTCGTTGTTGCTCTGTAGGTCCGCAAAAACTGTCAAAAAAGACAATAATTCTACTGATTATCACAGAAACACAAAATTTATTGAATGCAGGGATACTATTACCCTAAAATCCCGCCAATAAGTCCGGACTTATCTATTTTTTGACACAAAAAATTGATTTAAAAAAATCGCCCTCTGCGCTGCCAGAAGTCTAGCAGATCTGCTGCGGTCTGATGGGAGGATTCATCTGCTAGACTTCTGGCAGCGCAGAGGGCGATTTTTTATCAGTTTTTTTTGTGTCAAAAAATAGAGAAGTCCGGACTCATTGGCGGGATTTTAGGGTAATAGGATTTACATCACCAAAATTACTGGTAATGACAATAACTTCAAACCTTGATCTAAGAAGTGTAAATATTGAGAAATAATGAAGGGAGTCACATCAGTATTAACTTGAGAGGAAATGAATGTCACATTTCGAGGGTACCATTTGGCAGCAAAGCAAGTTCTGCTAGATGGATTCAAACAGCAGGAACAAGTTAACGTGAAATTAAGCCGAAATCAAAAAGATTTTCAGTGCCCCAAAATAAAAAAATCGTATCCTCTTCTAAAAAAATCCTACGGACCCAAGTTGCTCAAGGATATACACTTTACAACGGAAATGCACATGCATAATCGCTGCATTTTTTACATCCTACATGGCTAGGAATCGAAAGGACGAAAATATTCACGTTTCTTCAGCGATGCTGGGCTATTCCCACACAAGTATTAAGTCGTTTCATAAGTCCGTGGAGTTTTATTTTTGTAGCCATTTCTCAATGAAGCGGTTGTTTTAAGGTCACCTGTACCGTTCCAAAGAGCCAATCCCTCCTCTACAAGAACCATTGTTCGTTTTCGGAACGAATCTAAATCCCTTTGATTAACAACCTCTCGAAGCAAAGTTTTTTGAGAGGCAAAATTTGGCGATTTCGGCAACTGCACTTTCCGCATTTGGTCCGTATCCCGCAAAGTTATTGTCATATGTAGTAGTCGGGAAGGGTAGTAGCAAGCAAGCCTGGTATATTGACAAATTTGCAGCATGCCATATGCTCAAGACCGTTTAAACAAAGTCCCAAAGTTGTTGTCTTCAACTGCTGACGCTTGAGTTTTGCGCGTTGTTTAGCGACAGAATGTGTCGGTTCTCCTATCGGGCCTTGAGGAATGGATGGCTCTTTTAAGTGGTATAGATGTATGAGTACAAGCTCCGGCCAACATTTTACGTTTTTTCGAGATTTTTTGCAGTGGGGACTTCTCTGAATCGTACCAAGCGCAAAACATCTACACGCATGGTAAAAGTGCGCTTAATACTTTCTTAAGGCGTCCTTTTGGGTAAGGAGACTTTTATATGCATCGTAGTCCCATAAAAGTTGTTTTTTATTACTTATAACAAATTTAGATGATAAAATTCCACTTGAGACTCCGTATATGGATCCAAAGTTGCATGTGCCGAAATTCAAAGAAGGAGATTTAGGTTTGCTCCGAAAACGAACAATAATTTTTGTAGAGCAGGATTTTACTAAACTTTACAAGCATAACCATAAATTTTTAGCTTTTACAAGGGTTCGTACTCGAGAAACATCAAATTTGCACAAAAAGTTCGGAAAAAAAATCTAAATCTGAAGAGTGCACACTTCTACAACTTTTCAAACTAGAAAAGGTTTTGCTGAAAAGTTGCATGTAGGGATGCCGTCCGTGGGCGCGCGTTGTGTCCAGGGTCACATATTAAGCTACTAAGCTACGAATGACTCGATATAAAATACATACCAGTCCCGGTTTTGGAGGGGGGGGGGGTTGGGGATATTGCGGGATGCTAAATCTTCGCGAACCTCTAACCCCAAGATCCTAGAAAAAGGAGGCATGGAGGCAGCCACGTTCCCGAAAAATTTTTTACCCAATTTGTATTAGGTTGATGCGTAATTCCTGCACCCAAATAGGTGCAACCGCAATAACCCGTAACAAAGCTATATCCCAAATAGGATTCGATATATCATTAGATAGCGCAAACCTAGCTCTACAAGATAGTGCTAAAATGTCTACACCAGGTTTAATCCACGCGAAGTTTTGAGCAAACTGAAAAAAAACCATGCGTCCAGGAACCTTAAGACCAATCAAAAGAAAATTGTAACTTCGTTCAAAAAGCTCCTACAATTTCTTTCTTGCTTACGCGTAGACATTCCACGTAGGATATTTATCTCTGCGATTGCTGTATTTTTTTCTCAGCTAGACGATGAGAAAACGAAGTTCTTCATGTTTTTGCCAAATTAATGCTGAGATGTTCTAGCACTAACAGTTGTGTAGTACATGCCGTAAGCAGTGAAACTTTACATTTTCAGCCTTTTAGAACTGCTAGTTCACGAAAAATGACGAATATAACTCTCCTTATCCGAATTTTTCTTGCCTAGTTGCTAAAAATTCGTTATTTCTCGTAAACCAGCTGGCGTAAAGAGCTGAAAATTCACACTCACGCTTCTAAGGTCCTATAGTATGCAACTGCTAGTGCTAAAACATCTCAGCACTTATTTGGCAAAATCATGAAAAACTTCGTTTTCTCATCGTCTAGCTGAGAAAAAAATACAGCAACTGTATAGATAAAAGTCTTACGTGGAATGTCTACGCATGAGCAAGAAAGAAATTTTGTAAGAGCTTTTTGAACGAAGTTACAATTTTGTTTTGATTGGTCTTAAGGTTTTTGGACGCATGGTTTTTTTTCAGTTTTTGGCTTAAAACTTCGCGTGGATTGAACCTGGTGTAGATATTTGAGCACTATCTTGTAGAGCTAGGTTTGCGCTATCTGACGGTATGTCGAATCCTATCTGGGATATAGCTTTGTTACGGATTATTGCGGTCTTACCTATTTGGTGCAGGAATTATGCATCAACCCGATATTTTTGGAATTTTCAAGAATTATTAACAAGAAAATTATCAATTCTAATTTAGTAATTATTCACAAAAACAAGTTACAAGCACATGGGTCGTAACTTTCGGTAATGCGACCCATTCTCGGGGGGGGGGGGGGGGGAGAAACACCCCCCCTCCTTATTCTAAAATTTCTTGAAAACTATTGGCCCGTAGTAAAGCTCGATCAGTTGAGGTGAACTCAACTTATCCCATCAGTTTACCTTAGGTGAGGTGAACTGATCACCGTTTACGTTCCCATGCTATAAGATGGTCAAGTCAACTGATAGTTGACCATCCGTCCACCTGCCGCAGTCAACTCTTCCACATCAGTTCACGTTCAAGTCACCTCAACGTGAACGGATGTTAGAGTGATCCAAATAGTGTGTAGAAGAGGAGACGCAGACAAGAGGTGACTGCATCTAACATAAGTTGCTCCTGAGTAACTTACGATACACACAACTTTGCCAAAAAATGCAGAAAAAATCGGCGCAAAACTGCACAATACCGGCGCCCGAAAAGGGAAGGATCGATGAACAGCTGATTTTGGCGACAAAAGCAAGGATAAAAGTTTTCTTCTTTTTTTTGCAGAGCAATCTTAGTTTCTTGTAAAAACTGCTTTAGAAGAGAATCTACTTATTTATTACGTTTTATTTATGTTCCAAAAATTTCAGTTTTTCATGAATTCTCCGTCAAAATATGTCAGTTTTGTTTTATCTGTCCATTTGCTAAGTGATATCCTTGTTAGCGGTCATCATCGATTTTTTTCGACAGTGGCCGCTATCAAAGATTGTCCGGCAATGCAGCAAAAGTCGTGACGCTAGCCGGTGTTGAACCACGACCGCGCGCGTGTGATTCCAATCGCTTATCCGTTTGACCAGACCAGCTCAAGTGGTTGGTTTTTTGAGAACACATGTGGTTTTCATGTCTAGGAAGCGATCCACATCCAAATCAATAGCTCACTGGATGCTGGACTAAAGCGCGATGACCTCAACTCCGGTCCGCGTCGAGAGAGATGCCGGGATGGGGGGTTTACTACGGGCCATTGTAATTCGGTCCGCTAACTGGTACATACGCACATATATACACATAATTGGATGCATACATCTATACAGAGTGTCCCAAAAAATGTGCCTACTGTTAGATTGTAAATAACTCTCTTGTAACGAAGTGTTTCGAGATGCTCTAGGTACCGTTTTGTAGAGCGAGGTTGTACTTAGATTTGCAGTGTGGAGCGATCACCTATCGCTCTTCATTACTGTAGGATTACGGTAAGAACTTCCAGCATATGGAACCATTGTGAAATATACCACCTGACAAAATTTTTTTCAAAAAATCTAAAAAATCATGTACTAGGGTTTTCGCGCATGCCGATTCCACCTAACAACTTTTTACGAGTGTTTTCAGCGTTTTTGACGGTGCAATTACATTTTTGACAAATGCTGGGAATTGAGCTACTACGATTTACCGGGGATAACTTAGAAAAGAAGCATCACAGCAAAATGGAAATTTCAAATTCGAAATCAGCGGCTCACATTACCGTAGTGTAAGAGTTGGCTTGTTTGGTTTCGTTCCGAGGCAGAGTATAGCCTCCAAAAGCCTAAAATCCTTGTTGAAGTTCCTACCGTAATCCTACAGTGATGAAAAGCGATAGATGATTCTCTCCATACTGCAAATTTAAGTTTAAGCTCGCTCTACAAAACGATACTTAAGTCTTTTCGAAACAATTTCTTACAAGAGAGTTGATTACAATGAAACAGTAGGCACATTTTTTTGACACCCTGTACATCCATACACGGGGTGGCCGTTAAGTATGGGCGTTACAAGGCTAATATATCTTTTTGCTATTATCCTATCAAGACCGCCGATATGCTTGTAGCTTATGGACATCCTTTATATTGAGGTATATGGATAGCGCAAACTGATATCTTCTGATGCAGGTGGGGCGCCGGAGTCTGCTTTCACTTAAAAGGCCCTGTGGCGCTGTCACTCAGCACCATGTCTACAATACCGTATTTTATTTTAGAGGGGAGATGTGTGCATGTGCTGAAGCCCAGCTTTGTAGGATCTACACTTTGGGATACCTCTGTTTTTGTATGCAAAAATAATCCTACAAAATCTCGTCTTTCATTTGAACTTTGCAACTACATTTGGTTAAAAACTTTTCACAATAAATCGTACGCGTCTCTTTTACATACGCGTCCTTTGATAAGTTTGAGAAGGGTAATGTATCGTAGGCTAGAGACGGGTCATTATTTTGTTATTCAAATAATATCGCCTCCTCTTGCAATACTAGCATTTTATTTCAATACTAGCTGGCATACCCGGCTCCGCCGTATGTTCCGAAGAAATTTCAGAAATTCCAGAAGTTAAGAACAGAAAATTCCATTTCTTAACCGATCCGAACCAAACTTGGCACACATACACTTCGGGCCCCGGCGGGTGTCACAGTCCACTTTTCGTTATCGATTGATGTCGATTTTATCGATTTTTTGCAAAATTTGAGCTAGGGGGCTGGAATTTGGCAGGGGGTAAGTGAGCATGGGGATTCCGAATACAATATTATTAGGTTGTCCGAAAATTAATGCCCGTTTTGAATTTCAACCGCAATAAGTCATACACTTCTCACTTCTGAATAGGTTGCAAAGTACCATTCGATGGAGCAAAGCAAGCTCTACAAGATGGCCATTTTGCTTTTGCAACAGCTCTCTCCACCTCGAGTTTCGAGCCAAAAACTAAAAAGACTCAGCAGCCCGAAAAATCGAAAAAAATCGTAACTCAGTTCATAAAAATCCTACAAAAATTCTAACTTGCTCACGTAAACACTATCCACATAAAACATCTTTATACGCCTTTGCCGTATTTTTTTCTCTGTTAGAAATCAAGAAAACGGAAATTTTCATGCTTTTGCCAAAGTGGTGCTGTGTCGTTCCCACATAAGTAGATGTGTACTACTAATCTGTAGAAGTACAAAGGTAAATTTTCAGCTTTTTACAAGCTCTAGTTCTCGAGAAATTCGAATTTTAGCTTGGACCACCTGACCAGTAAAGGCTATATTCGATATTTCTCGAAAACTAAAGCTTGTAAAAAGGTAAAAATTTACGTTTGTACTTCTACAGATTAGTAGTACACATCTACTTATGTGGGAACGACACAGCACCACTTTGGCAAAAGCATGAAAATTTCCGTTTTCTTGATTTCTAACGGAGAAAAAAATACGGCAAAGGCGTATAAAGATGTTTTATGTGGATAGTGTTTACGTGAGCAAGTTAGAATTTTTGTAGGATTTTTATGAACTGAGTTACGATTTTTTTCGATTTTTCGGGCTGCTGAGTCTTTTTAGTTTTTGGCTCAAAACTCGAGGTAAAGAGAGCTGTTGCAAAAGCAAAATGGCCATCTTGTAGAGCTTGCTTTGCTCTATCGAATGGTACTTTGCAAAATATTTAGAAATGAGAAGTTCATGACTTACTGCGGTTGAAATTCAAAACGGGCATTAATTTCCGGACAACCTAATAGTTTTTAAAACCGTGCATTATTTTTAAATTCAAATTTTGCAAAAAATCGATAAAATCGATATCGATCGATACGAAAAGTAGCGTATGACACGCTCCCTGCCCCGAAGTATATGTGTGCCAAGTCTGGTCTCGATCGGTTCAGAAATGGAATTTTCTATTCGGAACATACGTACATACATACAGACATACAGACAGACATACAAACAGACATTCAGCTTTATATATAAGAAGATTATAGGTAGACGCACCTCCGTCGCACTTTGTAGACAAGATGATTGAGGTTAGTTTTCCATTGACATTCTTACATCCATAGAACTTTCATCACTACTGATGACTTCCGGAAAAACTCGTGCTTTTATCTAGTTTTCATTTAGTTGTAAAGAAACGGAACTTTGATTCTAAAAGTTATTTCCTTACCGTGTGACTAGTAACGATTGCCCTCTGTTATGAATGGCTTCCAGGGCTCTGTTAATGATTTTGATTTAAATGGGCGCCATATAGGGAGTTCTTGTTTGGCTAAGGGTAAACTGTCTCTAGCTTGCTATGTCAGCTAGTAATCACCATCCTACTTGCCTGCGACCACCCACGCAATACTCAAAACTAGGACACCATAATAACTTTTTTTCAGATCTCGACAGAACCTGTTATCACAGATTTTTTGAGACCCAAAACTATATTCTGTAAATCCGCTGATATCCGGTCAGTGCAATTAACATTATTATTGTGTCATGCATAACTTGTTTTTTCATTGTGCTCTTGCAGTGTAGCGGCAGTGTCTCCATCGGCAACTGGGCCGTTTTCTGAGACGCGTTCAATAGGGCCGCCGCAACCTTTGATCAGTGCAAAGCTCGAATTACTGGAAGTAGTCTATGTACGTTGTTGATGGGTCTTTCAAGAAGCTTTTTGTAGAGATTTTAGAAAAATTCCTCGGCGAGTTGGTTTGACACAATTGAGCTCACCTTCAAATACCTTGTTGGAGGTAATTCGAGTCGACGCCAGTAGTCAACATTCATATTGTAAAATCTATGGTCTTAATTTAGCATGGCCCTTAGGGCTTAAAGATTTGGAGGTGACTGCAATAATGGATGGCGATTTTTGTGAGAAAGAAGCTGTTAATCAAAGCGTGCCTCTGCCCACTTATGTGAGTCATACGGTGCTTGTAAAGATTTAGATGAATCTCTACAGGCTCAAGGTTCCCTTGGTACTATAGTCGCTCGGATAGATGCCGACGCTATGTATCGTAAATGTCACTATATCTACTATGCTAAGGAGATCAAGAGTAAACAATGTCTAACTCGGTTATTTCCTGCGACCAAAGATTCGAAACGACTGTTATTAAGTGAGTTTCCAGTACCAGCTGATTTCCTTATATCTCTCACGTTAGTCCGTGATTGTCGCACTAAAACATGTGGAAAAGTGCTCTAGATTGAGAACTAGCTGCGATAACTCCATTTTGTTCGCTTTCTAGCATCTTATGGGAAAACCCACCAATCCCTTCCATCTACATAAAGACTCTCCCTGTCCCACTCTTGAAGGCAGCGTCCGGGCAGGTCCGACGATTTCAAGAAAAGCACAGATTCCTAAAGCTCCCACCCCGATCAATGTCTTGCCTAAATGGCATCACTCCACTTTGCTTCTGAAGCGAGAAAACCGCCTCAGAACTGGCGACACGGACACCCCTTTACGGCCGGCGGCGACATGCCCGCCCATCCAAGGATTTCACGTTAGATGTGCAGGTTGCCAATTCGCACTGTCATAACTGTGGACGGGTTGCAGCCTCGTACTGTCATAACCGTACCGCAACACAATATTGCGGCGTCTTGCTTCTCTGGTTTCTGACCAGTGGCATGTGAGTGCTCGTCCGGAGGCTACTGGAAGGGGCTTCCGGAAACCTCGAATTTTTTCGTTTTCACGCGCTTCGAGGCTTATATTCGCATTTGGGGCGACGAGTAGGGACAAACAAGGCAATAAACCGGAGGTCGTCAATCTGACCGGACGCTGCCTTTAAGTGTCAGCTCTGTCCCCGGGTTGCACCGGTTCGCAAAATTCGCGTAATCAAAGTTGGCAAAAAAACGATGGATTGTGCAAAGTAAGAATTTTTGTGAGAAAAACGGTAAATCTGAATCTGGCAAAATGTCAAGTTGCAGATTTGATCAGCAGCGATTTGACGGATTCGCTGGAGGTAAAATTTGGGCTTTGTGCATTTTGAGTATACAAAACTAGCCAAAGACTGCCTTTATGAGTTTACTTTATCCGTCAGTTAAAAAAACAGATTGTAGAACCACAATTAAAAGTAAAGTTAAATCTTAACAAAAAGTAGAACTTCTAATGTTTTTCAACAAATGAGGAAACACCGTAAAAGTGTTATTTATTGAATTTGTAGACGTAATGCCAATATTAATTTCTGATTATCAAAGAAAACACTAAATTTCACGTTCATAAAACTGACTTTGCTAATACTTCAAGAAAAATTGCCCATCAAAGGTATTTTCGCATATGTCTAAATCTTTTAAGCAGCTACTCCGCATGATAAAAATTACCAAAAATTGAAATCCCTGATACACCCCGACTGACGTCACTGATTTGATCTGGATTTGGGCTCGACGCGAGTGAATTCGCAAACAAGGCCCCCTTTACGACGTTTCTGGTTGCATGGTAACTGACTGCTTTAGATTAACTTGTTCAATTGCTGGGGATGGAAAAGGCGAGATTCAACATAGAATTTGATGTTGATGTATATCCCCGCCATTTTCCTGGTCTCCGCACGCAACCTAAAATTTATTCCGTCCTCAACGATACAGCTTGCCCTCATGCCAGTCGTGCCAACCTGACCCAAATATTATTTTGCCTCAAAATTTTTAATTTTCTCTTACCGTCATTTCTCCAGCGAGAAATCATAGTTTTTTGCTCCCTGAATAGACTTCAGTGGCCGTATTCATCAACGAACCTTGAGGGTTAAACTTACCTCCAGGGTTAGTTTAACCTTCAGGGTTCATTGGCCGTATCCACCAACCATAGGGTAGGGTTCACCAAGAAACGCGATCCACCCGTATCGATCAACGAACCCTGATGATTAAACTAACCCTAGAGGGTTAAGGCGTCAGTTACGCGTGCGCTGTGCAAACTCACATCACAGAATGCCTAAGTACGTGCTAAATTCGATTTATACTTCTATTCTTTCACTGTTATTAATGAACCAGTAATTAAAAGTGCCAGATTGCATCCGCGCGCTTCGGAACCGCACCGCGGTTTCCCGCTATTGGAAGATTTTTGAATTGAAATAACGATTCTTTATATATTAGATAGTAGATAATCAACGAATAAGCTTCTAACACTAGTTTTTATAATACATCTCTAGCAGTGGCGTACCCAGGATTTCGGCTCGGCCCCCCCCCCTTCGGTACGCCACTGATCTCTAATATATTTGTGCAGCATTTAATCTTACAGCGTGAGTTTATTTTCATGTGTGCAATTGTGCCGTGAAGTTCTACGTTTGCGCAGTTCGTCTTATACCAGGCTTATGCTATTCTTTTAGGGATCAATGCGTGTTATAATAGATTGGTTCTTCTGTTTTGACACTTGTCAAAGTGGAATGCGCAACCATTTTTCCTCGTCGCATTCATTTGTCACCAAAGCTAGAATTCTTTTTCTCGTGAAGTCAGTTTTCATGTACTTCGAATTTGAACATAAAACGAAGTCGAAACTAAATACCAACGACAACTAATACTAAACACTACAATATCGTTGATCGTTTTTCATAAAACTAACAGATGCGAGTAAATGTTTGTATGAAGTGTTAGGGTAGAGTTAACCTTGCTCTAAGCTAGGGTTAAATTAACCCTGATAAATTACGTAAGTTTTACCCTCCAGGGTTAGTTCAATACTCAGGATTCGTTGATGAATACGGGTTAATTGCTTTCGGGTAAGGTTTACTATCAAGGGTAGATTTGACCCTCAGGGTTAAGCCTACCGTGTGTTTTATGAATACGGGTTAATCGCTTTCCAGAGTTAAACTAACCCTCCAGGATTAGTTTGACCCTCAAGGTTCGTTGATGAATACGGCCACAGGATAACCTTCGATAGGGCAAAACTAACCCTGCAATACTCTGTTCAGATATTCGCACAAAATTTGCTCCACATGACGTGGCCAAAAACTAAAGATGTCCCGTTCAGAGAATTAAGAAAGAGTCGTACCTCCTCTAAGAAAATCCTACGGACATCCTGTTTGCTCACATATACACCTTCCACAACGGGCATACATCTGTACATTTTTATGGCTGAAATTTGAAAAAAAAACAATAAAGTCATGTTTTTGCGAAAGAATGCTGGGCTGTTCCCACATATTCAATTTCGTACATAGTATGAACCTTTGGAAGTCATGGACTTTTAGCCTTCTATGTTAGTTTTTGAAACAACTAACCTAGATCAAAACCCTGAAAGAAGAGAACATCTTCGCGTTTTTGGCTAATTCAGACTTATTCATGCTTGATTTTGACAAATGGAAAAAGTATAATATATCAAATGATGTGCATATACTGTACAATAAACTATGTGGAAAGTATACGTCTAAACAAGTAAAGGGTCTTAGGAGGAGTAAGCTTTTTGCAAATGTTTGGGCAAAAGCTTGTCAAGCTTGCTTTGCTCTATCGAAAGGTACCGCAAAAGCGTTCTAAAGAAGAAGAATCTGACTTATTGTAGGAGGAATCAAGAGCACTGAAATTTATGAGGAAACCTAATAGAAGAAAAAGCACAAACAAACAACATCGTCTGCGAAGTGTGGTGGTAAAAACTAGAATAGGCAGTATCAAGCGGCAACTACTATAAGGTACTATATAGTGAGAAGGCCGTAAACACATGTCTTGGCGTAACAAATCATTGCGGACGCCTGTGCACTTACATAGAAAAACTTCGACCCCAAAGCAATCCACACCAATTTCAACTGCAGCTAATTACATACAATTTCTTCAGCATTCGAATAAACGATTTTGAGTGTAGGAATAAGAACAAACAACACTTAACCAGAACAAGCTCATCAAAACATTCACGCTTAGACAATAGTATAAATTGCTAGCAATTTTCTGTCCTTCAAGCATTCTTGCTTATTTCCAGGGTCAAGCGTGGGGTACGGCACGCCACATTTGGGGGGGGGGGGGGGTCGTACTGTATTGAGGAGTCAAAAGGGGAGGAGGTCGTAGTTGGGTAATCTGATAATAGTGATAACATGATACTCGTATCATATCCGTAATCAGCATGTCAATTAACCCTGTAGACAAAGTGTGAGCGAATTCTGAAGATTCAAGATACGAGGCTACCTAAATGAAATGGTCAAATTCCAACATGGTTAACTTTGTTTCAAAGGTGAATTAGCTATCCGTTTTTGCACTCAAAACAAAGCACTACTCCTTCTTTGTCCACCTCAGGAATCCCGCTCCAGGAAGACCTGCAAACTGTGGAATTAGAAGCCAACCAAAATCTCGTTTTTCTCATTTTTCGCTTTTGATCGCTGTGCTTTCACCAAGTATTACTTAGAGCTAAGAAGACAAATCAGGCTCTAAACAGTCCTATGGAATCTACAAGGCTTAGGCTATCGATTCATATAAATAATGTCCGCTAAAAATGTCTTTTTGATATAGTTAATGGGGTGCGGCACACCCCCTTAAAAGCTGCGGCTGCCACAGCTTTTAAGGGGGTGTGCCGCACCCCCTTAACTTGCCTTCAAATCAAGAAAGCGCTCCATTGCTGGTGAGTATTGAGCACATAGCTTCTTCTTGCTAAATTGGAAATTTGGAGCCGAACGCCCTACGCATAAGAAAATTATGGCCCTTTCAATATGCCCATTCAGGTCAAAATCAGCCGTAAATTACGTGTGATTGTAAGTGCAGTCACAGAAAATCGGGCGTACAGCTCTCAGAAATCTGAAAACTCTCTAGAAAAAGATGGTGTCCTTCAGAATGTCACACTTTGAGGTCCAGAGGTTAAGAGGAGGAAGAAGGGGTTGTTTGAAGGCTTCCATGGGAGGGGGGTTCGAAAGACTTGTGCCTGACCTCTTTCTCAACTCTGGTAATGCTATATTAGGTATATAGTCCACGGGGGGGGGTCGTAATCAGCGATCGTGTGCCACACCCCTTGCTTGACCCTGCTTATTTCTTGGTTGATTTAGCATTCTTGTTTTTAAAGCGTAAGTTTGCACCAAAGTGCTTTTTCAAACTTCTTCCGCGCCTTTACTCTTTCATCTTGTGAAAAAGGAATGTTTCAATTTATTAGATATTAGCTGGCAAACCCGGCTCCGCCCGGCCCTGTCAATAGTATATTCGTAATCAGCATGCTCACTTACCCCCCCCCCCCCCCCTCCCCCTGTACCAATTCTCAGCCCCGTAGCTCGAACTTTTTGAAAAATCAATAAAATCGATATCGATCGGCGACGAAAAGTAGCCTATGACACCCGCCCGGCCACGGAGTGTATGTGTGCAAAGTTTGGTCCGGATCGGTTCAGAAGAGCAATTTTCTATTCGGAACATACGTACACACAGACATACAGACATACAGACAAACAGACATACAAACAGACATTCAGCTTTATATATAAGATCGTCTACATATCAGCAAAGCAATGCATATCAATCACAATCTCTTATTAAGCAATGCACTATCAACCCGTTGACGACGATGTGGGCTACCGGGGCCCACACTTCTTGCAAAGTCATTTCCTTTATAGATCTGGTTTTTCTTCCATAAACTGATATTTCTTTCAATTTTTTGCACCCTTGAGAACTGTAGGCTCCTTTGTTCAGAAAATGTCTCGAGTTGTTAACACAACAACCTTGCATTTCGTAAATAACCACAGAACCATCCCACGCCGAAAGTATTGTGCAAAATCGCGTCGTCCCACAGCGTCTCCATACTTAGTTAGGCGTCGTCGTCAAAGAGTCAAGCTAAAGACGTGAAGATAAAAAAGATAGGCTTGCTATTTTTCTATCAAATATCTTTTTCAAAAACCATTTCTTTTAACAGGCTGTAATACCGTAAAAAATAGTTCCTGTACAGAAGACGCAGCTACGTCTCCGATTTGTGGACCGATTGAAAAAATTGATTACGAGGTATTGAATGCTGTGAATTGCAGAGACTGTAAACCGCTGACTTTTTGAAGGTAACAGAGAAGGTACCAATGCCTGGTGAGCCGAATAAAAAACTTCTGTGGTTAAACGTTACATTCGATCCGGTTATGGGAGAGAAGAAGCTACCAACGCTCTATTATAAAGCCTTTTATGGACAAGGAGAACCATACGACAATGTTCGTAAGCCCATTTATATCTATCCTGTATAAGAATGATAAGAATGATAAGAATAATAAGAATGCTTGATAAGAATGCTGCGCTGTCAGAATATCAATCTCGTCAACCTCACCCGCAACATCAAGGCTACCACCAACTGTTTGAAATTTGATAATGGAAAATGTTTGGTAAGCAACTAACAGAATATCTTTAACGTTTTTCAGTCGATTGCGTAGTAGCATTGGACAACGCTATTTTCAGGAAAGTCACAACAGCATTTTGATATCCGGCATTCGTTATGATACAACATATGGCATTATTTTTTGTGCCATCAAAAATATTACGGATATTCCCGATTTCCTTGTAAACAACACTTCGAAGCCGAAAGGAAACAGAATTTACGTTAGTTCGGCATTGATCGAGACGCTAGGTAGGAGTTAAGTTCAACGAACAAGATAGCTGATGAGATTGTCAGTGACATCATCGATGGATTCAGGGTCGTCTACCAAAGCTGTGATCATCGGCATAACTGGTGTAGCTCTCTTTTCAATAGTGGATATAATTTTTATAAGGTGCTACATCAAAAGGCAAAAACGAGATAACAAAATTTATCGACTGAAGCTATCGCAAAGGGAAAACGATAGTCGTTACAGTCTTCCTCGACAGTACGTTGCTGTTGATAAGTAGGAATCACCTATTGAGTCATCATACTTCAGATCTGACATTTGGGAAATCGAGCGTCGTAATCTGATAATTTACGACGAGGCAAAGCTTGGGTCTGGTGCTTTTGGTGCAGTTTACTTGGGTGAGATTTGCTTATCAATCGCTCTCAAAATTTTAAGTTGGGCTAATGACGACATCTATAAGAAGCAATTTTCTGTCAACATTATTTTCTTTAAGGGGAAAGTTAGGTTTAAAACAGAGTTATACATATATAAATCACAGTGATTAGAATGTAGTTGCGGAATGTTCGAAATTTTCGCATGAATCATTTACTTATTGGAAGTCCCCTGTGAAATATCAAAAAGGCAACATGTCATTGGTCATTGGTAGTGAAAATCAAAAAAAACTAGATTTATCCAAATTAAATACATGTTTTGAATACTCTCACTCGGGAAGTTATCGTCCCTAAATTTTTATGCTTTTCAATGCAGTAGGAACCATTAGAAGTTTTTGGTGTTTGTTTTTTGTTTGAGTGTATCAAATTTCGGTGCTGAGCGTACACTCATCTGTTCTACTAGCAGCCTAAACAGCTCGTCATGCTGAACTATTATCTGGGCTTTGCAGCGCATGGAAATAGTGAAAATGAGCTTTTATAAACATTTCCCTGTCCTAACTTGCTGGAAAATACGTGTAATTGTGGGAAAGGGAAAAAGGGGCACAAGGGCAACGTTCGGAAAACTTTCAGATGATTCAAGGCAATTCAGGAGCGCTTCTCCGTTTCAGACTATTACTGATAGATTAACACATTGGCGACCATGCAAATTTTTAGTTGTCTGTCTTTTAGGACAAAGGCCTTTTGCGGACCAGCCCACATTTTTTAACTATTATACGCATACTGCCATCTACAGTACACCTACAGTAGATCTGAAAGGCTAACAAAAAAGGCAGAGGTTGACCCCAAATTCAGTGCAAAAAGAGTTCATGGAATGAGTTTATCCACGATAGTAGTCATTTCAGCAAAATTCTAGTCTTAACACACATGGTGTGTCAAGCGGTCCTACGCGGTAGTCATTGCTTGACACACCATATGTGTCAAGCGGTCGTCAATGTGTTAATTGGGGGTCTGGGTCTGCCATTGCAATACTGTAAAATCACCCATTATTTTGACGAAACGCTGCCTTTGAGAACAAACTGAATTTTGTTGCATGCATCACACTCGACTTAGAGGGACGTACAAGTTCTCCAGGGTATCGCCCCTTGTCTTAACTTCCGTCGACAACGAGAACGCTTCTGGCAGCGTTGAAACTAGCGCCATTCTGTCAGCGCTTTTCGACCAAGGTGAGATCCATACGTGAGAATTAGCCGACTGCTACAAAAACTGGACAACAACGATGCAGCTATTCCTTAGTCCTTTGAACTATCCCAACTGGGAAGGGGTTCGACAAGATGACACTACTTCGCCGAAGCTTTCACAGCGGTCTTGCAGTGGGTGAAGAAGTCACTGGACTGGGACGAGAGAGGCACGCGATTTGATGAGAGATTCTTTTCCTTCGTTTTGCTGACGAAATTGTTCTCTTTTCGAGCAGGATCGCAAAGACGATGCTGAAGGAGCACGAAGTAGGGAGTAAGAACGAATTGTGAATATATAGGAATACGATTAAATTTATGGAGAACACTCTTTTCGAAGATGCTGAAATGGAAATGGAAGGCACTCTTAATATGGGAATGCTTCCATCTTGTATCATGGAAGTTCGATGAACATGGAGAACATTTTGAAAGAAGAACTCAATAAGAGAAGAAGAGCAGTCGTGCTGCCTTTGGGACCTTGAAGGTCACCAACTAGATAAAGATTTTTGCCCCGAGTCCACCAGCTCTTCACCGAAGTGGGGCAAACTTGGACACATAGACTTTTCGTGTGGAAACGGAAGAGGGCGGGTGGCTCAGTCAAGGCACTGCCCGAGCGGCAGTGCAAATCGTCCATTCACGGCTGACAAATCCATCTCCAAAACTCTCAAGACCTGCGACCTGACAGTTATCCGTAGTTCACTCTGCCCAGATTAGCACTGCGTACGCGCTGAAACCCTTCCCTAGTCACTCGCGAGTAACAGTCACGGCGCAGGATTTAAGGAATTGGAGATGGATTGATCAGTCGCGAACAAATCGTTTGCCCTCCAACTTGGGCAGTGCGTTGGTCATAACCCACTTACCAGTTTCCACGCGAAAAACGCATGCGCCCAGATTTGCCTGGACACTGCCATTTATCCTTGTTTTTACGCAGTTAAGACATAGGGGGAGCCACGTCGAAAGCTTTACGGACCACTCACAGTTCACTTTAGGGGGCAGTCTTCTTCCAAAGGTTAGCCGACACAATGCAACTTCTCGTCTGACTTGCTAGTACAAATATTATATTCTCCTGATCCAGCGAAATATGTTGTGGAAACGAAATACCGACGTGTCGGTCACATCTTAGGAGAACAGTAGACGAGACGACATAAAACAACGTTTGTCTGCTACGCTGAGTCCAAATATACACCACTCCTCCCCCCTCTTCTCCAAGGCGAAAACGGCGAGGAAGGCGTTTTCCAAATCTTGAAAGCACAACCTTCAAAAAAACGGGACAAACGAGATTTTGACTGGCACTTAGTTCCATAATTTGACGATTATTTGAAGTGGACTTCTCAAATGGGCGAAGAAAGATAGTGAGTGCTTTGCACTGAGTGTAAAAAATGTTAGCTAACTCATCTTTGAAACAAATTTAACCATCTTCGAAAATGATCATTTCACTGAGTGGCCTATTATTTGAAAACCTCAGAGTTCGCTAAAACTTGAATTCACAAGGGTTGTTCGACACGCTAGAGACGAATGTTTACTTAGGATTGGACCAAACTTTGCGGCTAAGCGGCGTACGCGACATACGCAGTGTACGCAAACATGCATAAATATATGGAGCGTACCCCGCACAGTCTGGCCCAACGTTTAGGTAGGTAGACGATAATATGGGAGGGGGACATTGAAGCGGGAGGGGGGGGGGGGGTCGAATTAGGCGGTCGTGCCACATCTCTTGCTCAATCCTGACTATATTTATGGTCGACGGTACAACACATGTGTAAATACCTTCGTGTTTCTCTAGTACATTACCGCTTATAATCTTTCTTCCAGCAAATAGATCGCTTTTTATGTTTTCCAGTTGACCCTTTTGACCACTGTTAAGGTAGACTTCTTGGTAAATCACCGGCAAACCGCGATTCCAAGTCAACTTTAGGTGTGAATCTAATGAGAGCGGAAAATTGTCAGGTCTGTGCTTCAAGTACGATGTTTAAGCTTTCTTCCAAAGCTAGCTTTTAAATATAAGAATAGGTTGCCAATCTTGATTCAGGTGGCGGTCAAAATGTTACCAGAATCTGCAGATGATGCATCTCGAAGCGAATTTTTGCGAGAGATTGGTCTAATGAAAACAATTGGATATCACGAAAGGTACTTTTCCTTGAGCGGCAAGTCAACATTCGCGCAAGTTTTTTTTGTCCTTGCTTGCTTTGGGTCAGTGATGGATTAGAAAAGAAATGTGGAAATGAAGTTCATTGCATTTTAATGTAAAGTATCGTATTAGTGTTGAGTACTTCTAACATGTGAGAAAGTCGTATTCTCAGGCAGAATTTTGCTCACACCTTATCAGCAAAGCGTCAACTTTCACTACAGCTTTACTGGTTGTTCTTTTTTCGATCGAATGTATGTGTAATTTGAACATTTCTGCCACTTATTAAGACTTCTTCTCAAGCTTCATAGATTTTATTATACTATGTAGATTGATTCGCAACTAGCAGAAAACTCATTCCAAACTCCTCCAAATCTGAGCGTCATGTCGGGAAAAGAGCTCAAATGTTCGCTATATGTGTATTTGAGGATGTCACTGCGCTCAAGTTTTAAAACTGGCATGGGATGTCTGAAGAACCCTTCTTGCCGTCACAAAATCTTAATCAAAAAACAAATCAAAAAACAAAGGTTTTAAATATATATACTAAAACTATATACTAATACATACTAAAAACAATACGTTTCCAAAACTCTTTTGCTCCTTTGTGTTATAAATCAAAATTGAAAGTGCAGGCATTATAAAAAAAGCGCGTTCTTATAGAACGCAGTGCACCTCTCAAAAAAGCGAGTGTTAGTCTTGTGTGTAACTGAATAGGCTCCCATGATAAGCTTAAGAGTATTCATGGAAATTTAAAATCAGCCTTTTGGCAGGTCAGTGCATTTATACTTCAATGTCGAAGCATGGGCGAGGAGGGAATTCTGGGCGTTTTGCCATCATCGTCTTAGAACGCACTTATGAACACATTTGCACCTTGCAAACTTTGTTCTAAATTCGTCAACCGGCGTGTTTATCTGAGCTGCAAAGAGCTTTCAATGTTGTCTAACAACTTAATCTGCTTAGGACCTAAGGCATACCTCACGCGATGTTAGTCGCTGTGCGATCTGCTACTGCGAGAACTCTTCATAGCTAGTCGTAAACGCACTTTGCTTGGGCTATACCTGCTGCTTCTGGTGCAACTTACAAAATCTGTGCGCCCATGCATCTGATAGCCGCGGACGCTCAATCTATAAATATCTGGCAAAAAGCCAAGTCGGGAGGATGTGGCGAATTTGCGAAATTGCGGGAGGTATGCCTCAGATAAAGGAAGCGTCAGGGCAAAAACTCGATTTTTAAAGGATCCACTTACGGGGGTAATCCGCAACGCTGAATCCGAAAATCCACATTAGAAGGCGCGAAAACGACGAGAACATGCGTTTTTCAAAGCTTTACAATTTGAAATTCGACGGTCCCCGCCAAGGGCTAGAGGACATTAGGTCGCCATAGGCTCCACCCACGCAAACAGTTAGCATGAGGCAATAGTGGTGAAGCCGCGCGGTTTGTCGCAAATGTCCGCGCGGGAACGCCCCTTTCGGCGACCTAATGTCTTTTACCCCCCCCCCCCACCAAAGCTGAGACAGAGTCGCTGCGGAACCCTACGATTTTGTTTGTGGCACCATGCGTACTCTGCAGGAATTCAAACAGGTCGGAGGATATCGCCCCAGGACGTAAGTTTCCTCATCCGATCTCTTTCTTACTTTTGGTCGGACGTTGTAACCTCATACTTGCACGGTACTGTGTCTAAGGGGCGCCACTCTCGCATGACACTGAAACCCCAAAACCTCCACCTTGTCCGAACATTGCCTTTGACTAGTTAATGAGAAGTGTCTAATCAGCCATGTTACGGGCCTGCAATTCACGAAACGCTTCATGGCAAGTTATTAAAATCTGATGAATAATAGGGCTCAAAAAATTGAATTTATGATCGAAACGCGCACTTAGTCAGTTAACTTCTTCTTTAGAGTCAAAAAAAAATCAAACATATGGAATTAGATTCTCGTAAGTCGTCCATGATATAGTAGCGTCAGGCCTAAGGCATACCTTATGCGATTCCGGTCGCTGCGCGATAGGACACTGCAACAACTATGGATAATTTGGTCGTTAGTGCGTTTCATTTAAGCATGACTATCCGTTTGAAACAACTTACAAGAGCTAGCTCCTAGGCATCTGAGATCGCGCACGATATTTTGAAACATCTGACAATCTCCAGGTCGCGTGCAGGTCGCGATTAGGTTGAATCGCGCGAGGTATGCAATAGGCGCCTTAGCAGACAGCTCCAGTCAAAAATTCAGCTATGCGGGCAGATGGCACGAAATTAATTTTTTACATAAATAAGTTGTAATGCGTGAGGTCCTACATTAATGTTCATGAGTACAAGTGACAACTTTACACATCCGGTATAACTTTCTCTTGGAAGAATCATGAATCACCAACTTTAAATGCTGAACAAAAGCAGCAAAAAATAAAACCGTGTTTCAAAGGGCAACAAGAAAAGTAGTACGTCAACAGAATTTACTTTGAACATGCAGGGTGACCTGGGTCTAAGTTCGAATAGTTTGCAAGCATTTATTAATGACTTAATCACATGCAGCCGTCGCATGCATGCTGCAGTTCCGGATTTCTAGGCTAGTCAACATGCTGGCATGTATCACAGAATCCGAACCTCTCTGCCTTGTTGCCGAGTTTTGTAGCGATGGTGACCTACTCAATTTTCTGCAAGAACGTTGCAAATACATGATCAAAGTAAGTTCCCATTCATTTTCTTACATTACTGAGTAAATCTGATTCTACAGCTCAATGGTCAAGGAATAAACTATGATGATGTACCAGAGGTTGATAACTACAACATCGATATGATAGTCACCTTGAAACAATTGTTGATGTTTGCTGTGCAGATTTCTTATGGTCTTGTGAGTGCTGCAAAAACAGTTTTTTTGCCTCATAGAATCTTTTAGGAGTACTTATCTACCAGAGGATTTGTCCATCGTGACATTGCGGCTAGAAATATACTCGTTAATGGGAAAAACTCTTGCAAGATTGGTGACTTTGGACTTTGCCGGAATTTGTATTCGGACAGTTCACTTTATAGAAGCAAGGTATGTCACATAACAGTCCTGAGAATATTGAGATTACAAGATTCATACAGGGAGGACGTTTACCGCTGAAGTGGATGTCACCAGAGGCGATACGACATTATAAGTTCTCGACACAGAGTGATGTGTAATCATTAGTTATACATTTTCTTCTAAAATTTTCAATACAGTAACTACATAGAAAGCTTACTTATAAAAATGGGTACTTGAGAATATGAGTGTGTAAACATTTTTTGTGCATACATTGTTGAGCACTAAATGAGAGATCAAGGGCACTCACGATCGAGCACATTTTGGTATAATACATATGATCCACTTCTTCAAACCTTGCATATCAATGTTTGGATTCAGAGCAGTACTTATACTTACGCATCATAGATAAATATCGAAAACAACATAACTATTATTGCAGGTGGGCATTCGGTATACTGCTTTTCGAAATTATCACATTAGGGGGTTCCCCCTATCCATTAATTCCTCCCGAAGATTTGCTCGATTATCTCGAAAACGGGAGAAGAATGGAGCGTCCTGACAATTGCCCCGAACTTTTGCAAGTTACTCGTTGTTTTCAAGTGTTTCGAATAGTGTGTGCGTTCTTCAGCTACGAAGTGATGGCCGAATGTTGGCGTTTTGAGCCGGAACACCGACCGGGTTTCTCAACAATTCGCCAGAAGTTAGCTGCTCAGCTTGAGGAAATCACGGAAGAGTATAATTATCTCAAGTTAGACAGTAGGAAAAACTACTACAACGTACAATATGCAGAAAAGGTTCGTTTGAGTAGATAGGCTGCGATCGCAATTTTGTGAAAAACTTGTAATCTCTTTAGCCGGATGTAATAGTCATTCCCGAGTCGGAGGAACCTATCTCACCGCCAAAACCACGAGAAGGGAGCCAATCGCTTTCCTTCGATAGCATGCATGGTGATGACCGATGGATCGCCCAAGTAAATAGTGAGATAGATGACGCAACCAGGAAAAGAAACTCCCGCAGTGTCAGCATTGCAAAGAATGTGGACGACAATTTATGTGCAGAGTACGCGTTCTGATGCGTGAAATATGCGCATCTAAATCTAACAAATACTTCACCTTTCCTTATGAACCTCAACCATTGTGTTGGTAAGAAAGTTTTCGGACAACCCCAGAGTAATCATGTTATTTCTTGGAATCTAATGCATACACATAAGCGAAAATAGCAATATATATTCTAGCATGCATGAACCTTATATTTGAGCAAGTGGAAGGAGTTCAGTGTTGAGGCGGAAGCTTGTTACTTTTCAATCACCTCCTTTTTTTGTTAGATAGGCTCGAATCCTGTACAACTTTGCTTGTAAGTATGAACTATTTGCCTACTTTTGAAGCATGTGCTAGCGCCATAAGTTCCTGGAAGATGGAGTTTTCGGTCAAGTCGAAATCTTATGCTTTAGAATTTTCGCCTGTGTACTCACAGGAGGTGCTGACCATGATTATCCCTACCAAAATCTTATGGAGCTTGTTTCCTTTAGTTGAACACCGTATCCACTCAGTACTCACATCGAAATAAAAACTATCTTGTATTTCTATGTCAGTACTTTATTACCAACCTAATACAGTAGAGGAAAGGCGGCTTCGTGAGTTCACTACGGAACACTGACTATTGCTTCAATGTTGTAGTAGTACAAAAACTTTGGCAATTTCGTCTCATAGTTCTTAGAAACGCAAGTCTTGATATATTTACCAAGGCTGCAGCTATAAAATAGTGCGGTTATTTGAAAAATTATTACAATCCAAATATAAGGCCATTCCCTTCCCTTCTTATTGTTTTGCAGTGAGTAACAACTTAGTTGCACGATTTATCGTATGAAACGTTGGCTTTGATGAAGTTGTATTTGGATACGTGCACGATTACAACGTATTTTACCAAAAATGAGCGTTTGTCTCAGTGATCAGGAACTTATCAGCGGCACTCCGCAGTACTTTTCGCTTGCTGTCAACTTCGGCTTCTAAAATCATGTCCCAGTGCTAAGCCCAATCATTCTCTTTACTCAAACGGAAACAAATCGATTGTGGTGGCCATCGTGTTTGTATTTTATCTCAAATCATCCAATCTTTGCACAATTTGTCTCACGTTCTTCAATTCTCAGAGTCTCGCGTCGTCTGATTACCAGTTCAGTATTTTTACCATGCAATGGTATGGTACTAAACCATCGCCACAGACTGTGCACTTTGTATCCAGCGGATCTCTGTACGAGTTATGTTGCCCAGACCATGACGGTCACCTCTTGTTGTGAACCTATACGATCCCGATTTGTGCTTTTGTTATATTATACTTCACAATATCACTGTTCAAAGTTTAAGGACAATTTTATATATAAAGCTGAATGTCTATTTGTTTGTCTGTACAGGTTACTGCTTGACGAAGGCGCCATACCTTTGGGCGCGAACGCAGCTTTATTAGCCACAGAGCGCATGAGGCGCAGAATTTACAATGGTAAAGGTTTGCGTGCACCGCGTTCGCGCCGGCTCAATTAATACTGCTTCTGCGCCTTCGTTATGCCTTCGCCTTTATGTCTGTATGTATGTGTTTAAGTATGTGAAATTTGAAAAAAAAGAAAAAAAGAAAAAAATAGAAATTTTTATTTCTAAATCGGTTTGGACCAAACTTGGCACACATATACTTCGCGGGAAGGGGGGAGGGGGGAGCATGTCATAGGCTACTTTTCGTTACCGATCGGTACCGATTTTATCGATTTTATCGATTTTTTGCAGAGTACAAGCTGCGGGGGGGGGGGGGCTGGGGTTGGCACAGGGGCAAGCGAGCATGCTGATTACTAACACTGGTTACTAATGGGAATAGGGAATTGGCATGTAGAAGTAGGCAAGGAAAAAGTTGTTCAGGTTTAGGGATGGGACTTTTATCAAAGTCTTTTGGCAGGGCCGAGCGGAGCCGGATAAGCCAGCTAGTAATTCCTAAATATTTGCTGAAAATTACAATTGAAACGGATAAAAACTTCGGAAACATCACAAAAGTCGGATCTAGATCTAATCAGATCTAGCCCCAGAACTTAAACCGTTTTTCTTGTGAGTAGTTCATCTATTTTAGTTCACACAATCTTGCTTCTAAAATTAAGCTTTATCGGGGACAAGCCGGCTAGCTTACCGGGGGTTCGCTGGCGTCCAAAAATCCGGGTCATCAGAATTTTAGAGCAAGTAAGATCCAAATTCTTTCTTTTAGATTATTTCTCACTTTTCGCAGCTTTCTGCGAAGTACGTGTGCACGTCTTAGGGTCTAGGGCTCCTCAGCTCGTTTACACTTATATTCCTATATTATGTAGCTAGCTTGGATGGATGTTTGATTTTTCAAGTTTGTTCTGAATTCTTTGTTGTTTTTTTTTTTAGTTTAGGCGCACCATGAGTGTATTAAAAACAAGTAAATAAATAAGAAGTGGTTTCCGTCAATCTATTTCATACCTAATCGAAACTGTAGCGCCAGTTAGTCGAATAGAGAACAAGAATCATAAGAAAATATCACCTTGGGAAAATTATTTCCTAAAAGATGACTAGAAAAGCGTTATCTATCATAGATAGTAGTCTAGCTTAAGAATTCTTGAATTTTTTTTTGCTATAGAAAACGCAGAGTCAAAAATGTTAATTATTTGGCTTTTCTTTCTTTTGATTGTCCAGCCATTCCAAGCAAAGCTGTATATCATCGGACTCACCTTACGCTGATTTTAAATATATGTCCTTTATCTGCCAAGCGACTGGAGGGAGGAGTTACGAGCGTTCGAATATGAGAAATTATTTGAGTTCCAACGAATGTGGTTCGCTAGAAAGCAGCCTGATGACGCGGATTTACAGTGACTATGGTTATCTCGGTTACAAGGAAGAAGCACATTTACCAAAACCTGAATAAGTGTTTTTGAAACGTATTTCGTGGAACATGAGCCACAGAACTTATGACAAATTGCGCATTCAAACGCTCTAACTCCTGTCAGATAGTCTCTTGGCAGATAAAAAACATATATTTGAGGTTACCGTTTCAGGCAAGTCCGACGATGTATAGCTTGCCTGGTATCGCTGGGTTAAGTTTTGACCTCTCCCTGCTAGGCTGACAAGTGCTTCACGCCGTGCTATTGAGTGCATGGGTCCCAACGCATTCGTGATGACTGTTCGGCGCAACAATCACTTCACGCTTTTCGACGAGCATTGCTTACTTGGCGAAATCGTCGCGATTTTGCCGAATCGGCGCGATCGTGTCGCCCGTTTGTGGCGAGCGACGGGGCGACCGTCGCGCCGCTCTCCTGAGCTGCATTTTATCAGGTATCCTGTTGTTGCGGACGCGTTATGACTTTTTCTTCTTTCAGGTCAGCTGTAGAGAGCTGTAGAAAATCCACTCAAGCCTTTGCGTGTGTGAGTCATCAAATCAGAGTGATAGGTTTCCGTTCTACAACAACTTTCAATAGTGCTTTGTTTTAGATACAGTTTTCTTGGCCTTCAGAATCTGTACTCATTGCCGCTTGCTGAAGGTTAAGCCTTGAAGTCTCATTTTCTTCCAAACTAATGATAAGTGATGTTCAAGTTACAAAATCATTCAAAACCTTCAGCTATACAGATTTGCAGAACAAGATTCTTCATTTTTGGCGCTCTCAAGGAGCTTTAATTTTGTGCACAAAACTTATACAACACCGAATTACTTTTCCTTCGAGCAGTCGTATTGTTGGAACTTGAAAGAAATACAGAAGCGAATTTCACAAATCTCGAAACCCGTCATTGCTCATTGCTCACATTAGCCGCTACCGTAGCATATCTTAGAGAACTGTGTCGCAAAGCCCAAAAATGTAGCGAAAAGTTTTGAAACTTCTTATAATTAGCCACTTACATATTAAGACGGTGTGAGTCGTCAGTTGGTTGGTTGTTCGCATCATATGTGCAAGAGGACTTTTGAACAATATGTACGACCTGTGAAGCGTTGTGCAATTGCAGGACATAACGTTAGAGACATCTATGAACACGGACGGGCGAGGAGCGACTTAGTCGTCGCTTATAATCGCCTCTTCGGGGGCGTCGTGGCATTCAAAAATCGCGACGACTTCGTCGCTCGAGGTAGCCTAGGGCCCTAAGTCTCCTAGTGCCTGGAGATAGTTGCATGTGAAGACAGTTGCATTATTGTCTTGTTCAAAACAGTTTTCTATGCTATAAAATGGCAACAGCAAGTGTTTCTCTTTGTTCAATATCTCTACTGCATCAGTTAGTAAGAACTTCGCCCGTGTTTGTAAATTCTACATCATGCTCTGGACGGGCGTACACACACGAACACACACACATACACACATACACACATGCACACATACACACAATTCTTGGAGGATAATTGCAAGTCAAAATGTGTAGAATAAGAATGCATTTTCTTATGAGAGCGAAAGCATTTATGAATGAAAGAGAAAGTGAGAAGAGCTTTCAATTAACTTACGGTATTAGTCACAATGAGAAGAGTTCGGGTAGCTGTTGCTTCATTGCTTTCACATCTTTCACTAAGTGATGCAAACTAATGTAAACATAAACCCACTCAGCAATTTCGATCAATCGCTCGAAGAGGGAAAATTGATAGCAATGATAGTTACATCAATTACACGATTTTATGAAGAAAACTCTTTATTTCTTCATTGAAATGACAAAATTTGAGTTCATCATATGAACTTCCCGCTTTTTTCAAATTTGGGCATTTGGTCAACAAGTACACAAGCATTATAGTGGCGACATCTCCACGTAACGAATGTAGCGCCATCAGCATGGATCTTTCAGATCAACTCCCCTGTGAGTGTGTCATCATAGCCAGATTTGAAATGATCTTCGAAATTAAGTGGACGCTAGCAACTTCTAGTAAGTAATCATTTCAGAACTGACTAAGACATTGGGTGGTGTATAGATTTTACAAGTGACAACAGTAGCATGAGGCCACTTAGAAGCAGGGGAGTCAGCGCATACGTCGGCACCCATTCTCCAAGCTTAACAGCAGATATGTTTTTCGATGATACCCTACTTGGTAGGAGCTATGCAAACATGCATCTAGAGCTATCGGTAAACCATGCGGTAACCAATGCCCTAAATTCTGCAAAGTACATAGGCGCGGCAAAAGAAGAAATCGAGAGTAAGTGCAGATAAATGATTAACAAATATCCTAATAAAATTCTAGGAACAAATGGACTAGAGAACATACAGTAATATCACAACGATGACAGACAGCGTCAAACTTAGAGGCACCGTCCACCCAAAATGGAGGTTGGCGAGATTATGATGGCATACTAGTGTGGGCCCTCATACTAGACAAATCTACAAGCTTCGCCGCAAAAGACTGCTTCTGAAGCAAGAAATCCGCTCCGGAAGTAACAAAGTGGGCGGGGCGCCCCCGGCGGTCAGATTTCTCGCTTTAGAAGCAGTCTTTCGCACCGAAACTCGGGGGTTTGTTTAGTATGAGGGCCCACACTAGTATGCCATCATAATCTCGCCAACCTCCATTTTGGGTAGACGGTGCCTTGAAGTCATACACAAATCAGTGTGAAATTCATTCGAATAAGCCATAAAAGAATATAACAGATGCAAAAAACGAGCAAAACATGATGCAAAGCACGTATAATTGAGAAGTGGATAGAATGCATAGGCGGCTAGACAACGATTTTGTAGATTTATACATTAAGCGTCTTACTGCGTGCCACTGGGAAAGTTTGATGCTGACTGCTGTGATGCGAGCATTGAGCTCGCCCAACGCCCCAGATACGTGCCTTTCTCTTGCGCCTTAAGTAACTTCGATAAGATGTGTCAACAACCAATCATAATCGACTGACTCAATGTGCTGCTATAAATAGTAAATGTCCCCATTCTATATGCAAAGCTGAATGTTTATTGGTTTATCTGTCTGTAATACGCATGTATTTTTGTACGATTTTTTTCGCGAACTTTGAGTAAAATGGCTGGGAGCTGACACAGGGCTAAGCTAGCATGCTGATTACGAACATGTTACTAGATTTCAGGATTATCGAACCTTCATCGAATTAATCGCTCTTCCGCAAACTATGAATTACGGAGCTGGATGTTGGCGTAGGGGGGGGGGATAGGTAATGGGCTGGGAGTTGTCAGAGGAGGAGGGGGTGTCTAAACATTGTAACGGGATCGATATGGAAAACCCACTGCATCGATAGGTTTTAACAGTTTTACATCTTAAGGGGTAGGTAGCATGTTGATTACAAAAGCATAGAAAGGAACTGGCACATAAAAAGGACAGAGACGGGGAATGTTGTTGGCAGAGAATAATGATGTTTATCGTAATGGTGTTGGCAGTTGAACGGAGCCGGATATGTTAGCAGAAGTTGTGAAACAGCTGAGAACTTGCAGAATTTTTTGCTGTAACTTCAAGCGATCCCTTTCGAACATGCAGAATTTGGAGTGGGTATCGTAGCTTTGCGCATTCACGACAGAATCGACTCGTAAAAAAAGAGAAAATGGCCTTTTTGCCAGCCAGTCTTCAGCAGCCACCCTGATGATTTGTTTTGTTACGGTCCAAAAGAATTTATTTCTCTAAATTTTATTCGCGTATAGCGAAAATTGTGAACATTTGCAGGCCTAAATTAGATGACCTCTACATCAAACTATTCAAAATTTGAATTTCTCCTTTGTTTGACCGGAATTATTATTTGTGTAAATTTGAGTAGACGGTATCGTAAATAAAAATTGTTGGACAATGGTAAAGATTACAAGTTTCAACAGAAAACTCATGTTCTCTTCTACGAAGAAAACGTTGTAATGTACCAAAAACTGTAAATAGATGAAAGAGGCAAGTGTAGTGCATCGATATGAGGCTGGTTCAACACCCGAGTTCAAGTGCCGGGTTAGTATTCTAGCTATGGATGAGACATAGAAATGTTTTCGTGATAAAATTTTCATCTTGTGCGAGGTGAATAGTAAAGTGTCTCGTAACACTTACACTTTCAGACTTCTTTCTCTTCTCTTCTGACTGCTTTGCTGTTGAAAACATGTCAGCTTCTGCGTCATTATCCTCACCAGGACATGGGCTAAATCCCATAAGATCAGAAACTCTTAGCAAAATTGTTCATAATTTCAAGAAGGTAGTCAAATTTTATATATTCCTTTGTGTAGGACTGCTCTGTGGCGAATGCGAATCAACCACGTCAAATCCACGCTTACGGCTAGCCTTTGCATTATGATATCCGGCATCTTTGACCACCTAAGATGACCAGTGACATTTCTTGCAAAATGAAAGTTTTGTCTTTTGTTTCTAACCCGCCGTACCAATGGAAAGAGTTCATCACGTTTGGTAGAAAGTGAAGGCATTATCAAGCATAACTGAGCGGCAACTTCATTCACAGATACCTCGTGAAACGAAAGACCCTAGAAGGAAACGGTCACGGTAAACAAGGATTGAAAAAGTTTCTTTTCCAATATTTTTTGAAATAAAAGGTAGCTATCGCGCTACAAATCAACGAGAAGCAATTAACCTTGTCCGGTTTTCTCTTGGCATCAAATCGCCCATAAATTGCCGAGCATTTGCGGTACTCGGCAAGACGATTAGGCGTGTCGGCAGAAGTAGAAAGAAGATCGAGCACCTCTCTAAAAAAACGCTATGATAAACGATTGAATCCAATTCCTAGAGGGTTGCGATAGTTTTCCAAGATTTCGACAAAACATTTTGCCAGGAATGATTTGTTTATGCAAATGTAAGCAAGAAAAACTCCATATGCTGAAACATTATGTGTAAATGGCTTTCAATGCAGTCGTTTTGCAGAAAAAGGAATTATCGCTTTTTTTATTTTCGTTCTTGTGCTTCTGACAGATGTACAAAGCTTCTCTTCACCAAACAAATTGTGAAGGATATGATTTATAACAAATCTGATGGTCAGCATGATTTGCAACGAATGTATACAACAAACCCACTTTGAAATTCGCTTTTTATTTTGTACAAGTTTTGGTGGAAGTCGTGGGATTTTTTGACATATCGCCATTGCGCAGTTGGAAAGGCGACGAATCTGCGCGTCGGACAGAACTGGCAAATCGCACAAAGCAGTACCTAAGCAAAATTACAGTAATCCAACTAATTACATTTACATTTCAAGCAGATCATATCATAGGAAATGTGCTTACTTGGAATAATCTCCCAGGGACACGAAGTTTCCTCCTACTGAAACAGAGCTGGACGACCTGAAGATGCAACAGTGATGTGCAGACATATGGTTTCGAAAAATTTGAAGCTTTTTGTGGTTTTTGCTGCTATGTTTGAAATAGCTTATTACTAGGTTGTTGCAAAAGTTCTGTCCGATTTCCAGTGGCCTTGCGTTCAAAGCAACTATCTTCTAAGAGTTTCATTTTAACGCAGTTGAAGCCATGTGAAAGCGTTTTTCTTTTGCTCTTTACTGCTTATAAATCTCGATTGAATACGTTCACTACGAAATTTCAAGCTTTGAACAAGTTGCTAAGATACAGTAATTTTCAAGATGACTGTTTAAAAAGCGAATCTCTGTGGTGCACACAAAATTCCTTATGTGAAATTTTATAGCGAGTGATGGTGTAAAAGAGTTTAGAGTTATTCACAGAACTACTTTAAAAAAATTGCCTTGCTTCCCAATTTTGTCTTCAGAAATGTCTTCCCCTAGCTACTATACAAGAACAACAATCTAAAACAACGACAAGTGCTGTGATTCATATCGTATAGAGTGAGGCAGCAGGGACCATCAGCTATTTAGTTTTTTCGTCCGCGACCAGTTAAGAAAATCTGGCATCGTAAAGCCGACATAGTTGCGGAATTTTTTTTATTTAAAATTTAGAATTAAGAAGGCTACTTGATAATGGCAACTAAATGCGTCTGCCCATCCTTAGCGAGCATTGATACCAGATTGGAAATTCAAGAAAATTGCAAACTTTTTCAAACCGCGCCTATCTTGCCCTACCAGTTTTATATGTCCTATTGCAATAACCAGAATCTCGCTCTAACAGGATTTTTCTGTTAAAAAGTTTAATTCAAGTTGTAAGATTCCGCCCCATAGTAAAACCCCCTGCAGAGCAACTCAGCTAGGACGAGATTCAGTTGAACTTATGGCACCTCAGTCTAGCTTCCAACGAGCTGTTGATTTGGATGCGGAACGTTTCGTAAACATAAGAATCTTGCGTGTTATCAAACAGCTACAGCGCTTAGCAAGATTGGCTAAATGGGTAGGTGAATTGATTAGCCCGAATGACCTGTCTCGAGATTAGCTGACGGCAAATTCTTACTGCACCATCGGTCCCAAACGCAAATGAATGAACGCTATCAAGGATTTCGCCTATCAAATGAGATGACATAACTACTATTTTCGAAGAAAGTTGATGAACGAAATGGTTTGAAACATAAATCGATTAAAAGAAATGCATAAATCCCCGTTCTAAGCAGCAAACCTACAAAACTGCAAAGTGAGAAGGAAACTCGTTTCCTTGTTGCCTCTGCGAAATTAGTTGTCTATTAACCCTCACCTTTTTAGGCCCCGATGTTGTGCAGTTTTGCGCGTTCTTGTACCGCAAAAGAATGTGAGCCTAGGTGTCTCGTAGCTTACTCAAGGGCAATTTACAGGAATTTCGGCCGATTCACCGCTTCTGCACACTTTTCTCGTCACTTTAACTTACGAACTACCTTCAGCTTATTGGCAGTAGTCTGGAGTGACCGTAGCACTTAACTTCTTCTGACTGTTCAGCTTGCTGTTGAAGCATGGGAAGATGACACATGAGTTCAGCTTACAAAGTGCTTTCGATGAAATCGGAATACAAGGACATGCTGCATACCAAAAGGTTCGCCTTGACGAGCTGAGCATGAAGCTTTTTTCGGATTCAGAATACATTCATTTCGAAGGAAGTTATGACAAATAGAATTTAGAAACGCGTGATTTTTCCAGAATTCACCAACGCTTATGTTTCTTCTGGAAAAAAATCCGCAGCTATACTTAAGTGCGCTATAACTTACAAGAACCGTACTATCGAATATTACTTACTAGTATCTTTTATGTTAGATAGGCGCTGCGTTACATCCTTGCAAACAGACCTCCGCAGAAGGATTTGAGAAAACTGGAAACGGAATCGGATTCAGAATTTATTCATTCTGAATGGAGTTACGGCGCTGTGTAATTTGCGTGATTCAAGCGGATTCCGCGGAATTCCTGGGATTATCGGGGACATGCTATATCAAAAGATTCGCCTTAACAAGCTGAACACAATGCTTTTTCGGATTCAGAATTTATTCATTCTGAATGGAGTTATTGCGTTGTGTAGTTTGCGTGATTCGCGTGATTCCGCGGAAATCCCGGAACGTCGAAAAACTCCCAGAACGTTGCGGACTTTAGCAAACCCCCGGAATTTCACGACATACAAAGAAAATCTGCATTTTTGTTAGCTATTGTAGATAGCAAAAAATAGAGTACAGCATAGGAGAATTCAAAAAGGCATCGATACGGAAGCAACAGCCTATGTGCGCGCATCGCTCGCGGGCGTGTGGACTCTGACGGAAAGATGCTCGAGCAAGCGTCTGCGCCGTTTCTCTAGACCGATCACCTTTGCGGATCTGGATTTGTATATCATACGCAGGAAACAGAAGTGTTCAGCTTATCTTTGAAACTCCTGTTGACAGTCGACTCCGTTCATTCACAATTTATAGAGCGGTGAATTTTTTTGAAAGAGCATCTATCTACTGCACCGAATGCGCAATTGAACCGAAAAGCTTGTAGATCCATTCTATAAGAAATAGAGCGATAAAAATTCGCACAGCGTTTCCTAAAGTACATTCCTTACTGAATGTCAAAAATGATCCAATTTTGTGATATCATCAGTGATAAATGATAAAATGGTGATATCAAAGATAACGACAGATAAGAATGGCTTAAATTCACGCGGTCGATTCCCACGTTCATCTTCCATACAGGCGTAGAATTCCAGCCCAGGTTTCGACGTGAAGCGAGTTGAAGCAAAAATGCCATTTCAGGTAAGAATTGGCAGCAATGGCATGTGCCGATGAGAAATCGATCGATTGCTGCAGCGAGGGTCTGCCAATAGACCGAACAATAGAACTAGGAAATCTTGTAGATCACTTATAATGAGAGAAAGAGCAATAGAAATTTACACAGCATCCCCTACACTACTTTTCTTACCATGCGCCAAAAATGATCCAAAAATGTGATATTATCAGTGATAAATGATAAAGTGCTTAAATCGAAGATAAGGGTAAATAAAAACTGCCCAATGTTTCGCGATAGTTTTCGATAATGAGAACTCCGTACCAAAACCTCCTACTCGCGATTTACACGGTGATAGATATTCACAAAAGCCTTAACATAGAAAATAACAAGGTATCACCATATGTCTACCGTGTCACTATGAATTACGTATTGTACACCAGAATCGCATATTGTATACCAGAAGATTCGCCTCATCAAGCTGAAGCCAAATCTTCACGCAGATTACAAATAAAGCTGTTTCAAAAGAAGTTATAGCTAAACCCCGCTTATCCCGCAAATCCCATGAAGTCGCGAATCCCGACAATCCCGCAATTTTGGACAAATTCTACCGCTGCAACTGTACAACTCATGTAGGCTACTTCCAGAATTTTCAAATTCTTTCTTCTCACAGATCCCCAACGCAATTCCCACTGGTCTATTGTATGTGCGTTTAAATATGGTACAGCGTAGCATAGTTTACTGTAGTGCAGTATTTTGTATTGAAGTATGGTGCAGTAACGCATAGTGGAACATAATACACATCACCTAGCCAGGTACTGAGTTTAACGGTTTATCGGTTAACACACTGGCGACCGCTTGACATACATGGTACACGGAAAACTCACTCCTGGAGTTTTCTTTTGCGCTGGAGCTAGGAGTAACCTCCATCCAACTTGCCAGCTTCACAGAGCTACTGCAGCTGTATTGTATGTGGCAGTATGCGTGATTTTATTTGAAAAATGTTGAATGATGACAGACTTTGTTCCCAAAAAGCAGAGAAAGCAAAATTTCACAGTCATCAATCCGTTAAAAATACGGAAATTCAATATAGGTGACGTAGTTGCTGCAATCATGTTATTAATTTGATGTACAAAAGCGATGAGCTTTTGTGCGATTTGCTCATAGTGCTTGAGACGGCGCCAAAGCATGCTCTTACAATCTACTTACATCCTCCTCAATGTTATGCTGCGACGACGACAGTATAAACTAGCGACACTGGTGACGACATTGTATATATATACACGCGTAACTCTGTAAGTACACATATAACTACTCTGAATCTGTAATCATCACTTAGAGATTTTACTGATATTGGTTTCAATATAAAGAATTCCTAACACGGCTGGAAGCTCTTTTTTAGAATAGTAATCAATATATTTTCGTATAATATCGATTGCGTTGTGCTCAAATTTACTGAGAAAGAGCATGGTAACATGTTCAATACAAGCTCATGTTAAGAAAAACGGAAACCTTTTAGCATCAGCCGCTTTCCGTCTATGCACTCGCAGACGTGTGCACATGTACCACAAGAGTTAGTAGCTCCCTCAAAATACTGTGGGTTTCAGAACAGCACTGTGCAGAACTGCTTGCAAAACTGCGAAAATCTGGGATTCTGTGTAAGTTGACGCTTGTCCATGCCGCTCAAATGAGACGGAATTTAGTTTCAGTCGAAAACCGAAGAGAAGTGCAGGAACAAGTGCAATGCTCTCAGCTCGCCGCCTCTCGCTGCCGTCGATGAGCTTCGATGGGGAAAACAGAATTTGACCACAGCTATTGTCTTTCCTCCTGTCAGAGAAGCCACGATCTACGTTGTACAGTACAGAGTATCACAAGAAGTTCAATTTATACTTGAAAGACTCGCAACGGTAAGCCAGCAGACTTTACGAAGATTTTATTTATTGGTATTGTGTGATATATGAGTCTTAGTTGATCTAGGTTAGCAAAAAAGGTCACAAATAATACTTAGTAGTACTCATTACACAAACACAGAAGTTAGATATGCGGGATAATATTAGAAGTTATACCATCAAAACTGCAAATGATAATAAGTTCAAACCCTTCTAACAATTTTAGTATAAGCAATTAAAAGAGCATTATATTGGTATCAGGTTGGGAGGAAAAGAGTGGTGAGCTTCGATAGCACATGTTAGCATTTTGAGCTAACATGTGCTATCGAAGCAGGACGAACACCAAAGAAAGCCACGCGGTATTACTGATAGAGCAAAGCGAGCACAAGATTTTCTAATAGCAACAAGTTCGATCTACATGAAATTTGAAGCCGTTCAAAGTCTTTTAAGCGGCTGAAAAGCCGAAAAATATCTCCCCATTATGGATTCTGCAGCCGCCCCTCCCTCCCCCCCCCCTCTTGCTCCAATTAAGGGTATACACTTTACATCGGTCATTCATATGCATAGTTGCTGTATATTTTACATGGCTTGGAATCGAAAAAACGAAAATCTTCATGTTTCTCCAAAGCGTGCTTGCTGGGTTGTTCCCACACAGCTAAATCTATAATAACCTTTACAAGCATAACCACCAATTAGCCTTTTACAGAAGTTCGTTCACGAGAAACATTAAATTTCTCGAGACGAACTCTTGTAAAAAGGTGAAACTTTATAACTTTTAAAAAGTTCGAGAGGATAAATTCAAATCAAAAGAGTGCAACCTTTTACGTTTCTTTGGACTAGAAAATATTCTGCTGAGGAGTTGCGTGTGGATGACGTCCCACACGTTGTGTAAAAATGACATATTGAGCTACGATGACTATAGATGCATCCAGTGGCGGTCGGAGAATCGTTGGGGAAGAGGGGGGGGGATTTTTTTTTCAATTGAAGGCTCGTGACGACATTCACGCACTCTAAATTTTTTTGGGATGCTTTTCGATATTTTCGCTGCCGTTAAACTTTACGTCTAAAATCTTAGAAAAAAATGGGCTTTGAACTTTCAAAAATTAACATAATTATTTAAAACTATGAACAAGTTGCTTGCACATTTCTGTAACTCTTGTAGTTGACTTTCAATTTCGCGACTCATTCTCGGAGCTCCGCCTCTGGTACATACGTACATGTATACATACAAGTAGACACCAGTGGCGTCCCACGATTTCCGTCCGCGGGGAAAAGTCGTTTCAAATGAAGGTGCGTGGCGAGCTAAGCATTTCGAACATTTTTTTGAGGTGCTTCTCAAGATTTTTATGGGAACATAACCTTCACTTGCACATTTTTATGACCAGTAGCCCCCCCCCCCTCGGGTCCGCCACTGGTAGATACGTACACTTATACAATCATATGCACATACATGCATTATTGAAAAATTTTTCGCAATAAATCGCACGTGAGCCTTTCACATGTTCGTCCTTTGATTAGTTTGAGAAAGGTAACGTATCGTAGGCTAGAGATAGGTCATTGTTTGAAAATTTTAGTCGAATTAATATTGCCTCCTCTTTTGATATTGTCATCTTATACTTGTTATCATAGGTTGATGCACCTGAATCGTACTTTGTAGACAACATGACTAAGGCAAGTTCTTTATGGTCATTCTTACTTTCAAACAGTCTTTTATCGTGTCGATGGCTTCCAGAGGTCGTGGTTCCGTCTAGCTTCCAATGGTAGTAAAGAAAGGAAACTTAGACACTAATATTTGATTATTTTGATTTTGTACGACCTGTGATGATTGCCCCTGTTGTAAATGATTTCCAGGGCTCTTTTTTGATTTTGATATGGGTAGACGCCATATAAAGCGCTTTTCCTTGGTTAAGAGCAACCTGTCTCTGGTTTGTCATATAAGTCGATAATTCAGTATTATCCTCAATCGTTTGGAACCATCCACATAATTCCACGGAAAACGAAAACGAAGACACTAAAATAACGTTTTTTCAGATCTAAACGGAAACTGTTATTACAGATTTCTTGAGACCCGAAAGTATATTCTGTAAGCCCGTTGATATCCGGTCAGTACAGTTATCTTGTTATGCATAACTTTCTTTCCAAGGTGCTCTTGCAGTGTAGCGGCGGTGTCTCTAACTCTGACGAATGGAGCTCCTAACCTAGCTCGCGCTTTTGGAATAAGACACATATATTTGGAATCAGCTTCGAACGCTGAAGCCAATTATGTTGTTCCCATCTGCAAATACAATACGCTGTTAACAAAAGTGTATTCTGAACACTGATGAAGACTTGCAAAGCAAAATTCACGCAATAGGAATCGAAACCCGGACCATCAGCTTGTGGAGCGAGACACCATTTCACCACACGACCTCTTAGTCACTGTCGTGTTTCCCCTAGACTTGCCGGTGGAGCGAGTCATAAGGGAGGAGGCCTCATAACTCTCATAACTCTGCTGCGAATGATGCGCGACAGCTGTGAACAGCATATTTGACATCAACGTTCGAAGCTGATTCCAAATATCATCTATATATACAGGGTGTCCCAAAAAAATGTGAACACTGTTTGATCCTTAATAACTCCGTTGCTTTCATGTCTTTCGCCGAGCTTGGGGCACCTTTCTGTAGAGCGAGGTTCAACTTAGATTTGTGGTGTGGAGCGAATCACCGATCTCTCTTCATTACTGTAGGATTACGGTATGAACTTCTGGCATGTGGATCTATTATGAAATATGCCATTTGACAAAATTTTTTCCAAAAAATCTGAAAAATCGTGTACTAGGGTTTTCGCGCACGCTGATTCCATAACACAACTTTTTACGAGTGTTTTCAGCTTTTTTGAAGGTGTAATCACATTTTTGACAGATGCTGGAAATTCGGTCATTTAGGTTTACCTGGGATAACCTTGGAAAGAAGCGTCACAGTGAAGTGCAAATTTCATATTTGAACTCAGCGGCTTCCATTACCCATGTATAAAAGTTTTTGGCTTGTTTAGTTTTGTTCCGAGGCAGAATATGGCTTTCAACGGTTTAAAATCTTTGTCAAAATTCCTACCGTAATCCTACAGTAATGAAGAGAGATTGGCGATATACTCTATACTAGAGATCTAAGTTAGACCTCGCTCTATAGAATGATGCCTCAAGCTTGGCGAAAGACATAAAAGCAAGGGAGTTATTAACGATCAAACAGTGTTCACATTTTTTTGGGACACCCTGTATATAAAACTCAAAAATTGTCAGTTTGGAGGGTACGTGCGTTATAGAAACGCGCGCCGCTCAACCGATTCAGCTGAAACTTTGCACACATATGTTTTCGACCCTTGCGCAGATGATAGGCTACTTTTTGCGGCGATTCGTTGGGTCCTTTTATCGATTTATTGATTTGTTTACATTTTCCTTAGGAACTGAAGGGTTATCATGTTCAATCAAGCATTTTCCATGCTCATGTTAAGGAGGGCGGTGAAGCTCATTTTCACCTCAGGATCACGAGGATGCGGTTTCCAAGCGGATGTCCCAAGGTAAGTCATCCTACCATATAGGGCGGGGGGGGGGGGAGGGACTCGCAGTGCTGTGAACCATGGCCCGGGCTGGACCGGGAAAGCCAACTAGTAACTTATAATAACGGGCTAAGGATTGTTTACGTGTGTGTGTGTGTGTGTGTGTGTGTGTGTGTGTGTGTGTGTGTATGTGTGTGTGTGTGTGTGTGTGTGTGTGTGTGTGTGTGTGTGTGTGTGTGTGTGTGTGTGTGTGTGTGTGTGTGTGTGTGTGTGTGTGTGTGTGTGTGTGTGTGTGTGTGTGTGTGTGTGTGTGTGTGTGTGTGTGTGTGTGTGTGTGTGTGTGTGTGTGTGTGTGTGTGTGTGTGTGTGTGTGTGTGTGTGTGTGTGTGTGTGTGTGTGTGTGTGTGTGTGTGTGTGTGTGTGTGTGTGTGTGTGTGTGTGTGTGTGTGTGTGTGTGTGTGTGAATTTCTGTCTGTCACGAAATTCGTAGAGCGAGTTCCAGCAAAGGTCTTGAGCTAGAATTTTGGCAGTAGCATCCTATCAGCAGGTAGGTAAAATTTGCAAAAGCACAAGCCGATCCAATAATTGGAACCTGTGAAATTGTGCGCCAAACGGATCCACGCGACATTTCGCGCGCCAAAATGGGCCTGTAATTGGACTTCTTTCACAGTCATAATTTCGTTTAGCAAGTAAATCCGCAAACCATGGACCCTAGCTCGAAAAGTGAGCAAAAAGTTTGCTTTCGCGTATGATCGGCGCCAAAAAGGAATAATTGCGTAGATGATCGATTTGTCAAGGTTTTACCTGGGAATGCGGGACAATTTTTGCTCAGAGATGTAACTCACGGTTGCTATCATCTTTATGGCGAGTATCAAGTCATTATAACCCCAATAACTGATTCAAAATCGCATTTAATCCTTTGAAAAATACTTTCTTTCTCTTAAAGTCACCGATCTTACATGAAAAAGCTTTTGGAATGAGTAGTTGTTTACATTTCATTCGTGATGATCGGCATCGCGAGGTAAGTTTCAAAGCCATCATTTTGCGACTACGAGGTTGGTATGTGGATAGTACAGTTAGTGCGAGCCTCTGCGAAGCAGAGGTGACGCACTGGTGCTGTTATATGTGTTATTCCAAAAGCGCGAGCTAAGTTAGGTAGCTTCCCTCTTGAGTTCTGTTTTTGAAACTCAGAGTTATGCTTTTTGAAACTCTGAGTTCCGCTTATAGGGTTCCGAGTTCCAACTCTCAAGCTCTTGGTTTTCCTGTTTGAGGAGTTGTTACGCACTTTGTTGCAAAAGCTATGTCAAAGTTGGGACTCGAACATGCATGGTTTAGCGCAAAGATCATATCTCTAAACCGCTAAACCATGACACACCCTTTAAGTTTGAAGTTGCTTTGCCATAATGTACTCATTGTATTAACACATGTCATTACAAGTTAAATCAAAGCCTCATTCATTTTCATTTCTGTCGAAAAGTGGTGCTTTATCCCACGGATTGGTCTTTTGTGTAGCTGAAAACTTTAAAATAGTGAGAACGATGGTATGCGCAATGAAATGATAGACTATTAGGATCTGCGCGAATAAATTCTTCAGGCAAAATTTGCTTTATCTATGATTTGGCCCACTTACCTCATGCTACCGCATCCCCGGCGGATGACACCGCCGCACGAAGTAATTAGTTGGTGCGCCCAAAGCTCACTGGGTCGAATTTAGCCATTTTGACTTCATCCTACTTACAGTATATCTACCGTAATCGTCCTGAATGACATCAATTTACGCCGCAGGTAGACTATACGAATCTGCGTTTCGAATAAGCCACCGGTCCAAGTTTCCCCAAGTTTGTGATTTTCTCCTGTCTTCCGTAAGCCCACCGTAACCTTGTCAGATTAACTCGCAGTACAAAATGCATGCCAAATTCATGATCAGTGCCTTAAATAATCAGGAATAATCGTTTTTTCCAATTTTTCCCGATTCAATAATCATTACAGAAAAGTCATTTAATTGTTTGACCGTTTAAAAATGAATTCACAAAGTGGAAAACCAAAGAAGAATCCACGAAGTGAAATTTCTGCTTTTCTACAAATTCTGTTATTTCTTCCCGTTTCAAGGTATTAATATAAACCAGGAGGAAGGAGTTGTTTTGCAATGGCGATTTCTGAATTTCAAAGCATGTTCTGCAGGGAACCGTTGTATTTATGAAGAAAGTGATGATGAAATTTTTGTAATTGTAATTTTTTAACTGTAACTTTTTGTAATTTCAGCATTTGACTTCCCACAAGCAACTTTTCAGTCAAAGCCGCCACTTTTTTAGTCGTGAATACCTCCTTTCAAACGGGGAGTTCTCTTTCACAATTGCTTCTCGCAGCTAATTGATGTGACCCCACTGAGGTCATGGTGCGAGAGCGTCCTGTTATTGATAAATTCGGCTAATGAGTCAGATAAAACTTTCAATCATTCAAGCAAAGTATTAGCCGTGACAATGCAATATAAGCAAACGAATAACTGAACAATCGCAGTTATGAAGTCCATCTAATCCTAAATTATAAGACGAAATTTTCAAACTTGTGAAAAATTGACGATGACCGTTTTTTTTTCATTTTTTTCCCGTTTCAACAGCAATCACCTATTTTTTCCTGTTTCAACCATCGGTTGATTTTATAGGATTTGTTTTTTAAGCGGGTTGATTTCTGTCAATTCCAGTGAACTTAAAAGAAACAATAGTAATTTCCGATTTCGAACAGTCTTAATGAACTAGCTGAACGAGAAAATATTATTTTCTGATTTTGGTTAGCCTCACTGATAAAAATGAAAGAGAAATTTGTATTTTCTGATTTTTCTGATTTAGACCAAGCTCCTTAATCCAAATGGAAGAGAGAATAGTATTGGGTTGGTCCGAAAGTTCTGTCCCTTCATTTTCAAAAAATCGTAACTTCTTCCTAACACAATGTTTTTGCAAGAGTAAAACCGCATTAGAAAGAGCAATTCATGTGCTTTCTAAATCTGAGTTGGCTGCTATTCATTAAGCTCTGAATGCAGAGATAAAATCAGAGAAAGGAATTCATTTCAATTTCGGAATTTTTAAGCAAACCCGTTAAAAAATCCAAAAGTGTGCCATAAAATCCGAAACAGCCAGTATCCTAGGTTTTTTGATCCTCTCTTTCCAGCTGAGCAAAATTTGCGCTGATCGAGCTCTTTTGAAAGAAGTTATGATTTTAAAGAAAAAATGCCGAAAAATCAGTTTCTTAAGAAAATTGATTTTTTGACATTTTTTTCAAGAAATCATAACTTTCCGAAGAACAGCTCGATCAACGCGAGCTTTTCTCAGCTGGAAAGAGGGGATGAAATAGTCTCGGATAGTGGCTGTTCTGGATTTTATAGCACACTTTTGGATTTTTTAACGGGTTTGCTTAAAAATTCCGAAATTGAAATGAATTCCTTTCTCTGATTTTATCTCTGCATTCAGAGCTTAATAAATAGCAGCCAACTCAGTTTTAGAAAGTGCATGAATTGCTCTTTCTAATATGGTTTTACTCTTGCAAAAACATTGTGTTAGGAAGAAGTTAGATTTTTTGAAAATGATGGGACAGAACTTTCGGACCAACCTAATATTTTTTGATTTTGATCAGCCCTAATGATTCAAATTGAAGAGAAAATAGTATTTTCTCATTTTGATCAGCCCTAATGATTCAAATGGTAGAGAAAATAGTATTTTTTAATTTTGATCAACCCTAATGATTCAAATTGAAGAGAAAATAGTCTTTCTGATTTTTATCAGCCCTAATGATGCACAACCGTCTCTTTTTAGATGGAGCAGTGCCACGATCGCTTCCTCGCAGCTAATAAATTTGACCCATTAAGGCACGGTGCGAGGGTGCCCTATTATCGATACTTGTCGATAAATTCGGCCAATGAGACAGACGGAACTCACAAATGTAGTTGAGAAGAGACAGACGGAACTCACAAATGTAGTTGTGAAGAAGTTTTTCAAGATTTTCATCAACTCATTTTTTGTAAAAATAGTCAGAAAAAAGCTATATTTGAATTTAATAGAACAATGTAAAATGCACAAACTTTTATGATACAACTTGAAATCTACAATCTATAAATCTACAATCATATAACGATCTGCAGATGAAAATCAGAAACAAAAGTGTGTGCTTGTGTAGTGTTAAATTACCAAAAAAGCCTAGAACCAGTCATCATCCTCTTCAGAGTCACTGCTGTCTTCAATGTCGTTGGTGTTTTCCAGCGTTGCCTTTGGTCTTTTCTCCATTATATTGCCACCCTGCGCAGAGACCCCTTCAAAAATACAACGGTCTCTGCAGAACATGCTTTGAAATTCAGAAATCGCCATTGCAAAACAACTCCTGCCTCCTGGTTTATATTAATTCATTGAAACGGGAAGAAATAACAGAATTTGTAGAAAAGCAGAAATTTCACTTCGTGGATTCTTCTTTGGTTTTCCAGTTTGTGAATTCATTTTTAAACGGTCAAACAATTAAATGACTTTTCTGTAATGATTATTGAAAAGGGAATAATTGGAAAAAACGATTATCATCGATTTTTCACGTTTGAAAATTTCTCCTTTTGTTGAATTATGTCCACTAGCTTTGAAATTCTGGTTTACCGCTGTTAACTCAATTACCAATGATGGTATTTTCTATGAAGCCGATCGATGGTTTAGTTATCCATAAGGCAGGGTTGGTCTAGTTATCCATAAGTACCTTCGCTACTGCGAGGTGCGAACATGCCTGGGCCACGGCTGGGTGCAGGTGCACCCAAGCTCCCTTGGTGGACCAAATTGACGCATATAAAAAATTAGCTTCTTTTTCTGTGCTGATAGAGGGAGCAAATTATATATTTTTTAAAAGCTTATTGCAAGCAGAATACGAATATCTGAAATTTGTGATGGTTAGTGAGATCCCAAAAAATGGTAAAAATCAAGTCGTAATTCTGTAATCCTGCATATTTCGTTCGTCCCAGTGCGGTTAGTTTCTTTGACGAGCACTCATACACATGCAGATCTTAATTACCAAAGCCTATTTTATCACTATGCAAAAACTTTGGCACGTGATCATGACCATCCTTAAGATATGGTATTTTGAAAATGGTCCCACAGGCAATAAGAGCACCTGGCAGCATGAGCACCTTGGTTCAGGCTCAGATATCTCGCGTGAAAACCCATACAAGTAGGTAAGTCTATACCACTCCTATAGAGAATTTTCTGTTCTACCTGCTAGCATAGAACAGTTCGTCTAAGAATACAAATTCATGAATTTACGAACCTTCAAAGTTTGAACTTCACGGCCTAAAATACATTTTTTATATTTGAAATAAAAAAGTTCTAGACCGCCAAAACTATTAGGTTGTCAAGAAAATAATGTCGGTTTTTATTTGCTTGCTTTGACAAAGCAACCAGACTCAACCCAACAAAGGCTAAGGGGTACTGTTCGATAGAGCAAAGCAAGCTCTACAAGATGGCACTCATGTCTTTGCGCCATGCTCGATCCACGGAGAGTTCGAACTCAAAATCTAAAGATTTCCAAATGCCCAAAAATCGAAAAAAATCAGATCTTCGTCCAAATAATTCCTACGGACCTCCCACTCGCTCACATCAATACTATCGATATCTGGGCCCGTAGTAAACCCCCGAAATATGTCGTGATGTAAAGAAATCGGGAACACGACGTGTCCGACTGAAGGACCGCAAAACATACGACCGCACGCGCGATCGAACTACTCGGTGGTCGTTGACGGCGCGCACTGCCACTGCGCTGTTGATTCTCCTCGAACCAGTAAAAATTAAAGCTAAAACCAGCGAAGCAAAGATGCGCCAGGCAAAACACTTGCTTACTGCTTGAGAGCAGACCGATAAGCAAGCCTTATGTGTGTTGTCCTTCATGTAAGTTGTAAAAGTATACACAGCCTTCCCCGAGCCACTATCAAAGCGCGGTACCGGCGGCAGCGCTACAAGAGGTGCGCATAGCGCAGTGCCAGTGTTGGGTGGCGCTGAGCTAATGGCGGCGGGTACGAGTGCCGTGTGGGAAATTACTTTGCCACTTGCTGGCTAGTTAGTTTTCATGTAATTAAACAAAATTTGTAAGCATTTTGGTAGTGGGGAGTCATTGCAAAACATAAATTACTGACAATACACGAGAAATTTAGAATATTGTAAAACTATTACTACTTTGGTTGGTGCAAATATGAGCAATTTCATTAGCCATAACGCCAAACGGTTCCCTTTCCCAAATCACGAGGGAAACGCTGGACGCACAGCCAATGAACAGCATTTCAGCGTATAAACATTATAAAAGGTGCTCAAATAAAAGAAGTAAGAGATTAAGACATGCAGAAGGAAAAATTTGGTGCACAAATGAGTTGCGATGTGAGAATCACAAGAAAATAGTTAAAACACGATAAGACACCAGAAAGTAGAATTCTGGAGTAAATCATAATCAAAATAAACTCACCTTTTTTAATTACAAGAAATATAGCAGCAGAAATACTTAGAAAACGGAATAAGACGTTCGGCGCGTTACATTTGGGCGCTTATCAGCTGTTGATATCGATTGCATTCGGCGTGCGTTGAACCTATTGCTGTGTGCCTACGGTCCTTGCACAAGGTCGCGAGCTCGGCGTACTCGACCCCTAGTCACTTGCGCCTTCCTGCGTCTCCACGCTGGGCCCACTATTTCTATTTCTCTGCCCCTTAAGTGACGACGTTCACGACGTGCTCGTCCTCTGCGCGCAAGGACGAGCACGTCCCGCAGTCACGACGTCGTGCGATTTCGCCGCGCGGCTGTGATAAGAGATAGGCGCGCGACGAAACGCGGCCGAAACGACACGTGCTGGGTATGTGCGATGTTTCGAACGTCGTGACCCTCACGACGGGGGGATTACTACGGGCCCTGATATCCACATGTGCGATTGCCGTATTTTTTCCTTGACTAGAAACTGGGAAAATAAAAATTTTCCTGATTTTCTCAAAGCAATGCTGAGCCGTTTTTGCATATGTAGTTCTATACTACAAGCCTAGGTAAGCATAACTGTATTTCAGCCTGTTTCGAGCGGTACTTTTCGAGAAATGTCGATTTTAGCACTGAAACTGAAACGAAAAAATCCGAATTCGTTATTTTTCGAAAACTACCGCTTGGAATGGGCTGAAAATCTACAGTTATACTTACCTAAGCTTGTAGTATAGAAGTACATATGCAAGAACGGCTCAGCATTGCTTTGAGAAAATCAGGGAAATTTTCGTTTTCTCAGTTTCTAGTCAAGGAAAAAATACGGCAATCGCACATATGGATATCAGATATCGATAGTATTGATGTGAGCGAGTGGGAGGTCCGTAGGAATTATTTGGACGAAGATCTGATTTTTTTCGATTTTTGGGCATTTGGAAATCTTTAGATTTTGAGTTCGAACTCTCCGTGGATCGAGCATGGCGCAAAGACATGAGTGCCATCTTGTAGAGCTTGCTTTGCTCTATCGAACAGTACCCCTTAGCCTTTGTTGGGTTGAGTCTGGTTGCTTTGTTAAAGCAAGCAAATAAAAACCGACATTATTTTCTTGACAACCTAATACTGGAAAAACAGGGGATAAGATCTTTTCGATGTATTCAATGATTTACACCCGCAAATCTCATTGAATACCGGCCATACAGCGACTTAAGAGCTAAAAAGCCTATGACCGTGGCTGTTTACCGTGACGTCACCAGTATTGTGAAAAATTTGAGTTTCCGAAAAAAAATTATGGATTTTGTTGTGTCCTTCACGCCGGACACGTCGACTCTTCGTCCTGAGGTAGCACACGAGGAATAAAGAATATTTATTAGAATATAATAGAACAGTTAAAGATAAGAGAGGCAGATGAGTGAACAGACGAACTGACAATGGCTAATAGCGAGCGCCTTTTATAGCGCTCATTTCCCGCGCATTGAGGCTGCAGGCGCCTCGGCGAGGGCAGATCATACGAGGAAACAACTGATCAGACACTAACACAACACCTCCCCCAGTAGGGTAGTTACAACAGAACTAGCCTACGACAAAAGCATGAACTATAAATATGAACAACAAGAAATCGGTCATATATAGATAGCATATCATTTAAACAACTACAAACTAATAAAACAAACATACAATAACATACTATGAACTAGATTGGAACCGTTGTACAGGTCTTCTCGTTCTGCTCGATCTCCGAAGCGTTGTCGGCGGCGTGGACGGCTCGTGGCTTGATGTCGACGTCGATGTCGCTGAATCCACGGGTGCTGGCGCATCGCTCGCGATCGCTTGCTCGGAATTCTCATCAGCCGCACTGCCATTCCTCTGTAGAGTGTCGTCTTCTGTCAAAACATCTAAGAGTATCTTCAATGCTTCGGACTGTTGTTGAAGTTGTTGGTGTACGGCGAGCTGTTCACTGTCGCTTCGATGCCGTAGCTGATTTGCGTGCTTCTTGCAGATTTCATTGCCAACCATTACTTCGTAGTTGACAGGCCCTTTACGTTTCATCACGGTTCCCTTCATCCAGTGGAAGTGGGGTGGCTTCCCCTGCTTAGCGTACACTAAGTCGCCAACTTCCGAACGACTCCATGCTTCTTGTCAAATTGTTCTTCCATGCGTTCTTTTCTTCTTCGTGAGAGTGGGTCTTCGGCATCTTCTGACATTGGTAGTAACAGGCTTAGCCTTGTACGCAAGTTTCTGCCCAGAAACAATTCTGCTGGTGTCTTGCCGTTCAAGTTCGTGTTTGGTGTTGTCCTATACGCTTGCAACACCACATTTATAGTCTCTTCTGTTGGCCTCTCCTCCCCCTCTAGTTTCTTGATCCCGCGTTTCAGCGTATCAACGAAACGCTCTGCCTGTCCATTCGACTGAGGGTGATAAGGAGCAGTCCTTATGTGGGTAATTCCACCTTCGTCACACATCTTCTTGAACAAATCCGATGTGAACTGGGTACCATTGTCGCTCACTATTGTTTGCGGTAATCCATATCTCGCAAACAGATTCTTCAAAGCCTTCACCGTCTTCGCAGCTGAGATATTGCTCATCTCGATCATTTCAGGCCATTTGCTGTAAGCATCTACCACGACCAAATAGAAGACTCCTTGCATGGGTCCAGCGAAGTCAATGTGTATCCTCTGCCACACTCGAGTCGCGGACGGCCATGCTTCTAATGGTACTTTCGTCGGATTCTTGGCTAATTCCTGACATTTCGTACATCTTCGTACCAAGTCTTCGCAATCTTTGTCTATATTCGGCCAATAGACGTAACTTCGAGCCAGTTTCTTCATTCTTACAATCCCTGGATGACCACTATGTAGTTCCTTCAGAACATTTCTTCGAAGCTCCTTGGGTATCACAACCCTTTCGGCTGACATCAGACATTGCTCCACGATCGACAATGTCTCTCTTCTATTTCGAAAATGTGCCAATTCTCCATTCACGTCTGGCCAATCTCCTTTCTGCACGTAAGTGAGTACTCTTCTAAGTACTGGATCCTTCTTCGTCCAGGTTCGCACATCAGATACCGTTACTGGCAGTTTTCTTATGCAGCTCTTCAGCATGTAGTCAACGTCGTTCTCAACGGCAGCTATCACGACATCTTCTTCGAGATTCTGATTCTTCTTCATCAACCTTGACAAGCCATCTGCTTGTCCAAACTTCGTTGTTTTGACATATTCTATGTCGAAGTCATATCCAAGTAGGATTGTAGCCCATCTCATGAGTCGGTTCGCGGAGTAGACTGGAACTCCCTTTTTATCACCGAAGATGGCTAACAGTGGTTGATGGTCCGTCAGTAGCAGAAACTTTCGTCCGAATATGTACTTGTGGAATTTCTTGACAGCAAAGGCAATTCCCAATGCTTCCTTTTCGATCTGCGAATAGTTCTTCTCCGCTTTCGTAAGAGACCGCGATGCATGTGCAATTGGCTTTTCGGATCCATCGGCATATCTGTGCGCTATTACGCATCCAATTCCATAATCGCTGGCGTCCGCTGCCACGACGATCTTCTGTCTTGGATCATAGTGAGCAAGATTGAGCTCACTTGACAATGTATCCTTGAGCTTTTCGAAGGCTTCTTGATGTGTTTGTGTCCATTCCCACTTGGCATCTTTCTTGAGCATCGCGTCCAATGGCCCACGAAGATCCTTGATCTTTGGCATAAACGCTGCATAGTACGTTATCATGCCAAGAAAAGCTCTCAAATGATTAACGTTCTTCGGCTCATCCATCTTCTTAATTGCTTCGATCTTCTCTGAGTTTGGCCTTCTGCCATTTCGGTCTACTATGAAGCCAAGATATCGTATCTCCGGCTTGCCAAAGGAACACTTCTCTAAGCGAATCCTGAATCCGTATTCAGCGATCCTTGCAAATACAGCTAACAAGTTCTCCATGTGTTCCTCTTCGGTTCTTCCACAGACCAAGATGTCGTCTAAGTAGGTTGCTACCCCTCGCAATCCGCTCACCATCTTATTCATTATCTGTTGGAAGATTCCTGGTGCCGTCTTTATGCCAAAAGGCAACCTATTGTACTGGTACAAGCCTCTATGTGTGTTGATCACAACCAATTTCTTCGTTTCTTCTGATAACTCCACTTGCAGATAGGCGTCCGACAAATCTATCTGCGAAAATATGGTGCCTCCATTGAGCGACGCGAATATATCCTCCGGCAATGGCAACGGGTAGTCGTAAGACTCTAACGCTTTGTTGAGTCCAGTTGAGAAATCAGCACACACTCTCAATTTTCCATTCGCTTTCCTAACACATACGATGGGAGCTGCCCATTCGCTATGTGTCACCGGACTTATAACCTTCAGGTCCAATAGCCTGTCAAGCTCCTTTTCGACGGCTTCGAGTGCGGCATGGGGGACAGGTCTACTAGCCTTGAAAACAGGACGAACGCTTTCGTCAACTTTCAAGTGTGCCTTTTCCTTCGTGCATAATCCCAAACCTTCTTTGCAGACCTCCGGGTAAGCTTCTTTCAGCTTCTGAGCAATAGCATCGTGTTGTCCCAACTTCACTTCAGCAGCCATCCTGCTCAAGTGGTACGACATTTCTTCGACTTTTCTGGATCCATTCCAGTCCTAGCAATGAGTTGTGGGGCGTCACATATGCGTAGCCTTCGCTCCTAGAACCTTTGATCTCGTAGTCGCACCATAGCTTTCCATGAACCTTCATGTAGCCTCCACTGGCATTCTTGACGACCACGTTCGTGTTCTCTAGCCGAGGAGAACCCATGCTTCTCCAAATTGATTCGTTCAGCAATGTGATGTCCGATCCAGTATCTAACAGGAAACTAACTGGATGGCTATTCACTTTTGCTTCGATATACATGCGTGTAGAGTTGACATCCACCATCGCATTTGCAATCTTCGCTACGCTGTGCACATGACGTTTTGGTTTCGTCCAACTTCTGTTCTTACTGGTGTCGCTGCTTTTGTGGATTCTTCGTTTCGATTCTTGCTGAACCAGTGCTTTTCTCTCTGCCACTTCTTCGCAATACTTTTCCTTATGCCCTGTCTTCTTGCACCTCTTGCAGAACCATAGCTTCGCTTTGCATTCTCTGACGAAGTGAGCTTTACCACAATTCCAGCATTCCAACTTCGTGGGTTCTTCCTTGCGCGTTGCTTCGACTATTTTCGTGCATCCAGCTATAGTCTCGCTATCCTTCTTGAGACTGAGGAAATTTTCGCACTCCAGGTACAACTCCTGTAACGACAGTTTTCGTCCAGCCTTGTACTCCCTGTCCAGTACGGTTATGAGTCGCTGCCTAATCTCCGCTTCTTTTTGGCTCTTCAGGCCAAATATCCACAACAGGCACTTGATTCCATCGCTGTCCAGCTCATGGATCTTCGCCTTTTCGCACAATTCGTTCACTCGACCGGTATACAGGAGATAATCTTCGGAATCCGCCTTCTCCAGCTTCAAACACTGGTACCGCATTGTAAATTCGGAAATCTTCACGTCGAATAGTTGCTTTAATGTTTCGACGGTTTCTTCGAACTTGATCGCAGTCACTTCTTTCGGTAGTACATGTCTCTGATATTTTTCGAAACAATCCTTGTCGAGCTTTTCGCAGAGAAGCCTCACCCTGGCACTCTCCGGCAGCTGCTTCGAATCTTCGACGAAGACTTCCTTGTAGCGCGCGTACCATTTACTGAAGCATTCGTCCGCTTCTGGGTCGAAGTAGAATTTTTCGATTCGGTTGCTAAGTGCGGACATCATATTCGGAACTTCCGACGATGTACTGGGCTGTCCAGTACCGGCGATGTGCTTCAGGAACGTCTCCATCATTTCTTGCCTCTCTTCTCTCATCAGTTCCCTGAGGCTCTTCTGGTCTTCTCTGATCAGTTCTTTGAACATGATCATCAAATCCTCTGTGCTTACTTTCGCCATTTGTGACCACCAGCTTTTCGAGATTTCGGCTCCCTGCAGCTTCTTCGAGGTTCCTGGCGTGCTTCTTCGTTACGGCTACTTCTTCGCTAGTAGCCGCTGCCTCCTGATCGCCACTGTTGTGTCCTTCACGCCGGACACGTCGACTCTTCGTCCTGAGGTAGCACACGAGGAATAAAGAATATTTATTAGAAAATAATAGAACAGTTAAAGATAAGAGAGGCAGATGAGTGAACAGACGAACTGACAATGGCTAATAGCGAGCGCCTTTTATAGCGCTCATTTCCCGCGCATTGAGGCTGCAGGCGCCTCGGCGAGGGCAGATCATACGAGGAAACAACTGATCAGACACTAACACAACAGATTTAGATAGATTGTAGGGCGCTGATTCCGAATCTGTGTTCCACTCTGCTCAAAAATGATTTTGAAGGGAGTTTCAAGGTTGCGGCGCTTTCAACGCGACATCGCGTTTATTTCGGAAATTTTAAAGGCGGCACCGATGGTATTGTACCTCCCGACTGACGTCACTGATATAATCTAACACGAGATAAAAGCAAACAAAGCCTCCTTTACGAAGTTTCCGTCTGGTTGCATGGTAGCTAATTGCTTCTTTTAACAGTTTATTTGCTGGGGATGGGAAAGGCGATTTTTAACATAGAGTTTGATGTTCATGTATATTTCCGCGATTTTTCTGGTCCGAGAATTCTGCTTAGCTTTAGAAGCTTTAGAAGCTTTATTGTTAGAAACAAAAGAATTCTCAGGTCGCAACCTGAAAATTCCTTTGTTTCTAACAATAAAGCTTGCCCCTTATGCCCGTTGTGCCAACCTGATCCATTTATTATATTGTCTCAAAATTTTTAGCCTCTCTTACCGTCATTTCTCCAATGACAAATCATACTTTTTTGCTCCCTGAACAGGCTTCAGGGTAACTTTTGATAGGGCAAAACTACCCCTACAATACTCTGTTCATATTCGCACAAAATTTGTTCCACATGACGTGGCCAAAAACTAAAGATGTCCCGTTCAGAGAATTAAGAAAGAGTCGTACTTCCTCCAAGAAAATGCTACGAACACCCTGTTTGCTCGCACATACACCTTCCACAACGAGTATCCATCTATAAATTTGCATTTTTATGGTTGAAGTTTGAAAAAAAATAAATCCATTTCTTGCCAAAGAGTGCTGGGCTGTTCGCACACATTCAGTTCCGTACTAGTATGAAGCCTTGGAAGTCAAGGACTTTCAGCCTTCTGCAAATGTTAGTTTTTGAAAAAAAGCTAACCTAGATTAAAACATCAATAGAAGAGAACATCTTTGCATGTTTGGCCAATTCAGCCTTATTCATGTTTGATTTTGAGAAATGAAAAAAGTACATCAGGTGATGTACATATACTTGCAGTAGAATCCATTGAAAAGTATATGTCTAAGTAAGTAAACGGTCCTAGAAGGAATAAACTTTTTGCAAATGATTAGGCAAAAGCTTGCCAAGCTTGCTTTGCTCTATCGAAAGGTGCTGCAAAAGCGTTTCAACACGTTTCGGACCGCGAAATTGCGCGCGGTGAAAAAAAGTGCATTTTCAGCCATTAGCCAGCAAAGGGACCTTATTTTGTAAACTGTGTGCTGCACTTGTAAACAGCTTGTCAGATAAGTTCTATACCCAAAGTTCTGAGCGAATCCGAAGTGTTCAAATTTTGTCGCTTGAGAAGGACTTCTATGCTTTCCTGAAAGATAGGAACAAGAACTCAATTTCCAATAATATCCAAAAGTATCTATATTGTAAATGGTACACATCGGTATTGCATTTATGGTTTTTCTCTTTGATATTGAAACAAAGAAAAGTTGCAACTCGCACAAGTCGTTCGCGTTGCGGCACTTCGGTCCAGCTGTTGTTAGATTTGCGCTCATATCTCCTAAACAAATATCGGCGGCACAACTCTACAGAGTTACTTGAAAAATAGAAGCTTAAGCCTTTGGTCTGATAAACTTGGACTAAAAGGAAACCTCCTGTATACGACAGAAAGGTCTTTCAAAGCACAATGTGCAGCACCGGTCCGAAACGTGTTAAAAATCAAGGAGAATCTTACTTATTAGAGGAGGAATCAATGACAATGAAAAATTATGAGGCAACCTAGTAGAAGAGAAAGCACAAACAAACAACATCGTCTACGAAGTGTGGTAGTAAAAACTAGAACATATAGGCAGTATGGAGCGGCAAGTGACTGTAAGGTACTATATAGTGAGAAGACCGTAAAAACAGTCTTGGCGTAACAAAGTATCTTACGTAGTACAAACGCTAGCAATCTTCTGCGGACGCCTGTACACTTACATAGAAAGACTTTGATATCAAAGCAATCCACACCAATTTCAACTGCGGCTAACTCATACAGTTTTTCAGCATTTGAATAAACGATTTTGAGTATAGAAACACGGACAACACACAACACGGCAAGCAGAACAATTTTATCAAAATATTCACACCTAGATAGTAGTACAAACGCTAGCAATCTTCTGTTCTTCAAGCATTCTTGCTTATTTTCTGGTTTTAAAGCGTCAGTTTGGACTAAGGTGTTTCTTGAAACATTTAACATGCTTCCACTCTTCCTCTTGTGACCAAGGTACGTTTTGATTTATCAAATATCGTCTACATATCAGCAAAGTACTAATCACAATCTATCATTATGCAATGCGCAATTAAGCTAAAGACGTGAAGAGAGGAAAGCTAGGCTTGCTTGTTTTCCATCAATTATCTTTTCTGAAAAGCAATTTTTTCAACAGGTTGTGATACCGTGAAAAATAGTCGCTGGACCGATTGAAAAAAAATCCATTACGAGGTAACAAATGCCGTGCGCTGAGTTTTGAAGGTAACAGAGAAACGACCAATGCCTGGTGAGCCAAATAAAAGCTTCTGTGGCTAAACCTCACATTCGACCCGGTTCTGGGAGAGAAGGAGCTACCAACGCTTTATTACAAAGCCTTTTATGGAAAAGGAGAGCACGACAATGTTCGTAAGCCCATTTCTATCTATGTAAAGCTCCTGATAGGTATGCTGCGCTGTCAGAATATGTTCTATGTCGTCCTCACCCGCAACATCAAGACTGCAACAAACTGTTTGAAATTTGATAACGGAAACTGTTTGGTGAGCAACTAATAGAATAACTTTAACGTTCTTCATTCGAATGCATAGTGGAATTGAAGGCAACGCTTCCAGAGAAGTCACAACAGATTCTGATATCCGGCATTTATTATGATACAACATACAATACCGCTCACAGAATGTGCAAAATTTCCGTAAATGTCGCAGAATTCCGAGAATTCCGCGAAGATTCGCGAAATTCCGGGAATTTTGCGACATTCCCGGAATTTCGCGACATTCCCGAAATTTCGCGAAATTCATGTAAATCACGCAAATTACGCAGGGCCATAACTTCGTTCCGAATGAGTATATTCAAAATCCGAAAACAGCATTGTATTCAGCTCGTCAAGGCGAATCTTTTGGTATACAGGTTGTCTCCAATATCCTCTTTTCAGCAATCTTGAATCTGCATGCGGACGCCTTGTAATGCAACGAGCATCACACATAGGAGATTGCGGCGGGCACCGATTATTCTGCGCTAAACGGCAGCCGAAGACTATCTTTTAAAAGAGATAGAAGAGCTGATAAACTCTGGAAAAATCAAGCTGTTCCAAGTTCTACTAGCCGTAACTTCCTTCAGAATGAACATCTTCGAAATCCGAAAACAGTATTGTGTTCAGCTCGTTAAGGCGAATCTTTCGGTATACAGCATGTCCTTGAAATTCCATTTCCAATTTTTCAAAATTTTCTGCGCGCGTATATTCGCAAGGTCGCAACGCAGCGCACATCAAACATAAAAGACTCCAATAAGCACTATTGGATTGTGCTACTCCCGCAGATTACCGAGCGCTAAAAACGAACTGGAGAGTCTTTTTCGAAAAAGATAGAAGAGCTGGTGAATTCTGGAAAAATCGTGTTGTGACAAATTTTGCCCACTGTAAACCTAAAATGGGAAGCTCTCCTGCTAAGCAGATGTGCTTTTCGTAATCAGCAGGTCAGATCACCTCTATGAGCAAGTTTTCAAAGAAATTCGGGTGATTTGATTTTTTTCTCGCTCTACGCGCTGAAGCTCGCCGATGGGTTTTGGTTAAAATGTCGATGATCTTGGATTATAAGGATACTTCGCTCAAAGAGGTTATCTGACCTGCTGATTACGAAAAGCACATCTGCTTAGCAGGAGAGCTTCCCGTTTTAGGTTTACAGTGGGCAAAATTTGTCACAACACGATTTTTCCAGAAATCACCAGCTCTTCTATCTTTTTCGAAAAAGACTCTCCAGTTCGTTTTTAGCGCTCGGTAATCTGCGGGAGTAGCACAATCCAATAGTGCTTATTGGAGTCTTTTATGTTTGATGTGCGCTGCGTTGCGACCTTGCGAATATACGCGCGCAGAAAATTTTGAAAAATTGGAAATGGAATTTCAAGGAAATGCTGTATACCAAAGATTCGCCTTAACGAGCTGAACACAATACTGTTTTCGGATTTCGAGGATGTTCATTCTGAAGGAAGTTACGGCTAGTAGAACTTGGAACAGCTTGATTTTTCCAGAGGTTATTAGCTCTTCTATCTCTTTTAAAAGATAGTCTTCGGCTGCCGTTTAGCGCAGAATAATCCACTGAAAGAGTACTATCGAAGGGTGCCCGCCGCAATCTCCTATGTGTGATGCTTGTTGCGTTACACCCACGCGAAAAGGCGTCCGCATGCAGATTCAAGATTACTGAAAAGAGGATATTGGAGACAACCTGTATACCAAAAGATTCGCCTTGACGAGCTGAATACAATGAATACAATACAATACAACTGTTTTCGGATTTTGAATATACTCATTCGGAACGAAGTTATGGCCCTGCGTAATTTGCGTGATTTACATGAATTTCGCGAAATTCCGGGAATGTCGCAGAATTCCCGGAATTTCGCGAATCTTCGCGGAATTCTCGGAATTCTGCGACATTTACGGAAATTTTGCACATTCTGTGAGCGGTATTGTATGGCATTATTTTTTGTGCCATCAAAAATATTACGAATAGAGCGTTTCCCGATTTACTTGGAAACAACACTTCTAAACCGAAAGGAAACAGAATTTACGTTAGTTGGGCAGTAATCGAGACGCCAGGTAGGAGTTAAGTTCAACGAACAAGATAGCTGATGAGATTATCAGTAACATCATCGATGGATTCAGGGTCGTCTACCAAAGCTGTGATCATCGGCATAACTGGTGTAACTGGTGTAGCTCTCTTTTCAATAGTGGGTATAATTTTTATAAGGTGCTACATCAAAAGGCAGAAACGAGATAACAAAATTTACCGTTTGAAGCTATCGCAAAGGGAGAACGGTAGTCGTTACAGTCTTCCTCGACAGTACGTTGCTGTTAATAAGTAGGAATTACCTATTGAGTCATCATACTTCAGATCTGACATTTGGGAAATCGAGCGTCGTAATCTGATAATTTACGACGAAGAAAAGCTTGAGTCTGGTGCTTTTGGTGCTGTTTACTTGGGTGAGATTTGCTTATCAATCACTCTCAAAATTCCTACGTTGGGTTAATGAGACATCTATAAGAAGCAATTTTCTGTCAACATCATTTTCTTTAAAGGGTTTAGTCATTGGTTATCCCGTAGTAAAAGTCACTTGAAAATTAGGTTGGTCCAAAACTAATGCATAATCTGAGAACTCTCACTTGGAAAGTTGTATCGCCCTAAATTTTTGTGCTTATCAGTGCAGCAGGAACCATTAGAAGATTCAACCAGGGTCAAGCTTGTGATGCGACTGTCGCAACGGGGGGTCGTAAGAGGGTATCTAAGGGGGGGGGGTCGTAAGAGGAGGTAGTTAGGCTAAAAAACTCTAGGTTTCAAAGGGAATCAAAAAGCAGACAATCAGTTATGTTGTTTACAATAAATCTATAAAATGTGGAAATCAGAACAAAAAAGATAAAAAATTTGTAGAAATTCTCAAAAAAAACATTTACAGGAACTCAAAACACTTTTGAAGGATGTATTATATAATAAAAATGCTAAATGTGCCGATTGCCCCAGAAAGCTTGCTTCTGAAGCCTTCCTGAAGCCTCACACACTCGACAAAAGCGCACATTTAGGTCAACGATGACAATCAATAATTCGTAAATCTTTTTGTAATGCAATTTATGCGGCCCCTACAATTTATGTGTACTTTGAATAAGCTCTACTATTACTGTGCGAAATTTGGTGTTATTATGTGAACTGTGGATTTTCTTATAACTTTAGGTATGTTAGCAAAAAGTGAGGAAAGGGGGGTCGTATCTGGGTCGCATCTAAATTTCTTCGAAGCTATTGAAGCTTGTTGGCTGCAATGCTGCTTTAATATGAGGCCATCCTCCTACTTTCCTTCATAAATATTGCAGGCTGTTTTATAACTTCTCTGGTAAGTTACAAAATTTTAAGCTCAAAAATTCCAGTTTTTGCTTTTTAAGATCGCATCTAAATTTGCGAGAGTCGCACCTAAATTTTTTCGAGCTTACTGCTCCTCAAGAGCTGATACTTTTTCTATTGATAGTCTGGGCACTATACTACAGAACCTATGTTTTGCAGCCTCTCAGGTTTTTCCTGGCCTTAGTTACGAATTTTCAAACTACCGTGCTCATGCACGTTTTTGACGTCGTTCTGGACGGCGCTCAAGTGGTTTTTTTCGCGGTAAAAACTGTGGAAGAGGTAGGAAGTAAGCTTCTTAGTCGAAAGCATCTTTTGTAGTTCAAGAATGTCATTTTTTCTCCGTGCAAAAATTTGTGTCGCCTACGGGAATCGAATTTGCTGGCTCGAAGTATGCCTGAAAAATCAAAAAAAAACTTGCAGAATCTCAAACATTATTAAAGATGTGTATGTGTGCTAGAGATGATGGACGCACCCATCAGCCTAGAAATTCTGCTTCAGAAACCTCAGTGAAGTTTTCACGCAGGTGCTTTTTAAGATTGACATTCGTTCATGCCGGTTACCGCCAGGAATGTGGGCAGGGAGGTAAGGGGGATAAATGGGTGAGGGTGGGGGGGGGGAGGGGGTGGGGTCGTACGGATGGGTACCTTCAAGGGGGGGTCGTAAATGAGGGTTCCGGATCGCATTAGCACGCTTGACCCTGAATTCAACATTTTTGTGCGAGCGTACACTCATCTATTCTACTAACACGTCTAAACAGCTCGTCATCCTGAACTATCATCTGTGCTTTGCAGCGAATGGAAATTGCGAAAATGAGCTTTTTTCAAGGCTTTTCATGTCCTTATTTTATAAATACTTATAATAGGGTGGGGTCCGGAACGAAGGGCGGCGTCCGAAAACCCGTCATGATGATTTAAGGCTTTTCAGACGCGCTTCTCGTTTCCGTTCCAGACTATTACTGTTGGATTAGTTGGGATCTGCTATTGCAATACTGTAAAATCACCCATTTTTGACGAAACGCTGCCTATGAGAACAAACTGGATTCTGTTGCATGGACCACCCGCGACGTCTTGAGGGACGTATAAGTTTGCTAGGAGTATCGCCTCTCGTCTTATTCGTCGACAACGCGAACGCTTTTGGCAGCGTTGAAACTAGCGCCATTCTGTCAGCGTTTTTCGACCAAGGTGGCATACGTGAGAAATATCCGACTGCTACAAGGCCTGCACAACAACAATGCAATGCCGAAGCTTTCACAGCAGTGGGCGAAGAAGTCACTGGACTGGGACGAGAGAGGCATGCGATTTGATGAGAGATTGTTTCCGAACCTTTGTTTTGCGCATGAAATCGTTCTCTTTTCGAGCAGAATCGCAAAGACGTTGCTGAAGGAACATGAAGTAGGGAATAAGAACGGATTGTGAATAAATTGGAATACGATTCAGTTTATGGAGAACTTCCTTTTCGAAGGTGCTGAAATGGAATTGGAAGGCACTCCTATAATGGGAACGCCCTCTTGTATGTATCGTGGATGTTCGATGAACATGGAGAACATTTGGAGGGAAGAACTCAATAAGAGAAGAAGAGCAGTCGTGCTGCTTTGCGTCCTTGAAGGTCGCCAACTAGCTATGATTCTCTGAGCCCCGATCCACCAGCACGTCACGGAAGTGTCCAGGCAAACTTGGGCACATAGCTTTTTCGTGTGGAAACGGATGAAGGGGGGGGGGGGCACTCAGTTAAGGCACTGCCCAAGCGGCAGTGCAAATCGTCCATTCACGGCTGAGAAATCCATTTCCAAAACTCTCAAGCCCTGCGTCGTGACAGTTATCCGTAGTTGACTCTGCCCCGATTAGCACTGTGTACGCGCTGGGACTCTTTTCTATTCACTCGCGAGTTACGGTCACGGCGCAGGATTGAAGGAATCGGAGATGAATTTCTCCATCTCCAACTCCTTCAATCCTGCGCCGTGACCCTAACTCGCAAGTGATTAGGGAATCTGTGAATATCGTTTGCTTTCCAACTCGGGCAGTGCGTTGGTCAGAACCCACTTGCCAGTTTCCGTGTGAAAAACACATGCGCCTAGATTTGCCTGGACACTACCATTAAGCGTTGTCTGTTACGCAGTTAAGACATGGGCGGAGCCACGTCGAAAGCTTTGCGGACCACTCACAATGCACTTCAGACGCAGTCTTCTTTTAGAAGTTAGCTGACACATGCAGCATCTCGTCTAACTTGTCAGTACGAATATTCTGTTCTCCTGATCCAACAAATAGTTGTGAAAACGAAATACAGACGTGTCGGCTGCATCTAAAGAGAACAGGCGACGAGTGGACATAAAACAAGGTTTGTCTGCTACACTGAGCCTAAATATCCACCACTCCTGCCCCTTTCCCAACGCGAAAATGGCGAGGAAGGCGTTTTCTAAATCCAAACTTAGGGCCGCATGCACTAAAATCTTTACCGGAAGGTGATCACTTCTCAGAAGAAAGCTTTATATCCTACAGCTTCAGATATGTGGAATTTAGCTCTTTACATAAGTATCTCACCCTTCACTATGAACATATTGAACGGGAGCAAGAAGCTGTACAAGCCGCATTTTCCAGCTTTTTGTATGGTCCCCGGTAGCTGACTGTCTTTTCTTTATAGTCATTTTTCTTCCTTCGAAGTCAACGAAAGCGCGTTAAATTTGTACTGATTAGCCAATCTAATTGTGCTAAGCAGTTGCTGATAAAAACAAATGAGTTTTTGAAATTTCGAATACTTCGTTGTTCCAAATTTCAACTTGTGGTTCATCGCAAATTTCGGTGCTCCACTAAATCATTGGTTCTTATCAGCAATATGCTTGGCACTGTTGAGTGATAATCAGTAAACACTTTCATCAACTTTTAAGAAAGAAAATTTGCTTCAAAAAAGGCTCTCCGCCGCCAAGGATCATCAGGATCATAAACATAACTTGCGGCTTGTTCAGCGTTTTTGACTTCATATAAATATGTTTATAGTGAAGGACGAGGGAACACTCACTAGGTAAACGGCCTGAAATCCAAGTATCTAAAGCTTCAGATGAAGCTTTCTTTTGAGCAGCGATCCCCTCAAGAGCGGGGATGTTAATATGCGGCCATGAAACAGTTCAAACCAAAGCCGAGACGCACAGTCGGTATAGGATTCATCTCAACTGTAGTGACATGTGCACTACAACTTGCAATTTATAATCGCTGGTGAGCAAGACTTTTCCCGTAGGAGGTAAGTTTCCCAACTTCACAAGCGGAGTTCTCTCTTCCAGTGCTTTTAGGCCCCGGCCAGATTTCACGCGACTTAATCGTCGCGATCGAATTGCCAAGATTTTCATTCATTTTCATTTCACATTCAAAAATTTCGGGCTGGAAAAGTATCACAACCGAATGCAAGTTGATCAGCATGGAATGATGTTGTAACAGTTCCTCGTCGCGATTCAGTCGCGACGATCAAATCGCGTAAATTCTGCCCGGGGCCTTACATGAATCCATTTTCGCATATCCAAATCTTGCACTTTCGGTGTATTCAAATAGGATTGTTAGCGAAGCAAAAAGCGCCGAACAAGATCTCTGAAGAGATGGGCAGACATAATTGCGTAAAGGGTGGAGCAGCTGAGAAACAGCTGTATGAGTATTTTTCAACATGAAGCAGCAGAAAAGACTATATCCAGGATCAAGCTTGAAGCGGTGCACGCCACAAAAGGGGAGGGGGTCGTATTGGGGGGGGGGGAAGCAGAGAGGAAAGGGAGGTCGTTTTTTTTACTTTCTATAGCGGTTGCTGAAAGCACAACCTTCGAAGCGAAAGACGGGACAAACGAGGTTTTGACTGGCTTTTAATTCCATAATTTGGCGATTTTTTGAAGTAGATTTCTCAAGTGGGCGAAAAAAAATATTGCTTTGCACTGAATGCAAATAGAGTTAGCTAACTCACCTTTCAAACAAATTTAACCATGTTTGAAAATGACCATTTCACTTGAGTGATCTATTATATGCAAACCTTAGAATTCGATAAAACTTGATCCACAAAGCTTGTCGACATGCTAAAGACGAATATTTACTCAGGATTGGACCAAACTTTGCGGCTCAAGCGGCTTACTTGACGTACGCAACGTACGCAGACGTGCATAACAGTGCCGGTTCGATGGGGAGGGGCGGGGGGGGGGGAAGGAGGGCGCCCCCCCCCCCGAGAATGGGTCGCGAAATTTTTGAAACTTACCTATATGGATTATAAAAATGTGCAAACGTCTTGTTTATTTTTGTAAATAATTAAAATAATTTTCAAAGTTTTTTAAAAATTCAAATTAGCCCTATAAAAAATTTTTTTCGGGGGCGTGGCTGACGCCATGCCCCCTTTTTCAGATTTTAGGAGTTGGGGACCCGCAAAAATTTTGAGAAGTACTCCTAAAATTTTTTCGGAGTGCGTGGCTGACGCCACGCACCTTCATTTGAAAAAAAATTTTTCCGCCCCCCCCCCGGTCCGAAATCCTGGGATCGCCACTGGTGCATAAATATATGGAGCGTGTGCCGCGCAGTCTGGCCCAACCTTTAGGTAGGTAGACGATAATACCGGGAGGGGGGGGGGGGCATTAAAACGGGGAGGGGGTCGTATTCGGCGGTCACGTGCCATACCTCTTGCTCAATCCTGACTATATCTATGGTCGGCACTGTACAGCACATATGTAAGGGTTCCTTCATACTACGCTGCAGGACGCGGCGTGCGCCGCTGAAGTCGCAGTAAAAATATTTGCTCACGGCAGCACAGCTTCGCCGATTATGGATGTACATCTATATTTGCTGCACGTTCGTGTTCTCCGAGAGGTTCCTTCACAGCAACCAGGGTTATATTTGCACTGCGTGCAACGGTACACCACAGGACGCGGCGTGCGGCAGCGTACTGCCGCGTCCTGCGGCTCAATATAAAGGAACTCTGACTATTCGTGTTTGTCTAGTACATTACGCTTATATTCTTTCTTCCAGCAAATAGTTCGCTTTTTATGTTTATCTGTTGACCCTTAAGGCCACTGTTAAGGTAGACTTATTGGTAAGCACCAGCAAACTGCATTCCAAGTCAACTTTAGGTGTGAATCTAATGAGAGCGGAAAATTGCCAGGTCTGTGCTTCAAATACGGTGCTTATGCTTTCTTCTAAAGCTAGCTTTTGAATGTAAAAAAAGGTTGCCAATCTTGATTTAGGTGGCTGTCAAAATGTTACCAGAATCTGCAGATGATGCGTCTCGAAGCGAATTTTTACGAGAGATTAGTCTAACGAAAAATTGGATATCACGAAAGGTACTTTTTCTTGAGCGGCAAGTCAATATTCGCGCAAGTTTTTTTTTGTCCTTGCTTGCTTCGGGTTAGTGATGGATTAGAAAAGAAATGTGGAAATGAAGTTCATTGCATTTTAATGTAAAATATCGTATTAGTGTTGAATACTTCTAGCATGTGCAAAAGGAAGTATTCGATTCAGGCAGAATTTTGCTCACACCCTTATCAGCAAAGCTTCAACTTTTACTACAGCTTACTGGTTGTTATTTTTTCGATCGCATGTGTATGCGTAAAATGTGTGTATGTTGTGTAATGTATGTGTAATTTGAACTTTTCTGCCACTTTTAAGACTTCTTCTCAAGCTTCTTGTACAAATAGATTTTATTATACTATGTAGATTGACTCGCAACTAGCAGAAAACTCATTCCAAACTCCTCCAAATCTGACCGCCATGTTGGGAAAAGAGCTCAAATGTGCGCTACTGTATGTGTATTTGAGGATGCCACTGCGCTCAAGTCTTATAACGGGCATCGGCTGTCTGAAAAAACCCCCCTTGCAATTCAAATTTCAATCAAAAAACAAAGGTCTCAAATATATTCACATATTGAAAAGAATGCGTTTACAAAACTCATCTTCTCCTTTGTGCTATGATTCAAAATAGAATTGAAAGTGGATTATGAGTGAAAGCGCGTTCTTATTGAACACAGTGCACCTCGAGCCTGGAAGGAAACTCGTTAACGCTATTCCTTTTTTTCAAAAAAGCGATTGTTACCCTTGTATGTAACTGATAGCCTGCCATGGTAAGCCTAAGAGTATTCATGAAAATTTGGAGGTTAGCGTTTTGGTAGGTCAGTGCACTTATACTTCAATGTCGAAGCGTGGGCGAGGAGAGAATTCGGAGTGAGCGAGGAGGAAATTTGTATTGCCATCCTCGTCTTAAGAAGTACTTATGAACACATGTGCACCTTGCAAACTTTGCTCTAGACTCGTCAAACGGCATGTTTATGTATTTGAGGTGCAAAGCGCTTTCCAGCGCCGGCAAACAGCTTATTCTGCTGAAAGGCAGCGTCCAGGCAAAAAGCCGATTTTCAAAGGATCCACTTACCGAGGGTGAACCACAACGCTGAATCCTAAAATCCAGTTTAACAGGCGCGGGAACGGAGAAAACATGCGTTTTCCAAAACCTTACAATTTGAAATTCGACGGTCCCCGCCAAGGCCGAGACGCAGAATAACTGCGCTCTACGATTTTGACTGTGGTGGCATGCGTACTCTGCCGCATAACAGGTATTCAAACAGATCGAGGGAGATCCCGACCCAGGCGTAGGTTTCCCCACCCGCTCGCTTTCTTGCTTTAGGTCGAACATTGTAACCTCGTACTTGCACAGCGCTGTGTCTGAGGGGCGCCACTCTCGCATGGCACTGAAATCTGACCTATGGGGATTTTACGTGGTAAGTAATTTTGGGGCCCCCGCTCAGGCACTGCCCAACGGCAGCGCGAGTGACTCACTCACGGCTGAGATATACGCCTCCAAAGTGGACCCCAGGATTGTATTCGCATGGATTCATGGCAGTTTCGCGCGAGGACCTACGCGTTGCGCCATAAATTCATACGAATTACGATCCTGGGGTCCAGTTTCGAGGGGATTATCTCGGCCACTAGAGCACTACCTGAGCTGCCGGTTGGGCAGTGGTTTAGTTAAAAATTACTATCCACGTATTTTGAGTAGCACAATTGCTGTTTAGGCCGAAAATAAGAGCGATCTTTTATGATCGAGACGCAAACTTAGTCAATTAGCTTCTTCTTTAGAGTAAAAAAATAAACGTATGAAATTAGATTCCTCGTGAGTCGTCTATGATGTAGTAGCGCTAGGCCTGAGGCATACCTTATGCGATTCATAGGATTTAGTTGAATCGCGTGAGGTATGCAATAGGCTTTACAAGACAGCTCCCGTTAGAAAATCTAGCTATGCAGGCAGATGGCACGAAATTATTTCCTTACATAGATAAGTTGTACTGCAATAGGTTCTACATTAGTGTTCATGAGTACAAGTAACAGCTCGGCACATCCGGTATAACTTTCTCTTGGAACAATCACAAATCACCAGCTTTGAATGCTAAACAAAAGCACCAAAAAAATAAATCTATGTTTCAAAGGGCGACAAAAGAGGGTAGTACGTCGACAGCAAAATTTATTTTGAACATGCAGGGTGAGCTGGGTCTAAGTTCGATTACTTTGCAAGCATTTACTAGTGACTTGATCACCTGCACCCCTTGCATGCATGCTGCAGTTCCCGATTTCTAGGCTAGTCAACATGCTGGCATGTATCACAGAATCCGAACCTTTCTGCCTTGTTGCCGAGTTTTGTAGCGACAGTGATCTACTCAATTTTCTGCGAGAACGTTGCAAATACATGATCAAAGTAAGTCTCGATTCATTTTCTTATATCACTGAGTAAATCTGAGTCTGCAGCTCAATGCTCAATGAGTAAACTATAATGATGTACCAAAGGATGGTAACTACAACATCGATATGATAGTCACCTTGAAACAACTGTTGGTGTTTGCTGTGCAGATTTCTTACGGTCTTGTGAGTTTACATAGCAAAAACAGCTTTTTATGTCTCATAGGGTCTTTTAGGAGTACTTGTCTACCAGAGGATTTGTCCATCGTGACATTGCGGCTAGAAATATACTCGTTATTGGGAAAAACTCGTGCAATATTGGTGACTTTGGACTTTGCCGGAATTTGTATTCGGACAGTTCACTTTATAGAAGCAAGGTATGTCACATAACAGTCCTGAGAATATTGAGATTACAAGATTCATACAGGGAGGACGTTTACCGCTGAAGTGGATGTCACCAGAGGCGATACGACATTATAAGTTCTCGACACAGAGTGATGTGTAGTCATTAGTTATACATTTTATTCTAAAATTTTCAATACAGTAACTACATAGAAAGCTCACTTGTAAAAACGGGTACTTGAGAATATGAATGTGTAAACATTTTTTTGTGCATACATTGTTGAGCATCAAATGAGAGATCAAGGGCACTCACGATCGAGCACATTTTGGTATAATACATATGATCCACTTCTTCAAACCTTGCATATCAATGTTTGGATTCAGAGCAGTACTTAAACTCATGCATCATAGATAAATTATCGAAAACAACATAACTAATATTGCAGGTGGGCATTTGGTGTACTGCTTTTCGAAAATATCACATTAGGAGGTTCCCCCTACCCACTAATTCCTCCCGAAGATTTGCTCGATTATCTCGAAAACGGCAGAAGAATGGTGCGTCCTGACAATTGCCCCGAACTTTTGCAAGTTACTAGTTGTTTTCAAGTGTTTCGAATTGTGTGCGTTCTTCAGCTACGAAGTCATGGCCGAATGTTGGCGTTTTGAGCCGAAACAACGACCGGATTTTTTAACAATTCGCCAGAAACTAGCTGCTCAGCTTGAGGAAATCACGGAAGAGTATAATTATCTCAAGTTAGACAGTAAAAAAGCTACAACGTACAATATGCAGAAAAGGTTCGTTTGAGTTGATAGGCTGCGATCGCAATTCTGTAATAAACTTGTAATCTCTTTAGCCGGATGTAATAGTCATTCCCGAGTCGGAGGAACCTATCTCACCGCCAAAACCACGAGAAGGGAGCCAATCGCTTTCCTTCGATAGCATCATGGTGATGACCGATGGATCGCCCAAGTAAGTAGTGAGATAGATGACGCAACCAGGAAAAGAAACTCCCGCAGTGTCAGCATTGCAAAGAATGTGGACGACAATTCATGTGCAGAGTACGCGTTCTGATGCGTGAAATATGCGCATCTAAATCTAACAAATACTTCACCTTTCCTTATTCACCTCAACCATTGTGCTGGTAAGAAAGTTTTCGGACAAACCCAGAGTAATCATGTTATTTCTTGGAATCTAATGAATATACATAAGCGAAAATATGCAATATGTATTCTAGCATGCATGAAACTTAAATTTAAGCACGTGGAAAAGTTCAGTGTTGAGGCGGGAGCTTGTTACTTTTCAATCACCTCGTTTCTGTGTTAGAAGGCTTGAATCCTGTACAACTCTTGATTGTAAGTATGAACTATTTGTCTACGTATGTGGTAGTGCCATGAGTTCCTGGAAGATGGAGTTTTCGGTCAAGTCGAAATCTTATGCTTTAGAATTTTCGCCTGCATACTCACAGGAGGTGCTGACCATGATTATCCCTACCATAATCTTATGGAGCTTGGTTCCTTTAGTTGAACACCGTGTCCACTCAGTCTCACATCAAAATAAAACTATCCTGTAATTTATGCCACTACTTTATTACCAACCTAATACAGTAGAGGAAAGGCGGCTCCGTGAATTCACCGCGGAACACTGACTATCGCTTTTCAATATTGCAGCAGTACAAAACCTTTGCCAAAACGCAAGTCTTGATTACTAAGACTGCAGCTGTAAAATAGCGCAATTGCCTAAAAGATTTTATAATACCATCCAAATGTAAAGCCATTCACTTCCCTTCTTTCTCTTATTCTTGTTTACAGTGAATTGCTATCGAATTACTGTTTGAAAGTTGCCTTTGATGATGTTGTATATGGATATATGCACAATTACAACGTATTTTCTTGTAAAAATAAGCGTTTGTCTCAGTGATCAGGAACTTATCAACTGCACTCCGCAGTACTTCTCAGTAAAATTGCTTGCTGTTAACTCAACTTCGCCTTCTAAAATCATTTCATAGTGTTACGCCCACGTACTTCCTTTGCTTAAACAAAAACAAATCGATTGTGGTGGCCATCGTGTTTGTATTTTATCTGAATTCATCCAGTCTTTGTACAGTTTGTCTCACGTTCTTCAATCCTCAGAGTCGCGCGTTGTTTGATTACCAGTTCAGTTTTTACCGCACGATGGTCTGGTTCAAACATCGCACAAACTGTGCACTTTGTATCCAACGATTCTCTGTACGAGTTATGTTGCCCAGACTATGACTGTCACTTCTTGTTCTTCATTGTTGTGAACCTATACGATGTGCTTGTGTATATTGTTCTTCACAATATCTGTTCAAAAGTTTAAGGACAATGGATAAATATTTGCTGAAAGTTGTAATTGAAACGATAAAAAAGTTTGAGTGAAATCTTATATATAAAGCTGAATGTGTGTCTGTCTGTACGTATGTGAGAGTTAGAAATTTTTATTTCTGAACCGATTTGGACCAAACTTGGCACACATACACTTCGGGGCGGGAGCGTGTCATAGGCCATTTTTCGTCATCGATCGATATTGATTGCAAAGATTGAGCTACAAGGCTGGGAGTTGGCACAGGGGTGTTTTAGAGCACTTTGTCGAGTTCGAGTCCGAGTTCTTTTGCAGAGTTCACCTATGGTTTGGAGGTTGGCACCGGGGGGGGGGCAAGTGAGCATGGCGATTCCGAATACAATATTAGTTTCCAGAATTATCGATTACTTTTATCGATTTTATCGATTTTTTGCAAAGTTTGAGCTACAGGGCTGGATGTTGGCACAGGGGGTATGTGTGCAAGCTGATTACGAATACAGTATTAGTTTCTGGATTATCCATTACTTTAATCGATTTTATCTTTTTTTAAAAACTGAGCTGAACGGGAGTAAGTGGGCATGCTCGGAAAACAACGCAGGGAACGGGAAATGAAGTGTAGAAGTGTACACGAGGAAGACTGTGCAGGGATAGGGTTGGGACCTTTATTACAGTGTTTTAACAGAGCGGAGCCAGGTAAGCAAGCTAGTATTACAGAAGTAGGTCCCCGCCAATCTATCTCATCGTAATTTGGCGTTATTAGTGAGTCAAATGGAGAGCAAGTTAAAAAACATTACCTTGGGAAAATTATTCCCTAAAATATGACTAGAAAAGCGTGATCTAAATAGTAGACTGACTTAGGAATTCTTGAAAATTCTTTGCTATAGAAAACGCAGAATCATAAATGTCAATTATTTGGCTTTTATTTCTTTTGATCATAACCCTTTGAGTTTCGATTTTTCCTAACTTATATTCGAGAGGCAGTCCTGCGGCAATCGATATATTGCAGCTCTCTCAGGCTTTGGCATAGCTCACGCGATTTCGTCGCGGTTTGCCAAAGTGGAAATGCTCAAAAATTAATCCAGCCGTCTCAAACAAGTTACATTTCATTGGACCCGCTTAAAACGATAATTTTGATTATTGTTTATTATCTATCGAACACTATCTGGAAGAAGTTATGAGCGTCGAAATGTGAGAAATTATCGAGTTTAACGAATATATAATAGTTTGTTGAAAGGCAGACTGATGGTGCGGATCTACGGTGGCTATAGTGTTCTAATCGCAAGAAAAAAGTACATTTACCAAAAACCTGAACAAGCGTTTTTGCAACGTATTTCGTTGAACGTGCGTCACAGAGCTTTTGACAAATCGCGCGTTCAAACATTCTAACTCTGTCAGAAAGTCGCTTGGCAGATAGTAAACATACATTTGAGATTAGCATTTCACGGCGAGTCCGACGATGTATAGCCTGTCTGGTATGGCTGGGCTAAATTCTGACCACTAATTGCTAAGCTGGACAACAAGTGTTCCACGCCGCCGCCGCTGTTCCACTATCAAGTGCATGGGCCTCGATGCATTTGTGATGGCTATTCGGCGCAACAATCGCTACCCACTTTTCGACATGCATTGCTCACTTGGCGAAATCGTCGCGATTTTGCCGAATCAGCGTGACGTTCGTCCGTTTGTAGCGAGCGACGAGAGCGACTGTCGCGCCTATCCCGAACGTTTTATCATGTGCCTATTGTTGCAGACGCGTTATGACTTCTTCTTATTTCAGGTTATCTGTAGAGAGCTGTAGAGAATCCACTCAACTTTTTGCGTTTGTGAGTCCTCTGATCACAAGTACACATGATAGCTTTCTACAACAACTCCTAATGTCCCTCTGTTTTGAAAATAGTTTTTTTGGCCTTCAAAATCTGTTGCTGATTATCGCTTGCGGAAAACTTAAAGCTTGAAGTTCTCATTTTTTCCCAAGCTAATGCTGAGCGATGTTTGGATTACAAAACCTCCTTCATTTTTTGCGCTCTCAAGAACGATTTTGTGCACAAAACTTATACAACACCGAATTACTGTTTACTTTCGAGCAGCCGTATTGTTGGAACTTGAAAAAAGTGCAGAAACAAAATATACAAATTTCGAAACTCGTCATTGTTCGCGTTATCCGTCACCGCAGCATATCTCAGAAAATGTGTCACATGTCATAAAAATGTGGCGAAAATTTTGCTGAAATTTCTTATAATTGGGCAATTATGTAGATTGAGACGATGTGGGTCGTCAGTTAGTTGGCTTTCCTCATCATATGTGCAAGAGGATTATTGAATATACGATGTGTACGGCCTGCTAAGCGTTGTGCAGTTGCACCACATTACGTTAGAGGCGCCTAAGAACACGGACGAGCGAGGAGACTCAATCGTCGCTTATGGCCGCTTTTCGGAAGCGTCGAAGCCTTTAAAAATCGCACGACTTTGTCGCTCGAGGTAGCCCAGGGCCTTAAGCTTTTCCAGTACCTGGAGATCGTTGCTTGTGGAGACAGTTGCATTATTGTCTTAGTCAAAAAGTTTTTGTCGCCAAAATGGCTACAGTAAGTGTTCCTCTCTGTTCGAATTCTCTACTGCATCACTTAGAACGAACTCCGCCTTTGCTTGCAAGTTCCGCATCATGCTTTGGACAAGCATACACACACAAATACACGCACATACATGTATGCAACATACACACATATCTATTAAATATACATACACACATACACACACCTAATTCTTGGAGAATAATCGCAAGTCAAAATGTATAAAATGAGAATTTTTCTCTTCAGAGCAAAAGCACTTATGATTAAACAGAAAATGAGAATAGCTTTCAAATAACTTCCGGTATTGGTCACAATGAAAAGAGTTTGGTAGCTTTTGCTTCAAAATGCTTTTACAACTTTCACCAAGTGATGCAACCTAATGTATATAGAAACTCCATCCAGCAATTTCGATCAATCACTCAAAAGAAGCGGGAAAACTGATAGTGAATGAACTGATAGCAATGATAGAAACAGCAATTACACGATTTTATAAAGAAAACTCTTTATTTCTTCATTGAAATGACAAAATTTGAGTTCATCATATGAACTTCCCGCTTTTTTCAAATTCGGGCATTTGGTCAACAAATACACAAACATTATAGTGGCGACATCTCCACGTAACGAATGTAGCGCCATCAGCATGGATCTTTTAGATCAACTCCTCTGTGAGTGTGTCATCATAGCCAGATTTGAAATGATCTTCGAAATTAGGTTGACGCTAGCGACTTCTAGTAAGTAATCATTTCAAATCACTGACTAAGACACCCGGTGGTGTATAGGTTTCACAGGTGACAACAGTAACATGAGGCCACTTAGAAGCAGGGGAGTCAGCGGCATACGTCGGCACCGATTCTCCAAGCTTAACAGCAGATATGTTTTTCGATGATACCCTACTTGGTAGGAGCTATGCAAACATGCATCTAGAGCTATCGGTAAACCTTGCGGTTAGAATCAATGCCTAAATTCAGCAAAGTACATAGGCGCGGCAAAAGAAGAAATTAAGAGTAAGTGCAGATAAACGATTAACAAATACCCTAATAAAATTCTAGGAACAAATGGACTAGAGAACATATAGTAATATCACAACGATGACAGACAGCGTCAAACTTAAGTCATACAAATCAGTGTGAAATCCATTTGAATAAGCCATAAAAGAATATAACAGATACAAAAAACGAGCAAAAACATAACGCAAAGCACGCATAATTAAGAAGTGGATAGAATGCATAGGCGGCTAGGACAATGATTTTGCAGATTTATACATTCAGCGTCTTACTGCGTGCCACTGGGAGAGTTTGATGCTGACTGCTGTGATGCGAGCATTGAGCTCGCCCAACGCTCCAGATACGTGCCTTTCTCTTGCGCCTTAAATAGTAACTTCGACAAGTTGTATCATCATTACCAGCCAATCAAAATTAACTGACTCATTGTGCTACTATAAATGGTAAAATGTTCCCATTTTATATGCTAAGCTGAATGTCTGTTTGTTTATCTCCCTGTATTACGCAACAGCTAGCTTACCCGGCTCCGCCCGGCCCTAAAACACTGTTGTAAAGGTTCCATCCCTACCTGTACAGCCTTTCCCCGTGCCCACTTCTACACTTCATCTCCCGTTCCCGTTTTGTTTTCGAAATCAGCATGCCCACTACCCTCCTGTGCCAACTTCCAGCCCTGTAGCTCAAACTTTGCAAAAAATCGATGAAATCGATAAAAGTAATAGGTAATACCAAAAACTAATATTGTATTCGTAATGCATGCTTGATTACCCCGTGTGCCAACCCAAAGTCTCGTAGGTGAACTCTGCAAAAAATTGATAAAATCGATAAACGTAAGCGATAATTTTGAAATATAATATTATATTCGGAATCGCCATGCTCACTTGCCCCCCTCCCCCGTGCCAACCTCCAAACCGTAGGTGAACTCTGCAAAAAACTCGACAAAAATCGATAAAATCGATGGCGATCGATAACGAAAAGTAGCCTATGACACGCTCCCTGCCCCGAAGTATATGTGCCAAGTTTGGTCCAAATCGGTTCAGAAATAAAAATTTCTATTTTGCACATACGTACGCACAGACAGACATACACACAGGCAGACATTCAGCTTTATATATAAGATGTATGTTTGTACAATTTCCCGCAAACTTTGAGTCAAATGGCTGGGAGCTGACACAGGGCTATGCTAGCATGCCTGATTACGAACATGAGCTTTCAGGGTATTCGATTACCTTCATCGAATTGATTAATCTTTCGCGAACTTTGAATTACAGCGCTGGATATTGGCGCAGGGGGAGGGGTAGCTAATGGGCCAGGAGTTATCAGAGGGGAGGGGAGGGGGGGGGGGGGGGGTCTGAACATGATAATAACGAAAGAATAATCGATATGGAAAACCCCTGCATTAATCGGTTTCAACAGTTTGGCATCTTATGGGGTAGGTGTTGATTATGAATACACACAAAAGAATCGGCATCTGAAAGGACAGAAACGGGGAATGTTGTTGGCAAGGAATAATGATCTTTATTGTTGGTTTTGGCGGCTGAGCAGAGCCGAATATATTTATAAAAGATGTAAAACAGTAGCGAACTTGCAAAATTTTTTGCTTTAACTCAAGCGATCCCTTTTGCAACATGCAAGATATGTAGTATGTACCGTGACTTTGCGCATTCACACAGAATGGACTCTCCAGCGAAAAGAGGGAATATGTCCTTTTTGCCCGCCAGTCTCTTACAATCCAAGAGAAATTACTCCTCTGAATTTGTGTTCGCGTATAGCAAAAATTGTGTACGTTTGTGGGGCTAAAGTAGACGATCTCGAAGTCAAACTCTTCAAAAGTTGAATTTCTCCTTTCTTATTGCACAATCTGACCAGAATAGAAAATCGTGAAAGTTTAACTAGGCAATTATCGTAAATAAAAACTTGTAAAAAATTGATGGACATTGGTAAATATTACAAGTTTCAACAGGAGACTCATGTTCTTTTCTACGAACAAAACGTTATAGCTGACCAAAAGCCGTGAGTAAATCAAAGGGGCAAGTGCAGTGCATTGGTATAAGTCTGAATTAATACCCGAACTGCCGGTTTATGCTCTAGCTACGAATGAGGCATAGAAATGTTTCTAATTCTTATCTAGTACTAGGTAAGTAGTATAGTGCTTTGTAACACCTACACTTTCAGACTTCTTCCTCTTCTCTTCTGACTGCTTTGCTGTTGAAAAGACATCAGCTTCTGCGTCATTATCCTCACCAGGACATGGGCTAAATCCCATAAGATCAGAAACTTTTTTAGCAAAGTTGTCAGTTTTAAGAAAGTCGTCATATTTGAGGTGATACCTTTGTGTAGGACTGCTCTGTGGCGAATGCGAATCAACCACGTCAAATCCACGCTTACGACTAGCCTTTGCATAATGATATCCGGCATCTTTGACTACCTAAGACGATCGATGACATTCTTTGCAAAATGAAAGTTTTGTCTCTAACCTGCCGTGCCAATGGAAAGAGTTCATCACGTCTTGTAAGAAGTGAAGGCATGATCAAACATAATTGAGCAGCAGCTTCATTCACAGATACCTCGTGAAAAGAAAGACCCTGGAGAAAACAGTTACGGCGAACTAAAAAAATGAAGAAATTTTCTAAGTTAATTTATTTCGAATAAACCGTTGTTCTTGCGCTACTATAATAATTTAGGAGAAGCAACTAACCTTGTCCGGTTTTCTCTTGGCATCAAAACGCCCATAAATTGCCGAATATTTGCGGTACTCGGCAAGACGATTAGGCGTGTCGGCAGAAGCAGAAAGAAGATCGAGCACCTCTCTGAAAGTATGATAAATGATTGACTCCAATTCCTACGTCGTTGATCAAACGTAAGCGAGAAAGATTCCACATGCTGAAACATTAAGTGGCTCTCGCGCAGTCATTTTGCAGAAAAACGAATTATCGCTTCTCTCTTTATTCGTTCTTGTGCTTCTAGCAGATGTACAAAGCTTCTCTTCACCAAACAAATTTTAAAGGATGTAATTTTCAACAAATCCATGCTCAGCATGATTTGTAACGAATATATATATATATCAAACCCACTTTGAAACTCGCTTTTTATTTTGTACAAGTTTTGGTGGAAGTCGAGGGATTTTTTGACATATCGCCATTGCGCAGCTGGAAAGGCGACGAATCTGCGCGTCGGACAGAACTGGCGAATCGCACAAAGCAGTACCTAAACAAAATTACAGTAATTCAGCTAATTATACTTACTCAAGCAAATCACATCAAAGGGAATGGTGCTTACTTGGATCATAATCTCCCAGGGACACGAAGTCTCCTCCTACTGAAACAGGGCTGGACGACCTGAAGATGCAGCAACGATGTGCAAATTCATGGTTTTAAAAAATTTGAAGCTTTTTGTGATTTTTGCTGCTGTGCTTGAAAATATATGTACTAGGTTCTTAAGTTCTGTCCGACTTTTAGTTGCCTTGCGTTCAAAGCAGCTATCTTTTAGGGATTTTGATTCAACGCATCTGAATCCATGTGAAAGCGCTTTTTGCTCTTTCTTCTGCTTATAAATCTCGATGAAATACGTTCCGACGAAATATCAAGCCTCATTGAACAAGTTGCTAGGGTACAATAAAATTTAACTGTTTTATAAAGGGAATCTCTGCGGTGCACACAAAATTACCTACGTGGAATTTTATAACGAGTGGTATAAGAGAGTTTATTCTCATAACTAATTTTTTGAAGAAATTGGCTTACTTCCCAATTTTGTCTTGAAAAATAGAGCTTCCCTTAGCTACTTTATAAGCAACAACAATCTAACACAACGACAAATGCTGTAATTTATATAATATAAGTGAGGCAGCAGGGACCATCAGCCAACTGGTGTCCGCAACAGTAAAGATCTAGGATTGAAAAGTAGTTACGGAATTCTTTGAATTATTAGAAAATTAAGAAATTAGGCTACTTGATAATGGCACTCAAATGCGCCTGCCCATCCCTGTGTGCGAGCGTTAGTAACACCTTAATTCAATAAACCTTGCGAATTTTTTCAAACCTCCGCGCTATGTTGCCTTATCATTTTCGAATGTCATATTGCTCTTACAACCAGAATCTCGCTTTAGTATATTTTTCTTCTGGTAAGTTCATTTCAAGTTGTAACATTCTAACCCATAGTAAACCCCCTTCATAGCAACTCGGCTGGGACGGGACTAGGTAGAACCTACAGCACCTTAGTCCAGCTTCCAACGAGCTATTGATTCAAATGCGGATTGCTTTGTAAACATGAAAATCGTGCATGTTCTCAGAAAGAAGTTACAGCGCCTAGCAAGCATGGTCAAATGGGTAGATGATTTAGTAACCCGCAGACATGGTTTGAGAACGGTTGATGGTAACTTTCTGTGCATCGTCGGCCAATTTTTTATCGGCCCCAAACGCAAAATCGATGATGACCGCTCAAGGATCTCGCCTAGCAAATGAGATAAAAAAACTACAATTTTTGACGAAAATTCGTGAATGAAATGGTTTGAAAAATCGAATAAGATAAATAAATAGACTCTCGTTCAAGCAGCTTTCGAAAACCCACAAGCTCTACAAAATGAAAAGGAAATCCGTTTCCTTGCAACTCTCCGAAATCAACCGTTCATTGATTCTCGCCTTTTTGGCCCCGATGTTGTGCACTTTTGGGCGTTCTTGTACCGCAAAAGAATGTGAACCTAAGTGTCTCGTAACTTACCCACAGATAATTTACAAGATGTTTAGCCGATTCACCGGGATTTCGGTACAGCAACACATTCTATTGAGTTAATTTTGTTATAACGTACTGCGAAGGAAGTAGGTCGATCCAGGCAGTATCCGCCTTGAACCAGAATTTTGAATGATAAAATAACGAGAAATTATGCGAAATTTCCACTTTTACAAATCTTGCGGTTAAAGATGTCAGCAACTGCGACTTCATAGGTTTTGAAGAGTAAATGGTGCTCTATCAGAAAGTGAAAAAATCGAGTCGATTTGAGAGATAGTCGCCGAAAACCAGAATTCTAAAAAATCACGCCATTTTAGCATGTTTAATGACAGCTGACAGTTAAACTCATATTCTTGAATGTGAAAGTGTGTGATGTTGCGACTTCATGGGCTTTGTAGAGTAAGGTTTGAATTATCAGAATATATTTTAACCGTACCGATCCACTGAAACAGCGCCGAAATTCAGGGTCTTGAAAAAGCAGGTAAAAAAGCGTTTCTTGAACTTCAACAGCTCATAACTTCTTCAGAACTGCATGGATCATGTTGCGACTTCATAGGTTGGATTTGCTTTCAGATATGTATAATATTTGGGGGTTTCGCGCCTCTCACAGCATATGCACGGGGGAGGAGGAGTTTCCATCACAAAGTCTCCCCCTCCCCCCCCCCCCCCCCAGCCCACTTTGATGTATTGGATGGAGGCCGCTGGAGAAGAATTTGTGATGAAAAGTCTCCCCCCCCCCCACGGGCATAAGTCGTAGGAGGCCGTAAACCCCCACATATTATATATCATCTGAAGCTCTTTATGAGTAGAAGTTAGTAGATTGAAGTGACCGTAGCACTTAACCGGGCAGTCTTCTGACTGTTCAACTGGCTGTTGAAGCATGGGAAGATGACATGGGTTCAGCTTACAAAGTTCTTTCGAGGACATCAGCTCAGCTAAACGGAGCTGAATAGGAGTTACTACGAGCCTCTACTCAAAAAATCTCGGACAGAACTTTCGGAGCAGCCAAATGTTGCTCAAAACCCGAGTCAATTGTTTATAAAAGGACTCCTCACTTCAAAATGTCTCACTCATCCGCTTCTGAACCTATGCACTTCATAAAGCACATGTCCAACCCACCTCTCTTTCTCTTCGCCGGCAACTGGTCCCGGTCCGAAGGCCGGCAAAAATTCGCCGCGTACCACGTTGGCGGTTCCTCCGGGGACGGTACCTGTGCAGCTGAAGTCGGTGCTGGAACCGGCGTTCCCGCCGCTACCGCCGCCGACCCCACCGCCGCTGCTGATTGTGACAGAAGTGGCCATAGTACCGAGCACAGCAGCGGAGAGTTCGATCGCTGAACTGTGTCCGCTTGAGCTTGCATGTCTCATGGGCTACATTTGCTCAGTTATTCGGAAAGAAATCAAAATAAGAACTGCGTAGGATACAGAAAGCTAAGCAGGAGCTCATAACGTCTACACAATACTATAACCGTTACCCGAATTCCCCCAAAAGACTAACCCAACGGTACCGAGTTGTGGGTGGCGTTTCCATTCTGCGGCGACGTCGTCTCTGTCGACGTTGAAGCCAATCCTGGCGACGTCGACGATAAATTTGACAGCGTTGCCGCAAAACCTGCAATGGTGCAGAAGCCAATCGATATGTCGATTTTTTGGAAGTTACAGTGAGGTGGCCCATTTCCCAGCATACAGTGAGGTGGCCCATTTTCTGCGGAGTAGAGATTTTTTGTAAAAATTAGAGTAACTTACCTGGCATCAAAAACGACATATCAGGACCACTCAAGGCATATGGTGAGACAGGAGGTGGACCGATTTGTTGTATGGCGGCCAAGTTAAAGGACGTTTGATCTTTCGAGAACTCCTCAAAACAAGCTCATCTGTAGGAAACTGAACGATGGGTAGTGAAAAATCGCCCTAAGTATCAAGAAAACTCACTGTCAACGCTCGTTGTAACCGCCTGACATGCAACGGTTTTGAAAGCATTCCTACAAGTGACATAATTTCCAAAAATTCTCCTTCATCACATTGCATAATTTGATTGATGTCATCTCCTCCTAAAGGAAGAATTTTTTTCTGAATCAGCAAACTTTTAAGCTCCTCTCACCTTGTGATATAAACATATCGTAGTACTGTACAAGATTTGCTCGTTGTAACACAGCCAATAATTGCCATTCGGATATCGAAGTAGGTGGAGCCAATGGCTTCGGTGTGCTGTAAAAACTGAACAACGTGCATTAAGCTGTGACCCACCTCTCAACAGAGTTTTTCACATTGTTTTTTATGGTCCCAGAGTACAAGGGATACGATAACCTTCGCGCGGAGTTTTTGTCGCGACCTCAGCGCGATTTTTTCTTGATTTGACGCATGAGGAAAAAAGCGAATTGCGGTCAGTAAAAGAAACGCCGTTGACAGAAAAGGTCGACAGCGGTCAGTCAGAGCTGGTGATGGTGGAGTAAATCGAAAGAATGATTATGGGATTGTTGAACTGTAAGCTTTGAAAGTTTACAAAAAATGTCTGCTTATCACCTAAGCAAGCAAAAAAAATCCAGCAGATTAAAATGATGTAAAAAAACCAAACCTGTTTTGCTATCTTGGTTGAAAAAATGCTATTCTCTTGTGTAGATTTATCATACACCATAGATCAACAAAAACCACACTCACAGAAAAGAAAGATGACAAATTAGAATAACTTAAAAATTTGTCGACTAAAACTTTTGCCTGTTTCCGGCATCTTATGAAAGATATAAGAGAAATGTCTACAGTATCACTACATTACCGTTACAGTACCACTACAGTATCGATACAGTAACAAGATATTATCGTACAGTGCGAAATCCTCACCTAGCTCTGAGAGGATTTTCGACTTTCAATTGCGGCGACTCCCTTTTTACGGTATTCTTGGTAGTAGTTAGTTGTAGTTGAGATGATGAGGAGCTAGATGGTAACGCTGAAAAATCGATCAATCGATTTTTTATGATTACATAAAAAAGAACCATTTTATAAAACCTTCTCTCTATAGGCTGAAAGATTCTTCTAAGCAAACGATTCTGCTTATCTCAACCTTAGCTCCATGCATTGGAGGTCCAAAAAATTTTTTCAGTGAGGGGGGGGGGGGGGAAGCGGGCGATTTTTGGGTTAGTATGCACTCCGAAAAAGTGTTTAGGATGCTTTCCAAAACCTTTGCGGGCTCCAGAGATTTTTTTACAAAGCTAATTTGAACATCATAGTTATTGACGATAAAAAAAAGCCATTTGCGCTATCGCCACTTCTGCTGTTTAATGTTGAATTTGAAAACGTCTCTGATAATTTTCTATTTTTTTGAATTCTTCCTCTCATCTATAATGTGCCTTATGTGACAGAAGTCTTGTACATAGAAAATAAGGCATTTATGACTTATAAATCGAAAAGACAACACCACATGTGAATTGAGAACATTAGTAAAAAAAATTAGTCGCATGATTATGAGTTAGTAGGCTAGTGTGAGTAGCCATGTTGTGATTTGGACTCGATCGACAAGTTCCTTGTTTAGCTCTTTTTATCTTCATGTGATCAGAGAGCTGAAACTGTTTCATTTTCAAAAATAGCTTGTTAAAGGTCAAAAGTTGCGGAAGGAAATCTAAAAAACACAATGTAATTGCTCAAAGTTTGAGGGGGAAATAGAATCCGCGCTGTGTTCCTTCAAGTTTGCTCAAATTGAACTCTAATGATACCAGACACAATCCTCGCGCTGATCGGATGTTTTCCAGATTAACACATTCACGAATACGACCCACCGGTGGGTCATAAGTTTGACAAAGTGAAATAGGCTCTCGTCCAAAACGGCAGTAATTAAAAAATCGGCCTTGTCGTGAATGTGTTGATATAGAGCAAGCTCAGGGTATGTAATTACTAGAAAATAACTTTTTGATTTCTATATGATATCGCTATGAACTATTTCGAAAATCTGAATTTATTCACAGTTCTTTGCTGACGTCAGCCTTTATGTCATCAAAACAAACATATCAGCAGGGCTATTTTTGCGCTTCCATGCCAGGTATAAATCGTCCTTGGCTATAGGCACATTTTGAAATTGAAAAAAGAATAACTATAATGCGATCTACGGTGCTATACAGAAACTAGCCCTGATAGTAGGAAAGTCTGTAATTATGATTTATGAAGCATTTCGATTTTTTGGAGTTTTTGATTTTCAAACCCGCTATGGAAGTTCAAAGTTGAATGAAAATGGGGGTGGTGCAAAAAATTGTAGATGTAGCAAAAGATTGAAAATAATAAGGAATCAAAAATTGATGAAAGAAAAAAAATAATGTAAACGGGAATTCTACTTACCGGGTGGCTGTTGCGATGATGAGGCAACACTGGATGGGCTAGGTGTATTATTGCCATCAGAAGACGACATTGCCCTCTGAACGGTGGTGGTGGTTCTTTTCAGAACCCAAAAAACGGGAGGGGGTTCGGCAGTCGAATAGGGCCGCCCCGTGCCTGCAAAATCGACTAGAGCGAATTCTTCACACGATTTCTTCGACACTTCGTGCTGGCACAAAACCACATCGACTGAGAAGAGAGAGAGGAGAGGACGAAGGGTGATGAACGCACGATGAGAAAAAAACGGTCATAGGACGGATAGGGAAAAACCGAACGAAACGACGACATTTCGTGCAACTGTTGGGTACAGCACTGAATACTTGTGATAAATTTTGTTGAACGACGAAAAAATAAATGTGAAATGACATGGAAATCATAATGTGAAACGCGAGGGAAGTTTTTGTCAGAAGTTTTTGGAAGCAATTTTGAAACTTCAGCAAATTATGAAATACTCGAGAAAAAAAGAAGACAAGAAAGTGCGAGAGCAAGCATTGTAGTAAACTGAGGAAAAGGTATTCCTTAAGAGTGTCAGGTACGTCGATATCGGGCTGGTGTCGAGAAGAAGTTTTCTCGACCTCAGTGGCGCAAATGTAGCAAAAACTCGCTGAAAACATTGTCGACATTAGTCATACGCACTGAATGTATGCGATCGTATAGAGAGAAGTTCCTTCACTACAAAAAAAACCTTCGTCGCTTTTTCATCGTAAGTAGGCACTTCTAAAGACACGTCGAGTATATTTTCTTTTTTGAATTTACTACGCTGAATCACAAGATGATAATGGGAGAGGAAACGAAAACTTGATTTCATTGCTTTTTCATTCTTTCTTTTCCTAGAAGATTTTTTAGCTGGAACCAAGCCGGCTTTTGGAACCATGAAAGCTCTTGGAGCCGTGATGGATTCTGCAGTAACAGCGGCTCTCGGAGCCATGACGGATCTTGATCCATGATGGGTACAGGATCCATGCTGGATTTTAAAACCATGGCCGCCTTTGGAGTAACATGGATCTTGGAGCTATGAAGGACGCCGGGGTCATGATGTGTTTTGGAGCCATGGTGGATCCTGGAACCATGATGAATCCCGGGATCATGATGGGTTTTGGAGCCATGGTGGATCTTGGAGCTATGACGGATCTCGGGGTCACGATAAGTTTTGGAGCCATTGTGAATCTTGGAGCTATTGTGGATCCTAAAGCCATGAAGGAACCTGAAACCGATGGATTTTGGAGTCATAATGGATTTTAGAGCCATGATGGATCTTGGAGCCACTTCGGTTCTGAATCTCTCCGCTTCCGAAAAAGCGTTACATCTTTTTTACAACAGCCTCCCCCGCATTTTCTCCCCCATATTTACTTCTGGGAAATGAGGCTATACTATTTATTCTCATGAAACTATGATATTATGTACATAGAACCCATAAGGTTTTTCCATTCTTTTTCTTCCTCGTATCAAGTGGAGACTAAAGAGAGCATAGTCTAATGGAAAAGAACTTTTTTACCAACATATTTCAAATGAGCAGAAAAATACGTAACGATCGTTTTTACTGATTGCATTTCTTAGCATGAAAGGAAAACCTGTTCCATAGCCATAACCTATAAAATATGAATCTGGAAAAGTTGGAGAATGTGAATTTGGTCACATTTTTACATGACGACCACCTGGGCGAAATTGGTACTTTTTTGGATTCTATATTTATCAATAGTAAAGAAAGTTAAAAATGGTAGCTACATAAAAAAACTTCCTACCATGGAATATCACTGTGCAAGAGCGTGAACTGGACGAGTTGCTTCGAATAACATAAAAAGAACACCTGATGGTTTTATCAGCCAACTATCTGGATGGTGTTAGTTGGCTCATGTGAGAGATACCGAAAAGTAAAACAAGAGAAACAAGCAGCCATAAAGCACAAATGTACTGCTATAAAGTACCCGCACCAGCGTCATACGCAAAAAATCGCACTCCAGATGCTTAGGTTTTTCTGCACTTTAAGGTTATGCTGCTAGTAATAGGATGTATGCTGAAGGAGAAAAGCTGAACCCTCATGCTTTGAGTTAGAGAAGCTTACTTGAAATGCACGCAGGCAGTTCAACTTGCCAGAATATGCGCTAAATTTTCAAAAAAAAAGATGGACCAAGGTGCATGAAATAAAGTTGTAGAAAAAATGATGTAACTGGATGATCTAAGATTTTGAAACGGTACCAGAGGTGTTAACTTTAATTATCCCATTTCAGAAGTTTTTAGGACCCAAAATTTCGGACAAAGCTTAATTCTGATCGTGCAGAAGATGGTCTTTTTGTTTTGTAGGAAAGCGATATCAAAATTCTTTGCTGATTTTTTGCGCAAATTATACCAAACGGGAGTTCTGGAGCGCAATGCAGGAATTTCATAAATATTTCTAATTTCTGCTATCTCCAAGATTCATTTATAAGGGCTCCCATTGTTCTGCCAGTGCGGTCTGTATATGGTATACAAAAGTCATAGACGAGTTAACATAATTTGATTATATGCTTTTTGATTGCATATAACTCAACATTTACTTCATCTGCAACACAGTGAACCTCACCGCAAGAGTTTTGAACTTAATCAGATTTTTTAACCGCCTGGCTTGAATTCATAATTGGAATCGAGGCTTTCTGATAACTTTAAGAGACCCACCCCATCCCAAAACTTCAAAAAAAGGCCTTATTTTTTATAGACAAAGATGCTGATTAGGATAATGGCCGTTACCTTTGCCACATACACTGCTGTCATTACCATAATTGCGCTTAAGCAATGATCCTCTTCCTGGAAATTGCAACAAATTAAAGCTGCGGCGCGCTGGGTTCGCAGTTGAAGCATTTTGATCTAAGGCCTCGGGCATACTTCACGCGATTTCAGTCGCGACGCGATTTGGCAATATTCCAAAAGTAAATAACTCATCGTGGATGCATTCTAAATCTAAGAAAGTAAGGCATTATATCAGTTTACGAGAGTTGTAGTGGCTATGCATTTGTACTCTGCCAATGTTGGATTTGAAGAAATCTGGCAAATTGCCAAATCGTGTGGCGACTGAGATCGCGTGAAGTATGCCCGAGGCCTAACACTTTGTGACAAAACCCATTATATGATGATCGAGAAAGGTTTTTAACGCATGATGCACCATGTGCAGCACAGGTAGAAAGTTGTTCAAAAACAACACATGCGGGAATCGTCGGACAGCTGTAAGTATACAAAAACGGAAGCCATTTTCCTCTCACAAGGGGAGGATACTTGGTCGAAGTGGCGATTGAATAGGAAATGTATCCTATTAGAGCATGGAACGTTGATTCTGGATCTGCTTTCGCCATTTGCAGGGTATTTCTTGCAGAGGAGATATGGGATTTTTTTTGAAGCAAAAATTTCAACGACCACAGTAAAATCACTCAGAACTGTAAACTTTGAGCTCAAATGGAGTCGTGTACTCCCAGAGCGCTCTATGCAGCTAATAACTTGAGCCTAAAAACCTTATGCTAGACATTGCTCCATTGAAACGCCGGAAAGACCTCAAAACTTGTTTTTACCTTAGCCAAAAGTTTAGATTTTCGTCTCGGAAAATCCTCACAGCCCCCTTCTAAGAAGAGCTTTGCAGACATCGAGAGCAGATTTGGAATCAGCCTTCCAGGCTCTATAAAACAGTACACAAATTATAGGGAAACGCCACTTCGAACAACTATCCTTTTCCTTGCTAGACTTAACTTTCTACCTGTAACCTTAAAGGGAGATAATGGTTAGGAAACAAAACTCTTTTTGGAAAGAGTAAGTTTCAAATGCCGTTGCTTACTTAGTTGGGCCGGAAATGCCACTGTAGTAGCTCTCACAATAACTTCTGGAGATAAAATGCCTTTCACAAACCCCAGTCATAAATGGTGTTAGAATTTTGCAATCGTAATTTTTGTTGCTTTCAGCGAAATTCTATCTCAACGTGAAACTGACTGACGAGAGTTTGCAATGGTGAAGAATGCCTTTAATAGTCATCTCATTTGGGCACTAGAGTGATTTCGTAAGGCAAATGTCTCTGTCTCTTGCCTTTAGTCTTTCCGAACAACAGTAGGTCCTTTCCGCGCGAGACCTGAAAATAGGAGTGAATTCATTTGGATGATTTCAGTAAAAAATAATTCACTGCACCTTTCGGCAAGGTTCCATCGCTTGAAGCTTCAAATAACAGACGCCGGTCGGTCCGTCAAGTGTCCAGTGGATCACACTACTGACCCACCAACTACCAACTAATCACGGTAGGACAATCAGCCAATAGCGGAATTCACCATGCGCTGCGTCTCTGCCCGGTGCCAGCATGTACGGTGGAAAAAATGCACTCTTCGTGTCTCAAACGAGTTTTTGCGAGTGCCTGGTTACGGTAACAGGCAAGGAAAAAATCGTAGTAAAACGGTGATGCGTGCCAGTTCGAGTACTGACGCCACTTTTCGTTCATACTTTTTTGAAGCCAATGTCGCAATACGGCCAATCTGCACGATCCGAAAGCTTTTTCCACTACTCGCCGATTGATACTGAGTGAGCAATGCGAAGTTTTTTACGCGAACACAGCCCGACACTCTCTGCCACAGGGACTCGACTTACTCGTCTAATCCCCTGATGGCTGTCCGTTAAGCAAAAAGTGTTAGCTAGTAGAAAAAATTGCAAAAAAATGTCAACAACCCCGTGCCATTCAGTGCTTCCACAAAAAACGCACGGCCGTCAGTAGAACGAGAAAAAATCAGCCCGCGGAACAGTTTCTGCATGAAAAAACTCGCATAAAAAGTGCACTAACTGGCACGGACTGCACCGACGAGCATCCATCCACTGTAGACGTCACGGATGCGAATTCGAAGCGCGAAGAGCGTCCAAGAAACGACGAGCGAGCACGATTTTTTATATCGGACGTCAGTGGCAATCCACTATCGAACTTCTTATGCTGCTGACTTTTTATGGAGACTTTTTTCCGTGATGTAAGGCGAATCACGCATTGCATGCTCATAAGACGTTTCACTTCCCTCTTTGCTAAACAACGCGATTCACCATGGTTACGTGATTTCTCTTTGTGATAAAGAAGAACGAGTTGGATCCAACTTCAACATAGTCGCTTCTTAGCTGCTGTTTTCGGATGATTCTAAATTCCGGTGCCAAAGCAGTCGTCCTCATTGGAGCGCAATGGTCGCAGCTGCATCAAGTCAGGCAACGCGATTATGAGCCGACGCTCACTATCTAGAGAAGGTGCGAAAAGGAGAGACACAGACATATGCGCGCAATCGCAGCCGTAGTCGAATACGTCTAGGAATTGGATAATTTAAGATATTCTTGGGACTTTTTAAGCATACAAGTTTATTATGGTCTTCATTATACCATCACGGGCACCTTGAAGCGAGTTATGAGCTTTTTATTGTGCGAAATCGCATACTACCCAACATCGAAACAACATCAGATCGAATTTTTTTCTTACCAACAAGACTTGAACAAAGTGTACTAGCACTTGATGATCATGCCGTGATGCCAGTAGGTCGAGAGTATGCACACTCTGCACAGAAAAAGTCAATAATTCGCTCCAGATTGACCGTAGCAGCTAGGAATAGCATATTTGGATTCAGCGTATGAAGCTGATTCGAGATATATGTGTATTCCGTTCGAAAAAGCAAGCTAATTTAGGTGCTTTCCTATATAAGTTGAGTGGGAAGATTGAGCAGTTTTCTATCCTTGAGAATCTAATGCCGTTCTTTTCATTCTGCCAGCCATAACAAACTCATTACTATTTTGAAATACAAAACCAACATCACTATTCTTTCGAAAGAAGCTGACATTGCAGCAGAAGAACTATAGAGGCTTGTTGGATTACGTTCAAATGTCCTAAGCTGAACAGAAAGGAAGAGAAAATGACTATTAGTGAGCTCGTCCAATTCGCATCATTACGTGGATTTGAGTCTGACCTTAAAAGAGAACCTCATTCAATCACAAGAGTTAGCATATAGTTTTCTGACTAAGTGCCAGAGTGGTGAACAGTCGCTTAAAGTGTATCGTTGAAGGCAGTGGGTCAGGAGAATGGAGCCTTGTCAGATTTTGGTAGTGTTAGATAGTAGACCCCCCGAATACACTGTAGCCCCAATCCCACCCTCCATTTTATGCTCTAATCGTAAGTTCTGTAAAAGCGCTTCAAACCTCCACCAATGACGCCCACTCAATGGAAGTGGGCGGGGCTGGTGGAATTTTGAATCTCCCTTACAGAACTAAGAGCATAAAATGGAGGGTGGGATTGGGACTACGGTGTATTCGGGGGGTCTACCACCTAACATTACCAAGATCTGACAGAGGTCCATTCTGTTGATCCACTGCCTTTAAACGTACGTCCACCCTTGGAGCGTCTAATTTATTGACTCACTTCCCAGGTCTTGACAGAGGCGACTCCCGCCGAAACATCGACCTGTTTACTGGCTTGGTTGTATCAATAAACGGATGACAATTTTGAAAACGTCTGACTTATTGAGAACATATTGAACATAAAATGCCGCAAGAATGGTCGAGCACGGAGAACCTCACCACCGTTTGGGCAGATCATACAGTAGGATACAACCATCTTCTGCCATCAGTGGGTAAGCAAAGCACTTTTAGACCCCCTAATGTCGGGTTTGCTGGTGATTCATTGAAACGAAAACTCCGCTATGTTCACTCCATATGAATCGCGTAGTCAATTTTGGATGGTTTGAGCACTTAAAGTGTGAACTCAGGTGACCGACTTACTTTCAAGCCACCGATTATAGTGTGGACCCCGAACAGCTTCCCATATGCGTCGCGCACCAGCGCTTGCCTTTGATGCGCTTTTTGTCCCCGCCTTTAGTGGTTTATGCGTTCGTATCTTCAGTGATTCTATTCTTCTTGTAATCTCTATGTTCTATTTTAAAAATGACCCAGAACTGCTGATGGTGATAAGTTTTTACGAGCTTTGGAAGTCCTGAGAGCTTTTGTCTTAGAAAGTTCTAATTTTTCTCCTCGGTAGTGAAGATTGAGTGCATTTTAGGGAGATTTCTCTTCAAACGTTCCTATACGGGCTTAGCGTATCTATCTCATTTCGTTTTATATAAAGGCTTTTAGTTTTCAATGTGGCATTGAAGCGGGTGCGTAGCAAGTGGTACCCGGGCAGCCGACTGCTGCCGTAGCCAGTTTCAAAAGAATCATCCCTAAACCGCTTCAACGAAATCACATCTTATTTTGAAGTGTTGATGGAAAAGTAAGTTCAATTTCTAAGAATTTTTCATTCAGAAAAATTTGAAACCCTTGGAGCTACAGCATCAGTAAACAAATACCGTAGTCAAAATTTGTAATAGGAGAAGAACCATTTGATTTCCTATCTGTTCATCCTTGTGTTTGTAGATTATTGAAATTTTCTGGTATAGTTTCCTATCGATTGCACTATCATGACTTATAATAACGGGCTAAGGGTTGTTTACGTCTTTTTGTGTGTGAGTCTGTCCGTTACGAAATTCGTAGCGCGTGTTCCAGCCAACGTCCTGAGCCCAAATTTTGCGTAGTGCACGCTACCAGCATGAAAGCTCACTATACAAAAGCATGAGCGGATCCGTTGAGTGGATCCGTTGAAAATTGCGCGTCAAACGGATCCACTTGGCTTCTGTCCAGCAAATTTGGGTCCGTAGTACTACTTTTTGCAGAGTTATGGATATATTTGACAAGTTAATGTGCAAGCCATGGACTTTAGTCTAAAAAAGTGATGAAAAGTCTACTACTTTACGAAAACGGCGCCAAAGAGCATTGGATGTGTAAACGGTCAATTTTTCGAGATTTTACCTGATCATTTGAAAAGATTTTTGCACAGAGATGTAGCCCACCATGTTTATTGTCCTTATGGCGACTGTGAAACCATGAAAATTTCAAAAACTTATTCAAATTTGCATTTTTTTTCTTTTGGTAAAGATTTCATCCACGCGAAAATACCGATTTCACTCGAAAAACCTCTAGAAGTGATTAGCTGTTTACGAATCATTCGTAATAGCCTACAGAGCGCGGTGAGTTTCAATCTAATTATTATGCGGGAATGAGTAAGGCATAGATAAAGTAGGGCCAGTGCGAGCCTCTGCGAAGCAGAGGTGACGCACTGGTTCTCAATAAAATATGAATTTTCTGCTGTACAAAATGATGTAGATATTGAGATATCACGGTATCCCTGAGGCTGATATCGCCCCTCGGCTCGACGAGGTGCGATGATGCTTGCGGCAAGGCTTTAGAAGACGAGCATAATTACTGTACCACTTGTAGGGACCTCGTCTTCAGCTCCGACTGCGGCTGCGGCAGCAGTTGGCTGTCCGGGTACCACTTGCATGCCTCCCCATTGAAGCTTCTGCTTGTGCAATCACGCTCTTGAGTTACACTTCCTAGGTTTTATGATTACAAAAGAAAAACCTTTCAAAAATGATCCTCTCCCTGTTACTTCTGTGATTTTCACCCATCATGTAGTATCATACTAGTATTCATGAAACTGACTAGAAACTAAGCGTTATTGGAAATTGGAAGTTCCTCTTCTGCTTAGGATTTTCTTGAGTTACGTTTAGAGGGTTCCACTTCTTATTTCACTCCTATTTTCACCTAAAAATCTTTTCTGTACGTAAGTGAGATGAGAAGCTTTAAAGGCAGGGCTCGGCAAAATCGAACATCTCGAAATTTTTATATGGAAGGTTGCTTGCACCCCAAATACAAGAACGAAGCAGGTCCGAGCGCACAGCATGAAACCCATGCCTAGAAAATTGCCTCTAAACCCGTGCGCGCGAGCCATTCTTACACGCACTCGGACGAGCTCAATCGCTCACGCCGTCAGAGTCGGCATGCAGCAATGCTAAGACGTGAGGGTCCCACAACGACTCTGCGTCTCTGACCATGGCGGGGAGCGCGCCACTCGTCCATATTCAAGAGGAGGCTTGGGAAATGCTGGTTTTCGCCATCTTCGCGCTCTAAAAAGTAGATTTCTGAATTCGGCATGTCGAACTACCCCAGGTAAGCGAAAACCCAAAAGTCGAGGATTTGCCGAGCCACTGCTTTTAACAGAAAGCGCGTTGCGTGTGCCGCGGAGGTACCTATGGGAAGCTGGCCGGGCCCACACTACATCACAATGTAAGACTGATAAACTGCTCATCATACCAAACCTATGAGATGCAGAAAATCTCTAGACAACTTTCGAAGATGAAAAACATCGAAAAACTATGTGAAGCAAATTTTTTCAGCTTTTTAATCAATGGCCCTTTAAAAGTGTATTTCATATATATATTGTACAGATTAAGATGCTTAGCCACGTTCTGTGGTAAGTATTTGGAAGGCTAAAGTTTCCTCTATTTCGCTCTTTCCAGAGGTCAAAATGGAAATACATGTTACATCAAAAATCTGTCCTATAAGCGAATTCCACGCTTTCTTCAGATTACAAGCAGGCTGCCGCACGCTATAGTCACCTTTGCGATATTTGAGAATAAACGGATCCTTTCTTTGCTTAGGAAAGATGCGTTTACTCTGAAAGGTGATTTAAAGGGTACATGTTCAATTTTATAAGGGGGGGGGGGAGGAGAGAGAAAAGAGAGGAGAGTATAGAGGAGGAAAGACAGTATAGATGAGGAAAGACACAGGTTGGGGACCAGGATGAACATAGAATTTGCAAGAAAAGGTTTTGTCGCACTTGATCCCTCCGGATCGTGACATTTGCCCGAAAGCTAACCAGAAACAACATTGATATTGCGGCTTCACCAGGCATCGCACGCTGGTTCGTAAACGTTAGACATATGCCATTTGAACGAATTCATTGTCCTTAAGCGCAGGATATCGGAAGCTTCCATTCGAAACAATAAATTCAGAATTCAGTTGAAGGAGTGAGTGCACAATCTAGTAGAGTATCAGGTGCCGACAAGCCGTCCCTTCATAGCCGCATTAATATCATCGCCAAATTACGAAAAGCATCCTATAAGGCATGACCCGCTATGATATGCTACTCAGTATGTGTTAACTTACTTCGCCCGTATAATCACCAAAATACCATTGCACCTGTGCGTGTATGATGTCTTTTTCAATGAAGCTGCTAAACTAAATTGCTTACCAGCAGCTATCACTGTGCCAAACTGCCAAACCACCAGGTCAGGAAGATAAGAATCACGATACAGATGAAGTTATAGCTCATTCACTGGTATGGGGTTTGGCAAAACGAAGTTCTTGAACGCTTACATGTAGCATTCAAATTGGGTAGCGCTTGATCTACCAAAGCATTGTATATACCTGTGTATCTTGAAGATGAGCAGACTGAGCCGCCTGCCTGTGAAGGAAGCCACCGATCAATTGACGGGTCCGGAGTCCGAGCTCACCTGCTTGACTTAGCCGTTCTACCGGTGCTTTGTTACGCAGCTGAGACTTGATCGGAACTATAGCCAGGTCGAAAGCTCCACGGACCATTCACAAAGCGCTTGAGCGCAGCCTTCTGAAGATGGCCTTACACAAACAACATCTTATCGGACTTCGCGTACGGTGTACGGTTATGAAAAGGATGTCCCCTCTTCATATAAGTTGCGAAAGCGATTTGCATCATGAGAAGAACAGGCGACAGATGGACACTAAGAACATCAGAGTGGATTCCTCGCGAAACAGTACGTCCCCGAGGAAGTTGAGCAGACGAGTTCGTGAGACGGATGAACCAGCTGAGAAATTAGCTGGATACGATGTTCGCACCTGACCGTTGAGCCATCGGCGACAACCAAGAAGATCGTATATGTTTAGAGCGAGGGACGGGAAACTAAAAACTTCTGTGCTGAGCCCGCACGTCACGTGAAGGCGAGCCATCTAATTTTCTAAATAAATAACATTATGCGTTTACATATGTCGACGGCTTCGATTTTAGCACTCTAAACCTCAGTTTCGTTCTGTATATTAGGACTTGTAGTACGCCTCCCTGCAATCTCGTTTTTGCTACCTTACAGCTTGCCCCATAGAGAAGCGGTTCGCGGACTGTGTTTTGTAAGTCGATGCAAGAAAAACTTTACAGCTGGAAAACTTTTGTTTGGAGGCTATATTCAAGAGTTTTGTGTTTTTCTAGTTTCGTACGCTTCGTCCAGATGCGCCAAGCGTACTTGCCGCTGTTCTGTTTCTAAGCTCTAAAGTGGTAGATTCGGACAGACGAACAGCAGTAGGAATGCGCAAAAACGAACGTTTACAACAAGAAAAGGATAAAGATTCAAATTTTCCCTTCTTCGAACGTGGGCATTTTAATGTATTTGAATGACGTTTGATGGTCTTGTCTCGCAGATGAAATGACTGCTTATCTACTTCAGACCTCCGAAGACGACGATTTTGTAAAGACGTAAGGTCAAACAAATATCACCGTACTAACCTGGGTCTGGCACACCATCAAAGAGGAATAAAAGCATTATTGATGAGCGTTTCTAGCATAGTACCCATATTTTGTCGTTGAACAAAGTAGTGGAAAACTCGATTTGTGATATCAGCCGAAGTGGGAGTTCAAGGTGAATATCTCCAATTGCAGTATCAAATGCTTATTTCGATTTCGCATGCGAATCGCGGAATGTGGAAGGTGCGGAGTCAAAACAACGCAAAAACGCTAGACCCACTCTGTGCTTAGCAGACACACTTGCACTTCGTTATCCACCCGTTTTACGGCTGATCTGCAGTATCCGCAGTGGTGTTTGTAAACCAGCCACCAAAATATTCATCTTTTTCAAAAGAATCGTTTTGCAGAAAAGATTAACAGACTTGAGATTAGCATTCACTGCTGACTTTACGGATATGCACATTTTTTATGGCCATTCCCGCTTCCAAACTTTTTGAGATGAGATGTTGATTTCCGTAATAGGAACTTTCAAGTCTAGAAGTTGTACTTCCTTAATTATGTTCTTTTAAATATTTGCTAGAGGGAACATGAACTAGCTGAGTTACTTAGGTACAGCTCATCGGTGTCGCGAATCACTGGGTTACTGGGACTGTTAGACTATCTGATTAGATTAAATGAAAGATACCACATGTTTAAGAGTCTGAAGAAGCAAATCCTGACAAGCGCTGGTTCTCCTTTACAGTAGAGGATACAAGCAGTTAATATGCACTTTGAGTCGACACAGAAAGTAGCAAAAATCAAAGTTTTTTCCGAACTATTTCTACAGCCTTCTAAATTATTGACAGTTTCGAGAAATGATTTTTTGAGTTTAGATGAAGTGAGTGTCGCTCAACTAATACTAATCGTGAAATCGTGACATATGTAATATTTTGTTCCTTACAATTTAACCAAGGTTTCCGAGATAAAGTCAGGGCACAAGGCAGCTATGAATCTAGTCCCGAGGATGTCTCCATGAAATAAGTACCGTGAGCTTAATTCGCGAGCGGCTACCATATAAAACCCTGAGCATACCACGCGCGATTTCAGTCGCCGCCAGATCTCTTCAAGCCCAACACTCGCAAACCAAAAATGCCTGGTGTGTATTCATTTTGTGAGTCGATAAGATGTGCAATTTTTCGTGTGCTCAAATTGAGTTTGCGAGCAGCTGGAGTATCGCCAAGTCGTGTCGCGTCTGAAATCGCGTGAGGTGTGCCCGGATCTTGAAATCGCTCCTCGTGCCCTAAAGGCGCTAAAAATGCACATACCAAATGCCGCTTTCCTGTCACACATGCCTCAGCGCTTCATGCTGCGTTCATGTTGTTTCCGGAAGTTCCGGCACAATTTCAGCAAACTATGTCGGAGCTGTGCCTGAGGCGCCTCATGCGCTGCAGCCGCCCATGTGCAGGACTGGACAAAGGGATGGCGATTTCCAACCGTTCCAAATTTTCATAGTAATCTGCTCGCATTCGTCTCACAAGTATCTCGCTTCCTCTTGATGGAAAAAGGTTCAAACTTCGAGCGAGACTTGAGAATTAATGTGTTTCCGAGCCGTTTGTTGCATGAAGCTGTGTTTTTTTCGCGCATCCGTTACCCTCCATTATTTCGAAATGCCGCTGCGTTCTCCATATACAAGGTGGCTGTTAAGTATTGGCGTTACAGCATATATATATTAGGTCGTTCCGAAAGTAATGTCGCTTTTTTCAAATGGATTCCACAGCTCGTAGAACCAACGTTTTCAAGAGATCTTGGAAGCATTCGATGCAGCATTTCATCCTCTTTCTAATGACCGTAATTTCGCTGCACAATACTCGAAGAGCTTTTGAAAAATCACCGAAATCTCCAACCCATGCTCTTTGGGAAGGTCAAGTTTCACAATTTTTCTAATTTTTTGTAATGACTCTCGGAACGAGTCCAAGTAATGGATGGATAGAGCAAACCCTACAGAAAACAGCACATCTTTTTTCTACTTTCCAGAGCTCGTCATAATTTTTGTATACATTTTTTGATGGAACCATCGAATTTTAGCAGGCTCGTCTCAGACACAAATGCATCAAACATCAATAAATCTTCGGATTTTGAAATTTACAAAGATGGATTATGCTTTGGCACTGATTTTACAAACCAAATGAGCATTTGCCGCTTCAGATTAGCAACTTTCGAAAATTTCGAGTATAACCTGGGGCGCCCTGGAAAATCTGAATTATGATGATTTGTCCCGGAAAATTTAATGAATCAGAAACAAAAAACAACTTGGAGAAAGAGGAGAAAAAGCTGCGTCGAATGACACCCGAGTTGCTTGCCGGTTGTTGTTCTGTGAGGTTTGAGTTGACCAGATATGGAATTTGATAGCATTGAAAAATTGGTTCCAGAAACCATAAGAAGCAAGCTAAGGAAAAGAAAAAAATTGTTCTCTGTTTTATAGGGTTTGCTCTATCCAACAGTCACTTGCATTTCTTCGGAGAATAGGTACAAAAATTCAAAAAAAAAAATAGCCGAACTTGACCATGGCAAAAAGCATGGGTCGCAGATTTTGGTAATTTTTCGAGAGCTCGTTGAATTTTATGCAATGAGATTACCACCATTAGAAAGATGATGAAATGCTGCATCGAATGCTGCTAAGATCTCTTGAAAATCTTGATTCCATGAAATGTGGCGCTCATTTGAAAAAAGCGACATTACTTTCGGAACGACCTAATATATCTTTTTCCTAAAATATTCTATCATGACGGCCAACATGTGTAGCTTATGAACAGTCTCTTTATTAAAATAAGTGAAAATCACGCGAACTGAGGTCCTCTGATGCAAACGAGACTCCTGAGTCTACTTTTTCTTGAGAGGCGCTGCGGCGCGTTCAGTTAGCACCATATTTGTAGTGCCGTATCTTATTTTGGAGAGGAAAATTTTGTACTGTTACGGCAGTGTGTTATTCCTTGGACTGTGCCCTACAAAATCTCAAGTCTTAGAATTTATTCGATTGATAATCGGGTTGTTTCAAGAAATTTGCAATAGGTACATCCTTCAAGTAGCATTTTTGAAGCATCAATTTCAAAATAAACTGCTGAAGTCTGTATGGACGTGCGGAATCCAGTCTTGCAGGAGTAACTCACTAAGATGCCTTTGTTTTTGGCATGCAAAAATAATCTTGCAGAATTTTGGCTATGGATAATCATTAAACGAAAAATGTGACGCCCATACCTTTTTGGCCACCCTGTATAAAGGTCTGAAACAGGACCAATGTAATCATCACGATAGCACGATAGTAAAAAAAACTCGAAATTTTCTTGTGTTTTGATTGAGACGTTTTTTTCGTTTCAGCCCTATTTCTTTTTATAAAGCATACTTCTTGCTTCATCATTCTTGGTTTCTGCTTGTTGTAGAACTTCAAATATGGAGTATACAAGGGTGAAAGTAGTTCCGGTTCGGATGATTCTCACGTAACGCACAAAACGAATGGCGTCCATTTTGGAGCCCCGCTCCAAGTTTGAGGCATTTCTTATTACTAGAAAAAGCGAGATACAAGAATGACACGAAATGGACAAAATTTAAGATAGGACCAGAACAGCCAAAAGTTGCCATCCTGCCGCACAGTACCGCATGACGGTTGCAGCGCATGCAGCACAGTCCTACAGTTCCATCCGCTAGAACTGCGGCAGAACTCCTAGACCAGTGAAAGCGGCCTCAGGTGCAGTGTACATACACGATAGCCTTCGTGTGGAAATCATGAACTCACTTTATCTTGCTATCTCATTGAATTCTTACCGCATTCGTTCGCGATAGAAATTCAAAGTGTGGGAACTATCCAGGACTCGGCACCACTGGCCAGGAAAACTTCGCAGCGAATCCCTTTCTATCCCTTTTTCTGACCCTCTCACTTTTCTCCACTCGGCTTTTGCCCTTCATTCTGAGTGGGTCTGCGGCTCAAACTAGAATAGAGGGCAAAAAGCCGAAGAAAAAGAACCTACAGTCCTTTCCTTTCACCCTCCTTCCCTCTTCTCTGTTTTCTCACCCCTCCACCACGCCCTTCCCAGCCCTTCTGCGTGAGACAAACGAAGGAATAGAAAACAACAAAAAAACGAGAAAAACGGAGAAAACAGTAGTAAAGATGAAAGACACCGAGCGCTCTTGAAAATGAAAAATTTGCGCGACGGTTTGCCTAGGGGCGCGCTTTTCTAGCAAAGCGGCAGTGAAAAAACTCTTGAGGACTTTGAAATTGCCCAAAAAAGGTTATGAAATCGTTTGTTCTCTATATAAATACACTAGCTGGCGTACCCGGCTTCGCTCTGCCCTGTCAAAACACTATGATAAAGGTCCCATCCCTATCCCTGTACAGCCTTTTTCTGTGCCCACTTCTACATGCCAGTTTCCTCTGTGTAGTAATCAGCAAGCTCACTACACCACTGTGCCAAATACCAGCACAATCGAATTTGCAAAAAAACGACAAAATTGATAAAAGTTCTATACGTGCCTCAAAACTAGTATTGCATTCGTAATCGGCATGCTCACTTACCGCCTGTGCCAACTTCCTGCACGTAGGTCGAACTTTGCAAAAAATCGATAAAATCGATACCAATTGATGACGAAAAGTAGCCTGCGATACCCGCCTCGCTCCGAAGTGTATGTGTGCAAGTTTGGGGATCGGTTCAGAAATAAAATTTTCTGTTTGGAACATACGTACAGATTCACACACACACACACACACTCACACACAAACAGACCTTTATATATAAGATTTACAGTGAAGATACAATATGTAAAGTATGAAAATTCATGTAAGGAAAGGTTCGATTTCAGCTCAGCTGGCACTCAGCTGGAAACGTTTCAGCTCGAAAAAAAAGTTAAGCATGGCTTTCAAGCATAAGTTTTCTCAAATTTTTGGGTCATATGTAGTCCTCCAAGCTCATGTTCACATCAGACTTGATGTCATATCATTGCGATTTGATGTAAAGAAGACTTTTGTTTATGTACACTTTCGAATGCGAGAGCTGATTAGCTGTTAGCACGCCGCCGGTATTCCACCGGCTCACCGATATGCCACGAGCGTGCCGGCGACGTGCCTCCGGCATGCTAAAGACAGTGGCAACTAACCGGCGAAAACAACATCCCCTTTGCTTTACCGCTTAAAAACATGCAGCTTGACACGGTTCCAGCTGCGCCGAGCCCTCCTACCACCTCTTTTATTCTACATCCCGTCAACTCACCTTCAGGACTTCTGAACACCACTTTACCCGCATTCCGCGAGCCATTCTCTCGTCCGATGGAACATCTTTTTCTCTGGATAACTCTGAATACATGAAAACTTTTAGGTTTTTCTCGCTCACGCTGTCAGTGGTCCTACGCTGGTTCGCATTCTCCAGACTGTGCCTCTCTGTATTTCAGCGTGGCAAAAATTGCCACCCACACAAAATTTAACGGCACCACACAAAACGCGCTTGAAACGGAGTTAAAATTAAACAGTAGCCATGAGATAATTGTAAGTGGCGAAAAACAACATCTTCGTCATTGCAGATGCGTTTGTTTGTGAAATGGTTGATTCCGTATCTTTGGAAAGAAGAAACCCAAACATTTGCTTTGATTTACTAACGCTTGATCAGTATAGCTTCCTTATGATAAATAGGGGTTGTGTATCGATGATTGTGGCCCGTAGTAAACCCCCATTCATCTCAGATGACTTGAGATTAGTCATTCAGAAGAACTTCCTCGGGTGAACCTAACCCCGCCCACCTTCCCATGCTTTAGGATAGTCAGTTCAACAGTCAGAAGAATGTCTGGTCAAGTGTCACAGTCAGTTCACCAGAATGCCACTTATCCGAGGTTGAATTTTCGGGTGACCCGAGAGGAATAGTGTGCTTAAGAGGAGGATCAGACAAATTTCCCGTAAGTTGCTCGTGAGTAACTTACGAGAGAATTCAGCTGGCGTACTACTGCGGTGCAAAATTCCCAAAATTGCACAATTTCGGCGGCCTAAATGGGAAAGGATCAATGAACAGCTGATAGCGGAGAGAAAAGCAAAAAAGCAGGATTTTTCTTTTTTCAGGGCTCGCTTACGTTTCTTTTTCAAAAACTGCTTCAAACAAGGATTTCTTGATTTGCTTTATTTGTTTTATGTTCCAACAATTTCGTTTTTTCGTGATATCTTCGTCAAAATACAATTGTTTAATTTTATCCATTTGTTTGCTTGGCAACATCCTTGATAGCGGTCGCCATCGATTTTTCTCGATGACGGCCGCTATCAAAGGTTATCCTGTGGTGGCACAAAAGTTTGCCTCTAGCCGGTTGCGAACCATGGAGTTTCGCGTTGAAACCCTTTCACTTAGCCGTTCGACCAAACCGCTCAAGGGGATTATTTTTTGAGAGCGCACAAAATCTCTAGGACTAGAAAGTGATCCGCATCCTGATCAATAGCTCACTGGATGCCGGGCTGAGTAGTTCTACGTTCAACGTAGGCCAGCCCCCAGCCGAGTTGGGCTGAACAGGGGTTTACTACGGGCCTGTATCTTAGGGCCGCATGCACTAATATCCCCGTGGGGAGGGGATCGCAGCTTCAGAAGAAAGCTTCATATCCTGAAGCTCCGGATATCTGGATTTCACGCTGTCTACCTATCCGTAAGTATTCCTACTACCCTTCACTATGAACATGTTGAACAGGAGCGAGAAGCTGTACAAACCGCATTTTCCAGCTTTTGTATGATCCCTGATGATCCCCGGCGCTTTTCTTTAAAGTCATTTTTCTTCCTCCGAAGTTAACGAAAACCTTCCAAAGTTGTACTGAACATCTAACAGAATACTGCTAAGCATGTTGCTGATGAGAACAAATGACTATTTGAAAAGTCGAATTTTTCGGTAAGCCTCAAATTTCGACCTGTGGATCATCGCAAATTTCATGACTTCAAAACATCATTTGTTCTTAGCAGCAACATGCTTAGCACTGTCGGGTTAGACAATCTACAACTCTGGAGATTCTTCGTTAACTTCGGAGAAAGAAAAATGACTTTAAAGAAAAGCGCCGGGGATCATCAGGGATCATGCAAAAGCTGGAAAATGCGGTTTTTACAGCTTCTCGCTCCTGTTCAACATGTTCATAGTGAAGGGTAGTAGGAATACTTACGGATAGGTAGACAGCGTGAAATCCAGATATCCGGAGCTTCAGGATATGAAGCTTTCTTCTGAAGCTGCGATCCCCTCCCCGCGGGGATATTAGTGCATGCGGCCCTTAGACTTTGATATAAGATTCCCTGGTACTATCTGATGCACACTTTTGCTAAACTAGGAATATTGTGGCAACAAAGACCACACGAATAACTCGATTAGCAAAAGAGTCCCTCTACGACTATGCTGGGACGACCTAACACACCAACATGGCCAGAATCTTTCTCCAAGTGACAACATTTAAGATGAGACAGTCAAGAACAAATGCGAGTTTCTGACCAAACACTTTTCCTTTCTCTTCAAGGTGTGTTTCTTATTTCTGTCACGATGTTAGGGTTAGAAATTATTTAACTATCTGTTTACTACCAACCAAATTTTCCTGTACATAGAATACTTAGCTTAGTCAACTCTCCGCATTGGATAAGCTTCTTTCCGATAGTGATTGCTATCAAAATCTCCGGGAGAGTTGCAAAAATGGAGTAAAAAGCCGGACACGAATCACGGCTTTCTCGACTAAAGTGCACTGATCTACCGATTCTAGTCTCCACAAGAGGTAAAGCTACTTTCTCTGTGGTAACAAGCATTTCATTTTTACCAGATGATTCGCTTCGATAGGGATGAGCCAGTTGATACTGATTTGAGGTGCAGTAGAATCGGCTTAATGCTGGCTTTGTTGGAAAATGGCGGAAGACTACTGCCCTGGGTGTGCAGAGGAAAATTGGACCCGAATACTTGTGTTAGTAAAAACAGAGATTGAAAGGGAAAGCCTAAATCATTTTGATACAACTGCTGTCTCCTCACTTCTAGAATATTGAGCAGAGATGTACGAACTTCTTTCAACGTTGTCAACATGTATCGACGACCTTAACTATTTGATTGAACGTCTACCGATATTTTCAATATACACATTGGTGTGAGAACATATTCTAAAACGGGGCGCTTACATATAGATGTCAATAAAATATCGCCACCCGACATTACACTAACCCGCGCGGGAGGCAGCGCTTAGTAGTAGGCTAAGGGTGCGTCATCCGTGTCGCAAATATCCCTAGACTATCAATGCTTCCCGTACGTAAGCTGGTCGTGTACCTTCTTTCCTTTATTTCAATCGTCAAATCTATATATATATATATATAAAACTCAATGTCTGTGAGGATGTTCGTTTAGTTGTTCGTTCGTTATAGAAACGCGCGCCACTGAACCGATCCGGCTGAAACTTCGCACACGTATATTTTCGACCCCGGCGGTGGTTCAGAGCTACTTTCCGCGGCGATTCGCCGGGCCATTCTATCGATTTATTGATTTGTTTACTCAAACCTAAGAAAATGAAGGGCCATCATGGCAACCGATCATTTTTACATATAAGTATGTAAGCAGGGGCGGTAAAGTCCATTTCAGTCTTAAAGTTGGCAAGTGCGGCAATTAGTCTGAAAGCGCTTTATGCGCATGTTAGAAGAAATCTAGAGGCGTAAGTTTACAAGTTCTGTTGGCTTAACTAACGTGAAGTCTCGGGTGAGACCGGGGCCACCAGCTAGTTTGGAATAATTTTGGCCAATTTTTAGACGAATACTCGGAGATGCCGCGGTCTTTCATGGATAAGTTGGGGCCCAAGAGCCGCACTTTCGCGGACTTTCCGCGAGAATATGCAGGATTGTTGGGGGCCGCACGGTCCCTTGTGGAGGACCGCACTGCGCTACTTTTCCGTTGAAAGAAGGTACCCCAAACTCAGGTAATTGAACCATCGATGACACCTCTGCCACATAGAGTCTTACCTCTGCTCGGCGTATGCCCGAAACTGCGTTAAAAGAATCCGAGCACTTGCTGAAAGTTTGACCAGCGCTTACTGAAGAGAATTATTTGCCAAACGCTGGCAGAAAATGCTCTATTGCTTCCCGCTGGCAGAATATGCAACCGTAAAGGAGTGCCGTCTGCTGAAGATTTGGCCACGCCTAAAATTTCGCTGACCGCCTGCAGAAAAGCGCGAGTTTGCGGACCGCCTGCTCCCGATTATCTGAGAAGGAGCGCATGCATTAACATTCCCGTCGAGGAGGGGATCGCAGCTTAAGAGAAAGCTTCATATCCTGAAGCTTCAGATATCTGGATTTTACGCTGTCTACCTATCCGTAAACATTCCTACCACCCTTCACTATAATACTGAACAGGAGCGAGAAGCTGTACAAGACGCATTTTCCAGCTTTTTGTATGGTCCCTAATGATGTCTTGCGGCCGACCGTCTTTTCTTCAAAGTTATTTTTCTATCTTTGAAGTCAAAGAAAAGCTTTCAAAGCTATACAGATTATCTAACCCAGCAGTGCCAAGTATGTTGCTGATAAGAACAATGACGTAATGGAGTCAAACTTACGATGATCACAAGTCGAAAATTGGGGTTTATCAAAAAAATCAATTTTTTAAGAATTCATTTGTTCTTATCAGCAACATACTTAGCACTGTTGAACTAGATAATCAGCAAAACTTTGGAAGGTTTTCGTTAACTTCGAAGAAAGAAAAATAACTTCGAAGAAACAACCCGCTCGCCGGGGATCATCAGGAAATATCACACAAACAACTGGAAAATGCGGCTTGTAGCTTCTCGCTCCCGTTCAATATGTTTATAATCAAGAATATTAGAGATACTTGCAGGTAGGTAGACAGCGTGAGATCCAGATTTTTGCAGTTTTATAATATGAAGCTTTCTTTTGAGCTGCAATTCCTTCCCGGCGAGGATGTTAGTGCGTGGGCCTTAAGAATCCTACCCAGCAGAAAGTATGGGAAAAGAAAGAGGTCTCAAAATAGGTCTTGTTAATCGTTTGTACATTCCGCACTCACTTTTGACTGTGCTCAGCGTGACATGAGTTTCTTGGAGAAGCACTACAAAGCGTCTATGGTCATCATGCGGTTGGAAGCAAAAGTAGAATAGATTTGCGTCCACGGTATACTTCGTGATTGCGCGGCTCTTACTGAAATGCTTCAAATATTGTGAGCACTTTGCGCTGGTGCTACCTGGGAATGAGCCGAGGTGCTTACAAACAAACCAGACTATTTCAAAGAAGGACGTGCTTTCTACCATACCGTCGAAGTACGAAAATCTTGCTGCTATGGATAGTGTTTGGCAACGGTGCTACGGTTCTTTGCATTTATTTCGCGCTTGTATTCCTGACCCATTCAGCAACAGATATAACATCGCCCAGCCTCGACCAGTTTCAGTGCAGCAATAATGTGCTTTTACAAAGGTGGTGGAATAACCTGAACATTAGCCTTTCGGCGTTACCAATCGCATCGCGATAAACCTGGATTTGATGATAGCTGCTCAATTATTTCGATGTCATTAGAGGATGTGCGATGGAAACGGATCATTCCTAGGTAAGGATGGCCCCAGCTGCTACCTCCCCTCAAAGTGAAAGTTACCTTCTGAGAACCCTCATCAAAACGTGGACTGGGAGGAGAGGGACGGAGAGTTGAAAAGACATTGTTGAAAGAACACAAGGCTATCTTTCCTGGTTCACTGCCAATCCAGATGGAACCACCTTTTGGATCAATATTGCGCTCAAATAGTTCACAGCTTCGTAATGTAATCTTACTTATATTCATGTTGGTTTTGGTTTCTTTTTTTTGTAAATTATAATTTTTTATTTTGAATTGTGCGATTCCCAAGGCCAGTCAGTTGCTTGACAAACAATTTTGGATCATGCTGTTTTCCGAACAAATAATATAATGAAGCCAACTGCACCATTCCACTGCGTAAGTCTTTTAACCCAAGTAAACAATTTGATGCTATATAAGGGCACACACGGGTATTTGCCCTAGTTAAGATATTCATCATTGTTACAGTGCTTTACTGATCAACAGCCCATGTATTTGAAAGTATCATATCTTAATACATCTCTAATTCCCAACATATATCTAAGAGGTTTCTTTATAAAGAACATACAGCTTAATATCACTGCAACATTATTAGCCTCCACTAAGCAACTCGGCCATGACTTACAAATTTAGTGATATCACTAGATCAACATATCCCAATGTGTGTGAGAAAAAGGATAGAACGATAGTACTGTGGACGATGAAAGTGGACTGATACGAAGGGCTGTCATCAATTCCATACATTATCGAGGTGCAACGGACGACACCGCATACGAATTCCTCTTTTCCTGAGCTCAGGTGACATTCAAAATTCCTCTTTGATGAAACAAACGAGGCCGCGCGTTTTCATGCTCTGCTCACGCGCGCGGTCCAGGCAGTTGGGTGCAGAATAGTAGGCCGGGTGGCAGCACTGCGCCAGCGCATTCGCAGACTACGGCGGCAAGAGCGTTGTAAACGCTATCTGCCGTTCCAGGCGGCCGTAGGAACCCATGACATGAGGCTGCACTTGCATGCTGGCAGAGAGATGAATACTTGAGCGCAACTGACCTCTTTCAGAAACACACGGGCCGATTTACGTCATTCTTCCCGAATTTTCTTTGCTTGTATGACTATCTTCCTTCACGTCGGCCGTAAGCAAATTTATTCCCAACATTTTCAGATCTGTTACGTTGGTCAGTACAGATCCCTGCGTTTGACTATGGTCAACAACCAGATAGTGTTCAAGAAGCTTCTGAGCAACCGCGATTCACCCGTGTGAGTATATCATGTTGTGATATCTAACAGTGTGATTTGTCTAGTGCTGTTTGTCTGAAATGTATACCATAGTTGAGGTAAACACAAGGAAAAAAACGAAGTGCAACAGAAGGGATACCAAAGAGAATACAGGTAGAGCTGTCGCCATAGTCCAATGACGGTCAGCATTCGCGCTCTTCTGCTGTCTGCGCCGCGAGCGCAGCCTCAACTCATGGGTTCTACCCACGCCTATTTGGCAGAAGATCAAACTTATCAAAAGGGCAGCGCAAAATTTCTACCGTACGACAAATAATCCCTCCGTAAGAACCTAGCAAACAATGATAACTAAAATGAGAGTTTCTTCAATAGAAAATACAGGTTTCAACATTTTGCCGGATAAGTACTTCGGCCCTATCGTACGAAACAACGATCATAGTGGTAGTGTTGTACAAAATGGCAGCGATTGAGATGTTTTTTGTGGGCGTGTCAGAAATGAAGACCTCAACGGAGAATCATGTGAGATTTATCTGCTATTCAATGAACTCACGGTACCACAGCACTAGCCTGCTATGCAGCATCCTAACAAAGATCTCAATTCTTTGCATAGTCAGAGTAGTACGCAGGCGAAGAATTGCAGTGCGCGCAAGAGATCTTGCGAGCGGTGTTTTTACTTGAATTACACACAATCGTTTGGTGAAAAAACGATGTGCTCGATTGTAAGCGCGAGAAAAGCAAAAACATCGTATGCAGCATGACCGACTGCGTCAAGCTTACGAATCTGCAACAGGCTGAAGATAAAAGAAGACCAAAAATAGAAGTTGAAGAATAAAACTGGAAAAGGAGAAGGCTTGAGATAATTTGGCAACTAACCGTTTTTTAAATCGTTTCTTCTCTTTAAGCTGAGTACTAACATTTGCTTGCTTGTTGTGAATTACTGACCGGTACCATGGCGCGCCTTTGAGCTTATTCAGACAAAATGAATGAATTACAAATAAATAATAAGTTTTTCACTTCGTTCTGAACGATGTATCATTCAAGCAATAATTAGCCTTACTCTCTAGAAAAGCCTGCTCACTTTGAGACACAAGTATAGGGTGGCCTACAACTGCTAATCATTCTGGATAATGGACTTCGTACATCGCTACTTTCAGCTTGCAAGATTTTCCAGGGTTGCGAAATCCATGTCGGAACTCCGGCCCGCTACCGTACTCCTCCCGACCAGTCAGCGTCCTCGAATACAGTATGGGCAAGACTTACACTACATCACAGCCACGTATGCATCATATGAGCTACCACTTAGGCGGCAGAGACTTGGTTACCACCCATCCCCCCCCCCTGGGGCCGGAATTCCACATAAATATGTGCAGCAAGATTTGCGTGACCGCTGTCTTTTTGATGATTTATTGATCGTAAAAAACAATAATTTCCAATGGCCGGGCAAGCCACTGCTTCCAGTTATGACGGCTAAAATTTTAATGTTCGCAAGGGGGTGGATGGAGATGTCGCAAGTACCTACCATGTTTGCTTAGATGAGTAAGAGATTTTTTGCATTCAAGTGGTTAAGGATAAAAATCAATCAATAAGTGATTACACATGACTAGTAAGCATGCCGTATTGTATTTACTGCTTGACCAGAAAACATGGTTGCTGTGCAGTAATTAATTTTTTCTCCCCTCCCCCCCCCCCGTCCCATTCCCTCCCGCCCCAGCTTCCCTTCCTGCAATCAGCCTCGTCCTCGTAAAATTCTGTCTCTAATGTAATCTAGCCCGACTTCTTTTGCTAAGTGCTAGGGAAAAGAAACGCGGCCCCTTACATTCTCACCAGGCCACAAGACACCACCCGTCACCAAACCCATCTATCCCCATTGCGCAAATTTTTTCCCAGATTGATGAAAAACGTGGAAAAAACGGTGCGGTCGTACCGCTGAGCTCCAGGCCCCATTCAAATAGATAATCTTTTTCCGGTGACTCCAGTAATAAAGCGAATGAGAGCAACATTTTTTACGATCACGCGGGTACCAGGCACCGCAATGGCGGGCCGACGAAATTTTTTTCCAACACCCCAACTATCGTATTCTCCTCAAATTTCTTCTGTCACGCACATGTGAAAAGAATTTTTAGTGGAGAGTAACGATTTGATACAGTAGCGAGTTTTAGAGAATTTGCAAACGTTGAGTATTTACGATAATGCTTCTCCCCCCCCCCTACCCCTCCCCCCTTCTCCTCCCCTACGTTTTTCAAATTTCGAAATTTCAATACGTCAATGCGTCAGTATGTGCTTTCTGAAACCTAGCATAAGAAAACTTCCGATGTTATTGAATGGAGCATGACCATACCGGGCTGGAGCTTAATGGCTGGCCCCTTTCTGGCGGCTGTTCCTTCCCTCCTTCCCCCCTCCCCCCCCCCTCCCCATTTTCTTCAGTAGAACCGTCATGAGGCGAAAATTTTATAGTTTGGAAATAATATAAATCTTAGCTCAATTTCTTAGTTTTACCCAAAATGGAAAAAAATTTTGCTAGTGAATATTGCCTATTTCTCTTTCCTAATTCCCATTCGTTAGCCTTACTGGAAAAGTTTGATAAAAGAAGCAACTGGAAGTCTTACCCACAATAACTGTCACAAAAGCTAGAGAAAGCCGTGATTTTGTGGCAGTTGTCCAGCGTGCGCAGTTAGCGTAACATAGAACTTTAGCATTCTTTTTTCAGAAGTGGATGGAAGTTGCAGCAAAAGCGAGATTACGGTAAAGAGAAGCAGGAACAAGAAGTGGAGAGTGTGGCACATGCGGTGAACTTCCTTAACGAAGGTGCTTGTGTCGTTCAGCAGCAAAAACTTAATTCCGTATGGAAAAAAATCAGCTGATAGCAAGGCATGTCAGTTTCTGCCCGACTCCACTCCTCAGAAAAAAGTATTGATTTCGTTTTGAGTTAGAATTATAAAGAAGACAAATGCGAATGACTCGTGTTTGTGAGCGATCGATAATCGATTAACTAACCCGATCTGGCCCTTCTTCACTATGAAATTTCTTCTAATAAATTCCCGGTTTCATACATCTTGTGACAAAGGCAAATCTCTGCTTCTGTGAGCACTCTTGTATCTATGTTAACAAGTTTTTTTGTCTAAAACAAAGAGAAACTTCAAAAACTTACTTCTTTGAGTTTCTGGAACTTTTTGTGTAAATAATAAAGGATTGTATAAGAACGAAGAAAAAGAAGCAGATGTTTTTGAAAGTAAAAAGGGAATGCATAATAAGTAAAAAGAAAAACTGATGAATAAAAAAAAGTAAAAGCTAAGCTCAGAAAGTTCATTAATTTTTTCCGGAGACTAATTCCGATAAGAAGCACGGAAGCGGAAGTTGTTAAGTACAATTCGTTGGAAATCTTTCTTCTTACCCCCCCCCCCTTCCTTCCCTCACCCCTTTCATTACTGACACCTATTATAACAAACCGATATTTTTGTATCGAAGTGAAACATTCTTAAAACATCAAGTTAAGTTTGTATATTTTTTGATTTTTTTCTATTTGAAGATAATTTTGATAAGTAGTTACCGAGAAACAAGGTAAACTCTATGATTTCTGGAGACAAATCAGTCCCCCCTCCCTTTACCCTTTCTTTCTGATATTAATCATAGTAGGCAAAAGCCGCAATCAGATGAATTTTTTTGACTTTTCGCCAACAATTTCGATTTTTCTCCCAACATTTAATCCAGTTTTTGAATTATCACAAAATAATATGACTTTAGATGATGTATACATTTAGCAGAAAGTGCCATTAAGTGGATCGCTGATAGGTTTGCTCTAATGTGAAAATGTGAAGATTTAAGGGTTTTGGCGCCTGATTTATAGCACGGAAGGCTGTTCGTGCAACTTCACGTTATTTTTTCGTGTCTTTTGTAAAAATGCGCCGACAATCTTGAGAAACGGGAATCTAACCTCTTTCATATGAGAATCTTTTTGTATTATGGCAGAAAAAGGCAGAAATTGCGGCAATGCATGCAATTAGGACATTAATTTTTAGAGAGTAAATTGAACTTTTTGGAGGACTTAGAAGACGAAAAGAATATCCTCGATTTAGATCACCACAAAACTTTCTTCTTCTGTAAAATCTATAATATTGAAATGAATTCATCCGAAGAAAAAAACACTTTATGAGCGCCCAAGCCACATCATTATTTGACTAAGACAAAAACTGGAAATAATTTCCATTGTTTTCGAATTCGATGCCATCCCCACCCGATCGATACAATTGTCGAAAATTGTTAGTTAGAAAAGCGTCGGTTTTTTCTATCAGCAATCGATCGCTAATTTCCTGGCTGAGAAGGGCTTTTCTGGCACTGCGTGAAGATTGGAAAAAAAACTTGCGAACTCTTTTCTGCCGTTTTGCAGCACAGGGGGTTTTAGCATTCAGGGTACTTTTATCCAAAATTTTACAAAAGTATTTGGAAGTCCCCATAACCTATGGTTAAGGGGACTTCCAAAAAAAAGAAAAAAATGGTATTCTCATAATTCTAGGATAGGGCCTACTTAGAATATCACGTTTATAGAGAACATTTAGCATAAATCTAAAAACAACGGACTCTGTTAAAATTATGAAAAAAAATTTGATTTCGTAATTTCTCCTCCACCTCTGAATTCCAAAGTCCAGATAACAACCTTTCGTTTCGCTCTAAAGCAACGAAGTAGGAACGTTTTTTCCAAAGTTTTCTCGCTCTGATGACAGGTCACGTGTTGTCTATTACTTTTCAGATTTCAAAAAAAAGCCAAGACCCTAAAGTCGTAGAAAATCTGTATAGTAAGAAGCTTTGGATCATTTGATAATGTCGTTTACTTTGAAGGACCTGAAAAAGTTGAGGACGGGAAGGAGAGTAGTCAGAGACTTATAACAGAACACTGCATTAATTCTACTCATCTTCAATTTTTCTAAAAAATACTGCATGTTTTCAAGAATGTTTCTTTCAAAGCCATATTAGTCCGAATTATTGCAAAGACAGGAACCAACCTAGGAATATTTTTATGAGGTAGTGAAAAAAAACTGTTTAAGCTACCTACATGAAGAATCTTGCCTTTCTTCCTTATGCTATTTCCGAGAGAAGTCTTCTTATCTCATGCAAACATGACGTCATGTTAATTTTGTACAGTATTTTTTTCACATTCCTTGTTAGATTAAACTCAAATGCTAATTTTTTTTCCTAATTGGAGAGAATCTTTGCCACAGTGCAAATGCACGAGCTGTTATATTGTTTGCGCCGAAGGAAGAAAAAATGTGACGAAAAAAAATAGTCCGATATGTAACAGAAGACCATGGAATAAAGCCTATGTAAGAGTGACGTCATGAGAGTGTCGAAATGTAAATTTGGAAAGGAGTGAGGTGAGGTGAGAGAGAAGGGAATGCGATTCGAAGAGAAGAGGGAGAAGAACGAGCACAGGGTAGTGTCGCGGGGACTGAAGGGGTTTTTCGCCGGCAACACACGGGGTGCGCAGACAGTGAAAGAGAACGAGGACGCTAAATAAAACTGCCCGTGGAAACCAGGCTAGCTGTTCGGTAGACAGCGCTAGAAGTGTAGAGTGTGCCGTACGGGCAGACGCGTGGAAAAAAATCGAGAGATCTGGTCCCATAGCGGAGACGCGAGACGACGAGAGCAATGGAAAAAGCCGAAAGCGGCCGAAAAAACCGGCGGCCGAATCGATGCACGGCCGATCCGAGAAAAAAACCCCCATCGCCGACCAACCAACCAGCCGTCTTATTCGTGTGATAAACTCCCCCTTCTTAGTGTTCCATTTGGACACACCGAGCACCACCAGTGCACCCCCGAGGGGGTCAAATAATGGAGGGGAGGGGAGTACGGTAGGAGGAGACAGGTCAACGAGGTCACGGGCGATGAGCATAGTTTACAAGTTGGAGCGACAGCGGCGGCAATAGAGTGAGTCAATGCGAGTTTGCAGTGGAAAGAGTCACATATCAAAGGGATTTTTTTCAAATTTTTGCTAAAATATATCATTCAGCGTTTTTCAAGAAACACTTTGTCCAAATTTCCGTTTCAAAGAAAGTATTTGTATAGCTAAGTATTTTAAATTTTCAAGAAATCTTTCTCAAATTTCCCGTTTCAAAGAAGTTATTTGAGCACTCAGTATGTCCGCTCGATTTCTGAAAAAAACTTGTACGAAATTCCCGTTTCAAGAACGCTATTTAAGCAACTCAGGATCTGCTTCTCACTTTCAAGAAAAGTCTTCAAAATTCCCGTTTCATACGGTTTGTTAAAACAGCATCACCGCTCCATAAGGAAGAAATGTGTTGCAGTTTCAAAGTTTTCGTGATTTTTGAAAAAAAACTTACACTAAGTTCCCGTTTCAATGAAGTTATTTCAGCAGCTCAGCACCAACTCCAACTCTTGAGAAGCGCTCCAGTCATCAATGGAAAGGAATAAAGTGCCGTTTTTTCTACCCATCAAAGTTTTTCAGTTGTAATCTTCTTAGAAATCACTAACTCATCAAAATGGAATAAATTTTTCTTATGCTAAGTAAACATACCCCATCCAATCAAAACCTCCCAGCACGATGGAGGAAAACTTCACCGAACACAAAAGATTTTCAAATCCATATGGTTTTTGCTTTTGTTTGCTTCACCTGACGAAATGTTCAACATCGTAAAGCCAGCCCTCAACGAGAATCCATTCCTCGACGCAGAAAAAGAAAAAAATTCTTTCCAGCACACATACACACTTGCATAGTTCGGCGTAGGTGGCCGAATTTCAAATCGATAACCACAAAAGTTTTTCTATGAAAGAAAAGTCAACCCTAAAGACACGCGTGTGTCTCGATAGTCTCTCCACTATCTAGAAAACGTGAAAAATGATAGTTCTTTGCTTTTGCGTATCGTTCCGGAGCTACTTCACGTTTTTTTTCGCTCTGGAAAGAATCAAAAACTAATCTGATTCTGAAACTAGTCCTGCTTAGCAGAGTGTGGCGATTCAGAAAAAAAAGAATCCTCATAGATAATTTCAACTATTTCCCAACCATACCATTACCTTTCGAGAACTTCTTCCCAGCCTCAACTATTCTCTACTTTCAACATTTCTGCAGTTCATTCATCCAAATAACATGCCGAACTTTTGCTGAAGCAGTAAAGAATTTCGGAAAAGCTTTGGGAAAAAGCAAAGGCTCGAAGAATGGAGACTGCGCGTTCTAAGCGCAGTTCTCTTAGGCTCGCATTGTCGATAGTGAAGAAAAAGGTTCTGCAGAATGCGCAGCATAAAAATAAAAATACATAAACGTATCGATTTCAGTCTTGGCAAAGTAAAAGCCTAATAAAAAGATTTTACTCTGCATTTTGAATTGATTAGAAGAATCTTATGCTTGTAAGAAGAAAATATGAATTTTTTTCAAATCCGCTAAATCTACACTACGAAAGAACAACGTTTTGATGGGTTCATTGGTCACCTAAAACACAGCTCGGAAATCGAAAGAAAATTTGAGATCAGCCGCGACATAATAGATTTTTTTTATTTTACTGTAAGGGGATGCTCTTAAAAAAATTACCTGGTAATTGTAGGAATATAAGGAGAGCAAAAACCAATGTCATTCAAATTCCTAAAAAGAAAAAATTCTGCGAAAAATATGCCTATTGGTTCAAGCACTGTAAAAAATATTTTGAGAATGTGACTCTGATTTTGTGCCAGAGAGGTTTTTATGGTTAACCTTTATTGCCTAACGATTAAGAAGAGAGCACATGAAAACTATTTTAAGAATAAGAAAATTTTCAAGGACATTCTATATAAAGTATATTTTGAAAAGAGATAGCTTTTGGCTAAAATTGCAAAAAAACTGCTCCATAAAACCTAACCAAACTCTCTTTACTTTTCCTTTTCATAATGGTGCATGCTATGAGCAAATCACTAAACGCAATTGCAAGAAAAAATGTCTCACATTTATCTTATACTACGTCAAGCAGTAAGTTTTTCTTGTTTTTTCCCATCGGCAGCAGGATTTTTCATCCTTTGAGTAAAGCAATCGAAAGGTAAAGATTGAGACAAGTTTCAGTTTTTGAAGCTGATTCGATTTTTGATATATTAAACTTACCATGACTGAAAAAATGTGAACGACTCTTTTGCGCTCTTCTCCTCGAGACAATTTTTTGATAAATTAGCCAAGTTGTACTTCTAAAAATCAAATATTCAGGCTTGGAAAACAACACATCGTGGGCACTTCTAGGGCTCTAACAACTTTCAGAGACGGCGCCTACAAATTTGTTTACATTTTTCTTTTCTTCTTTTCTGTTTGATTAGTAAGTTTTAATAAGCTTATCTCCTACATGACAGCACCGGTTTGACCAAAAAAGCCCAAAAAAAAGGAGTAAAAAATTGTCTAAAAAAATCTAGAAATCTTTGTGTGCTACAATTAAAATACTATTCTGATCATCTTTGCTCATCAATGCAAACTGCATAGGCAAAAAAATCTTGGAAAGAATCAGAATAATCAATCAGTTGCAGTTCATTATTTCGAATCCCTTACCCTTACGGAGTTTTTTTTGTCCAAAATTTTAAAGACTATCAATAAGAGTCAGAAATAGATTTGCTTCTTATGGATAGGTATAAAATTTGAATCAAATAAAGATTTCTGAAGTGTAACCATAACTAATACAAGCAAAGATATTTAGATTATTTTATGAGAACACAAAATATCATCACTTCGTTTCGTTCCTTCCCTATACGGGGTTCAACATGAGTCTTAGGTCTTTCCCGGATTTCCTCAGTATGGAAGGAAGACCTAGAAACATGTATACTTATTTGTGATTAGATGTTTGTATTAGCACGAAAAATCACGCGAAGTTCAAAAATCTTCGGAGATAATTGTAAGAAAGACTGTACTTTGTGCGCCACACTTAGACAAATATTGGAATTTTTTGAGGATTTTTCACTAAACAATTTTATTTTGCTGCGTTAAGCGTAAAAAACACCAAATTCTCTGTAATATTAACATAACAATCTTCGCATGTAATGCAGTAAAACCAAACAACCACGTAATTATTAGCATCAAATCTCACAACTTGAAAAAGACAAATTGTTGAACAAAGCTTTTTCAGGTAGTGTCACATAACAAACATGAAACCCGTAATTATTGCATCGTTTAAAGCATGTTTTGTACCTATAAAAAGTTATATAGCTTTAGTGTGAAACTGGAATTGAAAAGGAATTTCGAAACTATATAGAAGCTGTTCTTGAATATGAAATGTTCTATTATGTGTTTTATTTGTCTATCTGGAAGTCCACCTGAAGCAGACTGATTCGGAAAATTTGCTAAGTATATGAACAGCGGGTTTATTTTCAAATTTGCATAATTTCCTCATTTTGCGTCAAGATGAGAAAATTCCCTGGACTGAGGGTGCTATAAACCAATGAAGTTTGCGGAATCGTATGAGTCTCCGCTTGAGCAATGGCTTGGTAAAAGTCTTCCAATCACCATCCATGTAAGAAACCCAGGTACCCAGATTTTTTTGAAAACTGCGCTCAAGATAAAAAATGAGGTCCTGGTACATATAAAAAGTCCGTTTTCCAGTGCTACAGTATTTGCTAAGGGAACTCGTTCAAACAATTCTGGGCAAGTAACGGACTTTGAGAAACCAAGAAATTCCTGGTTACTGTAGAGGAAGTTGGGTTCTTTGGCCGTATTAGATCATGGCTTAGTAAAGGCTTCCCGATTAGTTACCACTTAGGAAATCCACTTGCCCAGGTTTGATTAGGAAGCACTTAGAGCAACAACGTAGGGTTCCTGGTCATTCCGCTGACCCCCAGGCGCAGCCCTGCTGGTTGATGTTCTCCCTGGGCCGAGAAAATGGTCCTTAAACCGGCGAGCGCAACCCCAATCGGCGCGCGCTCGGACGACTTCCTTATCGTTCGGCGCGGGACCCCACGACCCTCCTCCCGCATTGTGCATGCTATCCAAAGCAAAAATTACAGACGGCAAGGTCTTCGTGCCAGGGGATCCAGCTTTTCATTGAAACTCTCGTCCGAGCTGCCTTTTGAAAACTGAGTACGCTCCGAAAAAGCTATTTTCGCCCGTTACAAAAGTCAAGGGGTACGGGTCGAAAAGGCCCAAAAAGATGGAAATGCAAAATCTGCCGCGACACTGTCTTTAAGGAAAATGAGTAGCATTCGGAAAGACTATAGGATTTTCTTATCAACTACACTACTCTCTCTTCCACGAGGAAAATTGAGCATACAGTCTCTTCTTACTCTTACCTTCAATCATATACCTCTTCTTCTCCTCTGCCCCCCCCCCTAAACCTTCTCCAAGCAAATCTTTTCATCTACAGCAATTATGATTTCCCTACTCTACAGTCTCTATTGATTCAGATGCTAGTTCTTCTGTTGGCATGGTCTGCAGCTACGGCAGATGGTAAAGAGCAAAAATATACTTTTTCGTACCATATTCACCTCTAATAGCTCCGACTATCGATCAAAGTGAAAAAGTAACTAAGTATCCAATGCGGCTCTTAGGAGAGAAAGCGCTTTTTCCCAAGGTACTTGGCAATTCTTCCATTTGAAAGATTTTTACGAAAAAGAACCGCACACTGGAACCGCTGCCGGAGAAATTTTGCTTTTAAGAATGGTTTTTACTAAAAGTAATGCAGAGCAATTCTGCTTCAGTAATTCAGTAAATTTGAAGCAATTACGTGTGTTTCAGGTTTAGAGTTTCAAAAAAAATGAAAAAGATGGGCTTAGTAAATTGTGCGATTGCAGACACAATAGTCTTGCTAGTATTGTATTATAGATGAATTAAAAATTGCCATGGTGATGAAATAAATTATTTCATGACTTCACTTCATCTATAAATACGTCTTTTCTCCCAAGATGATAGAGACAGCGAAAGGGTTCTAGAAGGTGAAGGACAGGGGCTGTCAAAGCGCTCTCTGAAAAGGAACGTTTTTTAAGTATCTACAGTAATCTCATTTGTTCGAACATATAAGAACACCTACAGTAATATTTGCAGTTTCAGGACCCGTAAAATAGTGATTTGTCGAGTACAGCTCCCGAGGATTTTCTACAATAAATGAGCACTTTCACCGTAATATTTCTCGTGTTGCTCACGGTAGGTATACCGTAGGTGACGTCTTCATTTGTGAAATTTCTTGTGAGCAAATAATCAAAGTTTTCTAGGCATATAAGAAACAGAAAGGATAGAATATCTTTGTGGGAGTAAAAGCTCGCAAAACATCTGAATTTCTTTATCAGGAAATTATAGTACCCTAATTTCACGCGTATAAGACGCACTTTTTTCGATTTTTTTTGAGCGAGCCGCTCAGCCCCTCTTATTGGGGAAAACGAGACTTACACCGCACAATACTTTCAGGCAATATGCACAGTATATTGTTTTTTGTTCGCGAAGTCCTTTGAAATATCTGTGCTGTTCAATTTTAGAGAAAAATCCCCCGCATAATATAAACATGAAATTAGGTAGTACGGTTTGATCAAGACTTTGAAGATCCACGGAAGCAATACTTGGACTTCCTTAAATTGCTTCTAAGGAATCTCTTGAAATTCTTGGAAAACCAAAACTCGTTTGTCTATGCTCTGTATCACCAGGATACTGTAGTTGTACGGTATCGGCGAAACTCTGCAGATCTAAGGAAACAAAGTTCTAAGCACTTTCGTCAGTTCAATGAACCCCAACTTTCTCAAAATTATCGAAAAAGTCGAACTTGCTCATTTTTTTCCAGGATACGGTATAGTACTGCCAAAACGTTGTACATTTCGGCAATGAAATGTCTCCAATTCCTTGAAATTCTCAAAAAAACTTCTTAAGCTGGAGGTCTGAAGGAACAATACTTGAACTTCTTTCAGTGGATCTTCGGTCTTCATATCCACATTCTATACATTCAGCATACTGTAGGAGTACTGTATCGGCAGAAGTTTGAAGATCTAAAGAAACAATACCTGATCCTTACGAGGGTCCATTGCCAGCTCTCGTAATTTCCTCGAAAAGCAAAACTCAACTTTCCACTACATCCTCAGGATAGGGCAAAGGTACTGTACCACAGTTAGAGGGGTTCTGAAGCAAAGCACTTGAACTGATCTCAGATCCCCTTAGAACTCTCAAAATAAGATTTGCTTGTTAATGGTGGAAATTTTTTTCAAAAAAATTAAAAATTGCAGTCAAAGTTTGAACAATGAAAGAAGATATCATATCTACACCACGAAACTTTAACCTTCTTCCAGTAGCAAATTAGGGCTCATCTGTCCCCCTCCCACGTCTTCTATATATTCCTCCCTTCACTGCCTCCATATATGTAGGCCTCATAACCACCACCATATATGCCCCACACAGACACCGATAACTGCCACCCATTGGGGGCCTATGTTTGACTTTTTACAGTCCGATGCATTGCTAGTTGTGTGTGTTGTGTGTGTCTCTGCACATTCTGTCTGTCATTCGATAAATACAGGTTCCAAAAACCCTTAACCGTTTTTAGCGTCGTAAAACCGGAATTGAACGCGGTTTTTTTCCCGCCCGCACATACCCCGCTCTCCCAACACCAATCCTCCAACTATAAAATAACGTCCCAACACACACACAGAATAACGCGTTTATATTAACATTCCCTTCCGGAAAAAACAAGCGGGGCCCCGGGGAAAAACCAACATGCACAGCATTGATGTGTGTTGATAGCATTTGATGGTTCAGTGATGCGCTGCAAATGAGTCATTATTCTCGTTGCTTCTTGTAAAAAAGTGGATTTTTCAGGCAGAAAAATTTACTATGGCAATCTGTAGATTTCCCGCTAACCATAAATTAATTTTTATGGCTCCATAAGTCCTGAACAGAAAGCTGCCATAACTTATGAATTTTTTAGCTGCTCATTGTGACCCGAAAGGGTCAAAAAGCTTCATTTTGATTGGTTTAGATCAATTTAAACTAATCAAAAAATTACATATTACTAATTGTAAAAAGAATAGTCGGCCTAGGCGGTTTTGAAAAGTAACCTTCAGCCAAACGTTTACTCTTAGGGTTAAAAAATCTATGGTATACTTTATAGAAAATTGCCAAAGCCTTTGAGCAAAAAAGCCTAAGGAATGTCCAAATCTCCAGCATAAATTAACGTCAGAAAATCACATTTACATTACACCGTATCCTTTTATCACCCCTTAGCAATCTGTACTTTTCTTTTTTTTTCTTTGGCCCATGAGTGTTGTCAAATGGCAGCTCTGACGATGCTCTTGGTAGAAAGAAAGAAGAAAACATAAGAGCTAGCGATGCCTGGGGAGAAACTGGAAGAAAAGACTTTACAGATATTGTTGAGAGTGTTTGGATATTGTCACAGAATGATTTGCACGGAAAAGATTACAGTGCAGTCCCAATGAAAAGTGTAGACTAGACAAGTTAAAAAAAAACTCTCAGAAAAGAGCCGGGGGGGGGGAAGAGGAAATCGCTTTATTCCTCTGAAAGTTGATGTTGCACAGTAATCTGAACAGTATTAAATTCTGATCCTACTGTCGGTTAGGAATGAAAATATCATCATTAGATAAGTAGCTTTGAAAAACGGCTTTTGAACGCCGATAGTACCGTAAACAGTATCGGGCAGTACTTCTACGGTAGCCAGAGTAAAAGGAAAAAATTCATTTCATAAGTTTGCAGAAATGCTTTTGAGAGAAAAAACAATGTTGAAACGACCCATTTTTTTAGATCCCTTCAAGGTTCCCGGACAGATACAGTACGCCTACAGTCCAGCACAGTGATCCTGTAATCGTCAAGATAGAAAACTTGAAGTTTGTAAACATGCTTTTGAGAGAGAACATTTAAAAAGAGGGAGTTTCGGTCATGATCTTCGAAACTTGTTAATGGCTAGCCCTGCTACAGTAAACCTACAGTGTCCAAAACTATGGCGTTAGTATTTCTTTGTTTTTTCGACGAATAAAGCATTTAGGGTACTATCTGGGGGAGGGGGATCCACCAAGGATGTGATTTGCAATATATTTTTGAGGATGGTGATTTTGTCGTATGTTTCCGAAGTCGACAGTACACTGATCCTAATGCACCACAAGATAATCCTATAGTCATACAGTAAGCCCACAGTAGCCAATTACAGTTAAAACATAATTAATTGCTTAAGTTTGCAAGAATGCTTTTGAGGGAGAAAAACATTCAGAGGCAATTCTTAAGATCCTTTCGAAAGCTGTTGTGGTACAGTAACTCTACAGTATACTACATAGTAATCGATCATCGATAAAAAATTTTTATTATTGGGCTTTCAAAGGGTTCTGAAACATTTGACGAGGTAGTCAGCGTTACAGTAATCCTACTGCAGTAGTCCTACAGTAGTCCTGAGAAAGCGGAGCATAGGTTTTTCTACTTTTCGGATAAATAGAGCATTTGAAGTGGTACTGGCTGAATCTACCGGTGGTTATGATATCGAATTTAATACAAATTTACAGGAAAAACAGCAGTTGAAAGTCATATTCTTTGCATTTATTACGGTAGTCACTAATTTGTGTAAGTTCACACAGAAACACATTGCAGCTAAAAATTTTGCAGTAATTTGCAGCTCAAATGACCTTTTTGAAAAATGTTTTTTAACCAGATTATGGGCTTGTCTTGCTTTTCTACGACTTCAAAAAATAGATGTCGCGGGCCGAAAATCTTTTTGGAAGTTAGCATCTTCGCCCTTCCTGGCCCCGCTTTGCAAGCTCATCAAGTAATATTCGTTATGCCCATTCAAAAAAAGGATAAAATCAAACCTGAACCCGATGAAGTGGAAAATTCATCCCATATTGCAGCTGCAAAATGCATATTGTGGATGGCCGGATGGTGTCGGTAGAATCATGAAATTGTTCGGTGCTACATAGACTGGGAAGCGGGGAGAAACCAGATTTACCTGAAAAAATCGTAAAAAGCATCGTTATTATGGGGAAACTGCTTCGATTTTATGAGATTATGGATTGTACCTCGTTCCAATACACAGCCAGCGCCATTGCACTCACTTTTTTCTTTTCGAATATTTTGTCTGGACGTGAATTTTCGGAAATTTCCAAGGCTCTTGCAGTTCTTGCCGTTCTTTTCCGAGAAAATGGCTTGAATGCTAGGCTATAGAGGAGATTCATCGATTTGCAGAACGACTAGTCGAAGGGGCAAAACCAGCGCTGCTGGATTTTTTGTCAAAGCTAGTCATCGTCATGCAAAATCCATTCGAAATAGCTATTATAGAAAAATCTCTCTAGTCCCAGGAACTGGACGAATTTTCCGGTTCAACGCGGTTTTTCCTCACACTTATCCACTCATATTTACTTTGTAAAATAATATTTGGAAGGTTTTGCGTCAAAACGACAGCTGCTGGTAAGATTCGTCGAAAAGAAGCAGGGCACAAGCATCATGTGCGCTCTTGGTTTTATTATTATATAAATACACTTCACGTGTATGGACGGACAGAATGGAGCACTTGACGACTAAAAACAAATCGATACTTCATGTAAACACAAAATCGGCACTATCCGGGGTTGTTTTTCGCTTCGGGACAATCGATTTGAGTAAACAATTCATGCGCATGATTCTGAATTCACATCTTCGCCACCTACCCCTCCTCCCCGTCGCCGCGCCTCCCGACAGCTACCGTGCCTCGCGTTTTTGCATTACGGTAGCGCCGCCACCCCCAGCGCCCAGAGCCAGTGGGAGTGGCCCCCTGAGTGCAAGGGGCGGGGCCTCTCGATGGCCACGCCCCTGTTTTTGCAGCCCACCAACCCTCGGCTGGGGCGGCAGTCGGGCTGCTTATGGCGCGCCAATCAGTTCGATGCCTAAAAAACGCCGCATGCAGAAAAATGAGCGAGCCTGATGTAGTGTTCGAGGACATATTGACGGTAGCGGGGTAGGGGAGCGGAGGAGCGGGGGGGGGGGTTGAAGGTTAGAAATTGCGAAAGAAATGCTCAAGAATTCCGAAGCGATCGAATATCGATTGGCAAGTAAGGTTAGTAAAGCCTAAATTCAAATACAATAAACCCCGACATAGTGATTCACATTCTTTACTAATCGATCAATTATTGATTGATTGATTACCTAATGGTTAGTCAATAGTGACGCAGCCCAAAATTGTGGAAGAATTCAAGGGTTTTTTTCTGCAAAATCATATATTTTCACAATTTTTAAGATCGTTTTATTTTTCACCTAAGCAGCTCTAGTTTGTAAGAGAATTTTCCAACAAATTTCCACGGTGAGAGGCATATTGTCCCCGCCCCCATTTTCCGTTCCTCAAAAATTCTCAGCTGCAAAAATTGAATTTTTGACGGAACCTGAAGTCTCAAAATTGTCCACTTTAATTTGACATCCCACTGGACAGCTCTAGCTTGGTAGAAAATTGAAACTATACAACTTTTACAGTGATAGGCTATGCTATCTCTCCCCCGTTCTCCTTCCCCCCCCCCCCCCCTCCCAAGAAGCTGCAAAGTTAACGCCAAATAATAGGACAATCAATCAACAGCAATTTCTCCGCACATAATGCTTCTCTTCTTCCCCAGCAGAATTCTAGCTTGCACCAGAATTTTTTCCCTCTGGAAATTAGCTGAAATTGAAAAATCGCTTGATTGCTAGATAATTATGTGTGCTGCAAAAGTGGCACCATAGCTGCTGAACTTTTCAAAACTTGTTTTCATTTTTCTGCATAATGAATAGACGGATTTTATAGGGAGAATCTAGCAATTTCTAGTTCCGGTATTATTCGGTTTCAGGTTCAGGTCGTATGGCTTTTAGTGGCTCGACACACAAGCTAGAGATGCTTTTTGCCGTGGAATGGGTAAGAAGTCGACTTTAACGAGGTGCAGACGCAGAATGACGGATTTTTAGGCGTATAGTCGTTTGAATCAGACGATTCGCCGTTTTTATGGTGGTGAATAAACTTTTCCATTTATGGAAAGATTATCAGCTATGTCATAGCAATCTTATCACTTGCACGATAGACTGCGCATTATTTTATTAGTTTCAGAAAGTTTTAATTGCAGGCAGATGAGAAATGGGCATACGGAGAACAGATTTACATGTTCGTAGCTAAGACTTGATTTTTTTTACTGTGCTGTTCGATTTTTTCATACTCTTATTGACAAAAATATTCAAATACAGTTCAAGAACGTGATATGCTACTCTCTATTTAATGTGATATATTAAAAAAACGAGAAAATGGGGCAAATGGAGAACGTATTTATGTACTCGTAACTAAGATTCAATTTTTTTACAAGGCAGCTCAAATTTTTTTCCAATTTATTCGTACTGTGACTGCTACATGATTTAACATTTTCATGTACATTTAGAAATGGGACCCCAATCTATTTGGTGTAACATATGAAAGGCCGTTTTTTTTATTTAGGTAATTTAATAATTACAATAAATTTGGTCCAATCTGCGTGGCATAGCAACTTTGGGCGTCACTTTCTTACTACGAAACGGAAATCACCCATGAATTTTACATATGAAAAATTTTTGTCACTACATCTGTCCCAAGTATCTCTGAACTTTATTGAAAAATAATTCCATTTCTTTGACAAAACTTTTGTGGCCACAATTATCATGCCTTCAAACCTTTTTTCGCGGTTTTTCCTTTTTTGTCATAGAACAATGGGTAATCAACATTTTAGATTTTGTTATTTCGTTAATGTAGTCTCCCCCCCCCCGCGGCTCTCAAACGGGATGAAGAAAGATTTGTGGTTTGCAAGATCTTTTTACCATAGTCCGTCAGGGCTTTCTAGGGCTTCTATTTTCTGGAAATCTAATACTGAATGAGGGAAAATTTTCCATTTTCTACTTCGCAGAAAATCGTTACCCTTAAGTCCAAGTATTTTCTAAATTTCGATTACGCATTCCCTGTAGAAAAAAAAACAGCACAGAACTAGAAAATGCAGAGATTTCTCTTATGCACGCGGAGTTCTACAGTATCTCATAGGTCAAACGCAAGGAATGCTGTAGATCAAGGCAACTGGCGTAGATCAAGGCGAATACTGTAGTTGACTTGATCAGCTGCTGTGAAGAAAACAGCAGAAACATAAGGTATTTCTCATTTCTTACAATTACCGTAATCCTTTGCCCCTTTTTCCCACCTTAATCACAAGCGCCCATACACCAGAAAGAAACGAATCGTGCGAATGTAGCAAAAGCGCAGCGTTGTGCACGAATTTTTGCCCAGTATCCGCGCGCTAAGCTTCCTGTGTAATTTTGTCCGAAATTTCTTACTGCGCATGTGCACCCGCTCCTTTCAAGTGGTTTTTTTTTCTGCGAAAATTTGTACGAATTGCCGCTGGCGCAACGCGACGCGCGCATGCGAAAGGCGTCGAAAAACGTGAAGCGATCAGTCAGTGCGAGTTTGTTTGGTGAAGAGTTGCGTTTTCTATGCGAGTGCGTAAAGAAGCGGCTCGACGGAATAATTGACGCCACCGCGACGCGCGCGGACTGGCGCACGTGGCGGTGCGGAGACGCAAACGAGCGCGGCGCGGAAAAAGTCAAGGTTTTATGCGCGGACACGCGACACAACCGCCGCGCCACCACCACCGCCACCGCCACCAGCGCCGCGCCCCCTTCGTTCCAGTTCGAAACAAACCGCTCGCGCTCGGTCACACGGCCCATATAGGGACAGAAAAAACTTTATGCTATAACTCTTATGTATAGATAAAGGCGAGTTTTATTGCATAGTTTTCGTTTTCACACTTTTCTCCTTGGAATTTTCCATGGCAGGAAATCCTTTTTCTAAATGCTATAACCATGCAGGAAAAGGCGAATTGCTTATGCAGAAATTTTGGAAAACTAGACTGGGTTACGTGACAAGTGCTGAAAATCGTCATGCGGATTTTGCAGCGCTTTTCAGTGCCATTTTTGTTCACTGTGTCAATATGGGGCTCTCGACGTCATCGCATTATTTTTATGCAAAAATGGTTACCATCGAAATGTTAGAATGTGGAGAAAATAAAAATATAATAAGGAAAATAATCATTTTATATGGAGCAGAGTTCATCGGTAGATCTAACGAAAGTTAAGAAATGTACGCAAAAAAGGAGGATGATTCTGTTCCGAAAATTTTGTGTTATAATTGGTGCATGAATATTTTGCGGTCAAATTCAAAACTGATGAAAGGTTAGGTAAGAGTTTGCGAATAAAATAATTTTTCGCTGTCGGATTGGGTTAATCCATTTGCGATAAGATCAAATTCAATTTTTTCAAGTTACTAGAAGTATAAAATCAACATTTTTGAGAACAAATTTTGTACCCCTTTAAAGGATGTTTTGAAGGAAATACCCCATGACTTTCTTGGAAATGAATTTTTCTTTTTTTTAACGACAAGTCCAGTATATTTTATGAATTGTATATGTCCCCACCATCACGCAGCCCTTCACTCTACATACCTCGTCTTGTGGTGTCAGAAGAAAGAGACCGGTCTTCAATGTTACCGTAAAAACCTAGTCACTATCCAGAAACTTTGCCTGAACAAAAAAGCCACGCTGAAGAAGAATTCACATCCAGATTTCTGGATCTGCTCTTTTTTGAAGTTTTAAAACACTAAGGATCTTCTTGAATTGGTTTCTAGATTGTGAAGAAAAGAGTAGAATCTAAATGAGATAATTTTTCTTATCTTGAGTGCAAATTTTGATCAGTTATCGTCGAAATAAATCAGACATACTCTTGTACCCAACTATTCTCCAAGACTATATAGAAGATGAAAAAAAAAACAGTTTGTATTGTAAAGTTAGAAGCTCAGGAAAACCTTGATTCATTTCAACCGCGCTTGTCATACTTTCTTCATTTTTTTCGATAAACCTGGAAAATTTGACGCGTGATGTGTCAGATGTCTAGTTATCCAACTTGGATGTCCGGCAAATCTCGAAAGCTTTTGTAGCAAATTATTGGATATTTATAAAGAATTTCCAAGGAACATTAGCATATTCGCATTGTATAAGTTTCTCATGATATTCTCAAAGCACAATTCTTGCCATATGTGGCATCATTTTTACTAGAACTTTATACTCTTTCTCAAGAAATGGTTAACCCGTATTCGCTGACAAAACTTAAAGAACGTATTCTACGAATTGACAGAAGAATGCTTTGTCACTTACGCACACACATTTGAGAAATTATTTTTTCAAAGAGTTCCAAGCCCAGAAAAGAGAGCCTGTAAACTTCTACAGAAAATTCTAGGAGCAGTCCGTATCGTACAGACTTGTTGTGGTTCTACAAAAAAAATTGAAAAAGTTGAGCTGAACAACATATACAACGCCTAGGTTCGAAAAAAGGAACATTAAGGTTATCAGTAGCACGGTTAAAAAGTTCCGTTTGCGGATAAACAGAAAAAAGGAGGACTCTACATCTCCTCAGGAATCTAGTACACAGTTTTATGAAAGCCCAAGTCCCACAAAAAGTGAAGTTTCGAAATTTTTACAAAAATCAATACTAATCCCAATTCGTAGGAGTACTAGTGAATCTACTGAAGGTATATCCTTGCGAAATAAATCTTTCCCAAATAAGGAAAAAAACATCTTGCACGAACATACACACATTCCACCCCGTCGTTCTCGTCGATTCAATCGGCCTTGCAAACACACACACAAATGCGATAAATGACTAGAGCATCAAGCAAGGGGTAGCTGCAGTTTTTGAGCACATCGAGAGATTCATGTCATGGCAGCTTTGATGGCGGCGCCATGCAGCCGGGAACAGTCGGGGAGAAAAAAAACTCGGGGGGCGAAAAGAATCAAAAGTCACATATCAGAGAAATCAATATGTTCCTTGAGAGAAAGACGAGTCGAAAAAAATGAACTGAAGAAGAGAAAGTAGTGATCGCAAATTTATAAACGTCAAAAATGGAAGGTTCAATAGAACTAATCGATAATCGATTTATTAATGGAGAAAAAAGGGATTTGAACATGTAAATGATGCATAAGGACCAGCCCCCGCCCGTAGATCAGCTGATCGGGGATCAATGAGCTCAGTGCGACGTCAGTGTCGGTACACGAGAGTGGGGGCGCTCCAGAGAGAGCCGGCCTGCCCCGGCTTGCAGGGGTGTTCGGTTCGTCGCATGACGCGCGATGTGCGGCGTAAAAACGTCGCGCGACCGCTCGCCGCGTAAAAAACGCGCGCTCGCCCGGCGAAAAAGCGCCGAGCCGCTTTAATTGTGCGCGGCAAAAAGCGGCCGAGCGCGAAGCCGCCCGCGACGCGCCGCGCGGCGCAGCGAGTCTCTGCCGCTGCTGCAGCCCTGGAAAAGCTCCCAGAACGAGCGAATTTTTGGGTAATTATAGGTTTTGTAAGGGGATGAACGATAGCCCTGCGGCTATGAAATTGCTGCAGGGGAAGAACTAGTGTAGTACAACTTGTAATGGAGTAATAGGATTAGTAGGTGAAAATTGCAGTTTGATTACGGTAGCCGGTTACAATAGTATTTTTCATGACTTGGGAGCTGCAAAGATTTGAAAACATAAAAATTTTTGCCAGAAATATCCTGATTCCAAATGAGGAAACCTTCAGAAGAGCTGTAAGATCACTTTTGCAGAATTTAGATCTTATTAGTTCTGTTCTTCCCCCCCCCACTCCCTCTATCACTATAGATTTCCTCTAACCATAAGCAAAAACATACCTTTATTTAAGTTTGGTTTTGGACGCTTGCCAGGAAATATGTAGCTAATATTTTGAAGATGTGATTAATGTACAACCACCTCTGCTCCTTCAAAATTATAGTAAATTTTAAACTAAAAGCAAATCCAGAATTTTCGAAGTCTGTGCATTCCAAAATCTCAAGTATTTACTCTTAGTTAAAGTACTTTTTAAAAATTATTAGATGAAAATAAGAACCTGCCACCTAACTAGATGCTCATCTTCAGCTACGATTGTATGAGGCACCAGTTAGGGCCATTCAGTTTGGTTTGTGCTCAAAATGTTCCTAGATGACCCAAAAAGTCCGCTTCAAAAACTCTTGGAATGATATAACATCAAGACCAAAGGAGTTTTTCGGAAAGTTATGTTTGTGGGTAGGCAGGTAAAAAGTTTATGGGTATAATAACAATTTTTAATGTCTACTTCTCGTCATAGCGTACGAGATGTATGAGATCTCTTTTCGACAAACGGGTATAATTGCTAGATGGATTGCGTCAAAAGATAGTAAAACGAGATCTACGCTGCAAAATCTTTTTAAAAATTGTAGAAAGGGGAGAAAAGAAGATAAGTCAAGAAAAGCACTCATTCAAGGATAAGAACGCGTAGCTCTAATGATATATCAAATAACTAGGTCCAGTTTGCCATAACTTTTACTTACGAAAATGCAAGATTTTGCCTGCTAAATAAGTTATAAACCTTTCCAAATGACTTAGGTTGATCCCCTACTATAGGCATCTCCAAAATTTTGCGGTTTACTGATTTGCTGTATTTGTGGATGTTTTGCAGCTACTGCAAATTACAATGTAGCAAGTGCCACAGAAAAATCAATTATATTGAGGATTTAAGCTGTGATGATTCAAAATGAATTTAGGTTTTCAAAAATCCTAAGAAAATACCCCGGAATCTTATGAAATTATCCACCGTGAAAAAAAACAGTGGAAGCAGAAAAATCGGAAACCATATGAAAACAGGGACTCTTGAAATCTCCCCTAGATAACGGCGGCCGCTAAGGTCACTTTGTGGATTTATCTAACAATGAAAATAGTTTGAAGAATACATGGTCTCAATATGAAATCTCTGACTACAGATCCGCCCTCCATCCACTACCACCCCCGACATAGGCGCCATTATGTCCTGGTCCCGGTACGAAATTGCACCATTATGTCCCAGATCTTTTTACTATGCGCACTTTTTACAGTTATTGCCTAAAACCATCACGGTGTCCGAGGGCGGGCAATGATGTTTTCTTCGTGTTGGAAGAATGGGATTTATGTAGGCGCAGTGAAAACTCGTAAAGATATGGTAGAGAAGCTTCTGAGCTCCGAATACCTCGAATTTTAAAAAATCATCATTCGAGAGAAATTCTGTAACAATTATATTTTTGATAATTTCGAGAGATTCTAACAAAAAGCCTTCAAAAAATTATTCTGATTATAATAACGATTATTGACGCTCAAACAGTTTTCTCAGGTAGAATATCCAGCATTTTTCCCTGGCAGAAACTGCGTGGCAGGTTGGAGGCTGCTCCGCCCACTAAATTCGACCAATCACAATCCTGAAATGAGAAAGTTATACTCAAAACGTTGTACTTATCTTAACTAACATCAGATTTCACTTAATTTTAATCCAAAAGCATAAAAAACCTAGAATTGGCAAGGAAAATACATTCCTTGTAGATTTTTATTATTAGAATTTCGCAAGACCCTATCCTTCAGGATTAGAATGTTGTGTTTCAATATTTATTTCCTGCACATGCTCCGCCCACTTTTAACCATTCAGAACGCTGCGGGAAGCGAATTATGGCAACTATATTTACTTCTTAGATTGCAAGGCAGTGAGAAAATCATATGCTAGATGGAGTACTGAGGAAAATTTTTATTTGATTTTTATGGGGGGCGGGGGAAAGGGGGAATTTGGACATTATGACAAATCGGTATCTCACGTCTTGACACAAAAGTGTACCAAAACAAAAAACTTACGAGGTCATGAAATTTGGAATTTTTAAGGTTATTTTGATTGTTTATATAAATTATACGTCCTCTCTTTAACTAATGCAAGCCACCTTCAAAAATTTTGCTATCCATTTTCGGGGTAAGGGGAGGGAGGGGGGGGGGGCATTATCACATATGCTTGATTAGTGGGCTACAACATAAATTTCATTTCTATGACTATCGTTGGCCAAAGCCGTTTCTACACCAGCATTTTTTCCATTCGTAGCCCATCGCACGCAATTTCTTAATGGCCGGTCAGTCAAAGCGGGGTTCACCGGCTGGCACGGGTTGAGCGATGCCCGCGTTCGACGGGTAGTGAACGAGCTGTGAAAAAACGCGCTGCGGCCGCGCCTCTGCCAGCGCGCGTATGCGCGGGCCAGGGTCCGTTACGAGTTTTTTCTGCATTCTCACACACCGCACACACACACACGCATACATCAGACCACTGTCCGTCGGGTGTTCGTCGCGTCCACAACCGAGCACGAGCCATTTTCGTAAGCGTTTTTTGCCACGCTCACCACCTCGCGACGTGCCTGGTGCGGACGTGAGAAAAACGGCGGAGCCGTCGAAAAAAAACGGGGACGCCGTACGTCGGAAAAGCGCCCCTAAAATTATTTCCTTTTCTCATATGTGACCGCGAAATTGACTGCTGCGCGATGCGTGCACGATTGGGGTTTCAGCCGGTACGTCCAGGAAAAAACGCAAGGTTTATACTGCGAATTGTCGACGATGCGTTTTTTATCGCTATGACCGCTTAACTGCTAGTAACTCACGACGGTAGCCGGGTGAGAAAGGATATCGTGAAACGGCGACATCATGGGTAAAGAAGCAGAGATTGTAAAATTCTGGGCAGAAACCAATCCAAAAGGATTGGCTTGAATGAAGAAGTTTGTTAGTTTTTATGTAAAAAAGCTAACTTGTATTTATAAGCTTATCAGCATTACTTGATGAGCTGATACAGTAATTCTCGCCGGTTATCCTAAAAATTTTTACGACGTAAGCTAAACCTACATATAACTTTTAGTTTGATATTTGTCTGAATACTGTTGAATTCTGAACCAATTAGCCTAGTCTCGATTCAATTTGAAACAATTATAAAAATCCTTGGATTTTTCGACTTCGAGAGAAGCAACTCGAAAATCATAATCATTATAGATTTGAAAATTCATTTGGTTGGATGCAGCTTTGAGAGATGAATGATTATTCTAATAGTATCAATTCAAAAATCAACATTGGCATGAAGCTTCAGTAAGCAGATAAGCATTTACTGCATTTTTTCGAAGGTGCAATGGACAACTCTACTATGTTTTATATTTTTAATTATGACTCAGTCAGTGACCTGACCGACCAAGATATCCGAGCTGACTGGAAGTTTGTCGTGTCATTTTATGTGTTCCAGTCGATTTTGATTTCGTTTCCAATTTTCAATGTATATGGTCAGATAAAGCATTATGTGTCCCAACAAATACGTTCCAAATTTAGTTGCGCTTTTCTTGCACATTTTGAACGAACTTTCATAGTTTCGTTATTTCTCATGTCCAGGAATCGACAGAATAGGGAATTACGGTGAGCGATTGGGCAGGAGAATCTTGATTTTGTGATGTTTTTGCTAATCAAAAACTGAGATCATAAAAAGTTTGTTACGCTAGGCTCCCAGTGAAAACGAGAGATATAAGACTTTGCGAAAGTTCCTAATTTTCAGGGGAAGACAAGGAAGTTGTAATAAGACCATCCGGTCTATGTATTATATCAAGGATAATGTATCAAAGAAAATAATCAATTTCGCATATTCTTCTCTCATTTAAGCCTCAGAAATTCAAGCAAGGGCCAAGACCTTCTAATCATTTGTTTCTTGGAAGGTGCTACAAAATGCTTGAAATGCTTCTCAAACTGAGTGAGTAGGTTTTGACACAAACATGTGTGAAGGCTGTGGCTCTTAGTTTCTTACTAACATTCATAATGATCAATCAATCTTTAGAATGCGGCAAGATTCTGAAAAAAAAAACTTATGAAGTCATTTCTTCCCTACATAAAAACGCCTAACTAAGAGGTGTTTTGACATTTTTTATAGCACTTATTCGCAAAAATATCTACGAGATGATGGGGAATGATAGTTTATTTTTGGTAACAAAGTCTTTGCAAGAGTAAACTCTCTGAAAAGTCCTAATTTTCACCAGTATGCTTTGCTTATTTTAAGGAGCAACTGGGATTGTAAATTGTCAATTCGTGACGTGAGAGAGCTGAGAAATATGTCTATGAGAATTTTTAAGCCTCAGTTTTAAAATTTGAGGATTGTAGTTGATTATTCTGCTTGATCCACCTCCGCGGCTGATAAAACAATTTTATTTTGACAAAAATAAAACTATACACTCGTACATGACTGACTTCAACCAACAAATCGTCAAAATAGCTACAATGCTTAGGCTAAAACGCCTATAGGTTCGTCTTCGATGCCGCAGGAGTTGATACCCCGGGCAAAGTAGACGTAGCCATTTTCAACACCCCATGTGTTTCCCCAACTGTTCTTTACAATCCAGTATTTCTCGCCGGTTTCTGTGGTCCCATAGCCAGTGATTAAGAGAGAGTGAAGACCGAGAACCTAGATAACATAGATCAATGTAGGTTGACTAATTTGGAAGGGGAAGAGGGTAAAACTTACCCTATACTTGCAGTCGTAAGCGCTAGGTGTGTATACTCCTCCTTTGTAAGCTTTCATGTCTGGTGGTACCGAAATCCCAATGTTCACTGGTCCGAAACCTACCAACCAGTCAATCATGGACTGCTCATCGGGGTGAAGGAAGTAGGCAGTCTAGGTAGACATATTTGAGTCAAAAAATTTGATGTGAGAAGCTAAAAAATCGATATTAGTACTTTAACCAAAAGATTTCAAAAGTTTGAGTTCAGATTAGCGGGTATTCGACACGCTAGTAAAAATGCATTGTTTGGCATGGAGGTGCCCCTTTATTCAGGGGAACGGTAAGCGTGCGGTAAGAGATCAAAATACAGAATTTATATAAATTTCGTGGAAGAGTGCCATGTTGTAAAACACAATTAGATGCTCACTCGCTACGATCTCGGCCTACAGTAATACGGTAGGTGGGGCCCATGAGATTTGCGTTCTGTAACCACACAATAAGGGAAACCCGCCATGGGCAGATACGAAATCTGTCTCCAGCACAGCATAGCTCCGTTCCCTTTACTCTCATTCCTCCCCCCCCCCCCCACCCTACTCCCAACTAACAAGGTTTTAGCAAACACACTTGATCTTTACCATATACTTACCGTAACCTGCACCTCACAAAAGGAGCCCCTCCTGCGTATTAACCTATCCAATTATAGCTATGTCAAATCAGATTTTTAGTGGATCCTTAGTCCATTATTGTTTTTTGGACAATGCCATTTTTTCTTTTCTTGAAAAATTTGCCCCACCTGTATCTTGGTAGTGTTTCCATTGACATTACAGGAATTTTGTCGATGAGCTACATAAGGCAAGTCAGCTGCGTAAGCGAGACCATTTCGATGGATGTAGCTAAATTATAGTTTATTTGTGGATGAAGGTGGATGCGCGTGCGGATCGCACGCGGACGCGGTGCGCGAGCCAAGGACGGCATCGATTTTTGGCACGCGCAACGATAGCTGCTCAACCGCCTCACTCGGGCACGCTTCGTGCTGCACTGGAGCTCATAAATGGCTATTCTTAGAGCATGAAGTTCCATTGGCGATGAGTGTGCATTTGAACAAACTACTCGTAAGTTGACGCAATTTTCAGTATTTATCACGCATATTCGAATAATTTAGGTTTTAGTTCTACCAACCGAAATGCTTTATCCTCGTCTCCTCCATCACAAGCATTATCGGCCAGATCGCAGTCCAACAATGTTTGCTCCGAAAGATTTCGCATTTCCTTATGAGCGATAGCCCAAGCGGCTTCTACTGTAGCCGTAGCAGCGAAAGCCCAACAGGACCCACAGTTGCCTGGAAATCAGTGAATATATACTAATGCAAAATCTGAGCTTGAAGGGTCAAACCTTGTGCTTTTACGGGAGAAATGACATTTTTGGCTCTCCAGTCGAAGAAATCTGGTGGTGGCTGTGCGCGTTCGAGTCTGGGTGGATCATTTTTGATAAATGTTGCTTCCTCGCGAAGCCGCTTGTAGAACGACAACGGCAGAAGCATCTAAGAACCATTGTTATAGATTACTTGTATCTTATGACACAAAAACGCTACCTTTTTGAATTCTTCTTCGCTCCAGTCGCTCAACTCATTCTCCCCATATTCAGCACCATGGGCTTTTTTTCTAGAGTATAGTTTTGATAAGCAGAGACATGTATTTCGCAAAGTCGGGAGCCTTACAATTTTTTGCAAGCTCAGATTTTGTGATTGCTAATCTTGCACAGTTTCTGGATTGATGCAGAGCACACTTATTGTACTTGTGTTCCAGAAAAACTCTTCAGACTTTCAAAGCAGTCTATCTTTGCTCTCAAAAATCTATCTACACGCTGGCACTGTGGTTATTTCCAAGTTTGATGAGGAAATTTCTAATGAAATCTCTAAACTATGATATCTTCGAAGTATCGTGTTTTTGTTTACCATACTTCACAAAACGCAGATAACGCTTTCCATATAAGAAAGACTGAATAAAATATGTCAAAGGAATAAGTGAGATAACAGTTCGCTATTGGGACAGCTTTTGCAGGTCATTTAGGGGGTGCAAGATGGGGAAGATGTAGGAATTTCCAAAAATTGTGCAGTTTAGTCATTCTAGAAAAACTGAGAATTAATTCACCCTCCCTCTATAGGAGGGACTCTAGAAATGCCTAGTCGAATTTCTTTATATTGATATCATTCCAGCTCTCTATATACAGCGTGTCTCAAAAAAATGTGAACACTGTTTAAACGTTAGTAACTCTCTGATTTCATGTCTTTCACCGAGCTTGAGGTACCAGAGCAAGGTTCAACTTCGACTTACAGCATGGAACAAATCTCCGTCCTTTCTTTCTTACTGTAAATGTAGGAGTACGTTATAAGCCTTCAGCATATACATAGCACCACTATGGAATAGGCCTTTTGATGAAAAATTTCCAAAAATTAGAGAAATTCATGTAGCAAGGTTTCCAGGCGCGCTGATCACGTTACTTTACCAGTTTTCGAGCTTTTTTCAATGTAATCACACTTCTGACGAACATTGGAACAGTCGTCACTTTAAAACTGAAATAACTTAGAAATTCAGCGCAAAATTTCCGGCTTGTTTGGTTATTCCTTCTGAAGCAAAGATCGCTTTACATAATGAAGAGCGGATGATTATTTGCTCCATACTGTAAATCTAATTGTAAGTTGAATCTTGCTGCACAGAATGACAAATCAAGCTCGGCGAAAGACATAAAAGCAAGAGCGTTATTAGCGATGAAAGAGTGGTGTTCACAATTTTTGGGATACCATGTACATGATGTATATTTTCTATTCTACATATTAGATTCCAATCTCAGTCAATTCAATACGTCCTTGACCTATATGCTTTCCGCTAATGAATGGGATTTGAAATTAACCCGAAGACCTTCACCTGTTCAATTCAGCTACATCTCTCATATGTTTCTCGTAATGCTTGAACCTTCGCAGCAATTCCTTTTTATCCTTGTAATCTTTGCCAAATCTGAAAGTGGAGGCACGATTTTCTATTTGAAGTGCTACAGTAAACAGAACTTACTTCTCTAGAAATTGCACGAAGCGTTCAGTGTATTCGAGAGGATTTTCTGGAGACATAGCTTGCTCTGGTTGAGGAAGTCGCTGCAAAGCTAACCGATGTGGCCTGTCTCTGAAAAAAATTGAATTTTTCACAACTGAAAATCTGTGGACCTCTATTCTGAACAAAAAAAACGGGTAAGTCTCGTTAGTGAGAAAAATAGTGCTCACATGATGATAATGTATCCAATGGTGAAAAGTACAGTCAATGTCACTAAAGTGAATTTTATCGTTGCTCGGGTGCTGTAAGCATTATTTTTTTAAATGAGAAATATGCACCCAGCAAGATCTTACGTTTTTTGGCTCCTTTCTTTGGGCTCAATGAGAGCATTCTCAAGCTGTAATGGCACTTGTGTTTCCTTCCCATCATTAAATCTAAATTGCAAAAAAAATTTAAACTCAAAAAAACTAGGAAAAACTTACTTGATGCCGGTCATCTCAGTACGCCGGCTCCTTTCACAAAGAAAAGAGCAACAAAAGGAAGAGCTTATCAGGTTTCATAGCCTATGCATTGTAAGATAAGGCATCGATCCCAAGTTGACGTGATTCCTGATTAGAGATTGTGGCAACGTCATTATATATTTACAATTAGAACATCGAAGGTCAGGTTCTGGGCATAAATGACACCTATATGTCATACTCTACCAAGACCTGAAATTTTTCTTTGAATATGAGTAGTGCAAGTAGAGGGAAACCTCGCCAGCAATGATCGTCAAAGCGCCTGCAAGTATAAACTCTATCATTGCATTTACTAAAGAGTGAACTTGGATTTCGCAGATTTTCATAGTCAAACTAGAGAGAAATGTGAAGTGAACTATCGCTTCATTTTTATCATGATTTCAAGATCCAGAATCTAGTGCAGATTCACAGACCGACAAGTTTCTTACGACTAGATAAGCTGTCGGTACTATTTCTTACGAAGATTTCCTAGCTTTTGTGACATGTTTTTCTTTCGCGATTAATTAAAGTCGCTATTATTCACTTTCGGCTCCGCGACGCAGAGAGCTCCTCGGAATAGCTGCTGGAAGCGCTGGATGCCGCGTTCACCTATCGCACCTTTTGTAGACGCCTCAGGACCACACCGATTGGGAAGATGCCAAGTGGTGAGCATATAAGGCCGCGCAAGAGCAGTCCTTGCCTCTTCGAAGCCGTTTTTCATTGGCGATCGTTCCTTATTATACTTGGCCTCTCAAAAGCTCCCGCGTGAAAGTATTTTTGTGTTAAGCGGTAGAGCATTTGGATGTCTTATATGTTGGACGCGCAGGGGCGCAGAAAGGGTGCCTGAAGTAGTAGATAATCAAGGTTGCAGGAGTGGAGTTGGGGTAGCATCATTCTATATAGGCCAGAGCTTCTAGTGAAGAACCTTGTGGAGAAATGCGGACATCCTTCATGTTGATTGGATCATGAAAGCATCGACAGCACGGGGCGATTCAGCTCGTCCCGTGTTATTGTTTTAGTTAATCCTTTTTAGGTATCAAGTTTAGTAAATCGCTCTGTGATGTGTTTTACGTTTTATTATTGAGTGTATAGATAAATTTATTCAAATCAGACGCGCGTTGTGTATGTTTAGTTGTATTGGATGATCGCGTTTAGTGGACGCGCCGAAGTACAGTCGGTTGTGGAAACGTAGCGTCCTAGATTTCGGGGCTAGTCCTGTATGGCAGTCGAACGAGGCTAAGGGATGCCGAGCCACCGAACCGCAACACGGTTACCACTCATATGTCGCCATCTGGACTGCGCATCATACTTGGCCAACTGTACTCTTACGGTAAACTCAATACTCCTCATACACCTTGCTAACACTAGTGATATGTATCTATGCTAACACTAGTAATGTGCATCTATCTCTCGATTTGAGACTGGGCAAATTTTACTATAGAAAATGACAACCGCGGGAACTGTACCCGATTCGGGCAGCAGCACCCATCTCGCGAGATTGGATGCTGCCTCGCCGAGGTGGGCTCCGTTCATTTTCCAATGGCCCTTCTTGATTTCAGGCTCTCCAAATGACTACGACGAGGAGATCTAGAAAATTAAAATCAGTGTTAGCAACGAATTTTAGAAAAGCAAGCCCCAAGTGCTTCCATGTGTTAAATGCAAAAGATTGCAAACGAGTCATCCTCAATGTTTTACCACTCAAAACTAGTTCCATTCTTAGAAATACTTATTGCTTTGGGTAATGGAAATACAAAAGTAAAACGAGCAGATTAACGGAATATGTGCCAAAGGGTATTTGCTAGACGCCAAAACTTTTGCTAACGTGCAAGCTCGCGCAATCGAGTTTTTATCAAATAAGGAACACAAGTTTATGCATCCGGGTGCGGGCAAACATGTTCGGTCGGGTGGTGACCAGATCATGAACTCTCACCCGATCAGGAGATCGTACATACTCCCTAGGGCCTGTTTGTCGTAATATTGCGTAAACGAGGATCTCAGTCCAAATTCATCTAACACCTTGATGAAAGTGGTGCGCGGCAGCCTGAACTTCATCTCTAATGAGTTCATCTAATTTCTGTTCACATTAATTTGAGCTCAGGAGTTTTGTATGCTGCCCACCCCCTCTTTTGGCAATCTGCGCCCACTCTGTTGCGCTCTAAAACATTTTCTGTGCTTAAATCGCTTCGACCTTGTCTCCGCTTCTATAGGACACCATCCCCTCAGTGGTAAGCTCCGCCAACTTTCCATAATTGCCGAATTTTTACGAAGCCTTGAATCCAGCATTCTCGCTGAGTGGGGCTGGCTTGCCAAAAGAGGTGGAGCTGTCAAATTCATACTTCATGCATAATACATGCATATATACCGCCAGAGAACTGCTTACTACTGATACCTGTCTCTGCTTCTGCTTTCTCTCAATCCTTTTCTTTGGTTCACTTGTGAAAAGGAACCTTGGCTATTACTCGGCTAAGAATGAACCTATGCTTCAACTTTCTACTCTCCTTATCATACACAAACAAGCTGTCTCTTCTCAAGTTGAGATGCATGCCGCGTATGTTTCATTTTATACGATGGCTCAATCAATTGTACTCGTAATGATGATGTTAATAGCTCTTGTACTAGCATACTGGTACTATCTCGAGAAATCTCGCAAGGTAAATCCAACGTCGGAACCTACCACTACTGCAAGAATTTGTCATTTTTTAGGCGCAAGAACCTAAGAAATATGATCTTCCAGTAGACAAAATTGCCCTTCATTCGGTGAAAGAGGTCTGAAGCCGATTTTGAGAGTTGACTCATACCATTGGTACTACTGATCCAAACCCCTTTCAGACAGAGAAAACGGAATGTGTACCCAAAACAGATAAAACTCAAGCAAGCATAAATGAAGTAACAGAAGCTGAGAACATTTCAGAAGGACGAGGAATAGAGATACTGAAAGTGAGTAGGACAAGATTCCTATAGGTTTTCTTTATCCTCGCAAGCCCGCTTATACAGCGTCTAATTTGGCTATGATCATACATCAGAAGTATTACCAGTGTTACCAGTGTTACCCGAGTTACCATGTTATCAATGTTACTCGTGTTACTCTTATTACTAGTGTTACTAGTGTTACTAGTGTTACCGCTTTTATTGCTGTTGAGCAGTGAAATGATCACAAATAGATTTTCATCCTAAGGCAGCGCAGCGGACAGACTTCACGTGATTTGATTGTCGCGACTGAATCGCGACGAGACAACTGTTACAACATCATTCCATGCCGATCAACTTGCATTTCGGTTGTGATACTTTTCCAGCCCGAAATTTTTGAATGTGAAATGAAAATGAATGGAAATGTCGGAGATTGAGTCGCGACGATCAAATCGCTTGAAGTCTGTCCGGGGCCTAAGGCCCCGGGCAGACTTCACGCGATTTGATCGTCGCGACTGAATCGCGAGGAGACAACTGTTACAACATCATTCCATGCAGATCAACTTGCATTCGGTTGTGATACTTTTCCAGACCGAAATTTTTGAATGTGAAATGAAAATGAATGGAAATCTTGGCGATTTGGTCGCGACGATTAAGTCGCGTGAAGTCTGACCGGGGCCTAAGGGGCCGGGCATACTTCACGCGATTTCAGTCGCGACGCGACTTGGCAATTCGCCAGAAGTCTTCAGATCCAACACTAGCAGACCGCACATGCATAGTGTATAACTCTTACGTGGATTGATAAAATGGCCTATCTCCTGTACATTCAGGAACCCCTTACAGTGAGTTACGGACAGTTGGAACATTGCCAAATCGCGTCGCGACTGTAATGGCGTGAAGTATGCCCGGCCCTTAAGACGCCATCTCATTGACTGGTGAGTAAAGAGTAACATAGTAACACTACACTAGTAACACCAGTAACAGGGTAATATGTGGTCAAAGCCCATTCTTGTGTGGTGTCTCCATATTCCCCCATCTGAAGCAAAGTCTACATCTGTTCCAATTTTTAGCGGTTTGGCCTTGGTTCTCTCAATGCCTCATCTCGGGCGTTCCTCTAGGTCTTTTACCGTTGCCTCCTGATGTCAGGGCCAACCCGTGTGTGACTTTTCTCCCTTCTGCGCAAGTGCCCATATCGTAACTTGTTTTCCCTGCATTTTGTGGGCAACTGGAACTAATTCAAGCTCGTATAGTACCTGCAAATGTGGTTTTCAATTATGACATCTAACAAGGGAAGGATACATGGTAACCATGGCCTTTTAATATGAAGCGTATACCATTAAATGCGTTTTGAGGCGCTGTTTCCAAATCTGCTTTCGGTATCTGCTGTGCGCTCTTCCGAAGGAAGTTACGGACATTTCTTGCCACCAAAATGTGCGTTGTTCAGATGGCAGGATTCACCAATATTGTTAAAATGTTCACATACCACTACAAGAAAGCGTCCAAATAATATAAACATTTACGCAAGCTCAGAAAACTGTCTCCGATATGTCAGAGTCTGAAAAGCTTGCGCAGTGACGATTTTGACTGCCTAAATCTTGTCAGATCAATTTGGAAAAAAGTCCATAACTTTGTTCAGAGAGTAGCACAGCAGATAACGAACACAGATTTGGAATCAATGTTTTAGGACGTATTTACTGCTTTACATCTAACTGGAAAAGGCCACGGTCATCAGGTATCCTTTCCTTGTAAGGCATCATAGTATCCTTTTATGATACTGAGCTTGCGCTCTTCGTTCCGCGTACATGGCCCACGTCACAGGTAATGCTGATGGATGGATAACCGTCCGGCCTAGTTGGGACTTAAATTGCACTGGCATTCTTCTGCCACACAGAATCTGTTAGGGCTCTTCGCCTCATTTACAATGCTTTTGGTATGCCTCTTCCCGCTGAGATATGACTAGGTACTTGTATAGCTTTGCCTTCTTTAGTTCTTAACCATCCATACTTATGATGCCTAGAGCTTCATTCTCTATTTCTACAAGTTCTGTCCTTCTGTGACGGTATGTATGAAACTCCCGTGCAAAGCTCAGGCAGAATCAAGTAGGTCTGCAATGCTTGAAAATCGACCCTATACCGTTTGTTACAAACTGTGTGAAAAAGCGCGTGGGATTTACAAGATTCAGAGCCCGCTCTCTCTAGTCCGAGATCTAAATTTCTTGTAAAGACTCAAGAATAAGTCAAATTAAATGTCACAACAGACAAATATCTAGCAACTTAGCAATTATTGAATCTTACTCGATGATTAGTGATTAAATCGTTCAATTTGCTAAGGTTTTTGGCCACCTAATCAAAAAGACGCATTTTCTCACACAATTGATGAGCAAACGAAATCAGGTAGGTGTCCAGACCTACCCGATCCTGCCTGGCCGGCTCTTGCCGATCCAGCGCTCCGCACATCATAGGCCTTGACCGCCTGCGTCTGACTGGATTACGGTAGATACGGGAACACTCATACGAACGGGAGATTGATATATACCGTCTTTGGTATTGTGCTTCAAGTCATACAACACCTGTTTTCTGCCTTGCATCCCGTCTTGCAACTACTTTCTAGCACTTGCCATCAAGACCACATAATCTGCTTAGAGAAGTGTCTAAGAGGTCAACGTTTGAGTGATTACATAACGGTGTTCACTGGGGGGGGGGGGGGGAGGAAGAGAACTGAACCTTGATCATTCCAACTTCAATTTAAAACTCCTGCGATTGCCCTGCAGCTGTTTGTATGTGACTTGAAGCTTGCCATAGGAAATAACAGTCCACTTCTAGGTCGATCCTGCAAAAAGGGTCAAAACATCAGGAATGGATTCGGCTGAATCTATCGAAAATCTAGACCCGCAGGTGATCTTCACCATCACAAATTATATACTCAGCAACGAATATATGTCATAAACATCAGATAGCACAAAAATACGCATTTCTACGAAAACCGGGTGGGAAAACTGTTGACCTAGAAGCATTTGATGAACCAATCACTGAGAAGGAAATGGCCATATATGTGAGCTACGATTATATGAGTCATAATTTAGCATAGAATCTTTGAAAGTTCAGAAAACACCGAATTCAATCAGAGAAAATGTAGAGCGGCCAAAGAAGAAAAAGAAAAAGGATGCTTCCTCAAAGAAAGTCAAAGGTAAATATAGTTTTGACAATGCACAGTTCCCAGTCAGCGGAAACTAAAGTGAAGCTCCTTTTGAATTTTTTGAACAATTTGCTCGAGTACCGTTTTGCTGAAAGCATTTTTATGACAAATTTTTCAGCAGCAAAATCAGATAAAAGTGCAAAAAATCGGAGCAGGAGCGGACGAAGCAGTAAAAAGAGTAGTAGAAGTAATAAAAGCAACAGCAAAAGAAGAGGAAAAGGTCCCTTCAAGAATAAAAGACGTAAATTCGCCAAAAATTCTGGCGATTTGGAGGACTCTACAGGTACTTCTGGCACTTCATTATTCTAATTTTGTGGACTTATATAGAGAAAGGGTATCCTTTAATACAAATGGCTTGGCGGCTGGAAGGCGGGGTTTCGTGGCCTAGTTAAGGCTAGAGAGTGATCGGAGAGCAGAGCGCAGAAGAAACGCAAACAGCGTCGCAGGCGCGAGCGGCCTTAATTAGGTCACAAATCCCCGCCTTCCAACCGCCACTCCAGTTGAATCAAAGGTTATTTGTAATAATTTTTGCGTATATAGAACATGGTGCATTGCCATATTTAATTAAATACTTTAACACAAATAGAAAAAATACCTTTATTATTTTCTCAAAAGCAATGCTTGGTCCACAAGCGAAACTTCATCAGTATTGCGAACCAAGATTTTGAAGAAAAAAATGCTTGTGAATGAATCCTCACAATGGTTGAACAAAAAATACTTCGATGATAGCTTCAGAGATTCAAAAGCTATATAGCTAAGCGAATGATGCTGATGGTCTGATGTAAGCTGAAGCAACAGCGATAAGTGATTTTAATTTGTCTATATACAGTAGGAGCAGTAAACCTCTGTGAAAAGTCGTGATGAAATGAGAGAATGCAGCGGAAAAAGCTATTGTATGGCAACAACATCCACTAATCTAAACTCCAAATGGAATTTCCAGTTTTACTCAACACTCTATCACTAAACAGCTATATATAAGGCGCTTGGTTTAATTACTCGTCGTCCATGGAGGATCTTTCAATGACAGGCACTGGGAAACCGTGTTTCATATCTTTCACTGGCCAATCGTATGTTTTGTTGATAACTTCTTCGTATTCCACCGAGTAGATTTGTTGGCGAATGAACATTTCCTGGAAATCGTATAATAATGCGATATTACGTGAAAACCTGGCAAAGACCTATCCAACTGCGAAAAATTATTTATTTTTTATCTAAACATCCCCAATCAAGTCTGGCTCTCCCACTATACTCCCCCCCCCCTTCCCTCTCTCCGCTGCCCCTCTAAATATTACGCAATGAACTGAAGAGCGCTTAGGCCTAAGGCATACCTCACGCAATTCCAGTCGCTGCGCGATTTGGTACCGGACGACTGTTCATAAGTGGTCGTCAAAGCGCTTTCTTAAGGCAGGACTTGATCGTTTTGCAGCAAGTTACAGAAGCTACGCGTCCATGTGGAAGGACCGTGCACGATAAATTTGGAGATATCTGGCAAAGTGCCAGGTCGCGTGGTAGCGATTTAGCCGAATCGCGCGAGGTATGCCTTAGGCCTTAAGCTTACTACTGTGTCAGACACAACTTTCCATTTCTCTTCTAACAACCAAGCTGATAAAATTTTAGAAATGTTCCCGCTAGGGGACTGAAATACGTTACTAGCTTCTTCGACTGGAAACACGTTCTGTATTACGCCAAAATGAGAATTTTTATTTCTCTATTCTTTACCCCAATATTTTTTAACGCTTCGAAACATCGTGCTCCTCCTTATCCTCCTCAATTCTGTGTCTGCTTTGTTTCGATCTCAAAAGATCTACCAATAAGAATTGGGATAAGTTCTTACCTTATTCTCAGGTTCCGGATGTAGTGTGGCTAGGTCATGCTTATACAGGTAGTCACCAACCTATAAAAAGCATTCTTGTAAAACCGTTAAAAAAGATTCGGAAAGCTCACATCGATAGCTATTAGGACAGAAAGTTCCCGAATATCCTTCAAACGTGGGTACAGTCGTGCATAAGTTTGCAATGACTTTTCCGTCACAAAATTAGAGCAGCGCTGAAAATGCAATTTCGAATTGCTTAATGCCTAAATCAAAGGTCTCATTTACCCGTGCAGCAAGTAGGAATGCTTTGTCGGGAATGTGCTTTGCTTTGAATAGAATAGCAGCAAGAGCTACTCCAGGAAAAATGTAGGAATTATTTCCTTGGCCTGGTTTGAATATCCTACCGTCGATCTCGAAGTTCTCAAACGGTGATCCCGAAGCGAATAGGACGGATCCCTGCAATCAAAAATTTCAAAAAGGGTAGTCGTTTTGTATGTTGTAAGTACGTTTGTTATTCTATAGGCATCTTCAGCTGTACATTCCGCTTTACTTGTGGGATTTGAGAGTGCGAAAATGATCGGTCGCGCGTTGATTTTGGCCATTTCGCTAATAACCTCTTCCGAGAACGAGCCAGCAACGGTTGAGGCACCTAAAGCTTCCAGTATATACTTTTTTTCATAGTCTGTCATACATACCAATAATTCCATCTGGTTGGACAGTTTTTACAACTTCCAACAGATTTTTCGTGTCTTTCATGTCCTGAAAAAAGCAAATCAGCATCATACCGCTATCCTCGATGGGCTGTTATTTATGTGGTAACTGATTAGAGGGTCTAAAATAAGCCACTGTTCAAACTGCAGCTTATTTGTTCCATTTATGGCCGAAAAATCTGACTATAAACTCTCGCCCAGTACCGTGCTCAATTATACCGATCCATCGAAAAGCTCACTGTCTGGGCGAGAGCCTAGAAACGACGAACTTCTAAGGCGAAGAATGGTATGAGCTGCCCTTTGGGCTAAGGTCTTCCAGTCAGTAAAAAGTCCCACATAGATTTGCTAAAATTGCCTTTGCTTGTATTTCTACCTACCTTTGCAAATTTTTGATGTCGATCTGACAGATTTGGTGATCTAGTTTTCGTTATCAATCCACCAATATCCATGAGGTAAATTCTACCACATGCCTCTTCTTCCCTAAGCCCCTGCTCAACCATTTCCTTGACGACCAATTCAGCGACACCAGTGGCTGCCTAAGATACATATTCACAGTTTCCGTCACGGCAGGACCTTACAACTCTATCTGATACTTACCGCACCAGCACCAAAGAATACAAATTTATGCTCTTTCAATGGTTTATCGGTAAGTCGAGTAGCTGCTAGAAGTCCAGCGAGAACGACAGCGGCGGTACCTAATCAGATAGTTTAGAATTTCTAACATATAGCGTGATCGCCTTACCTTGTATATCGTCATTGAACATGCAGTAATCGTTTTTGTATCTGTCCAGGAGCCGATAAGCATTTTGGTTTGCAAAGTCCTCAAACTGAATGAGGGTGTCTTGACCGAATCTGAAACTTTCAAACATAAAATGTACAGTAATAAAAGTGGTTCTTACATGGGGCTATGATATATGAATGATATGGATATGGATAGGCCTCTTTAAAATCGATTAGGGTTGAAAGGCAATAATCAACATTAGGAGGAATGATTTCAGGCTAACCTTGAAGTCATTATGCAAATCTGAGTATCTTGATATCTTGACTTTTTGCATGACCTACATGACCCGCATGACCCACCATGACCTTACTCACTGACTGTACGGTACTAGGTAAGTATTTGGAGCTGAATCTCTCGAGCGTGAATGAATCATATGGGCTGCCGTTTGTTTTATTGGCTAAGCTTTCTCAGAAGTCTTTCACATAAGAAACTGCGCACTTGGATTTGCGTGAACTTTGCGTCTTTCATCTATGCCTCAAAAGGTGGCCAATAAAAAGTTAAAAATTATCCTTCTCTAAGAGCTTAATTGAATTATTTGAATCTTGGGTTGTCCGTACGATTACGAAGTTTGTAATCTTTGCAATACATTCATACTTTAACAATCTCACCGTTTGGTACAAGCTTTCATGAAATTATCCATCAGTGTATCATATTCTTCGCCTCTAACCCGTTTTCGTCGCAGTCCGGTATAGAACGGATCATTCAATAAACCCTGAAACTTTCATTTCGACACAGAATTACGACATTTTTGAATTCATCTGTAGCCCTACTTGATTATCAGTTCCAACATCAATAATAACAGGAAGGCACCATTCCGGCTGAATTCCAGCTAAGGCAACGTATAAGGCTAATTTTCCAACAGGGATACCAATTCCATAAGTGCCGAGATCACCAAGTCCAAGAATTCGTTCTCCATCAGTAACGACAATTGCCTAGAGAGCAAATATGCTCTAACAATTATGTGAGCCAAAAGCCCGTCCTTTACCTTAGGTTTGACTATGGTAGGGCTAAACGGACGTACTTACCCGAACATTCTGTGTGGGCCAATTGCTTAGAATCTGATAGATTTTGCTAATACTATTGTCATTGATAGTGATGTAGAGACCTCTGGAAAATTTGCATAAGGCCAAATTTGATGTGAATATCAGAGAAACCACCACTCACTTAGGATTACGGTAGATGAATCCAAATTTTTGGCAAGCTAATCCTACCGTAGGAGTGTAAACAATGGGCATAAGCTCTTTGACATTGTCACAGAGGACTCGATAGAAGAGTTTTTCATTTCGATCGTGTAACGCATCTAGTTGGATATATCTGCAAGAAAGTATAAACAGTGAATGTTAAAAAAATTTATTTTTAAAAACCTTTTCGTATTTTATGTAGAAAGCACATAATTCACGAAAAAGTTGAAAAGTGCTCAAGACAAAATTTTTGGTTGATATTCAATTTTTTTTACTGACGAGCATTTTTTTCGATACGTACTCACTTAGCAAGATCATCCGGTTGTTTACGTAATTTTGCCATGACTCGATAAGCTTGTTGTTCTTCTGTCATGAAAGCTGGCGGAAGAAGTCCATGGATGCCCAGGTATTGACGTTCGTAGAGCGAGAAAGCCATGCCCTAAATACGAAGGAAAAGTTTTTCTTGTTATTATTGAACTAAAAGTTGCAAAAAAACGAGGCAAAATATTTTTTTTTGATACGTACAGTATGCCCCGGAAAGCGATTCACAGATATTGAACGATATATTTCAACTTTGTTTATGGAAAGTCGCATCAATTTGCAACTTATGCCCCCCCCCTCTTCTCCAGCTAACCTTATTCAATCGCTCCGTCTTCAATAGATCTACACCTCTCTTAGACGGAGTGATTCGTTCCGGTCTATACAACTTGTGCAGTGCCATCTGTTTGGGATCACTGAGATCAACATCGCTACTGTCGCTTTCAAAATAACTAGGAGCTGTCGTTGATATCACTCGCACACCCGTTTTCACTCTGAAAGGAATACTTGGAATTAGTGCATTTTTTATACTTCTCTGCGGCCACTCACACGTTTTGCTGCAACGATCGAATCATCATGGTTACAGCTCCTGTATTGCCTGAAAATTTGAAGCTTTGAAAGTGATAATAGGAGAGTAGCGGACGAAGATAAGTAAACCACGGTCATGAAAGGAAGAAAAAACAGCGCAGATAAACTCAAACTACATTACAGTGTCGGAAAAAATAATAAAAAATAAAAATGATAAAAGTAAGTAATAAGTAAGTAGTAAATGAGATAGAAATTAATGGTGTTGATGGTGAATTAGCTCCACATCTGCTACACTAAACGAATTCGATTCTCATATATTCATAAATTCTTTCAACGATGAGATCTGTCAGATATCCATAGATGGTGGACTTTTAGAGTTAGATCTGAACATTTTCATCAAAAAGATCGGTGACCGTTCGGTCTGTTTGTCATTGACAGACATTCTTGCCAATTACAGCTATAGTGAAGTAAACCGAGCTCGGAATATTCGAAAATTACTTCTTTCCGTTGCTAATTTCCCATTGCCAATATTTCATATTGAGCTTGGAGAAAAGTTTTTGTGAGCGTTATGATGTCGCGAACTAGCGCGTATCCGGTGCCATTTGCATTTATGTAAGCACCATTGAGTGCTGATCCTAAGTATTGCATGCCCAATAAAATTGGTAAACTTGGTTATAGACTGTATATAAACGGTGAGAATTACCGCTTAGTGTTAGGGAACCCATACAGTTAAAAGCTTGCCGCCGCTTCCGCGGGTCTCGCGCATTCGCATCTTCAGCATTTTTACCTCTATTACCCTTTACTATTGCACAATTCAGCAAAGATGCTTTCACAGCTCGTCACTTCAAGAGTTTCTTGGGTGCTAGCATATTTCACTCACAAATCTACCTATCAAAGTTGTCTAAAATTCCTACATGTGCTATACGCATAAGATTAGATTGAGTTCGGCAAACAGATGTAATCAAGATGATTTTTTCGAAGAAGATGTGACAACAACAGCAGGCCACAGCTGCAAATTTTCTAGTACTTGAATGCACGAGAATTTTTCTGAAATATAAAAGAACTTCAGAATGAATAGTCGACCAATGCAAGGAGGGAAAAAAGTGGGAGGGGAAATTGATCACTTTCTTGACTGATATCCTCCTTACCCTTGAACTTAGCAAGCTTTGTTCTACCACTTTTTCTTGGTGATTTATTTCATGGGTTGGCAGAAATGCTTAGTCAATTTGAAAAATTGCATTTCGGGGTCGTGGTCTCGCAAAATTTTAAAGAGCATCCCAAAAAACTTCAAAGCAGCCCATGCATGGTTGTATGCGTAGGTCGTTCAAAGCCCACATTTTCGCTTACATACATGAATAGTTCTGTAGTGGCCACACGTACAAACTGAATAGTCTAACTAAACTTGAAGATTGCAAATTTGAAGAGAGCTAATCATGATCTACTATACGCCATACTCGAGAAAAGAATAAGAAAAAATATGACAAAAAAGAAGATGAAAATATTTGGGAGGAAGCTGAACATGATGGTAACTCTATCCAAGAGTGCAGCTACTCCAAGGGAAAGGAATAAGTGCACTTCGGGTATGGGTTACACTGTGTTTTGTCGTTCTTGGTGAAAGAGGGGACCTTGACTTTGAAAGCGAACTAGCAGAGGAAGATTTAGCCAAACTGGTAGAGGTTTACCTGCGAAGGTTCCACAACAGTGATATACATATCTGAAGATGATGTTCGGGAGTTGAGCATAATTGTGCTTCGATTACGTGTATGGAAATATATATAGGAAACTAAGGGATTACTCTGACGTGCGGGAACAGTAAGCGATCTCGCTCGACGGAAGGAGAGTGAGGTCGGGAGGGAGGGCGAGGATAGATAAGACCACTTTAACAATAAACATGAAACGAACCCAGATAAGCCAGTAACTTTTAGAAAAAAATAATGAAAATTATCTTTTATTACTAACCACTTGGGGTTAACCTAATTGAAACAAATCGAAAATTATTGTGATGTTTGAAACTAAACTTTTGAACTATAAATCTCAATATCATATGTAGAAAGATGAGTTTTTTTTAAGCTTTCGCCATCCTTTTTCACTGAAAAGCCCGGGGATGGCATAGAAACCACAATACTATGTCTAGGGATAGGAACGAAGCGAAGTTCTCAAGTTAATATTATAATTATAAACATTATCACCTACTAATGTTATTATGTCTGGCCAAGTTCCGGAGCCTCAATCGCACCTCCATGCGTGTCCTTACTCAAGTATAAGGGGTCGCTATAATCGTGGCTTGTTGAATTCACCGCAGTAGGCGGTGGGATTGAGGTTCGGTCCCTAACCCTAAGCCAAGCAAGCTCTAGTTCCGGTGTAGGATGCAAGAGTCTAGGTGCCACTGTTTCTGCGACCATGTCGCTTTACTTTCTCCTACATCTAAGTTAATGGAGAGATCTAAAAAAAACAAGAAAGTTACTTATTTAATTTCCAACACTAAGGTGCTGTTTCTCGCTGTAAATTCTTTTGACCAAAAATCCAACCACGAACTTGAGCAGTACTTACTTTCAATCAAATGTACTGTGAACTATAGCTAAATATGCTTTTATTGTCCGTTGTTCAACTTCACAGTCACTTCGAAAAACTTATAAGCGGAAAACTTTCCGTGAGAAGATGCATCTTTCCAAATCCGAACTATACTTAAAAAGGAAGCGGCAAAGCTCTCGAGGAATCTAGCACTACGCTATTTAGCATTGGGTTGCACTTCAATGGTTTTTTAAGCTACTAGCTCGAGGGTTACATTTGGTAAATTCTGAGGTGAAGAGGGGAGATAAGGAAAGGGTTAAAGAATAATCGTCATGTGGACATTTGAGATATTCAAAAAAAACTCGAAGGTATTTTCACTACCGTCATTGTAACAAACGTAGAAGGATTGAAAAGCTTCTGAGATACCGTGCTTTTCCTGCAGATTCTTTAGTCTGAATAGGAGCAAACGACAAAGATCCAATGATTATAGAAGAGTATTCATTCAGTGGAAGATATTTAGTTTTCCAAAACTAAGAAATAACGATTTGTTTCTAGAACGTCTAGAAGTGAACTAGAGTTACAAACAACAGATGTTACAGTGATTGATGTCGTAATATAAATCATCAGAAACATGCAATGAAATACATAAATGAATGTTTAACTGAGGAAACGCCAGCGTTGACTATTATGACGTAAAACTCTATTTTATGATGATTCAATAAACGAGGGCGGAATTTCCTGGGAAAAAACTGTCTATTCGCATGACTGTCGGTTTAGGAAGTGAATAGATAATTATTCTGAACACAGTGGAAACAGCAATCGATCACGAAATGACAGTCTAAGTCAACTAAAACCCGAAAAACACAAGAAATGTGAAAATAAGCAGGATTTTGCGATAACAGTGAATATGATCGCTCTGCGGCTGACATTTGCTCCACTCTGGACATCTGGCAATTTCAATCAGCAGCCCAAGGGCCCCATGCCTGCCCAGTGCATTCTGGCATAGTAATAATGAAACCTAAGAACTCAGCACATCAGCTGACTGCAATCGTTCGATGATTTATTGTTTACCCATGGCCCTCTGCCCTCTTTCTCTATCCCGAATTTTTTTTCTAAAAATCACGGTTTTGACGATTTATCGAATCTTTCCTTGATTTCCTCAAGCAGTTTCCCACGTTAAGCACTTAAGCTGCTATTTAAGGTCGTAATTCTATGTTTGAGTTTTCTTTCATAATATTTTGATAGCTGATAGTACGATATTCGAAGTAATGCTTTTTTAGCCTTGAAAATTATTTTTTCTTCAATCTTAAAGAGATCAATAGTTTTCTTTTCTTTCAATTTCAACGAATATATTTCACTTTCTCTCGAATTTTCCAACAATATGTCAGTTGCATATTTACTTTCTTTGATCCCGACTGATCACGGAATGCACCTCGACTTTCTTTAGTTTGATCGCCATTGATCCCGAAAGATTTTTTATTTATTTCAGCATCAGCACCACCGTCGGGGAATTCGACAAAGAAATAAAAGAAGCTTTGTTTATGTCAATAACTACATGTTGATTTCCGTTTTGCAACCGCAAATTATGACTTAATAAAAAGGTTGATTGAAAATTGCGATTGTGGCGTTCTGCTCTTTCGCCAGAAGTCGAAAGTTAACTATTTCTATTTTTCCCCATTTACTCCTAATTCAAATCAAGGCCATGAAAAATAATGACAGTAAAGGAACTGGTGTTATTGTGACCTTCGACAAACCAGTTCATTCGCAATGGTTGAAGAGTACTTCCTCATAGTTTTTTTGAATTGGGAAAAATGAGTTGTCCGTAGTCGATTATGCTTGGAGAACTGTGTAAAAATAGTGACCAATCATTTCTGAGTTTGTAAATAAGTTTTTTGGAAAAAGAATGCCAAAATTTGAGTTCTCCTGTGCGTTTAATAAATTAGGAAGACAAACATGAATCGGCAGTTTTTAGATTTGAAAATTCTGACGCCGTAAGACCACTCTTCGATTTAACCGGCTTGGCGGCTGAAAGGCGGGGCTTCGTGTCTAATTAAAGGCAGCGGCTCAGCAGAATAGACCTACCTCAGAATTTGACATAGATGGATAGGAGGCCCTCCAACTGAATCAAAAGAGCAGCTCCGGGCCGAAAATGTGAATTCTGCAAGCCAGGGGGGGGGGGGGGCGAAAAAGCTCCGCTCCCCTTCCTCCTTTCGCTTCCCTAACACCTTGTGCGGACAAGTATGTTCTCCGCTAGAAAACGCGCCGTCACTCGTAGCTTCGTAGGGCAGAATTGTTCTAGCGCTCTCTACCTCCTTACTCTGCGTCTCTGACGGCAGAGAAAAATGGCTCACTCGTCCGCGCCCGTCTCAAGGGGGGTTTCAAAAGACGGGGTTTTCCCCATTTTAGCGCTAAGGGAAGTTCATGTCGTAATTCAGGAAGCCGGAATAGCCCCAAATGTGCCAAGACCCCGAAGCTGAAAATCTGCCGAGCCGCTGCCTTTAAGGCTAGGTAATGATCAGGGAGCACGCGCGCGGGAGAGATGCGGACTGCGTGACGGACGCGAGCGGCCTTAATCAGGTCATAAAGCTCCACTTTCCAGCCGCCAAGCTAGTTGAATCAAAGGGTGCGGCACCCATGTTATGATTAGAAGTAGAGAATTTGTTAGTTCAGAGCAAATGAAGAAAGTCGGTGCTGTCTGTTGGCGGCAAAATGGAGTACCTTGACAGAACTTGACTTGACTTTGCTTACATAAAGTCACTTTCAAAGCAAATAGTTTTTTCTTTTACTTTGTTGCAGCGGCCGAGTGTCTCCGGTTCCAGTCTGATCGGAAACTTTCGCTTTGTATCTGAGTTTACACAAGGGAGTAACTGTTGCGAACAAGAAGTATGCAATTTTTTGGAGCAAGGATCACATTTTACCTCAATCGTAAAACAGCATGAGCAACTAAGTATGTTTGAGTCACCATAGGAATTTTGAAAGCTCAAGTTTTGCTAAGAGATTGGGAGCAGAGAGGGAAACGCACATACTCTGAATTCTTATTTCAGTGCTAGGGGAGGAGCTCTGTAACATAATCGAAACCGATGCAGTAGCGGTAGAGCAGAAAAACTGTCTTTTGATACAATTCATTACCAAAATGATGGTGTAGACTATATTGTCAACTAGACTTCGATTTTTAGGTATCTTGAGAATTAGCGGTAGAAAAAAAATGAGTTCAAAGTACATGCTATGCTAAAACAAATTTTCAAAAAAATTTAATTCAGGGCTGATTGTTTAAAGCACTACAAAGCAAAAATTTGTTGAGAGAAACAATATTAGCCTACACTGAATCTTTTATGATGGTAGGGGATGAGACGCATTACGTTACCCAGACCGATTTCGAGTACCTTTTTCAAGGAAAACACTTAAGAGGCATAAGAGTCCCAAGCAAACATGAGTAATTCGTGAATCACGTGAAGGTATCGTTCATTCGTTGACCGTACGGACTGCCGACCGCGTGGCGACTGCGACGCGTGCCTTCTAAACTTGCGAAAAAGTGACAAGTTGGACCGTGGCTTAAGATGAGAAGAATTCTTTGTTTCTTTTCTACATTATAAAGATGAGAAGAATCCTCTATTTTCTTTCTATTCATCTTTTCTACGAAAACATCATGCACGCGCAGCGGTCGCCGCGCGGTCAGCAGTCGTTACGGTCAACGAATAAACGATAGCTGCGGTACGCTCTCAAAAATATGTGTACGAATGAAGTGCGAATGTTGGAAAGTGCAAAAATTAGTGTAATGCTTTGGTGCAGGAAAGATAATAGCCGATGATAAAGCATACGTCTAGACCAGTAATCCAAACTATCATCGTATTTCGATGAAGGGCGATGATATGATCGATGATACTTTTCTGAAAACTACTGATTTCACGTTCTGAGGTAGAGATAGAGAGACAATGACAGCTTTTATGTATGTACTCTGATCAAAAATCTCCCATTTCGGCTCCATCTTCGAAAGTAGCTCAAAATTTGTTGTAATCGATGCTTTGATCAGCTTGTGCACTCCGCCATGCGAGCAGCACCTGGTAGCAGTTTGACCGGAAGTGCTGTATACCGCGTAATCAGTTGCGATTACTGTATTCGTGGCTGGACCGCTCCATTTGGGAAGCGGCTAAGTGGAGGTATATGAGGCTGCGCTGATAGCGGCATTTGTCTCTTTAATTCTCGTCTGTCGATTTGATATCATATAATACTTGGCCTAGTTCTCAGCAGCCGTGATTAAAAGGTTTTTGTATTGAGCAGTTAAGGCATTGTGATGTTTCTTGGATTGGACGGACAACGGTGCTAGAAAGTCCTTGATATAGACGGTCAACCTTGCGGAGGTGAAGCTGGGATTGCACCGTTCCATACGAACTTGGCTTTTTGGCCCGAACCTGGAGTAACCCAGAACGTTATCTCTTGATTGAGCCTTAAGAACAGCAGCGATACTGCTAATTCCGTGTTGTCGTATTACTTTATTGGTGGTTGTAGTTCGTTATTTTAGTATAGTCTTTCCTTTTAGTCCTATGGTTAGTTCTATGTAGTCAAGGTAAACTCATTTGATCTAATCGCACGTTTTCTTACAAGGGTTGTTTGTTAGAAACCACATCGCGTGGACGCGCCTGTTAAAGGAAGTGTCCAGGCGAGTTTGGGCCCATGGGTTTCTTGCTTGGAAACTGATGAGGGGGTCCCGGCCAAGCCATGCCCAAGCGGCAGCGCAAATTATTCATTCATGGCTGAAAAATCCGTTCACAAACCCTTCGCGCGCGCTGTTACCCTAATTCGTGAGTGACTTAGGATAGGTGTGGCGGATCGGCAGGATCAACACCTACCGCAAGTGCTCGCCGTGCCTACACTCTGGATCCCTTTTGTCCCGTACATAATGTAGCGCCTCCGCTAAGGTTCATGACGCCTTAACGGTTGCTGCCAGGACTGCCCCTACCCGCATAATGATATGGCAGAGCGTGAACGCTGCATAAGAAAGGGAGCCGACTAAATTACATTTATCTTTAGACACCAATAACCGCACTACACAAACTACTGAACAAGTGAAAAAGAAAACGCGGGCGTTCGGCCCCCTGCTACCGATGGCCCCGGTTGATTATCTCCAAGAATAAAGTTCCCGAGGCCTCACCTAACAGATCCGTCGTCAGTCGCCCAGGAAACGGTGCAATCCTGTCCGCTCCCGATAATTGGTTCAACAAAAATTTATAGATGGTTGCTTTCATATTACGCGTTCTGCGCTCAAATCCCAAAATCCTCCGCAACCGCTTCTACCGCTTGGTTCACAACAAAAACACATCCAGTGCGGGAGCTCAAGTCACGATTATGCAATCTCGAAATCTTATTGAAATCACAGACAAAAGTGATAAAGGCGAAAGTGAGCATGCAAGCAAATGAGGCGCAGCCGCCTTATATAGCCATTTTGTTGGCCACGCGCTAGCAAGGAAAGGTCCGGCGGCGATCGCGAAGTTAACGGGCTACCGTAATCGCGACGGATGTGCGAATCAACCGGTGCCCCGACCTCCTACTATGAGGAGCGCGTGCATCGAGCCGCGACTGTGGGTCCCAGCGTGAACGTCTTGTTGATGTGAGCGAAGTCATTTTCGGGTTACGGCCACTGCACAGGAGCGGAAGAGGGGATAGATCTCCCAGCCGTAAAGGAATCAACTGCTTGCCTCTTGAGCAGTGTGTCTTCGTTAGAACTTCTCATCAGTTTCCAGGCGAAAATCCATATGGCCAAATTTGCCTGGACACTGCCTTGAAGCCACTCTGGCAGATAGTACAAGATTTGAGGGGCGGGGCTAGCACTGTTTTTAGTCCACAGGCTGGTGCTGGGCCCACCGAGTCGCAATATAGCTCCAAGGTTTGACAATAAACGAAAAAGTTTTCTTGAAAAGATTTTATTCAGAGGACATTTGCTTTTGAACGTACAAAACAGGGCCTTGAAAAGCAAGGGCGTTATGGGCATTTTAAACTGGAGGGACAAAACTTTCTGCCTAACCTGGAACCTAAGAATGCAAACAATTTGTTGATTTCAAATCTAAGTCCGAAGCGAATTTTGAAGAAAGGTAACTCTAAGTCGTAAAAGTAAATATTTTGAAGAAAGGGTTTCTTTAGATTTTACAATTTATTGTACCTTGAGACTTTGTGAAACAATCTCAAAATAAATTCCAGGTCTATAAAGACGTGATTATCACTCAGTTCAAAACTTAGTTAATGGAACAATCTCTCAAAGATTAACAAATGTGACAGCTCGAACATATTCACACAACTTCAGTTGACGGTAGAAACTACCGTGCTGTAGAAGATGTAGAGATAATTGCACACTCAAGGGCGACTCCAGCGCAAATTTTTTTCTGCATTTTTCCTGCTTCTTTTTTGTTTCCAACGTTTCACCCTTGAGTACAAAAGTGGATAGGCAAGTAATGAGGACAGTAAACGCTGCGAATGAAGGTGCACAAGTTACAACACAAAAAATGTTAGAAGTGGGATGGGAAAAAGTCAGGGGATAACAAAAAATGCGTTATCTAAAATAATTGAGAGTTGATTTCCTACAATCAATTGCAATATCAGTTTTTCCCACCGAACAGTTTTTTTTTTCAATTTCAGAGTAAAACAGCTTAACCTGTATCTCAAAACAATATCAAAGACTAATCTATTGTATATTCTCGTCTCATCTTTAGAAAGTTCACATCTAAAAAAGTTCATAATCATTCTTGGCTCGGCAGGCAATGGAAGCCAAGTGCATAATAGAGCTGGGTGAGTAGGCAAGAAATCTCAGTGACAATAATTATAATAAAACTGCGGAGTAACAGTAAGAATAATCTACCGGGACAAGTCCAACATTTGATAAGCTGGAGGTACACTTGCGAAGCTTGGCAGACGGATTGTCGTATGTCGGAATAATGTTTGCCTGGCTGTTTTTTCTTCTCAATGAGGCAACGAGCAAAGGAACAGGCGCAACGTTTTCCCTCTGCCATTGCACCATAAAGTTCTCCCAGCAAATACCAGGAAAATCTATACACTTCGACTCTGGAAACTCGACTTCTGTAAGATCGAGCTCTGTAAACTAAAGGAGAAGCGGTGGACGTTGTTCGCTCGTTTAGCGAATGCTCATGATCGGGTGCTCATATGATACGAGCTAAAGTCAAGGTCAACAAAATCATTTTATGTAGTAAAAATTTGGTAAAAGCAAAGGCACACTAGGTATCGATCGATGACAGACAATTGTGAACTTATACTTACGGAAAATTGCTGAGCATTTGGCACTTCCAACTATGATTCACTTTCCGGTAAGCACAATTACAAAAATGCCACAATTTCGTAGAAGAGCAGACGTCTGGGCGATAAAATACTTTTTATGAATTTTCAAGGTTGAATCAAACTTTCAACCGGTTTTGCGACTTTGTACTCCTCTCACAACCGAACGGTGGAATTTCCTGACACTCTTACATGCTAAGTTTGCACCTCGCTTTCAAACAATTCATGATGGAGTTTTTTTGGAGCGTGGAAGGTTAAGCATCAAAAAAAAAATTCCAGATCGAATATATGTCTGAAAAATTATTGGAAAATATTTCTGTGGAAAGCCAAAATAATCTCCAGGCAAACTTGCAAGGACGATAATTACAAGATAAATTGATTATCTGCGGGAAAAATGCTCACACGCTCAAACCTTCCTAGATCCATGCTTATTACAGTCTTTGAATGTAATGTCCAAATCATCTGCCATATAATACAAGAGAAATAATGTCCTAGTTTTTGTCATGAACTCAAGTTTGCATTTGCTCTAACAACATGCTACAATATTTAGGATTTTGTGCAAGGACTTTTTTTATATAAACCTCTCTTATCTTTTCAACATCAAAGTCTGAGGAATAACTTTTATTGTGCGTTGAGCAACTCTAAAACATTCTTCTCACTTTTTGCCTAAAGCTACCGTTTTGCTCGGAATGCGTCTAGCCCCAGCATCTAATAAATTGGCAATATATTTCCTCATCAAATTAGATTTATTACCATCTCACTTTACAACAAAAGACTTCTTCTCTGACAGTGTTTTTTGCATGGCTTCTTAACTCCGTGATATTGCTCCAACTTCCCGATTGCGGTAAGGAAGCAATGTAGGCGGGTTAGGGGCTGGGGGGGGGGGGAGACAAAAATGTTGACAATTGTAGTCTTGCTTTATATGAACTTCTTTTTGTATAGGGACAAAGTAAAAACGATTAATTGACATGATTGTGTTTCTTAACAATTGAAGAGCTGATGAATGACGCTTGGCGTTATAGTGATTAGATAGAATCATTGTAATGTGCTGTAACCCTAATGAAAGCATGCTGCAGATATAATGCTGTTCCCCCTGGCAAGGACTGGTTTCCTAGAGGTTCGAAAACAATCACGTGCTTGAGGCTCCAACAGTGCAGTTCATCCAAAGCTTTACGGATCGGACTTACAGAGGGCTTGAACACAGTCTTGCGAAACTTACTTGACACAAGCAAAATCTTGCGAACCTCACAGTGCGAATATGAAAGAAGTCTTGTTTCACCACCCAGCAGTATGCGCGAAAACGTGTCGCGGCTACGCACTGCGAGCAGCTCTTGGATACAGATCGGGGAAGCGCTATATGAGGATGGAATCGGTCGCGCCTACGAATGTAGACCCTCTCCGGCTAGGAATGCATCCACGCTAGAGACATATAAGCTGAAAGTGCATTTGCCTGTTTTACCTCCGTTATCTCGTTATGAATCATGTTCGAAGGCGTATCCAGAAGCTCCCACACAAGAAGTTTAGTGTTCGTTTGTGAGCAAAACGAAGTTTTTAGAGAAGACGAGCTAGGGCGACGAGGTTCGCTGATATGTTTTGAAAAGTCGTTTGTATCTCGGAATGGGAGGCCGTACACACTACGCCGGCAATTGCCGCACTGTCGACGACAACGACGACCAAGTGATAATCATACCATGTAGATAGTATATGCAAAAATCCTTTGTATTTGGTTAATCATGTCAAATTATTTGTTTGATGAATCCGGTATTCGGTAAATTTTATTCGGTATTGTACAGTTTTCTCATGTCAAGTTTTGTTTTGCCTTTCGTAACGCTTATCATCTAACTTATGTTTATTTTCCCCTGAAAGATATTTCGAGAGCTAAGTTTTATCAGATCTGTGCTTGTATAAAAAGAGCCCATATCGCCGTATGAGCATGCATCCAGCACAAGTTTCTCTCCATCCCTTCAAATGCAAGTTCGCTGGGCGACCCTCAAGTTCAGCTTATTCTCAAGTTCTAGCACTCCTGACCATACGGCTTGTGAGTGGATCTTTTTTGTACATATGTGTACATATCTGGAGATTAGAGAATAAACGTATTTGGATCTTCGACTCCAAACACTATATTATGGTCCCGCGTGGCAGTTTTCAAGTTTGGCAAGGCCTACTGAAGCGAACCCATTTCCCCACATGGTGCATCGGCCGGTCAGAACATGCTTTCGACAAAAATAATCGTAACCTTACAAGAAGATCTACGCACTAACATCGGCGTATACAACGACATATGTACGGTGGAGAACACGCAATTAATAGGGTGCTATAATTGCGAAAAGGGAGCCTACTCAAAAATCAAGTGTTTCGCTTCTAGGTTAAGTAAAGCAGAGATCATCTGTAAAGGAACAAGTTTCACGGCTCCGTGCGGCAAAGAGGGAATTAAGTCAGTCATGAGAATCAGTCCTACTCAAGCGATGGTCTGCATGAAGTGTTCGGTCTCATGCGGAGAGGTGGTTACAACGTTTGAAGTTGGAAGAATTCTCAAATATACAGCAACTTTCGAGACAATGCTGTGCAAATGGCTTACGAGCAACAGCGAAAGCGCTCCAGCGGAAATCCAGTGGCCCGACTTCTATCATCTAATTGACGTATTCAGCCAATGGTATAAAACTGTACTTATAAGAGGAATCACACTATCGCTATGCTAGGAATAACCTATGCGCTAATTTCGACCTGTAGACTCAGATGCATCGTCACCCTAGCAAAGCTGATGATCAAACCGATACGAACATTATACAAACTGGCGTGGAAGTTATGCTTTGCGACCATGCGCAGTGTTATGACAAACTCCCGAAACAAAAATGCGACAAAATCAAAACTCTGAGAACTGCAATCGAAAAAAAGGGAAAAAAGTTTTAGTAGTTAACTGGCCTTTTATTTTCGAATATGCTTACTATCCTGTTAGACTCAGCGCATGAACTGGAGTGAGAAACAACATTTCTGAAGGCAATCCTGAGAGTGGCAAGCCCACCCACAAGAGGAATCCCTCGAACCTGCTCTCGAAGCGATCCTAAATTTGCTGCACAATCAAGTCAAGGTAGCGACTCAACCCAACGAACACAATGGGCGTCTCTGTTGGGCAAAGGAAACTTTATATAATACAAGCGAATACGGTGTCCATCCGTCAAGCAACAGATCATGCTAACTAACAGATGTCTACGAAGCGCAATGATGACCAAAAAAGGTATTGCGCCTTGGGACATGGTGTACCCTTACGGACAGAATCTATGACCGTCCAGCGCAAGCTGGGCTAATACCGCGGGGAAAAAGATTTCAATGGCTTGAAAAAAGACGCAAACAAGAGCATGATGTCCAAGCCGAATCAGTAAAATTGGCGGAAAGTCTCATAAGCTTCACCAAAACGACTATAAACGGTATGGAGGACCACCTGAATAAAGTGGAAAATCAAATCAGCGCAAGCAAGGAGAAGGATCTTGCCGTCCACTGTATACAGCTGGAGGAACTCTCCAAGAACCCAGTTTGGAATGGGCGGAGCAAGTCCAACGCCTCGAAAAGAAAATGAAGAAAACAAAAAGAGGAAGAGGAAACCCAAAAGGATCCGATCAAGTAGTGGAAACAACAAATGATGATGAGGACGCCAGCAACCAAGCAAAAAGTGTTGACCAAACAATTGAGGATGAATCAGGAAAGGAAAGCAATGAATTGAAGTTAGCACTCTCTGACATCGAGAAGTTAAAAGTGCAAATTTCCGACCTACAGGACCAGCTCCAAGTCAAGCAAGCAGCTACAGCGCCTCTTATAAACAACATCAGCGACCTCATCGACAAGAACGAAAAGGAAAAGAAGAAGCTGTCAGGATTGAGGCAAGAGTTGAAGTCCGAGAAATCGCGCACGGAGGAGCTGACGCTGAAGCAGCGCCAAGATCAACAAGAAATCGATCAATTAAAGCGCGAGATTTGAGAGACAGAAACAAGACACTGAAAGGCTGCGCGAGGAAAATGAACGATTTAAAAGGGATCTACAACAAAAAAACAGACCACGAGAAAAACGCTCACACGAGGAAAGGAGAATAAAAAAAAGGGACGCACATCGCATCTGCCCCGATCAGTATCAAGGACCCTCGGCCAAAACCCGTAAAATACACAGACCGGAAAGTTGGGAGAAAAGGCTCGAACGCGAGATAATCGAGATGGAAAGAACTTCGCAAGAATATCCTTGCCAAAAAAATAAGAGAAACCAACCTTGGGGTGAAAGGAGTCGATTGTGCTTTCTGCGATGAAGTCAGCGACACTTCTCAGATTCCTGCCCACACTACGTCAACGGAGACAGGAGAGTAGAAATAATCCGCCAGAAAAGACTGTGCCGATTCTGTCTTGAAGACTGTCTTTCCGACAAGGAGTGCGCTAACGCAACGAGGGAATGTTGGTACTGCACGAGACTGAGAGAAACCATTTTCGAGGACCTCATTTCAAGAGATGTTGGACACCATCGCGATGTGCAATGTTCCAGACATGAGGCCACGGGCAAAGCGAAGAATTCTCAACGCTAAACAAGCGCTGAACGATTATCGCAGAGTAACTCAGTGACGGCGTGGGGAGTGTCGACGACAATGACAACCAAGTAATAATTATATTGTGTAAATAGTATATTTAAAAATCCTTTGTATTTGGTTGATCATGTCAAATTATCTGTTTGATGAATCATTTGGTATTGTACAGTTTTCTCATGTCAAGTTTTGTTTTGCCTTTCGTAACGCTTATCATCAAACTTATATTTATTTTCCCTTAAAAGATATTTTGAGAGCTAAGTTTTATCAGATCTGTGCTTGTATAAAAAGAGCCCATATCGCCGTATGAGCATGCATCCAGCACAAATGTCTCTCCATCCCTTCAAATGCAAATTCGCTGGACGACCCTCAAGTTCACTTATTCTCAAGTTCTAGCACTCCTGACCATAAGGCTTGTGAATGGATCTTATTTGTACATATCGGTACATATCTGGAGATTTGGGAATAAACGTATTTGAATCTTCGATTTGGCAAGGCCTACTGAAGCAAGAACCCAATTTCTCCACACGCATCCTTACTACTAAATCCTCAGCAAAACCTTTTCTAGCGTAACAAACTGTAAAGTGTGTACCAGCAACTAATACATATACTATTAAACCAGATGAGACAAGGAAACAAGGGGCGATTAACGAAAATAAGTAGTCCTAACGTTACCAGCCAACAAGTGATGCGCATGTGCAACACGCATAACAAGTTACGAATGGCCCAAGGATAGATGCTGAATTAGCGGGAAGGTGCGGGGGAGGGGCGTACCGTTTCATCTGAACTTGGTGATTAGCAGCATTGCACACAAAATGCTCTTTCCGTATCTTTCTTTTCGTGGTAGTAGTAGTTATGTAACCTCGAGTCAGTTGTAACTCAATATGTGAGATTGCCCACTGAACCCTACTGCACATATACTAGTAACTTCTCAATAAAACATTTTCTAGCCTAACAAAATGTAGAAATGTGTTCTACTGACTAACATATAACCAACTAAAACAAATAAACAAGGAAATAAGGAGAAATTACTGGAAATGAGCAGGTTCTAGTTTCCCAGTTCGTCAGTTAGCGTGTATAGTGTGCAGTACACATATTAAGTTACAAATGACTCGACGATAGTCATATTGAAAATTGTTTTTTGTAGTTTTTGTGGCTCGCGTATCTATATATATATAAAACTCAAACACTGTACCGTGTTTGTTAGGATGTTTGTGGCTTATAGACTCCTTTGTATGTGAACCAAAGAGGCTGAATTTTGTTTCCCTATAAACAAGCCACGGCGCAAAAGATAGGCTACTTTTTTCGACATTTCGCTGGGTCCTTCTATCGATTTATTGATTTTGTTTACTAAAATCTAGGAAAATGAAGGCTATACCATTCATTTCTCCAAGTGAGTAGTAAGGGGTGGTAGAGATCATTTACATTTTGCGGTGAGGAGCATGCGGTGTCATGAAGCGAGGCGGTCAAGAAAGAAGACTATTCACCACGGATACTACACGAGCGCTAAAACTGACATGGAGGTGAAGCAGGAGAGAACAGAAGATATGAACTGAAGAAAGTGGAGGACTGGTAAGTATACATCTTGAAGTACACCCTATGCTGGGCCATTCTGGACTCTCGGCCCGGGCGGGACCGGGAACCGCAGCTAGTAGGCTTATATAATCTAGCCGCACATTCATGATGAAGGCTTGCTTGTTAGAGTGATCACGTGAAAGGGACGTCATAGTCCTTCACGTGTGCCCGCAGCGTGCGGTCGGTTGTATTTCTGCTCTGGCCATTTTCTCTGATCTTTCTTAATTCTTTCCTTTCTTTCGTCCTGCTATTGTAGTCACTCTTATTTCCTTCCGCATTGATTCTGATTCAGTATCTATTGCTCATTGCATTGATACTAGCTTGTTCTGTCAATTTCTTTGCCAATTCTTGAACCTTGTGTCATCGATTTTTTTCTGCCTCTTTGATTCTTGTGGAGATCAACGGGATGCCTGCAAAATCGAGCCGTACTAGCAAAAAGGTTGCTCAATCTCAGCCCAATTTGAGTCATCCAATTGATCACACACAGAATTCGGGCTACATATCTGGTGACGTGGACTATTCGCAGATGAGCGTCAAGGATCTGATCCTCTCGATGAAAGAGAGAAACACAGATCCCATCATTGATCAGATGCTCTGCGTATTGTCTGATGAGATTCAGCAAGAGGTGCAGAACGCTGTTGAAAATGATAAACGTTCGCGAACCATTGTCATCAGTGGTGTAGCTGAACCCTCGCCGGGTATGCGCGCAAGTGAGCGTGCGCTTGACTTGAGCAAAAAGCTGGATGATATTTTTGATGTTCTTAACATTGATTGTTCCGCATCCGAGGCGTATCGTGTGGGTAAGCCAAACGGAAATCATCCCCGTTTGGTAAAAGTCGTGCTCCCTAGTAGGTTTTACTGGAGACAAGCGCTCTCTAATGCTCGCCTCCTCCACTCCTCCGAGTTTTCAAATATTTACATACGTAGAAGTATGACCGAGGAGGAGCGGAGGAAGGAATATGAGCTCCGCCAACAGGCGAGAGAGCGGAACAGGGATGGCGCAGTACGCGAATGGGTCGTCTATAAAGGGCGACTCACACACGTATCTGAACTACCCCGTAAGTCTCCGGTAAACCAGTAAGTAAGCATGGTACTATTGATTTTTTGAGATGTTATGTTTTGAACTTACGCAGTTTGGTAAATAAGATGGACCACCTTCATTCGTTTCTTTGTTTCTACAAACCCGATGTTGTATTCGTATCTGAAACCTGGCTTTCTCCAAAAGTGAGCGAAGCGATTCTGAATTAGTCTCTGACCTGCCGTATTTGATCTACCGCAGTGATAGAGCAAATCGGACAGGAGGAGGTGTTTGTTGCATTATCAGAGGTAACATATCGATTGGCCGGGTGTATCAACGTACTGTTTCTGATATTGATTTGCTTTCAATTGACCTGCTTTGCCCCTTGGATGCTAATTATGTTAGGTTCATCATTGTATATCGTCCACCTAGTTGCAATAGTTGTGATGATGATGAGCTCAAAAATGTTTTGGTAGACTTGACATCTTCGCGAATCAAGGATATGATTGTTTTGGGAGATTTCAATCTTCATGTTAATTTGAATGATTTCGTTGCAATAAATCAAAATTCAAAACACTTAATAGAGTTTTTTCTTGATTGTGGATTTACTCAGCATGTGCTTCAGCCTACTCACGATAGTAGTATTCTGGATTTGATATTCTCTACTACTTATAATGTAAAGGGTGTCAAAATTCTTCCCCCTCTTGCTACTGCTAATCACAACATCGTTGAATTTCATGTGCAGGGTGGCTATACAGCTAAAGTGGTGTCCTACTCCTGACTTTTTGAAATTCGATTATCTTGGACTGATCAATTCTTTCTCTGATATTGATTGGACAACTTTGTTTGTGGATCATAGTTAGACGATGCTTATCATAGATTCTGCTTCGCAGTCTATCAGAGGCTTGGCCGATTCGGTCGCTTGAAAACTGTCAATCACTCAGTAAATTTTCATTACCCCGAGCATATCTATGCTCTTATGGATCAAAAGCAAAATTTTTTCAATATTTTAGTGAACCCTCCGACTAACCCCTCGTCAAGAAAGTATGCCTTGACTTGGACTTTCATCTCAAAAAGTTTTTAGCCAACTATGAAAGACGGATTTCTTCCTGTGCAAATGTCAGGAGGCTTTTCGGGTACATACGTAACAAGTTGCAGTCTAGAGGCTTTTCCACTCTGTTTGATGACTTTGGCAAAGAATGTGTAAACGATGTTGATAAAGCAGAAGCTTTGGGGAAGTATTTTGCGAGTGTGTTTGCTGATGACCATGCTGTTAGCTATCTTCATTTCAGACTTACCCCCAGCACACATGTGATACTATATACTTTTATGAATCTGATGTTCGCATTATTCTAAGATCTTTGCATCCCTCCTGCTTTGAACCTTATGATGGAATCCCACCTATAATTTATAAAAAATGTGCCGATATACTTTCTAAACCTCTCTCAGACTTGTTCAATCTCTCTATGTATTTTGGTGAAGTACCAGTCCTATGGAAAAAGGCTGTAGTTGTGCCTATTCCAAAGACTAGTGCGGCTGTTAAAGTTTGTGATTTTCGTCCCATAAGTCTTACTTCAACCCCAATCAAAGTGATGGAAAAAATCCTAAGAAGAAAACTATTGTCCTGGATCAAGAAAAATCATGGTATTCCAGCTCAATTGCATGGTTTCGTTTCGGGAAGTCTACTACTACGAATCTTGTCAAGAGTGTTTTTGACTGGAAGAAAGCTCTAAACTGTGGAAAATCAGTTGATATAATCTACGTTGATTTTTCAAAGGCTTTTGACAAGATTCCTCATAATGTTCTAATCATGAAGTTGCAAAAGTTAGGAATATCTGGCAAGCTTTTGAATTGGTTCCGCTCCTACCTTCAAGATAGATTTATGACTGTCAAAGTTGGGCAGTCGTTCTCCGGTGAGTACCAGTGCACTAGTGAGGTACCTCAGGGAGGTGTACTCTCCCCACTTCTGTTCTTGATATTCACTTTGGAGTTACCTGCTCTGATTTCTTTGAGTGGGGTTGATGTCCAGATCTACGCGGACGACATTAATCTGTATGCATCTTACAATGAATATGATTCCTTTGACATGCATCAGTCGTTGCAAGCAGCTATAGATAAGTTGAATATGTGGGCTTTATCTAATGGTCTTTCTTTGAATACAAGCAAATGTTCGTTTTTGCATTTAGGTAAAACTTGTCCACATAAGTATGAAATCAATGGGACAGATTTGTCACCATGCCCACTAGTCAGAGATTTGGGTGTTTTTGTTGATTCTCACTTAGATTCTTCCAAACATATTGATTCTGCTGCAAAAAAAAAGCATATTCGGCACTTTTTGCAATATTTCGTTGTGTTCACACTTCTAATCCAGTCATTCTTACCAGACTGTATAAGGCTTATGTATTACCACATCTTGAGTACTCCTCACAAGTATGGAATCCTTCCAAAAAGAAAGAAATTATGAAGACTGGGAAAGTTCAACACATTTTTACACGGATGGTCTGTTCTCGTATGTCACATGATATGCAAGAAAAGTCCATTCCTGATTATAGTGAGCGCTTGAATCTTTTTGGTTTAAAATCATTGAAACGCAGAAGGATTATTGCAGACTTAGTTTTTTGTTTTGCGATTCTTCGGCGAGAGATTGACCTTCCTGCCAGCAACTTTTGGATTTTTCCTGCTAGTTGCAGAGTGGGGGGTTTCAATCTTGACTACCCCAGATTGAGAAAATGCTGCTATTCTGGGCTTTTCAATTTTATATTCTATCGGTGTGCTCGCTGGTTTAGACGACTGCCTGCTAAATTGTTGTCGGCTAAAAGTAGTTGGGCTTTCAAAAAAAGTTTTACAGAAGTCAGAAATCCTAAAGTCTGTTGAAAGTGATTCGTATTTATGTTGACTTTCTTGTGTTTATCTGATTCAGGTAGAAACCACTTTCCTGTTCGGACGACGAGATCTTCATCTTATGGGTTTTCTTTTGGTTTCCCTGTTGTGTTCGTTTTTGTGTTGTTCTTTTTCAGGTATGGTTGTCGAGTGCTCTTTGTCGCGTATATTATGCGGGATTAATTATGGCTTACGCTTTACGTTTTTTTTCCGTCTGTGCTTCAAACGGGGTTCTCAATTCAACTATGTGCCATCAATTTTTCTGTCGGGCTATTCTACTGTATACCAGGGCATTCGCCAGATAACTTCTACTTTCTCTTCTTCTTCTTCGCTATGCTTGTGTCTCCTACTAACTCCAATTTCTATCACGTAGCTCAAGCGCAGTCTACTTTTTTGACCTCGTATTTGTGCGGGTCTAGCTTGCTGATGTGGAAGCTTGCCAATGTCAACATTGGCATTTTTTTCTTCGGAGTCTAGGACCCTCCCCGGCAAGCTTTGGGCGGGGCTTGCCAGTATACCCGCCAGCCGAACTTCCGGTTTGCTTTCATGAATCATTGAGATCGCCTTGCTGGCAAACGAGGGGGCATGGGTTCTTCTCCACTGAGCCTTACGTGTCAGGTTTTTATCAAACTAATGACTTATTTCTGCTAGCTTATCCCGACAAAATCTTTCCATAGAAGATGATTAGACCGACTTGAGTCGACGTGATATTATGTTTGTTCGAGTTGTGATTTATGCTTTACTAACCTTCTTTGTTATGGAACGCCTAGAGCGTATTAAATAAATAAATAAATAAATAAATAAATAAATAAATAAACTTCGGATGCGTAAGGGCCTTGGGCTTGAGGTTGTGTTTCAGGGCAGTCGAGCATATAAAGAAGGTGCTGAAGCCATCGTGCCACAACAAAGCTAAATACTGCTGGCACGCTATCATGAGAAGGAGACGACAGGCAGGACTATGATCTCAAGATGGATACTTCGCAAAGCAAGACGCTTTTGGTGAAACTCGCGGACGATGACAAACTCAATGGCAAACGGAAACACTCTTGCACCTGTTCCTTGCGAACCACTGCGGGCACAGAAGATCGTTGACGGCAACAGAAAAATGGAAACGAGTTCTAAATCACTTCAAGCTTAACTTCAAAAGTCATGTCGGTAAAATCAGAATAGATGATTGACCTAGCACTATCTTGAAAATTTCTAGCAGAAACATATGCACATCTTGGACTATATGTACGAACAAATGAAACAGTCTGGAAAATAGGGGATCTGATATTGCACATGACACATACGATGTGCTCTAAGCGGCTCAGCAAGAAGGTGGCAATTGTGAAGATGAAAATAATTGTAAACGAAGAAGCAAAGGAAAACACACACAAACAAATCCCAAACATCCTCAATGACAGAATCATTTGTTAACAGCGACCAGCTCCAAAACTAAAACAGGATCTTCAGCATTTTCATATGAAATTACTCGCAATTTACATGGGATTTACATACTTTTTTCTACTTTGATCATCCTATTCTTTACTCATTCAACATGCTTAATCCGTAGAAACTGACTTTATTGTCTTTTCCTGGCTTCACTGCGATTGCAAGTAATCTGCTTACCTTTACCTTCCTCGTCTTCTAATTCTTGCACACCTCGCATTTTTTTTCAAATTACTTATCTCCATAAGTGTACCGTTTGCACATTGCACAGACTAAAATTTGTTTCAAGTATAAGCAAAACTGTCGCGATTTATGCGATTACAGTTCATGCGTTCTTTGTTCATATCCCCATGGGAACTCATCAAAGAAGTCTTCTTAAAATAAAATAATCTTTTACACTTCTTTCAAAAAACTCACCGATTCATATCTCTGGATAATCTGTGATTGGATCCGCCCAGCAATCTCTTGGATCCGCCCAGCAATCTCTATCGCAATAAAGCATTGTCAGTGATCCTATTCCATACTTTGACAAGATTTCTCCCATTTCACGATCTAAGCTGCTTGCGTCATAACCATGAATATGAGCAAATGAATCATGAAGCATTATGCTTCCACCACTTGTATCAGATATACATGTATACCCAGTAAGTCCCATGCACGTGAAAGCCAATATAGCATATTTTCTTTTCTTTTTCTATTCTTTTTACTTTTTTTTTCTGCTTTTAAAAAAACCACATATCCTGTACTTTACCAACCACAAATATGCTGATAGTGAACGCTACAATTTTTGATGACTTCAAGAAACTACCACTTAGAGTGCGTACATCACTTCTTCGCTTAGCATCAAACCAATGTAAAGATCGTTTAAAAATCCTTTTTAAAATTTACCTTGTTTCGATGTGCTATACTCACACACAAATATCCTCATAGTTAACCATACATCGAACAACAAAGGAAATCATCTCTCAATATGATTGTCACAGCCACAAAGCTTCTTCAAGAAGCGTTCAACGCGCAGAACTTCTTTTGAGCACGAAAACACGGTGTTTGCTCGTTCAAGTTATGCTCGTAGTTGAAATTTTTACAATCTCCTTCACTCACTTCTTTGGTTCGTCCGATTTGCTAAATTCAAAACGCATGAGACAAGAATAAAATTCAATAAAAAAAGTAAGCGGTGTGAACAGAACCGCTAAACAAGAGCTTAAGAAACCGACCTACAATCCCGATGTTTATGACCTTGTAATTAGACCAATACGTAGTAGTGCATTTCATGAGCACGAAAGGCGTGGTACTCTTTTTCAACTGGTTAACCATATTGATGTGCCATCCTCTGTACTGTAACTGAAGCTTACGCAAACGGCAAGATTCTCGGTTCACTTCAGACTCCAGTAGGAGTTCGAGGTGGTATTGCAGGAACAACATGGGCGAAGTCGCCTGCTGCCCGTCGTGAATGGGTGATACGAAGCAAAGTTTTAGCCAAAGTTTTTGAGATCATTTGATGTTCTTGTGATCATGGGGACGGGAATTGTAGAACCCGCTTTTCGTGGAAGCAAATATGGTCGATTGTCTTGTTCGGACAGCGACCGCACAGATCTCGTGCGATGGTATGGTACAGGGAGTTCCAGAGACGAAGCTCTGCGCCAACAAAATTTTTTGAATTTCTTATTCAAAGCATATAACAATATTCCGGACTCGAGCAACAAGCCAGCTGCTCACTGAAGTCCAAAAAACTGCATTTATATTTACAAATTTGTCTACTCACCTCCACGCAGAAAATCGCAACTTTATATTGAGACTTCATGCTGCTTTGGTATAGATGCACGATGAACGCATGCCTTACCAGAGGGTCGTAAGCAACAAAAAACTCTCAACTTGGGTAGCCTGCCTTATTTGTGTTTATTCTCGAAAACTCAGATATCAATAATTTTGACTAAGCGTAGTGTGCAAAAATGACGCGGTGAAACATAACTTATCTCAAACAGTTAATTAGCAAGTAAATAAAGAAGATGTATTATTATGTGACTCATCACTTGGCAGCTATCACCAAGTACCTTCCCCTTTGAAAAGATTATTTTAGTAGTGTCATGGGGTAGACACGAATGTTTGATGTTGCCTACAAAATGTGCATGAAAATCAATTTAAAAAAGCGCAAATGACTAATACTACCACAACTAAGATAAAACTATCAAGACAGTAATCCATAGCAAGCTTACTATCAAGACAGTAAGCCACATTGAATAATAACTGCCCCTATCAATAGAAGATTGCGAAATGTACGACGAGCACAAGTAATCTCGATGGGATTTCGCAATCGCAGAATTTTCACCATCGCTAATTCTACGGCTACATTCCCTGGATGGTACTGCTTCGAGCCACAGATGACCATACGGTATGAAACTTGGTAGGCACATGAACACGGGCCTGCAGGGCTTATCTTAGAAGTTTTATTGAAAAATAATGTGAATGAAGGTTGTGGCAAGCTTTTTTCTGAAAATCTCCCACTATCAAGAAAATGGAAAAATGGCTCGTTTGCAGCGCAGAGAAAACGAAATCGCGCGAGACTTGGTTTGTATACGCGCAGTAGGACTAAGGAACAATGTATGAAAAATTATGAAAAACTTATGTGAATGAAGAGGTGCTTAACTTTTTTCCGAATTAGGTGGGCAATTGCCCACCTAATGCCCACCTGAGGTGGGCAAAACTTTCAATTCACATAATTTTTTCAAAATTTTTACATAAAACTGTTGTTCACCTAAAGTTTACTATATGATGAGATTTTGGTTCCTAAACTCCTCCTCTTGTCTTTGTTAGAGCCCAAAATCGCATCAACAGCTTAGCTTTCTAAGATGGAAAGCGCGCCCCAGTCAATCGATACGCGCGGGAACAGCGTCTTTCGGTCCTATGACTGCGTTCCTTTGATATTTTTTCATTCCTTCATCATTTTCCTTGCTTATTCTTCTTCCTGTTTTCTATCTTGACACAGGTGAGGAGTAATTAGAGGAATTTGAGCATTTTGGGCGCTTTTGAGCGCTTTTAGGCGAAGTGTGGCTGGTGCTCTCATTCCACAAGCACAAAGCGTCATTTTTGGGCTCAAGGGGGTATTCGTAAAAACTATTGGGGTCAAAGGAGAATTCGTTTTGGAAAACCCCGTCTGTCCGCCTCTGCCGGGCCCTGATGCGGCTGCGATGACGCCAGCTCTGCAAGTGGTACCCCGGCAGCAGTCGGCTGCCTGGGTACCACTTGCACGCCTCCCCTTTTGCGCATTCTCAGCCCCTTTCCTTTTTCCATATCATTGCTTGTCGGTTCTTCCTTCTACCCCGCTTCTGCTTGTGATGAGAGAAACCGCGAACTGCAAGCGAGGAATAACGCTGTTCTCCTCCATGTATTCGCAAAAATATGTATTCGTGCGCTTGTTTATTCTTTCTTCGTTACTCCTGTTCGGACCTATTTCATGTGTTCCAGGAAGCCACTGCATAGTTCCTAATCTGTATTGAAAGGCGCAAGGACAGCTTTCTAGAACACATGAAGCGAGTTTGAACAAAAATAACGAAGAGAGAATGGACGAGAGCACAAAACCCCATTTTCCTTACTACATAGAGTACAAAAGCGCTCATTCTCCAACCTCGCCTCAAGATCGAAGCGCTTCTCATCAAAAGGGGATTCGGGGTAGAAGAATGAGATCGAAACGATTGACTCTGAGAGGAAATTTTTGGAAGCGGTGAAAATTTCCAACTCTCGCCGCAAAAGGGCGGCTGCGACGTATGCAGCACAGTTTCGCCACGGTCCAGCACATGCGAAAACCGTGTTGGAACTATTCCGGAGTTCAGGAGCCGTATGACCCCTGTTTAAGTCGTGCCTAGAAGCTGCCTTTAATGGGACTCAAAGAGTCAAAATCACGCATTTTGCTAATACTTCTGCTCAAAGAGGTCATTTGGCGTGGTTGATAAATTTGGTAACGTCATTCTTTTTTTTGGTTGCAGTGGTTATATGGTACACTGAGACCTCAATCGTTTCAAGCTTTGTTCAGTCAGGGGAAGACAGCTCTAAAACGTTGGGCAACATGTGCTTGAGGATGAAGTTGGAAGTAAGAAATGTAGGGCTTGTATCATAGAATGAGGAAAACAAACATGCATCACAGCATCAGCGAGCCATAAACGTGACAAAAACCGCCGGTGCGAGACCGCGCCATGCTAATTTTTGCTTAATCCGGATTGAAATGGACTTTGAGGAAAGATTGAACAGCCTTTGAGATGAAACAGTCTTTGAGGAAAGATCTGATAGCAATTCGAATCCGCGTTGCGTGTGCTCTGCGCTGTTCCTATGGGAGGGTAGCCGTTACACATATCGTATGGGAAAGTGTTTTTGAAGACAGCGATGTCCAGGCATCCGTTCTTAGTATCCTATTACCGTACACGGATGATTGCATCAGCCTGCGTACTTTGCAGCCCATCTGGGCAGGCGCAACAGCATACAACTATGCAAGTCGTCCGCCAAATACAGTCGCGGGATCTGGTTTGGAGAGGATATCTCATTTGCGAGTGCACCATTTGCGCTGCTGTTCGGGCAATGTCTAGGCAGGCCCCCAAGATGAGCTTTTACGCGCAAAATCACGTGCAGATTTGCCTGGACATTGTTTCCAAACAGAAGGGTATAATTGCAGTCATTGAAAAGAGGACCGCAATGTAGTTAGATAATTCCTGCCTTTGAGCGGGTTTTTCAAGCGAAACGTTTCAAAAAACGCAATGTTGAGAATAAATAAGTGAGAAGGACCCCTACTGGTTTTGTCCGCAGGGTAGTGCTAAACTCAAACTGCTCTAGGGGGCGCATGCATTCATCCTCGCCCAAGAGGGGATCGCAGCTACAAAAGAAAGCTTTATACTCTCAAGCTCCAGATATCTGGATTTCACACTGTCTATCTATCCGTAAGTATTCCCACCATCTTTCAGTATGAACATATTATACGGCAGCAAAAAGCTGTACAAGCCGCATTTCCCAATTTTCTACGATCCTCTCTGATCCCTGCGGCCGAACGTCTTTTCTTCAAAGTCATTTTTCTTCCTTCGAAGATAACGAAAACCTTCCAAAGTTGCACTGATTAACCACCCAAACAGTGCTAAGCATGTTGCTGATAAGACCAAACAGTTTCTGTAATGTAGATTTCGATAAACCCCAACTTTCGACTTGTGGTTCATCTCAAATTTCATGACTTCGACCAAAAGTTTGCAGCCACTCTAAAAAATAGCTATAATTCACTTTGCAATCTATAATACATAATGAACCCAAATGGTAGTATTAAATGCAAATTACTTCCACTTTCCGATGTATTAAATTATTTTGCGATTTGATGCAAACAGATTGAACAGAACGTGATTTTGGAAAATTGGCAGAAATGAGGTTGGCCAAAACTTGGAGCTACTATTGCTAATCGTCTTTGTGAAAGTCTCTAAACATTCTCGTGCTATGGATTTGTCCATAACTGCTGTAATGTGCCCGACATCAGCTTCACCATACTACAAAAAAGAAGACTGTATGGACCAAATTGGTTTGTCCGCAAGTTGACTGTGAAAATCGAAAAAATATTAGATTTTGGGCAGGTAATTGAGTTGCAAATGCTCTTATAGAAACTCTTACTAATTATAGGTTTGGAGTCAATCAATTATGTGACAGAAATAGCAGTACTTGGTTTAAATTCAATTTGAATGTCACTTCTGCTCGGATTTGACGCATTTTGCAGCTCGGAAGTCTGGCGCCGCGGTCCGCAGAAACGCAATCTCACTGATAAGATTGTTGTTACAAAGACGAACGCTCGATCGAAGCTTTCAATGTTTCACAGATAAGATGGAGCTGTTTTTGCCATAAAAAAGTTTGCGCGATTTGCGCACCTAACAATTTCTATTGGGACATCGCAGTTTTCTTGGATGCAAAAATTTGCGGAGGCTTTTCTGTGGCAAAAACAGCTCCACCTTTTCTTTAGAACTCTGAAACCTCCGAACAAGCGTTCGTCTTTGTAACAACAATTTTGTCAGTGAGTTTGAGTTTCTTGCGGACCGCGGCGCCAGACTTGCAAGCTGCAAAATGCGCCAAATCCAAGCAGAAGTGACAGTCAAATTGAATTTAAACCAAGTACTGCTATTTCCGTCACACAATTTGATTGACTCTGAACCTATAATTGGTAAGAGTTTCTATAAGAGCATGCACCACTTAATTACTTGTCCAAAATCTAACATTTTTTTCGATTTTCACAGTCAACCTGCGGACAAACCAATTTGGTCCATACAGTCTTCTTTTTGTAGTATGGTGAGGCTGATTGTCGAGCACATTCCAGCAATTATGGACACATTCGCAGCACAAGTACTGGAAGTTTAGAGACTTTAACAAAGACTACTAACAAGAAGTGGCTGCAAGTTTTGGCCAACCATTTCTGACACTTTTCCAAAATCACCTTCTATTTGCATCAAATCGCAGAATATCTTGACACATCGAAAAGTAGAGTAATTTGCACATAACTATCATTTGGGTTCATTATGAAGAATGCGGCGTAAATTATAGCTTCTTTTCAGGGTGGCTGCAAACTTATGGCCAGCACTGTAGGAAAGGATAGTAGGGATAACTTACGCTAGACAGCCTGTAATACAGATATTTGGAGTTTCAGCATATGAACATTTGAGTTGTGATCCCCGGCGGGTGTGTTAATGCATGCGGCCCTAAACCTTCGTTTCCACTTCAAAGTGAGCACTTACGGACAGTACTGATAGAAGCATTAAGAAAGTGAAAACAAAGGAAAAAGTGAAGTCATCATTGCGCTCATTACTCTTCTTAGCAAACAGGTGGATAAAATGGCAAGATTGAATAGTTAATTAGGGGATCAGTCTCGGGGGAACATGGGCGTATGGCAGACGGCACTTAAGGGATGGCAGACACACACCCAACACAGCGAGCTATGGTTTTAGTAGCATTTGTTGATTTTTTCCTTTCCTCTTATTCTTCTCGTTCGATCCTCAAAGAGGGGATGGGGAGCAATTTTGGTAGAATCAGGGTCTTTTGTTCCAAAATCCTCTCATTTCATAAAGAGAAGTATCGTTTTAAGGGAGGATTCGGATTATCCGAGGTGAAGCTCCAGATGTAAAGATCATAATCAAATCGGGAATAGAATGAAGCAAGTATAGTGATTAATATCTCAAAGAAGATTCCAGCAAAGCAAAAAATTGTTTTTTAGCCTTTATTTATGCGCTAGAAAGAAGATCAGCTAACAGCTTTTTAGACTGAATAGGTTTCGGAAGCTTAAAAAATTGTTGGAGTTCAATATCTATAAAAAACTGCTAAATCTTTAGCAGAGAGTGGTCCACGATAAAGATGATTAACTCACTACGGAGTGATTTTCAACGCTTGCGACTTGTCAGTGCTCCTGGTCGTGTCATGACGATCAGAATGATACATAACGCTTAGGGTTTCGTTAAGACCCCGCACATCCACGACCATAGTCAAGTCAGCCATCGGCTATGGCCTTCCGTCTATGCTCGTTGCGCCGCGTGTTGCGCGCTACCTTGCTTCTCTAAACACGGAGCGCGGGACATTTGCCTCTGGTGCCCCTCTCTTCGTTGTTCTGAACCCAATTTTTGCAAACTTTGTATCATATGGAAGCTCTTGATTTTTATTTTCACGCTGATGTATTCAGAAATCTCTTTTTTCTTCGTTCTAGTTCTTCTCACGCTTCGTCAATGGATCTTGTTTTTTTTGTTTATAGTGAGCCAGCATCTCAGTGCTTGGTTCTTCGATTGTTGTGAAATATGCGATTGAAAAACTTTAAAAAGTGCGTTTGGCTCAAAACTCATTACGGAGAGCAACCATTTTTTTTTCAAGCTTAGGGTATCTTGCCCTGTATTATGAAAACAAAGCTGACTACGTCCAAGAAAGAGCGAAAAAGGGGTAAACTAAAGGACGCATCAAAGACTAGATTGGCTTTGACGTGCATTTCGACTTACAACTAGTAAAAACAAAACTTTGTTCATGTTTATGTTCTCCTTGAAATCACCACTTCCGAAACATGGTTTGTTTTGAAACAATCACAAAGAAGCGATTAGCTTTCCTGTTGTAGATTGCCTGGTCCTTAGCCAAAATCTGCGATTCTCGAAATGCCGCCAAATTAAAGATTACAAAATCATTGCAACCTTTTCATCCGTTTCTAATGGTTTCTTGTGCTTTGCTGTTTGTCTTGGATCTTTTTCTCCTCTGATTTTCCAAATAATAAAAAAAAATATCTAATTTCCGTTTCTTTCCTGCCACTAAAAACAATTCACTTCCCGTTTGGGGAGACATTCAGACAACCTTTACTTTCAAGGCCTTATCAGAATGTCAAGGTATGTGCCACAAGCCTAGTAGAATCAGGTGCAAATGTAAAAAAAACACAAATAATCTTCATAGAAGAGAAACAATACATAATCACTACCTAACAAGAAACATCAACTTTGTAGAAAAAGAACAAACCACGAGTTATAGGGGAACAATTGATTTTAAATGATAAACATAGTTTTGAAAAATACCAAGCTCACAAAAAAAAACTCGTCAAAGTGAAATCTAGTAAAGCTTCACGGAAAAACAAATACAAATAATTCTAATACACGTCACAAATTACAACGATAACACTGACACTGTTCTGACCCTAAATAACCATGAGTACGAATAATTTACGAATAAATAATTATGCAACGTGAGATTCGGACAGTTTAATATTCCCGTCACCAAACCAAAACACTGCACTGAACACTATGGGATAATTACTACTTCTATGCAAAAGGTTTATTCCTCATCCATTGATGTTCTTTCCATGACGGGTACGGGGAAGCCATGTTTCATATCTTTTGCAGGCCAGTCGTACGTTTTGTTGATGACTTCTTCGTATTCTACGGTGTAAATTTGTTGGCGGATAAACATATCCTGTAAAAACATTGTACTTTTATAGAAAAGAAAAATTTTGAAGAGCTCAAATAGAACATTGAATATCATCAGATCTAATATATAAAGATCAAGAAAAAATATGCTTTTGTGTTTTGGACTGTTGAAAATTTGAAAAGAAATCGACGCTTAATTTTGCAATAGTTTATATAAAAAATTTTGAGAATAGGCCAAACAGGCGGTACATAGCTCTTTTGCGCTTGTACCAAAAATATGAATTGTATTGAACGTCGCAAAAATTATAGTCCAAATGTGACAGGTCTAAACTAATATTTTGCATGTCCAACAACGTCTACGCGTAAGAATGGCCGCAAACACATTATTCCACGTTTTACGCGCTATGGCAGTTTTCCACGCGCAAATGTTGTAGGCACCGCAGGTGCACTTCAGTCAAGTCTACTGGATATATAGCAGATCATATTAGACAACGTAAATTAATCAAACAATTGTTTTCGTCAGAAAAAAACTGACGAAAAATCATAAAAAGAAAATTCTTCTGACCTTGTCTTCTGGTTCTGGATGCAGCGTTGCTAGGTTTTGCTCGTATAGGTAGTTACCGACCTTCAAAAATCATCATAACAAATGATAAAAACTTCACAATTGCAAACTCACATCTTTAGCTATGAGGACAGAAAGTTCTCGAATATCTTTCAGACGAGGATAAAGCCGCGCATAGTTTTCCAGTTGTTTGTTGGAAACAAAACTGGCACAGCGCTGTAAAAAAAACAAAAAATTACCTGAGTAGGCTAAAGAAAAAAATTACAAACTATTTGAAAGCGACGCTACAAAAGATTTTTTTTTTGAAATTTCTCAACGAGGCACAAACAATTCCAAAAATACGGGTAAGGTTATGGAATGTGAATGAACTTACCCTGGCTGCGAGAAGGAATGCCATCTCTGGTATATGCTTTGCCTTGAAGAGTATTGCTCCTAGTGCTACACCAGGGAAGATGTAGGCGTTGTTACCCTGACCAGGTTTGTATATTCTACCATTGAGTTCCACATTTTCGAATGGTGATCCTGATGCGAAAAGGACCGATCCCTGTAAGAATAACATAGAGTTGTCAAATGGTCATCTGCACGTTCTCAACATACATTTGTCTTTTGATACGCGTCTTCTGCCGTGCATTCCGCTTTCGAAGTTGGATTCGACAAGGCAAAAATGATCGGTCGCGCATGATTTTTGGCCATTTCACTAATAACCTCTCCAGTAAAGACCCCTCCTACGGTGCAGGCACCTGAAAATTTTGCAGATGATATCATGCGAATAAAATAGCGAAATCTCACCTATAAGTCCATCGGGTTTGACAGTTTTCACTACCTCAAGTAGATTTTTCGTGGGTGCCATATCCTGAAAAGAAAAGCAAATTTTGACGTGAAGATGTGATAGAAGTTTCGAAATTCTAATGTATTCCTCTGATCTATTTTTTAAAGTCAAAATAAACATCGTGGTCAGAATCTGGATACCACCTACAACAAACGTAAAAATTTACAAAATCAACAGCTTTTTGAATTGCGTCTTTATTCTTCCTGGTTTAGCAGTGAAAATGAAATAAATATATGTTGAATTTGCTTATATAAAAGGTTAACAAACTACTGTAGAGCTTTTAGAAAATGAGTATCTATGTATAAAATACGAATATTGACTATGGTTATAAGTAAAGGACAGCTTATGTTAAAAAAATGTTACATAAAATTTAGAAAAAAATATCCGCAAAGTGAAAAAGACACTTTCATTGGTTAAAAGTAATCGCGCAAATCAAAGGATTACTTGTTCCTTATTTTTCAGCTGGTTTACATGCTACTCGAAGGTTTACAAAATTCATCGTTTCCAAATAAACACGTCTAAACTCTCGTCCAGTACCGTAAGCAGTGACTTGCCCGCTAGGAAGGAGTACGGTTTTGGCGAGAATAAAATTTTCTCGGCCGCGAATGTGAATTATATGAGAGGTGGAGACACTCAGATTTGCCAAGAAGTTGGTTTGAAGGAATTTCACTACGGTACTGCATTTGGAACTTTTGCCCTTGGAACAAGAGCGGAAAATTTTGGCAACAAAAAATGCCTATTTCGATTTTGAGCCTTAACCCGAGTTGTCCAGAAAGGTGCGAGATGATTCAGATTTTTTCAGATGACTCAACCAACCTTTGCAAATTTCACATGATGATCATCAATTTGTTTGCGGCTTTTTGTAACAAGGCCATCAATGTCCATAAGATAAATGTTTGCACATGCTGCTTCTTCGCTAGCACCTTCGTCGACCATCTGTCGAACGCATAATTCAGCTATACCAGTTGAAGCCTATATTTGGCCCATTATCCTCGAAAACTACCGTAATCCACCATAACTTACAGCTCCAGCGCCGAAGAACACAAGTTTATGATCTTTTAGCGGTTTTTTTGTCACTCGTGTAGCCGTGAGAAGACCGGCAACAACAACAGCGGCGGTTCCTCAAATTAACAAGGATTCTTTCCAAACACAAACCGTTTTGGCAGAACGCCAAAAAAGTTAGATTACCTTGTATATCATCGTTAAAAGTGCAGTAGACGTTCCTGTATTTGTCCAGAAGTCGGAATGCATTTTGATTGGCGAAGTCCTCAAACTGGATCAGTGTATCCCTGCCGTACCTGAGACGAAGACATCATCAAAACTTTTTTTATAAATTTTGAAAAATTGAAATGCTAACTTCTTGGTGCAAGCTTTCATAAAATTGTCCAAAAGCCTATCGTATTCTTCTCCACGCACTCGTTTTCGTCGTAGACCAGTGTAGAATGGATCATTTAGCAAACCCTGGAAATAATTCCAATCAGACCTATCTCTTCTCACTCCTGGCCTAGTGTCACCCCTCAAAAATTTCACCTACCTGATTATTAGTTCCAACATCAAGAATGACGGGAAGACACCATTCGGGTCGTATTCCAGCTAAAGCGACGTATAAGGCCATTTTTCCAACTGGGATACCAATGCCATAAGTGCCAAGATCTCCAAGACCCAGAATTCGTTCGCCATCAGTGACCACAATAGCCTAAAACAACAATCATAGTAGGTTCAATTTTTTCCAATAATTGTTTTTTTTTTTGAAAATTTGTGTGTTCGTAGTCTTTAGTGACGGAAGAGAAACATTTTTGAAGGAAGGAACGCATCAGTTTTCTCTCATAGGTTGGGTTCAAGCCGTCCAAAATTTTTTTTTTCAAAAACTCAAAGGGAAAGAAGGCGTGGCTTATATTTTTTGACAAAAACCATTCAATATTGTGAGTTCTAATTTTTAATTTCACTAGCTAAAAGTGGAAGCAAGCCACCTACATTATTCATGAAGTCTACATAGACCACTAGAAGTTTGCACCCATCCTAGACGGACCCCCTTCCTCTCCCCCCCCCCCCCCCCCTCCCCCTCCTTGCCATAAAAATTCCGATTCCGACTATCAAATAGGTAGCCATAGAGACCGATTAGCTTTTCCAGTTCTCTACCCGCCTCCTTACAAAAAGTTTGTACTGTAAACTAATGCATCCTCCTTCAACTTACCCTAACATCCTTCGACGGCCAATTGCTCAAAATCTGGTAGATCTTGCTGATGCTGTTGTCGTTGATGGTTACGTAAATACCCCTAAATCGGTGATTTTCGTTCTGAGAACCTTACACATAATCGTATGCTAAGCTCACTTTGGACTCCTATAAATAAACCCAAACTTCTGACATGCTAATCCGACAGTGGGTGTGTAGACGATTGGCATCAGCTCTTTGATGTTGTCACAGAGCACGCGATAGAAGAGCTTTTCCGTGCGATCTTGCAAAGCATCCAGCTGGATATACCTGGAACAAAAGCACTTCTACAGTAACGGCTGTGTAATTTGACGAAATATGCATAAAAACAAAGGCTAGCAAGACGTCAGAAAAAATCTGTTGAAAAATCAAGGAAAATTATTGTGAGATAGAATGAATAAATACGACTTTTTATGGCTTGATCAAACAACCGCGGTTATTTCATACATAAATATCATGATCTATAAAATTCCGCATATTTCAGATATATGAAAATTACAAAACCCTGGCGTTATTATGAGATGAGCTCAGAATAAACTAGCAAAAAAGAATGCGGTTAATAATAAAGTAATAAATAATTTATGATAAGTTATCCACGAGCCATTTGCAACTCAATATGTGAGCTTGCACGCTGTGCGCGGAAATCGACGACACCCTGCAACTCCTCCTCAAAGTTCCTACCGTATCAAACCGTAGAAATGTGTACTACTACGTATACATATCCAATCAAATCAAAAAAGAAACAAGGAAACAAATCTTAAAAATCGTCAAGTAGCGCGTATGTTGTGCAATAGGCGTAGTGATTCACAAACTTGACGATATGTCTATACATAGGAGAATCAGAAGTTTATAGTTTATAGTCCATACCAGAAGTTTGCGAAGTTTGAACCATACACCTTTCAGAAGTCATACCTCAGATTAGTTGCGCAAACACGAAGCAGTCGAATTCATCATTTCACTGCGAATAAAGCAAAGATAGTAATTCAGCTTGCATAACACAGCTTATGTTGTTGGCTTGTAATTTACAAAATTCACGGTAGGTGTACGGTAGGGGTTCAAAATTATAGGTTTGCAATCAACATTTCAAGCATTTCCCTAGCACTTATGTAGCAACCTGCGCTGAGACAAAAAGACAAAGAAGTAAGGTTTTTTATTCTTTCTGTTGAATCTTAGTCAATTTATCCCTTTTAGTATCTATTATGCGCCTGAACCAATCACATAACGAAATATTTGTTGTTGAAGGAACCTCCCATTTGTAACGCTTCGCTGCACCCTCTCAATACCTATTTGTGCTAGCCATTCTTCTTCATGAAAGAAGGAAGCTAGAGACAAAGTAGACATATAAATTCATACCCCTCAATTCCATTTTAAACAATTTGGTCACAATATAACGTCAAAAGTATGCAGTGTTCTACCCATTACCGTTACTCTCAAATGTAATTGGCGGCATCTTTGAAATGTCCAGACTTATAATTCACATTTGTCAAATGACACTGAACGACTGACAATCATATTGTAGATTTTCACGTACAGTATTTCGAAACCAAAATTTCTCGATCTGCACAAACCACAGAGCTTCGTTGTTTGCTAATCTGTTTTTAAGTCCAAGTTTCAGCCCCTACATCTTTCGAAAATGACTGTAATCAGTGAGGTAATTCATGGGAGCCAAAGAATCATGAGCGTATCTTTTATTATTTGTAGATGTTCAAAGCAAAACTATAAAAAATTCTTGAGGAAGCTGGTTTTGCAAAAATTTCAAAAGAGCAAAGTTGCGAAATTCGAGAAACTTTCCACAATTAGACCGGAACTACGCTCATTATTCCGAGAAAAATAGCCTTCTGGTCTACTAATGCTTGTTAACCTTGTGTTTTTATTGTAATTTGAGAAGGAATGCAAAAATAATTTTTTCTATCTTAGAGTTTTTTATAACCTATCTTACCTAGCCAAATCATCTGGTTGTTCACGAAGTTTTGCCATAACTCTATACGCTTGTTGTTCTTCAGTCATGAAAGCAGGTGGAAGTAGTCCATGTATTCCAAGGTATTGCCTTTCATACAGAGAGAATGCCATGCCCTTAATTCTACACTCAGAAAAAGTTTCCAGGCCCATTAGACTCACCTTATTTAAGCGGGGAGTTTTCAGCAATTCCACACCCCTTTTTGAGGGGGTGATTCTTTCTGGGCGGTAGAGTTTATGCAATCGTAGTTGTTCTGGATCACTGAGATCAATATCTTGGAAAGCTGCAGTTGAAGTGGACACTGTTCGAAAACAGTGTTTCACCCTAAAATCAAAATGTTTCAGGATCGAATTTTCCTGCAGGGGGGAGGGAGGGGGGGGGGGGGGTGATGGTGCAAGAGCAGACGGAATTATTCATGAAAAGCACTTACGTGTCATGCTGCAAAGCGCGAAGCATTGCTGAGATCGCTTCTGAAAATATTTACGTGATGTTTAGCATACGAAATGCAAACTTGACAGATGGCACACGTAGATAACGACAAAAAAAACCGTTAAAAAGCACAAAAATATAGAAAATTCTCAAATCTGGGTAAATGAACTCAATACGAATACTAAGTGGGAAGCCTTAGCTAAGTCGCTGCACAAGCGACAAACTAGCAAAACCTCGCCCGGTACCGCACTCTCTTTGCAAGCGGACCAATCAGCGTCCTCGAGTACGGTAGCGAGTACGGTAATGGGAGCAGTTTAGAGTTGAATTTCTCAGCCACGATTCAGTTCTATGAGCTGCCACTTGGGCAATGGCCTGCTTAAGGGCTCTCAAACAGTTCTCACATAAGAAACAAAAGTACCCAGACTTCAATGGACAGTGCTCCAAAAAAATGAACAGAAAGGAACTGTTAGCGAAAAATGTAGAAAAGGTGATTGACATGGGTTCACATAGCCATAAATTGCAAACATTTATGCAGAATATGGCATTTTGTGATTAAATTACAATGGCTTACGTCAATGTGCCGAGCACCATAAGAAACGCTGTCAAAATCGCTATTTATTCTACGAATGAAATGCCGATACAGCTGGTGCGCTGCAGTTTTGCAAAAATGTTTGCCCCCTCGAAAGTCGAAATGCGATCGCCTGGTGTCCCTAATAGGCAATTTGAATTTTTCTTTCTCGGCGAACAAACTGTAACCGACATACCGTAATTTAGGTACAGTGATATGGTTTCAAAAGACTTCAAATTAGTTTAAGTGTCGTTTTGCCGACGTTTTAGAAGTCAAACTTAATACGGAGAAAAAGAATGAAGGATTCCGTCGTGTAACGGAGCGAAACGACGGAGGAAAAGACGGACATGTGCATTTCAAATCGAAGAAAAAGCCCTCAGTTTTATGGATATAGCTGCACCTGAAAGCGTTCAGAAACATCTGCTCATTGACGTGTACGAAATGCAGAACGGATGGGAATGCCTGTACAAATATCGAGTGTGTGACGTTCTGTGGTTAGAGAATCCGAAAGTATCTTTTATAGATTCATTTCTGCAACAATGAACTTGAATGGAAAATTGTGAGGCAGGTAAACTTGAAATTATTGCAAAAGAATTCCTGTATGTGGGAAAATCTTTTTTTCAGGCAATTTTCCTTCGTGTAGATTACATTTATTCTCGCCTTGTTGAAGGATAAGTTTTGCAAGTAAAACAGTCATTTCTGCCAGGAGAATCATCTCAGAGGTACCTTGAATTTAGATGCAGCTTAAAGTGCTTTTCAAAGCCAAAAATGAATTTCAAAAAAAACAGGATGAGTACCGTCGACAAGTCCTTAGAGATAAACCTGTTTCACTCTAGAAAGGAGTTGTAAACAAATTTTAAAAAATAAGGGAACAGAACTTTCGGTACCATTTGAGATCCTGCTTTTGGATTTTTGCGTCGAGCCCGGCTATCAAGTTGTCAGCAATGTCAGAGGTACCTTGAGCACAGTAATGTTTTACGCGTTATTTTGATTGCGGTATCTTGACTTGGAAATCTGACAATTTCTCAAGGTACCACAACACAAGCATAAGATTGAAATCGTCGATTTGAAGGAAGTCACAATTTTTCCCGAAACAAAATATAGTTTCAGATCTCAAAGCCTTCGAGTTTCGATGATAAAAAACTAATGTAAACTCGAAAGGGGTCATACTATGGCTCTGTATCCCACTCCAGATGTCAGCAAAAGGCCTTGATAGTAAAGTTTGATTTTGAAATACTATTTCAGTACAATAAAAGACTATTCATAAGAAAGGATGAATAAAAGGGTATAAGTGGTGTAAAACTAGAAGCACTTTGCATAGGTCATGGACTTAAAAGTGGATAAAGAAGCAGAGTTGTAAGAGTTGGCTCAAGAGATCAATCTAAAGTGGAAACAAATAGAAAAATTTTTGAGAAAATTTTATGGGCGAAAAGGATTGAGGAGGAAAATTTCGCGGGAAAAGACAAAACGAAAACATGGTGAAGATCTGAAGAGAAGGCTTGTGTCGGCTACATATCTCACCGACAAAATGGAGCGAAAAAATCGTGACCTCAATCAGCGATGAGACGAGCTAGAGTTATGAGACAGATAGAAAACAGTATGTTTCTGAAGCGGAAGTGATCGACATCGCCGATGAAGAAACAAATCAATGCGACCTTTACATCAAAGAAAAACGAAAAGAAGAATTTCATATCAGTCGGCATTCTAGTGATGCAAATCATTGCCAAATGTGGTACGTAGACATCATTTCAGACTTTAAAAACGTCTCAACAAGTCATTTACGCCCTCGCATTCGAGAAATTTCCTTCATGTTTCTGTACTTAGTAGTAGAAAAGACGATGAATAAGCGTGAAATGAGTCATAAAGAAACTTGGAGGAACGATATTTGATGACGTATCAAAGTGCCTAGCTATACAGACAGTTTTTTATTTTATATGAATCAGAGACTAAGAGAATTAGCTCGCTGCCTGCTCAAGATTCGACTGTTAAGAAGAACTTTATCGATAAGATTGTTAACAAAAGAATCGAAGACAAAAGTTCCAGACAGTCAGGAAGTTTCAAAGCGATCATTTATCTATGTCAGAGTTTTCTACACTATTGCTACAAGACCGGAATTGGTAACAATAAGATAAATTACTTAGGTCATAGTGATGCCAAGGAAAAACTCATAGAATGCAAGACAAAAGTGCTTGCTTTTGAAATTTTTCTTTGAACCGCGGTGATTTCCCAGGTTTCTTAATGATTGCTCAGCACGTTTTCTCCTATAGAAATTACTAGAATTCATTGGCTTACGAAGAAATGCTAATTCAAATTTTACACTGACCAATCTGGTTTGCGGTCGTTTTTTCCCTCGTCTCCTTGTCACGTTCAGAAAGATCGCGATTGCACATATATTTAGATTGCGTGAGGTGGACGAAGACCATTTAAGGACAAATGGAAGAAATGAAGCCAAATTTAAATTTATGTTTGATTTTGAGATACAAAAAAACACTCAAATATTTTCTTTTCGCTTCGTCTCCTACTCTTCGTCACGTTCAGAAAGATCACAATTATACATATATTCGGAGTGCGTGGGGTAGACAAAGACCATCAATGAGAAAGATTGCATTGAAGCCAAATTTGAATTTTTGTTCGATTTTGAGATTCAATATCAAATATTAGGTAATTCCGAAAGTAATTTCGCTTTTTTTAAACGGGCGCCACATCGGATGGAACAAAGGTTTTTTAAGAGATCTTGGAGGCATTAGATGCGGCATTTCTTCTCTTTCTAATGGTTATGAAATTGTTGCAAAACAGTCAATGAGCTTTCAGAAAATAACCAAAATCTGCGACCCATGCTTTTTAAGATGGTCAAGTTTCAAGATTTTTTAAAACTTTCATATCAATCCTCAGAAGGAGTTCAAGTAAAGATTCGATAGAGTAAGCCTTATAGAATACAGTACTACTTTTTTCCCTTTCTCGTAGCTCGCCGTAATTTTTTAAAAGATTTTTCAACAGAACCATCGGATTTTGGCAGGCCCACCTCAATCAACCACAATCGCATCAAACATCAGTAATTGCTCGGAATTTGAGGCTTCCAAGATGATATGTGACTTAATATTGATTTTATAAAGCAAATAAGAGTTTGCGGATTCGAAATACTGAATTTCGAGTTTTTCGGGTACAGCCTTGGGCGCGTTCAAAAACATGAGTTATGATGATTTTTCCCCGAAAACTGAAGAAATCCTATTAAAAAGAGGAGAAAAAGCTGCATCGAATGACACCCGAGCTGCTCAAGGTTTGATGTTCTACGAGGATTTAGCTGTCCAAGTATGGAAATCGGTAGCATCAGTTAAGATTTTGTTAGAAATGAATGACAAGCTATGGAAAAGAAAGTTGCACTGTATTCTATGAGGTTTGCTCTATCGAACCGTCACTTGAACCTCTTCTGAGGATTGATATGAAAGTTTTAAAAAACTGTGAAACTTGACTATCACAAAAAGCATAGGTTTGGTTAGGCAGATTTTGGTTATTTTCTGAAAGCTCATTGACTGTTTTGCAACAATTTCATAACCATTAGAAAGAGAAGAAATGCCGCATCGAATGCCTCCAAGATCTCTTAGAAACCTTTGTTTCATCAGATGTGGTGCCCGTTTAAAAAAAGCGAAATTGCTTTCGGAATGACCTAATGTTTCTGTTAGACGCTGCTATAAAAATTTCAAAATAAGTATCTAATGAATAAACTTTTTCTTTGCATTGTTGGGATTCAAATGGCTCAAAACTACTTACATTCTTTTTATAAAAAAGCCCATTTTTTTGACAAAGCACATCCGCTCAATTTTTTGTGCAGTCAACTGAATGATCTATCCTAAGCGTAGCTTAATCTTGTGCTTTGATCGTATGTTTACGTTCACGAGAGAATTGGTCATTTGGAGTTAACGATGTATTTGGACAAATGGATTACTAAGATACGTATTTCAGGCGAACAAGGAACAAAGAAATGGCAATTACTTAATCTAAAATTTCCATTTCAAATTCGGCGAACAGCCGAGGAAAAATCAGAAAATTTTCGGTATGCATTTATATCAAATTTCGGTAGCAGGTAAGTCATAGTAAAAGTTACCAATTACGCGAAGCTTTTGCAGGTGGTCTTCAATGGAAAGAAGTCTCGCTCTCCTTATAAACTGAGATAATTAGATAAGCTGATAGTTGCCTTTATAAAATTAATATGCAATGAAATCTACGAGAAATCTAGATGCTTAAGGTAAAAGATGGGTTTTCACGTGGAGATCTACATAGAAAGGTGGAATTGCGGGAAACCATGCGGCTCCCGCAGCGAAAGCCCCTGCAAATCTAGCAACTTTACGGTCCACTGGTACACCACAACTTTGATTTTTTGCAATGTTTAAACCTTGGAAATACAGAAGATAACTTCATGATGATGAACTTGGACACTTGAACATTTCATAAATTACGAATGTGAAGGGATAAAAACATGCGTTTGCGATGTTCGGTGATTTTCTATTCCTTATGAGTACTACGAAAGAATGCCATTTATCCCCGGTAAACACTTTGCTCCCGAAGTCGTGGGAGAATAAGCGCGTAGTGCCCTCGCATTTCTGAGCAATTAACACCTCGAAGACGAAAACAAGCTAAACGAGAAGCATAACAAATTCTCAGTGCCGGCGTGCCTAAGCTTCATTGCTCAATATATAGCCCATAACCCACCAGGAGGGAAAATAGATGAGAAAAAGGCCAACTGCGAGAAGCGAAGACCCCGTTCGCGACGACGACTTGGGGCAAATGGGTTGTGTGAACAAGATGTTCAACGGAGTTTTTACCGAAGTAGTTGAGCGGCTTTTCTTTCTCGGCTCTCATGAGAGCTATTTAGTTCGAACAATCGAGGATCGGTTTAAGAGGATGTACGTTTAATTATTTACCTAATGAAGGCAATATGGTTCCAGCCTAACTAGAAGTGGGATAACCACGACCGAATGATATTACAAAAAAATTAACCGTATATTTTTTCCGGGTATGTCATGATATTAGAAGTTGAATATTCAGAAGACCTGGGTTTGTTTTTTATAAAAACGATTTCTTTCTATTATTAACCTCTAAGCACAGTTTGTGGAGATCGAAAGGTAAAAGATCGTCAAATTGTTGTATGGGTCCAAATTCGTATTTACAGTTTGAAAATATATTCTCACAAGAACCAAAGTATTTCCAGTGATCAAAACTCATGATAAGATTCAAGTGAACATCGTAATATGTAGAAAATAGTCAAAATTTTATTTATTGACTTGCAGTTTTTTACAACCATTAAAATTTTTTATCTGAAACAAAATTTCTTGATTTGAATGTTTCGATTGAAAGCATTTGCAAAAAATTGAATAAACTTTCAAGAATAAATTTTAACGGAAAAATTTCAACAAATCTAGCTTCATGTTTTCCAGTTATACAGTTATCGTAAACAAGATTCTAGAATACTTGGTAGTACCCATTACCTTGATCTCGCAGAGAAAAAACTGTATATTTCCATTTCGGTGTAAGAAAAAATTTCAGATTTTCACCTTTATGATGATTCGTCCTTGCAAATCCGAATTCTTTCGCAAAAATTGATAAAATTAAAGGCAGTGTACGAAGTCTCTATATGATCATTCGAAAGAAAACAAGGCTTGCTTGGCCTTCCAAAGAAAAAAAAACTACACTTTCCATTATTTTTCTTTTGTTTTATGAGCAGAATGATATCACTTATCCGGACGATGGCATCATCACAAACATCCTTGGAGACAATAAAAATGAAAGAAAAGATATTGCTCGTACATTCCACCCCTCCATCGAACCGGAAACAACATTACTATGATTCATACCAAGATCGCTGATAACATGCAATACAATCACATTCAGCATATAACTAACTAGTTCTTGGTATTGCCGTCGACGTCAGGTGTCACTGAAGAGGCACTAATGTGCTTTGACTGAAGTATTGGAAAACAGAAAACTATATGTTGTCAAGTAGAGTTTGAAGTAGGGCCGTTACTGATATGCACCAGAAGAAGATGAGTTCACAAAATGCCAAAAATACCAATATTTTGAAAGTGAGAAATTCATAAAAGATGAGATAGATGCGCAAGTAGGAAAACTGGAAAAAAGCCTCTATAACCACGGTATCATTGTGAATCTCAAAAGTCTTCGAATTTTTGCAAAAATATCAAAACATTCGAACACACAATGCGCAGTTCCAGAACATTCCCTTCTTCTCGAAAGAAACCATAAATGGTTCAACAACCGCTGTGATTTACGAGTTCATTCAGCTTCTAGATTTCTTTCTATGCACTGACTTCGTCGTCATAAATTTGATATGTACGAATTTTCGAAGGAATAAGAAGGATAGAATGAAAACGGAACAGCAGAGGAAAAAAATGGGCAATTTTAATTCTAATGTGGGAGATTACTTCTTGGATGGGGAACCTCGAATAAGAAAAAAACCTATGAAAGGGGGCATAGAGATAAAATTCCGAAAAATCCAGCTAATAAGGCAAGCAGGGAAATTAGAAGTAAGTGAACATGTATTCTAGCCAATTTTATCATAAGACTGATAAATGAAGCGAGAAAAAAATAGATGAAATGGATAAGAAAATATGAGCTGGCGATCCGTTCCGATGTCTTGAAGCATCAGAAGTTTACAGAAATAAAATAATTACAAAAAATAAGCAAACGACAAAATAAGCACCAATTAATCTAGTTATCTAGTTTATCTAGTTTAGAGATAGCGAATTTACAAAATATTTACACCTCCTTAGTTTCCCTAATTTAAGCTTTGCTTTTGGAAAAAGGAAGTAGCTTTAGAGAGCATACGTTGAAGCACTTTGATGAGATTTGTCAAGAAAACAGCAAAAAAATATATTCTTCAGAGGATACCAAACAGGGTTTTCGAGTAGAAACCAATCATTCTCGAGCATATAATCACCTAGCAAATGTTACAGCTCGCCACAAGCATAACCTATTTAAGTCTTTGTGAAAATCAATTACTTCGAGGTGCCAGGCATACCACTTGGAGCGAAGTTCGACGTGCACAATCCGAACACGGTAAACATGCTCTGGAATGCGTAGGTCCTGGCTTCAAGTGCTTTTTGGCATAGGCATGGTCCCAACAAAGAGTACAAATGGCAAAGAAGGAAGGGTAGATAAGAAGGTAAAAAAGGCAGGACAAACTTAACAGAAGAAATCAGCTAGTATTACCCGCATTACAGCGTTTTTGTCAATGCTTTTTCCCTGGAACCTCGCCAAGGCTAGAGACGCAGAGTCGTTGCAGGACCCTCGCGAGCTTAACAGTGCTTATCTACCTATAGCACGTACGTCTTCGAGCACAAAAAAGCTTTCAAGAAATCATTTTGATGCCTGAATACCGACTTTTCTACAAAGGAAAAGCGCTATAAAAATCTCAGAGTATGCCATCTCCATTATTATGCAAGGAAAGCTGTAAAGCCCTGATTGTATATTGAAATACCAAAATTGATTGACTAGTCTACTTCCTGAAGATAAATATGAGAGCGAACCGAGCTCTACAACCATATGGTGGCATTCTCTGCCAAAGAACTCGCCGAAATGACATGCTCAGCATATGTTTCGTGTCTAGAAAACTCGAGAAAGGGATGCGCAGCACTTAAGGGATCTGTGTATAATAAGTTCTTTTACTAAAGATAGACGTCAGCACTTGAAGGCCCCGTCTATCCGAAGTTAGGGGTATTGATCTACTGGAAGCTTATGATAGTAAGACCCCTATCAAGCCAGTGCCCAAGCCAACGCGCAAAATCTCGCTTTGGAAGCGGGAAAATCGCTTCGAAATAACGAAGATGCATGAGGACCTCAAGTCAGCACCGCCCCCATCAAGTAATGCCCGCCCTTTCGTACGCGCTCATCCAATCAGTGCTCCGGAAAGCCTACTTCGGGTTCTCTGGAACGGGGTTTTCGGGGTCTTCGTGGAATCTTGACTTCATATTCGAAATCAGTGACATGAGAAGGCCCCGGAACGATCAAAATATGGAAAGAATCCGGGTGGACGATGCCTTATAGGGAAGTAAAACCGAATACCTGGCAAGATCTACAAATAATTTATCGACACCCTCAGATATGTAAACGATGGAAGAGGATACATTACAGAAAAATAATAAACTTACATTGCAGCTCCCAATCCCTCTCCTTCCTTTCCAACCTCATCATGAGGGCACATGGTGATCATGTGTGGGGAAAAAGACATTCTTAAAACTACTATGAATTCTCACCATTGCCGGGTTAAAAGCTCAACATTGTCAAGGACGCATATAAGAGGAATAAAGAATTGTTAGGATAATAATAAAACAATTCGTACAGTGAAGTAAAAAATTGAAAAAATAGTGCTAAAGAAAAATAAATATATTACAATATGGGAATAAAAACGCGTTGGTTCAAGAGCTACAGACGATCAATACTGTGTAATAGATTTCAACGTTATTTACAGATATTTTTTATAGGTTAACCTAAGTTAGATGGTCAGGAACAGATAAATGAAGATTGAAAAAACAGTATCCGTAGTATCATCCTAGCGGAAGCGTAAATTCGGGATTATTCGGGATTCGCGAGCAATTTGAGAACATCGAAGCTCAAGAGATGATCAGATTATTTCGCATCTGATCGTCTCCCCTGACAACCAAGCCGATAATTTTCCCGTCTCCGAGCATGACGGGTGTCTCGGGTTTTGGGCATGAACACTATCAAATGAGCGCTCTCCCAGACGACATTACGCCCAGAACATTATCATTATGTGAAAACGAAACGAGTACCCTCGCTAAAATGTTCTAAAACTTTTTCTCGATGTCGCACAATCGTTAAACGGGCTATATATACACAGCTCACGAACATCCAAGATGCGATCGATTCCAAATAAGCAAAACCACCAATGTTATGTAAACAGTTGCGAAGCCGCAGACAATTCTGGAAAATTTCTCGAAAAAGCTGTGCAAACTCGATAGATGATTTTTATGGGGAGAGATGGTATAGAGCCCAGTGCGACAAAGGTGAATGGCTATTTGAGTGAACAAACAAGGGTCCCAATGCTTTGGAACCATTTTTTCAGTTCACGTCAAGTATATGAGAGATTTTATGCTAACCAAGTGCTCCCACTCCGCTTTTACTGTACCCAACCAAAGGTTTATATTTTTAACGATGACGTCATGAAGGCAAGTACAATGACTCATTCCGTTCAGCTAAAGTGATGCAAAATTGTTCAAACATGCATATTTCGAAAATTCCACTATAATAACAGCTAATATTATTTATGGTCCGATAAAGTGCAGGAATTCCTCGAATATTGATGACGGAAGAGACCTTGATCACATTGTATGCGTACATTTCAAAATAGAAAAATTCTTTTGCTACTGTATATAGGCTAGAAGAGCTATTTCCAAAATTAGAATTTGTAAAGAAGATGTAAAAGTATAGATGAAAAGTTGCAAGAAACATAATTTAAACAAAAAATGCGAAAAATTTATAAATTTGTACTCTCAAAGACTGCAGGAGGAAAAGCAACGTATAGAAAAAGTCGTGCACTGATCCTTGAAAATTTCAAAACCATTAGATTAAAAAAGACCATCCAAAATTCTAAGAAAATACAAGAAGTTTATGCTAACCACCTACAGAATTATGAGAACAAAGAAAATACAGATGTTTGCAGGGATTATGATTTCAAAAATTAAAGAATACAAGAAGCACAAAAACTTTAGGAAATCGCAACAAACACATAAATATTTATGATTGGAAGTTAGATTTTTAAATGCGCACGAACGCTTTCGAATGTTGAAAACATGATTTGGTAAACAATAATATGAAGAATCAGAAACATAAAAATCCATTACAAATTTGGAAAAATGCTAGCAGTAAATTCAAAGCTGTCATTCCAGTGCCAGTAAACAAGAAGCACAAAGCCTTCCAAAAGGATATAGTCGCTTAGTGAATAGGGGAGGAGGAGGAAGGGGGGAGCCCTAGCATAGCAGCTTTTCAGCTGCATAGGCACAACACACTCACATCGGCACTAAATCCCTAATGGCCAGAGCCGGCATGCACCCCCCCCCCCCCCGGTCTTCCGCGCGTCTGCTCGGAATGAACCCGCGACGTTAGGATAAGAAAAGAAATAGAAGCCTCTGTTTCTTTACCCAATAGATACGCAAATTATCTCCTTAAGAGGGCACTAGAGACTGATTTAGCCGGCTTGCTAAGCTCCTTTTTCTCATGTGAATCCCTAATTGAACTACAAAAACTCCGATTATTCCCTAATTAGAAGGAAACCACTTAAGAGAATCCTCTAGTCATGCAAGTGCGTAGTACAATCACGCAATTGTAGTCTTAGAAGAGATAGAAGCTGGGGATAAAAAAGCACACACGTCTTACGCATCTCTAACAGCAGCTGGAAATGGGCCGTCGTGCAGTTTTTGTCCTGCACATTGTGAACGTCGGCTGAGTCATCGACATCGTTCGGACCAAAACCTCGTCGGACACGCGAACCTCGGCAAGGACAACGGGACGGTTTGAATTTGAAGGGGCTAGTACCAGTCATGGCTTTGGGGATTTGAAAAGACTGTGAGAATTTTGAATATCCTTACAATACCAAGCTAAATTTTGCATAGTCTCTTGCCTAGAATAAACATGTAAATAAACAATAAACAGATAAATAATAAATATGGTCTTCTTATTTTGTTTTGAAATAGCGACTACTTCTGGCATACCTCGAGTACCTCTGAATAAACAATGAATAATTGAAGAGATGAATGAAGAAATATAAGTATATAGTTACGGACCGAAAGAAAAACTAGGAAGATTATTTACCCATATATTCATAAATGAATTAGATATTTAATTTGAAGATAATGAGATATTTTATTCCCAAAGTAAAACCTCCAAGTTATGAAAGCAGTGATGATGTTGCAAATGAATTTTGCAAATATCCAGTACAATGAAAATTGTGTTACTAAAGTGCGGTTCATAATTATACGAACACCCAAAATTTTGTAAGTTTTTGGACTTTTTGGGAGAAACTCAAAAAGCCGTTGGTACCACGCGATAGAACACAGCCGAAAACGGTACATGATTCATAAGAATGGAAATCGATGTCAATTGTAGGAGTGTTTTTGCGCCTAATGCGAATTTTTAGCGGTTCATAATTATACGAACACCTCAAACAAAGGTCCATTTTTCATTCAAGATTGCAATCGTCTGAGTCCAAATTTTTTGAAGAGTTACAGTAACAAAGTCTGACATATCTGCTACACACTGAACCCAGTGCAGTTCAAAACGAGGACCGTTACTTTTTTCAGAAGGCTTCAAATGCTTTTGGAGTGATTGGGCTCCAGAAACATCCGTTCTTCTGTGGTTTACGCGCTCTGATTAGCTTATACCAAAGCCATGAGATAAAATAAGCTCTTGCGATAGGTATTTTGTTTGATGCTTGAAAAATCTTTGCGTTTTCGTGCCGTTTTTCGACCAAGTTCCAACCTTACCCTAGAGTTAGCACGATTTCGAGCCTCAAAACTCAGCTTCTGAAGCCGTACAATGAAGTAAGCATATAGTATGTAGAAGTTAACAAGACTTTATATTTGGCTAGAAAAAATCAGCAGCGTTGAGCGCTTGTTTTGATCACGCAGACGTTATTTCACCAGAAATACTGTTTTACTATTGCAATCACACCTTTATTTGGTTCGTAGCTCCACAGCCGCAAGATCAGTTCTAGAAAAAACCCAAAAACCTTGGCACAGAAACGTCATCATGCAAATAATGCAGCCGCTTCATATCAAATGTTTGCGCAAGAGAGAAGCTGAGTTTTGAGGCTCGAAATCGTGCTAACTCTGTGGTAAGGTTGGAACTTGGTTGAAAAACGGCACAAAAAAAAACGAAAACGCAAAGATTTTCCAAGCGTCAAACAAAATACCTATCGCAAGAGCTTATTTTATCTCATGGCTTTGGTATAAGCTAATCAGAGCGCGTAAACCACAGAAGAACGGATGTTTCTGGAGCTCAATCACTCCGAAAGCATTTGAAGCCTTCTGAAAAAAGTAACGGTCCTCGTTTTAAACTGCACTGGGTTCAGTGTGTAGCAGATATGTCAGACTTTGTTACTGTAACTCTTCAAAAAATTTGGACTCAAACGTTTGCAATCTTGAATAAAAAATGGACCTTTGTTTGAGGTGTTCGTATAATTATGAACCGCTAAGAATTCGCATTAGGCGCAAAAACACTCCTACAATTGACATCGATTTCCATTCTTATGAATCATGTACCGTTTTCGGCTGTGTTCTATCGCGTGGTACCAACGGCTTCTTGAGTTTCTCCCAAAAAGTCTAAAAACTTACAGAATTTTGGGTGTTCGTATAATTATGAACCGCACTTTACTATGTTGAAAGCATTCCCTGAAATGGTAAAATCGAGAAATTTTTGCTGAAAATTATTAGTGCAGTTGCCAACATTCTCGAATCTGGACTTTCAGTGTCTCAGTCTTGAAAATGAAACAAAATAAAATAATCTGCAGGTAACTTTATGGTTTTCTCAAAGCGGGAAAGGCGGAAGGTACAAGACAAAAATATTTCAACTTCAAATCGTTGAAACCGCAAAATCTGAGATCTCATTGGGTAACTAATTCTACCAGCTTACCTCTCAAAGCCTTTTGTGAGTAATAATTTTTTGATTTTTGAATTTTTGGTGTTGTTTCGTAGTGCAGCTGAAGTGTGGCCGTTGTGTCTGCTGAATCTCGCGCGATATACTCTAACATGAAAGCAGAGTAAACAAAACAACTTATTCCCCAAAAAATCAATTATCAGCTTTCGCAGAAATTTTCTGAATTGGAAGCTGAGTGAGCATGAATATGGCCGCACACGTGTACTTGCGCATCGATCACGCTCACATACACATTCTCGGCTAGCGTAGGCTAGCTGTTGTGGTTGATTCAAAAAAGGGCAGAGGAAGCGTTCAAAAATCGTTCAAAAATACATAGGAACTGGGTATGATAGGGAAAGCTGGTCGATATAATGGAACAGAGGAAGTGGAGCATGAGAATTTAGTAAGTAGTAAAGAGAAAAGTGAGGAACGATTAAAATCACTGAAAGCGAAATTCTGAAGAAAATATTCCCGTTTCAAAGGCATTCTTGAAACGGGAATTTTTAGCAAAGCTACTGAAACGGGAATTTTTAGGTATGGAGCAAATGAGACCAGAAATCGGTTGTACATTGTGACGAGACTCGTCGCTCTCAATAATTTGTGATTTGACAAATATTTACAGGACGTGCTGTAATTCGACAGTTAGCTGACGAAATGAAAAAGAGCGATTCGAGTGGGTGTTGAGAGCCTCGTTCACTTGTGTGAAGCGTGAAAAAGCCCCGCTCGACGACGATGGCTGTGGGGCGACGCCGAGGCCCCCGAATGAACGACGAACGGCCTAGACGACATAGCACATAAGACGAACGACGAACGGACGAACGGACGAGCCGAACCTCCTCGTCGTACCCCCCCCCCCCTCTCCCGTCTCTTATTCAGGGGATGTCGGCTCGACGAGGAGGCGTGGTCGATGCACTTCGCCGGACGAGATAAGCACTTACTTGAAAATCCATAAATAGCGAGCTTAGATACACATGCTTTTCATATGGACTAGATTCGCTTTTTATCCAACAGCTAAAGTTCAAATTTGTCAATAAAAACAGAATTTCCTGCTTTCGTGCCCTTTCGAAGATGTTACATCCTCTCGAGCGAGGCACACACTTCATCAACAAGGGTATCATGTTTCCGCATTATTTATGACCTGAAAAGTTTTTTGATGTTGTGCAAAATTTTCTACTATAATAAGTAATGTGAAACTTGAAAAAAAATTTGTACATCTCTCCCTTTATTCCCATGCTTTCTAGAACTTCTAAGGATATTAAACTGAAGTTATTGTGTTTATCTCCTGCAAAATTCAAACTTCTAAAATTCAGTGAAAGGCTCCCTTCATATTTATAGAGTGAGCTGTAAACATAAAATAAAATAAAATTTCAAATTTGAGTGCGGCTATGCAAAATGCTCGTAAAATTTTCACGGAGAGGATAGAAGCCTAATTGCACCGCTGTTAGAAAGTACATGAAGATTTCAAATGATATGCAGAGTCTAAATCGAAGAACAAAATTCGATGGAGAAAAGTTTTTTGCAAGTCAGGCCTAGAAAAACGGACATTATTTTTGACCTGCCTAATTAGCACCAGCAGCAAAATGATACTAAAAGCGGCACAATTCTCTTTCTGGAAAATTTGGAATTATGCGAATGAGATTAGTATCAAGATTCAAAATGTGGTGTGACAGGACATTTGTGCAGATCTAATAAATGCTCTTGGAAAAAATGAATGCAGTTGCGATGAAATTTGTTCTTTTGTTTCATTGATGCAAAAAACTTTTAGTAGTTCAGTTACCCTATTTTTATTGTAGAAGGCTGCGTTTGTAAAAAAGAAATCAATAAGCCAATTTGCCCAATTGTAATAAATTCAGGCATTTTACGAAGAAAGTGTGTGATTTCATAAGGCCATCTGAAATTAGAAGGAAAAGTTTGTGAAAATACTTTGATCCTTTGTAGTAAGGATTATTGAGCTGGTTTGTAAAAATGTTTTTTTTTGAAATACTATTTTTGCGCAGTCAGTCGGACATATACACATAGTGCAATTGTCGCTTGTTCCGTATTTACTTGCATAATTGTGTATTTCAATTTTATGCTTGAAGAAGCGAGGATAGCCTACGATAGAATAATAATGAATAAAGCAATCTATATACGCACTGTACAACAAACGCATTCCTTACGATTTTCTTATGAGGAATTGAAGCTATTACACTGCGTTATATTCATAAAAATATCTTACTCTAAGGCACTACCTAAGCTTGGTCGTGTCAAATTGGATATTCAATGAAGAAATGGTGCATTATTACAGCAATAGAATGCGTGAAGACTATCGCACTGAGAATTCAACCTTGTGTTCAACTTAGCTCTCGAATTTCACTGCAGAAAAACAGGAACAGAGCCTTTTGCACGATGCCTCTCTTTACAAGAAAAGGAGTTTTTCGTGCAAAAGCCGGCATGTTTTTTATTTGCTTCACTTGAAGCAAATAAAAAACAAAATAAAACGTACACCTTCTCAGACCCAATGCATACCCCATGCAATTTCAGTCGCGGCGCGATTCGGCATGCAATGACTTTTCATCCCTGGGCCTAAAAGCGCTTTGCTCAGGCAAGATTTGGTGTGTTTGGGACATTATACAATAGCTACCAGCCTATATACCTGAATAGTCAAAGCAGCTCTCCACCGGAGTTCGCTGACATCCGCGCAGTATAGCCACATCTTGGTATAGAGAGGGCAAATTTTGAATCCAAGTGTAATGTTTGACTCAGCTCGGCGAAGCGCATCTTCTGATATGTGGAGGTACCCGTTTGAATATGTTGGACGGTAAGAATACACGAATCTTTCTAGACTTATGCTTACGGTAGGTTTTTCGATGTGCTTTGTTCACTGATTAACCTATCGAAGGCAAAAATTTAGAAAAATCGTAAGTTTTGACGCCTTTAATATCCTATAAGGCACCTCTGTATATCCAAAGATGCATCTCTCCAAAAGGTGCTCTTAGACTCAGAATTTGTCCACCTGAACCAAGATACAGGGCTGGGTACGCGGATGGTCGGCGTACTCGTATAGAGTCCGATGACTTTTCTAACTGATTATGAGCGGTATTGTATAAGATTGCGGAAGTTAGATCCATAAGGAACTGGCAAATGCCAAGTCGCGTAGTTTCAACAATTTATGGAACCATTAGAGGTATGTCTTGGGCCTCAGAGTTCATGCAAGAGATGAAGCCATCTAATTTATTAAAATAGTACCCTCACTTGAGAAAGGAGAAGGTTTGAATCTGAAGCGCGTATTGATATTACCATGAATCACCTGCCTCATAGTTTAGTGAATGAAACCCGACTCTGTGTAACTCATAATGTCAGACAAGAACAATTACCGCCCTCTGTGCAGCCCATGATGTTAGAGAGGATCAATCAGTAAACCAAACTGCATGGTACAATAGTTTTTACAAAAATGGTGTACACTTGAGAAACTTGAATACTGAACCGCGCTAAGCTCTTCGTAGGCTATGAGGCTCGACTATGTATGCGTGTTTGAATGTTGTCTAAGCGCCTGAAAACACAAATTAAGAATTGTTGCTCTTGTCAAAGTTTCTTTTCTTGGCGCCGTAATTCTGATATGATTTGTGTCACACTCGCTGCGTGAAGACGAAATAATAGAACTAGAGACGGACTGAGAAGGTAAGCAAACGTGGAAGTTTTAGCCCCGTCGCGACTCAATCGCCAACATTTCCATCCATTTTCATTTCACATTCAAAAATTTCGGGCTGGAAAAGTATCACAACCGAAATGCAAGTTGATCGGCATGGAATGATGTTGTAACAGTTGTCTCGTCGCGATTCAGTCGCGACGATCAAATCGCGTGAAGTCTGTCCGGGGCCTTAGACGCATATAGAGAAACCAGTGCGTCACCTCTGCTTCGCAGAGGCTCCCACTGGCCCTACTTTCTGAATGCCTTACTCATTCCCGCATAATAATGACATTGAAACTCACCGCGCTATGTAGGCTTTCACGAATAATTCGTAAACAACTGCTCATTCCTAGAGGTTTTCGTGTGAGATCGGTATTTTCACGTAGGTGAAATTTTTTCGGAAAGAACAGATGCAAATTTGAATAGGTTTTTGGACTTCTTATGGCTTGGTAATTGCTATACCGACAATAATCACCGTGGGCTTCATCTTTGGAAAAAATCCTCTCAAATGATCAGGTAAAACCTTGGCAAATTGAAGCTAACTTTAGTCCACTTTTCTGGCTAAAATTTCCTGCTTCCACATTAGCTTGTCGCAAAAATATTCAAGATATCGCAAAGTGGTGGTACAGGCCCAATTTTGCTGATCAGAAGCCAGACGGATCCGTTTGACGCGCAATTTTTGAGAGAACCACTCAAGGGCTCCGCTCGTGCTTTTGCACAATGAACTTTCATGATGTTAGCTTGCGCCATGCAAAATTTGGGCGCAATTTCTTGGCTGGAGCTCCTTCCGCGAAATTCGTGACAGACAGATTTTCACACAGACACACAGACACACATATGAGACGGCATTAGCGCGTTATTATATCAGGATGGGCAAGTGCTAGAAAGAAATCCGAATACTTGGTGATAGTTCAGTACTTCATAATGCTTGCACATGCACCTCAAAAGCATACCCCGACAGCCAGATCCGTACCCGCACTCCACATCTGTAGTTAAACACGCTCACTGCCGTGAAATTCCCTTCGAAGAGTTATTCCGGAGAATTGAAAACGAGATTTGAATTCCGCGCATCGAGACGCAACTGTGACGTACGCCTCATCCTCCATGGCCAGCGCGATATTTGATGTGGTTCGTATCCTAAGCAGGGCTCGGCAGGAGGTGGCCAGAGGAAAATGCAAAAACGAAGTCCCCTTGACTTTTGCGAATTTTTACGAAGTCCCCTTTGACCCCGACCTAATCTGTAAAAAATCTCCAAAAAGCCAAACGACGACTAAAAAGACGCCGCAAATTTTGTGTTTTTTCGGCCAAACGAAACCTCCTTTGCTTTTTGTCCCAAAAACGATATCCAGCTTGCTTGTAAGCCACCTGTGCCGAGCCCTGATCCTAAGAAGCTCCACTGCACATTTCGGATTCGGTTTCTCCATGTAATGAATATCCTGATAGAAGCCAAAAATTGAATCTATCGTATTCCATATTTTAACGTTCTATGCTGACGCAACTATAGAAAAACGTTCATTAACCTTTGCAGTTTGACTGAATTTACATATAAACAAACGAAACGATTATTAGCAACAATTGCATGCAATGACTATACTTATCGATTCAATATTATTGAAAGCTCTCTAGGAAATCTAAACTCTGTTCTTTATTCATCGTCCATCGATGTGCGGGTCATCTTCGGCACAGGATAGCCTTGGCGGGTATCTCTGTCGGGCCACTCAAATGCTTCGCCAAGCTCGGCTACTACAGGATCGTATTCATAGGAATATATTTGCGATTGGATGTACATTTCCTGAAAATAATTTATTTTCGAATTTGGCAAAGAAAACCCGGAGATTAAAAAAAATTCACCATGTCTTCGGGCTTTGGATGCAATGATGCTAAATTCTGCTCGTAGAGGTAATTACCGACCTGGAAAACAACCGATAAAAATGATCCTTTTCAAATCAATCAATTTATATGACTGTTGAGCTTCATATTACAGCTAAGTTTTTCCTAGCCAAGCGATTGGGTTTCAAACGAAAACTTTAGTGCATGCCCGAAAGTTTCATCAAAAAGCATTCTTCCGCCTTTATTGTAACTAAAAGTATGAACTATGCTCTCTTCTATTTTTATCTTTTTGAACAATTCAAAAGAATAAAAATGGAGGGAAGCCATTGGCATTCATGAGCAGCATGACGTCAAAAGGAAAGAGAATCTGACGTGAGCATATTTGACGACGCAAAATTTCCGCTACAGTTTTTTTTAATCTAAAAATTCTGTAAGCTTGGATCAAATTTCTTTTAATGCATTGGGCATCACAGAGTCATGCTTAACAGCATGACTGATGACGCATGCACAAAAGTGTCCAACTAAGCTCGCAATGGTTGTGTGAATACATTGCTTTCTATTTTTTTTTCTAATTTTTCTGCGCCCTTTTGTGTCTTTTCCGTCCTATAATTATTTGATTGTATTTCGGCACTACCTCTCCTATTTCGGCACTCTGATGCTTTTAGCGTTTCAAAAGAAAAGCGGAGTGAAAAAACATCAAATTACTCCAGAACTTATCCGAACTTGATTTCGTACGCATGAAGAATAATTAGAGAAGTGTGGGGAAAGTATTCAATTTGGTTATATTTATTTTGAGATCTGGGATATTTATCCATTTAATTCGAACACGAGCGAAACTGGCTTATTAGAATAGTTTTTCATTTGGAAATGGCAGCAAAACGGAGTGGCAAATATGAGATTGCGAACTCGCTAGGGTAACATATGAGAATTTCTCGACTGAATTGAGTAGAATTGAAATTCTACGCTAGCTAACCCTCACCCTCTCCCTCCGCCTACATTCAAATTACGAATTTTGTTCAGTATACTAGAACGTGAGGATTTCTGAACTTTTGAAATGAATGGACCTAAAAATTCACGCTAAACCCTGCCCCGCCTACGTTCAAATGGCAGGCGCTTCTTGCAGTTACTGTAGGTAGATGGTAAGTAGGTTATCAAGTATAGCAAAGCAAGCTCTGTATGTACGTGACCATCAGTCCGAGAAGAATGTTGAAAAAATCCAAGTAAAATTTGGGAAAACCACCAAACCTTCCCATACGGTATCCATGACCGTAGAGACTCGTTTGAGGCAAAATTTCTATCAATAAATTTCTACCGGATCCGCGTCCTCAGACAAATTTAGTTAGAACTCGAGTATTTGAAATCTTCCTCCGTCTCCATCATGTACGGAATGACCACAATAATTGGAGAATTTTACAGGGTATAGGAAATTGATAAATAACTCACATCCAAAGCTATATCAGCAGATAGATCACGAGCATTTTTCAAGGTATAGGAAATTGATAAATAACTCACATCCAAAGCTATATCAGCAGATAGATCACGAGCATTTTTCAATCGGGGATACAATCTTGAGTAGACGTTCAGAGACTTCTCCGTGACAGAAGCAGCACAACGCTAAAATGTCTCCCACTCACAACGGGCAACTTCTCCATTTAGGTGAACTCACCCTAGCTGCAATCAAGAACACATGATTGGGTATACGCTTAGCCTTAAATAGTATGGCTCCCAGAGCTACTCCAGGGAAGATGTAGGCGTTGTTACCCTGCCCGGGTTTGAATAATTTACCAAACATCTCAACGTTATCGAATGGAGATCCTGACGCGAAAAGTACTTGACCCTAAAAAAATTTATTTGTTTAGAAAGCTAAAATAAAAAGTAATAGTTAAACTCACATTTGTGTACTTATATGCATCCTCAGCCGTGCATTCAGCTTTGGCTGTCGGATTCGAAAGGGCAAAGATAATTGGGCGTGGATTATTTTTAGCCATTTCTTGAATAACTTCGGGAGTAAATGCACCTCTAACGGTAGACAGACCTGCAAAACAACTTTCATCGGTCAGTCATTAGGTTTTATAATTTTGTGTCACCTAATAAAGCATTTGGCTTAATCATTTTCACTATCTCGAGAAGGTTGGCTGTATGCGGTAGTTCCTGCAAAAAATTTGGAAGTTACCACTCTTTATTTGGTAATATGACAACATCTGATAGTCATGGTTAGGTTGTTCAGTGACAATGTAGGTAGATACAATTATATTCTTCTCCTGTAGCTTCTTGAATCACGGATTGATTCGCATTTTTTGTCAAGGAATACAAGGAGGTGTATATCTCGTTGTCATCGATGACATGATTATCTAGTACAACTTCTTTGCGTAAGCCGATGTTATGCAGCTTATTCCCAAATACTATTTTTTTAATAAGAGCCTAGGGTTCTAGTCTATTTAAAAATCGTTCCATAAAAAATAAAACAATGAAAAATGTTAGTCTAACTGAACACGAAGAGTAACAGGAACATCATATGCTAATTTAACAATTTAGCTTGCATGATAACTGCTACATAACGGCGGACGTCGAAAAATGCCTCATTGAAATATAAAATGGTACACATGCCTCCAGCGTAGCCACCGAAACGATCTTGAGGTATACAAACAAGCAATCCGGAGTTGGACGGCGAATATAATTTGTCCTGTCAGAGTCAGAGAAGCTGGTAATTCAAACGTTGCCTCCTGCATCAAGCTGTAATTTTGTTTCCTTTTTCTTTTCGAGTAAGTCCGGCTGAGGGTAGTCATTGGTGCATGTGAGAAAAATTTTGATCTCTGACATCTTTTTGAAAGCGTTATGAATCCCAACAGACAGTGTAGCACCGGAACAAAGACGGAAAAGAATTTGTAAACAATGTTGAACAGCCATATCTCATCCGCTTTTCATGTTCTATAAACTTGATATTGAGTTGGCATCACACCTTCTGCTTTTTCTACTAATTTGATTATAGCCATATCACAAACACGCCATGCGGGACGCTCGCCTCGTAAAATAATTGTATGATTTTGGAGCGCTCTCAGGCACATTTTTGTTTTGCAAGTATGTTTCAAACGCCCTCGCCCTCCCCCACACATGTACAATACCGCTCACATTTTTTGAAAAATAGACGCGAATGTATGGACATGTATGGACATGTACGGACATGTCCATACATGTATGGACATGTCCGTACATGTATGGACATGTCCGTACATGTCCGTACATGTCCATACATGTATGGACATGTCCATACATCAGCGTCGCGTGGCCATATCTCGCTTCAAGACGAATTCTGAATCCAAAGCCACCAAGCCACCATTCGATTCAGCTCGGCGCGGAGAATCATAACTTATAATAACGGGCTAAGGATGTTTACGTGACTTTGTGTGTCTGTCTGTGTGAGAGTGTGTCTGTTACGAAATTCGTAGAGCGTGTTCCAGCCAACCTCCTGGGCTCAAATTTTGCACAGTGCATGCTACCCGCATGAAAGTCCAGCATGCAAAATCACGACAAGATTCATCGAGTGGATCCCTCAGAAACTGCGCGCCAAACGGATCCACTTTGCATTTGAGCCGCAAAATTGGGTCCGTAATTCCACTTTTTGCAGAGTCGTGGATGTTTATGTCATGTAAATGTGCAAGCGATGAACTTAGGCCCAAATAAGTGATCAAAAGTCCATTACTTTACAAAAACGACGCCAAAAAGTATTGGTTGCGTAAACGGTCATTTTGCCAAGCTTTTAGCAGGACATTTGACGAGATTTTTGCATAAAGGTGTAGCTCACGGTGGCTGCTGTTCTTATTGCAACTGTCAAAACCATGGGAAAACCAAAAACCTATAAAAATTTGCGTTTGTTCTCCTGCAAAATGTCTCACCCACGCGAAGTCACCGATTTCACACAGAAAAGCTTTTGGAATAAGTAGTTGTTTACATTTTGTCCGTGATAGTCGGCAATGCTCGGTGAGTTCCAATGCCATCATTAAGCGAGAATGAGTAGGGCCTAGATAGCAGAGCCAGTGCGAGCCTCTGCGAAGCAGAGGTGACGCACTGGTCTTCTGATATATTGGAAGTGGGGGTACGATGTTTTCGATATTCCGTTTTCAGTTTTTTCAATTTGTTCTGCGGAGGTCCTTTCGCGAATATGTGAAGCAACGCCTACCCAACATAGAAGACTTTACTAAGTGTTATTCGATAATACTTTTCTTGTAGATTATTGTGCGCTAAAAAGTAGGCTCAGACTTCTTTTCAAAGGAGATAGAAGCGTTGGTGAAATTTGGAAAAATCACGCGTTCTTAAATTCTACTCGCCATAACTTCCTTCGGAACAAGTATATATTTAATCCGAAAACAGCGCCTTGCTCAGCTCATCAAGGCGAATCTTCTCATATACAGCGTGTCCTTGATATTTCGATTTCAGTACTATTGAATCTTTCTGAGGACGTCTTTTCGCGAAGGTGTAAAGCAGCGAGCATTGTCCCGAGCACATTCCAGCAAGGATATTTCGATAGCACTTTTTCTGTAGATTATAATGTGCTAAATATTATCCGCAGGTTTCTTTTTAAAGGAAGTAGAACGGCGAGTGAATTGTGGAAAAATCTTGTTGTCCCAAATTCTACTCGCCATATCTACAGGATACGAAGTTATCTTGCTAAGCAGATGTGAGTTTCGAAATCAGCAGGTCGCATAACCTCTACGGGCAAGTTTTCCGATATTTTCGGGTTATTCCATTTTTTCTCGTTTTACGCTCCGGAAGCTCGCCGATGGATTTTGGTCAAAATGTTGATGCTCTTGAATTGTAGGGAAACTTCGCTTATAGAGGTTTTCGAACACGCTCTTTACGAAAATCATGGTCTTCGAGGATTACAGAGTCTTTTTGGAGAGATACGGTGATGTGACTGTAACTGCATCACGAAAGTGCGCAACTTTGCCCGCACTTCTCGCGTATCTGTCAGAAAACTTGCCTGCTTGCTTTTCTCATTCAAAGTTACTAGGAATTGTGCTATCGAATGGTGCATTAATCAGGCTCTAGTCTGTGAAATTCGCCGAGTTACGAGCCTACGAAAACACGTTCTCTTGAATTTTGCCCAAAATGTAAAGATCGCATTCTCGTCGAAATTTCTTTGTGAGCGCTTGTATGACGCTCGTTGCAGATATTATGTTCGCTTCGTCAAACGACTCCCACTGTACTGAATATGGTGCTTGCGTCTGCTTCAGTTGCTCAATTGAATATCAAAGCTATTTCGTGGCTAGAGCCCAAAGCACCAAATCTAGCACAATAAGATTCATTAAAAGATTCCAGATACTTTACAATCTCAGAGAACGAATGTTTTTAAACGCAGAATCAACACACTTGATCTCTTACGTTTGAGGCATTCTGAGAATGAGTAATGAATAGCACCAATTCGTCATCTGTATTGCTATAGCTGGCCATGTGCGATTACATTATCCGACCACAAAATGCATACCAAATACAACCATCAATTTGTGTTTTTTTTAATATTATTTTCTCTCAAATGTCTTACTAACCCACATCTTGCTGTTACGTTAGTTCGGGTCTAATCAATTTACCTCTCTTCCCAATTATTACAGCTTGTTGACTTGCTCTTAAATGAATTACAAAAAGTGAAACTATTTGATATTCTTTCGGAGTCACTGGACTCTCCCCGGAATCATTTGGGCAAGGTTGATTGGTATTACTGCACCAACCGAGCGCCGCTTTGCTTCATTATTGCAAGAGCATCTTCTGCTGGCAAATGAGTTGGCATGATTGCCATCTCCATAGATTACAATAACCTACCCTCGATATCATCCCATATGTCTTCCCTCAACATGACGTGGATTACGTGGCTTAATGAGGCGCCGCCTCGCCTCGGGCTCGCGCCACGTTGCGAGCGCATCATTTGGCGCGACGTGGCGCTCAACACAACGTGGCGCAGGCTTTTCCACGTTCTTCTTGTTGCCACATCACGCCGAAAATGCGCACGCAACGTGGCGCAAGCCCGAGGCGAGGCGGCGCCTCATCAAACCACGTAATCCACGTCATGTTGAGGGAAGACATATGGGATGATATCGAGGGTAACTTGATCACGCTCACGTATGAGTTATCCATCATTACAACCCTTATTGAAATTCACTTGGAGTCACTGGCTCACACTTACTGGTTTGGTGGGGTCAGATAATATACCCACCATCAAACCTTGTTTGCTTGTTAAAATCAAAATATTTTGCTGGCAAAAGGGGCATGGGTACATCTCCATGAATCGCATCATTTACTTCCGATAATTATAATCATAGAGCAATCAAATACAAGCTTTCATCACATTTTTATCAAGATTAGACCTAAACTAATGCTGCACTATCGTTGCGGTTAGACTATGAATGACTGCTTTCTATTCTATTGTATGGAACACCAAGAGCTTGTAGAATAAATAAATAAATAAATAGAAATAAAGGATTTGATCAGCGCTTTGTACAAGCGCTCACGGAGAAATTTCTCCGTGAGACGTTTGACGAAGCGAACATAATATCTGCAACGAGCGTCATACAAGCGCTCACAAAGAAATTTCGACGAGATATGCGATCTTTACATTTTGGGCAAAATTCAAGAGAACGTGTTTTCGTAGGCTCGTAACTCGGCGAATTTCACAGACTAGAGCCTGATTAATGCACCATTCGATAGCACAATTCCTAGTAACTTTGAATGAGAAAAGCAAGCAGGCAAGTTTTCTGACAGATACGCGAGAAGTGCGGGCAAAGTTGCGCACTTTCGTGATGCAGTTACAGTCACATCACCGTATCTCTCCAAAAAGACTCTGTAATCCTCGAAGACCATGATTTTCGTAAAGAGCGTGTTCGAAAACCTCTATAAGCGAAGTTTCCCTACAATTCAAGAGCATCAACATTTTGACCAAAATCCATCGGCGAGCTTCCGGAGCGTAAAACGAGAAATGGAACAACCCGAACATATCGGAAAACTTGCCCGTAGAGGTTATGCGACCTGCTGATTTCGAAACTCACATCTGCTTAGCAAGATAGCTTCGTATCAAGACCTTATAATAACGGGCTAAGGGTTGTTTACGTGTTTTTGTGTGTGTGTGTGTCCGTCTGTTACGAAATTCGTAGAGCGTTTTCCAGCCAGCGTTCTAAGCCCAAATTTTGCACAGTGCATGCTACCTTCATGAAAGTCTAACATGCAAAAGCACGAGTAGATTCGATGAGTGGATCCCTCAGAAATTGCGCGCCAAACGGGTCCACCTGGCTTCTGTGCCGCAAAATTGGGTCCGTATCACTACTTTTTGCAAAGTCGTGGATGTGTTTGGTAAGCGAAAGTGCAAGCGATAGATTTTAGCTCGAAAAGTTGTCAGAAGTTCACTACATAACGAAAGCGACGCCAAAAAGAATTGGTTGCGTAAATGGTCAATTTGCCAAGGTTCTAGCTAAGCATCTGAGAAGATTTTCTCACACAGATGTAGCTCAAGGTAAACATTGCCTTTATGACGACTACCAAGCCATGACAAATTCAAAAACCTATTCAAATTTGCGTTTGTCTTCCTGCGAAAAGTTTCATCCACGCGAAATCACCGATCTCATGTGAAAAAACTTTCTAAATGAGTAGCTGTTTACATTTTATTCGTGGCAGTGGCATAGCGCGGTGAGTTCCAGTACCACGATTTTACGAGAATGAGTAAGGCACATAAATAGCAGAGTCAGTGCGAGCCTCTGCGAAGCAGAGGTGACGCACTGGTCCTGTAGATATGGCGAGTAGAATTTGGGACAACAAAATTTTTCCACAATTCACTCGCCGTTCTACTTCCTTTAAAAAGAAACCTGCGGACAATATTTAGCACATTATAATCTACAGAAAAAGTGCTAACGAAATATCCTTGCTGGAATGTGCTCGGGACAATGCTCGCTGCTTTACATCTTCGCGAAAAGACGTCCTCAGAAAGATTCAATAGTACTGAAATCGAAATATCAAGGACACGCTGTATATGAGAAGATTCGCCTTGATGAGCTGAGCAAGGCGCTGTTTTCGGATTAAATATATACTTGTTCCGAAGGAAGTTATGGCGAGTAGAATTTAAGAACGCGTGATTTTTCCAAATTTCACCAACGCTTCTATCTCCTTTGAAAAGAAGTCTGAGCCTACTTTTTAGCGCACAATAATCTGCAAGAAAAGTATTATCGAATAACACTTAGTAAAGTCTTCTATGTTGGGTAGGCGTTGCTTCACATATTCGCGAAAGGACCTCCGCAGAACAAATTGAAAAAACTGAAAACGGAATATCGAAAACATCGTACCCCCACTTCCAATATATCAGAAGATTCTCCGCGCCGAGCTAAATCGAATGGTGGCTTGGTGGCTTTGGATTCAGAATTCCTCCACTCTGAAGCGAGATATGGCCACGCGACAGTGATGTATGGACATGTCCATACATGTATGGACATGTCCGTACATGTCCATACATGTACGGACATGTCCATACATGTCCATACATTCGCGTCTATTTTTCAATGTGAGCGGTATTGTAAGGCATTCAGTCTTACGAAATCTTCCTTCTTTCCTTTCGCTTATCCATCATTTCTGTTCAGCAGTTGCTTTCATCACTAATTGATATGCCTTCCGCTTACACTAACTTACCTTTGCATACTGTTTAGCACGTGCAGTCAGATTTACAGCTTTTTCTTTTGTGACTAATCCTTTGCTATTGATGAGGAAGATGCGCGCTTGTGCTTCTTCCCTTGTAAGGCCTTCTTCGACCATTTGGGCTACGATCAGTTCCGATATTCCCAGCGTGGCCTGGGGCATTTTTGTTGAGAAAACCCAACTAATATGTCTCCGTATTTCTTACTGATCCTGCTCCAAGGAAGAGGATTTTCTGCTCGGAGAGTTTCTTCTTTGTCACGCGAGTTGTAGCCAGCAAGCCAGCCACAGCAACTGCAGCTGTTCCTGGAAATTATAATTTTGAGATGCTTTGCACATGAAAGGAAATGAATTGCCTTGTATGTCGTCATTGAATGTGCAATACTCATCCTTGTACTTGTCGAGCAAGGCAAACGCATTGGCAAAGGCGAAATCTTCAAATTGGATGAGAGTGTCACGACCAAAGCTAAAATTTTAGCTAGTTATTTTCAGCAAGTAAAAAAAATGTTTTTACCGTTTTGTGACTGCTTTCATGAAATTGTCGACTAGCTCCTCATACAGTGGACCTCGTACGCGATTACGTCGCAAGCCGATGTAGAACGGGTCATCGAGCAGTTTCTTGAAATGCAAGGAATCTGCTGTGTATTTTTTATAAGGTTTATTCCTTCTCGAAGGCGGGTGATATATTTCAGCTACAGCGCGTACGCGGCAGTCGAGATTTTCTTATCATTGAAGCGCTTGAGTCCGCCCGAAGTCGACATCCGCCCGCGCACTGCGCTCGCGTGCGCTTCTCCTATATGACACCCGCCTTCGTCTAAGATTAGGCTATAAACCTCCCTACATGGTGCATATTCTATACCTGGTTATTGGTGCCAACATCGAGAACTACGGGTAAACATTGTTGCGGTTGAACTCCACCCAATGCACAATAGAGTGCCATTTTCCCGACGGGTATTCCAATTCCGTAGGCTCCTAGATCACCCAAACCGAGAATTCTCTCTCCGTCAGTTACCACGATAGCCTGAATTATGATTCATTCAAGTATTGATTTACAGCTGCATTTGCGAAAATTCAGACCCGAAGGGCGTGATTGCGGATTGTCTGCGTCTCTTCTAGCCTCGTTCTCCTCTCACATTCTGTCACAAAGAGAAAATGTCAATAGGAGAGACGCAGACGTACCATGACGTCACGCGAACCACCGCATCATCTCTCATACTTCCCGTACCTGGATATTCTTTTCTGGCCAATTGCTCAAGATCTTGTAAATTGCACTAATGCTGTTATCGTTGATCGTGATGTAGAGACCCCTATGGATGTTTTTTGAGAATTGCATGGTCCATAAAAAGTGTAAAAAAACTAATCTTACTTTGGATGACGGTACATCTCTCCAAACCTCTGGCAAGCCATTCCAACAGTGGGAGTGTAAACAATTGGCATCAGCTCCTTGGGATTCTCGCATAGTACTCGATAGAAAAGCTTTTCCGTACGAGACTGCAGCGAGTCCAATATGAGGTATCTGGAAATGAGCAAGAGAGCTTTCTGAGTTCTGCTGTGCCAGGCTGTGATAGCGCAGCGCCAGCACTGTGTCAGCGCCGTTCCAGTGATTGATTAATGCGGGGTGCGCTTACAAGAGTGCCAGATCAGTACCATTTGAGCCCCGCGCCAGTGCTGCATCCGAAACCCTTCGTCGCGCTCCGCATCGATCGATCAATGGAACGGCGCTGGCACAGTGTTGACACAGTACCGGCGCGGCACTAGCACGCTCAACTTTGAGTGCAAGCTAAATCGCAGCTACTTCTGGACAAAAAACACTTCAAAATTTGCCACATACTCGAGAAATAAAAACAAAAAAAACGAGGTAGTTCTTTGTGCGTTCATGAGTGTGTTTTTTGGGAAGGGGAGGGGCGTTTCGTTAAGTGATAAGCGGATAAGCGATGCGGTTGCACTTGTCAGAACTTGTCTCGATAAACTATCGCCTACGGAATCTATTGCTGACATGTGGTCTTAATGATTGCTGACGTCAATCGCATAGCAATGACGCCTGATTGGTAATGAAAAAAATAGGGTGCAAATTTTTTTGTGCAATTTTTCCACTGCGGACATACTTTTGGAAGTCGTCATGCTCATCTCTGATGCGTTTCATGACTCGATATGCTTGTTGTTCTTGACTCATAAATGCAGGCGGGAGAAGGCCATGAATACCAAGATATTGCCTTTCTTTCATCGAAAATGCCATTCCCTGAAATTTAGTGCTCTTGCGAGTAGTTTTATAGCTATTCGATTCCAGAAATAGCAGAAAAGAAAGGGCGAGGCAGTTATTTGGCATCATAGATGACGGCTTTGAAAAGAGCCTTACCTTATTTAGACTGGCAGTAGTGAGCAGATTGTATCCTTTCTTGTCGGGAGTCACATGCTCAACTCGGTACAACTTTTCCAAAGCTTCTCGTCTTTCTCTGTCCACTACTTGATCAGCAGAGTTGACGGATAGCGTTGTAGAAATTGCCCTCACACATTGGGGTGACCTAAATTTACAATATTCTGTCTGAATGGACAAAAAAGATAAATTAAGGACTGACCTCTGACGCACAAGAGAAGTGAGCATCTTGAAGATTCTATCCTAAAATTCTAGCAAATTATATAAACAGTCAAACCGAAGCAAATTTCCACAACGTGAGGAACAAATTTGGAAACTGGTTGGAGTGTTAATGGGCCGAGTTCTGGTTTTCTTTAGATAGCGAATTTGAGTTAGGTGAGGAAAGTGACAGAGCAAATTTGAAAAAAGAGGCTCTAGCTAATTTTGTAAATTGAGGCTCTATAATGGAAATAGTGGTTAGTAGCTTTTTAGATAATCGCAACGTTTGCTCAAAAGCATTAAACACAAAACTAAAATGAAATGTTTTTCGTTCAAGAAAAGGGCTCGGGCTCGTTGTTTCTTTTCCTCTGAAGAGAAAACACCACATGACAGATGAATCATGCCTACAGAACTGTGCTGCATCAGAATAATGGAAATTTGCATATTATTACAGGCGAATCTTTCTAATTGCTCAGCACTAGTACTAATATGTGGGAGAAAACTAGTTTGCCCTATTAATGCAGAAATGTATTCAATATTCAAGCAAAGGGCTTAGTTTCCAAGCTGATTCCCCATACGAACTTTGGTTCCCTACAGCCTTCCAAGAAACTTTGAGCCCCTTACAAAGATCGCATATTTGGCAAATAAAGCAGCACGAGGGTTTCTAGAACATTGGAAACTTGTACGACTATGGTACGAACAACATCTACAGCCTTGCAAGGACAGTCCCATCTTCTTTCTCTTTCGGCCTTCGTTCTTTCTATAGTTTTTCTTTGTTCGCAAGCCAGGGCCGCAAGAAGTATTATGGTGTCTAGCCGCTGCATAGAAGCAATTTTTTGAAGGAGTAAATCCTTTCATTTTTTCTCGAGTGAGAGTTTAAAAAAACTTTTGAAATTTTTAGGTTGTTCCGCTTGAATATCAAGTACAGCTAAGAAAAAATGGATTGAATTTTTTGATAGAACCTGTGTGTCATATTCTGGTCACAGGGTAAGACCAGATTTTTGATATTCAGTTCAATGTAAGAAAACCTACTTTGCAGCTGCAGTTTCAGTAATTAAATAGTCAAGTGATAAAAACAGGCGAAGACAAGGAGGATGATGGAGGAAAAATGCAATAACTGAGTTCGTAAATTACAGACCAAATCAATATTTTCCTCAAAAAAGCAATATTGAGGTAGTCGTGATCACGTAGCCAATAGGTGATGAGTGGTCTGTCTACCTGAGTTTGTTGTACCTAACCAGAATGGATGTTTTACTTTTTCTAATTTCTTCATACTTGTCCTAATCCTGTTCTACAATCTTGACTATTTTTCTAGATTTATGATTGAGAAGACTAAGGAACAACTGTGCTCCCGATAAAAATATGCCTATGTCACGCAATACATTCTTGCCCATTTCAGCAGTTGCTTTATGTAAGTGTACTACTCTCAAATTCTACAATTGAGCGGGTTATTGTCGCGGCAGAATACCTTGGGCAGAAAAAGATGGGGAAGGGCCTGACATTTCTGACATAATGTTCTGTAGAGCATATTCAAAGATTGGTGCAATTACAGTGTTGGTCACCAAAAATTACTGTAACACACTGGGAAAAGTTTAAGTGACTTTAATGTCCGTATACCTAATCACAGCTTTTTCACTTGTGTGCACCTCAAAAATGAATTTGACGTTTCATTATTGTACGAAACAGTTTGGTGATAAAAAGTGATTCATATAAGTTCAAAATTTTCGGTAGATCATCGGAGTGAAGGTGATTACACGAAAGAGAACGGACTAAAAAGAGAAAGGTGGGAGTTCCGTATAGCTGCAGGATGTGGTCTAAGTGCAAAATAAATAGTTCGAGATTCACGTTGAGTATGTAGATAACAATGTTCATCAATCTTACAAAAAACTAGACAGGCACAAGTAGCTTGCATCGTCGCCGAAAAGTAACGAAGATAAAAATCTTTCTCTAGGTTGCTGACGCTGGATGACGGACTCAATAAGCGGAAATATTGAGCAAAATCCAATGTGAGCAGTTTTTTTGCTGTGTGAAAACAATTGCAAAAATATATTTAGTCCTGGATGTACTAAACTTCACGTTATCCCATAATAAATTGACTTTGAAATTGATATTTTTTGTTTTGGAGCTGCCCCAAATGATTATCTACATATTTTCAAGACTATTGTGGATTCTTTTTGTGAATAAATGATTAAAAAAAGCATCCTCGGAAAATTGGAAATACGAGTTTTGAATGGGTAACTTATAGAAATAAAACGAAGAGTTGAAACGATTCCTTGTAAGCTTAAAATGGCATCGAACCTCTATTAGTTACCACTTTTTCAATCAGTTTGAACAAGTGCAAAAAAATAAAAATTCCAAGAATTTTGTTCAAAGTCCGCAAAAAATGCATTGTTGAGAGGAAGAGGTTGCAAAGATTGTAGATAGATTTTACAAACGCTTTTATAACATCAGTACATCGTCTGAAAACAGATAAATCATACATAGAAAAAAATCCTTGTCGACTATGAGAAACATAAGAAAACTTTAGATTAGCCCACGTGATAGCGCTCTAACACGGAAGCAAGGAAATTTCCTCGGCCGATGCAATCAATTCGATGATTTGCTAGTTTTGATCTGCTGGCCTAGAAGGCTATGTGTCACTGGAAAGCATATGCAAGCGCGTATAATGGCATCCATAATTTTTTTGTTTCATGAAAACTTGTAATATTGAACGATACTATCTCGGTTGAGGTCGTTCCAAAAAACAAAACAATAAATCTCCACGAATAGCTTGAGCAGTCATCAAGATTGCGATCTACAGTCGATAGCCATGGAGCATGTCTTTGCACACCTGCCGCTCAAACTTCTTATTGATCGTTCTTATCGACAGCCGCATCCTTCTTCCAAATTTCAAGCATCTTTCTCATTTTATAGCATGACTTTTACAATTTCAATTTTTGACTTTCTGCATCCTTCCCATGCGATGATTGGAGTTCTCATCAATGCATGCGGCGTCCTGTGCCAACCGTGTGCCGACAATTCAGACATTTGGTGCGTGTGGCGCACCTTGCAACCACTAGCGGCGCGGCTTGCGACTTTATGGGCGTGGCCACGCGGGTCTACCTATATGCACTGGCCGTGAGCGGTGCGTACATTTTTGGTTCAACGGCGCGCACTACCTCAGACAATTGCATCGGAAAGTTCGCGGCCTCAAAGCGTGTTACATGGCGTGCCGCGGCCCTTGAAATTCCAGCAGCGCACGCCGCGGCTCATTCAAATTTTACCGGGAACGCCGCGGCCAAAGTTGAAATTGGGAAATGATTATCGGGCGAGCCGCGGCCCAATCACCTCACTCGGCGGGCCGCGGGTTTTAACAAAGGCCGGACTTCTTCACGCTGTAGGCCAAGGCGCAAACCGCATGAGGTACGCCGCAGTGATGGGGCTACCCTAAGTGTTTGTGAGGCTGGGTAGTCGCTTCTCGGGCTTTATCCTGTCTGACAGTTAAGTTTTTATGCTTACAAAACAGATCTCAGCAGTCGGATGAGTGTTATCGACGACATTTGATGATGTCGACAGATGAGCTAACAAGTTGCTCAATTTGCACTGAAGTCATTGTCATGAAAAAAAGGCCAAAAGATTTTTCACTTTTCCTAGGCCTCACAGGCATGCTAATCGGGTCAACTATCGGGCGCTTACAGGAAACGCCGCGTTCACCTATCGGGTCCAATATCGGTTTATACCGGGCAGCTCGCGGCATGGATGATTGGTGGCCGAGCAAGCACCCGCGAACTTCCCGATGCAGTTGTCTGAGTACAACACACTGGAAGCACGCATCGAGCATCTGAAAGGGCACCGGTCTACGATCTAGAAGTCACACCGCGCCCAGATTTTGTTCCTCACGAAAGCTCTCCGGTGCTAAGGTGGCACGGCGCCACAGTAGGGGAGTGGGAGGGGGGGGGGCAGGTACATGACTCAGTGCCATAAGTACACTGCGACTGGTGTGCAGACGGAAGCTAAGTCTTACGTCTCGAATGTACCTCGCGCGATTTCTCCAAATTCGCGGCGATACGCCTGGATTCGCTAGATGTCCGCAACCCTACCGCGTGTAAAATTCAAATGCATAGGCGCATAGCTTCTGCAAGCTTATGCGTACATGCCAAATCTTGCTTAAAGAGTAGAGCTTGCGGACAATCGTAGCAATTAAAAAACACGCGGCGACGGGGTATGATGGATCCCTTACTGTTGACTCGCGCGCAGCTTCGCGAAACCGTGACTCCTGACACGTATTCCCGGTGTTTAGCACAGGACGCCGCATGCAGTGATGATTGGAACAAATGAATGTCACCGGAGCGACTCGCGGTGCATCGCATTCCGCCTGTGCAGGCTTCCTGGCACATGGCAACGATGAACGTACAATCCGTGTTAATTATATGCTCCCATTTGCGTGTGCAGTGCCCATCCGCAACTCGAGAATCTTGCATGCGTAACTCCAGTCGATAAAACCAATTTGAATGCCAAACCATACGCGCGCGCCCGTGGCGCGAAGCTCTGACTGGCGATTGCGCTGATGGAAAGGGGATCACGCGATTGACGCAGACTGTCAGCTTTAGCAGATAGACGTCTCATGTCAGTGCTATAGACAGAACACCCATTGGCGTTTTGTCCAGAACTGCTACGATCTTGTTTCTGTAGCGAAAAATAGTTTGGCAGCAACACGGTAAGGAATAGTCTCGTATAAGAGTCTCATATTTGTTAGGAATTTTGGCTGCAACCATCATAGTCTTGCTCTCTGCGCGCAACGATTTGAACGCAGTTATCGGCAATTTTTATTTTCTGGATGTTTTTTGGGCTCATTTGTGGTGATGAATTCCAAGCATGCGGCAAGCACAAAGAGTATGTCTTTTCCAATATTCCAAATGTTTTTTGTGAAGTTTTCAAATGACTCTGCGGCTGTCGAACTGGCTTTTGGGACATATAGGGCTTTTCAAATTGAATATCATTTGCACAGCATCTCCATCTTCGCGCTGGACTCTGCGGTTCTTCCGCGGGGCTGCTCTCTAAGCACTTTCCCAGGGCGAGCGTGGGAAAGGCGGAGCCTCAATCAATTGGAAGTGATTAAGGAACATGTGCCGCAGAAGAGACGCAGAGTCCAGCGCGAGGATGGAGATGCCGGTGCAAACGACACTCGATTTGATAAGCCCTATATATTGCATTAGTGTGTATGGGTTTTTCAGTGCCAATGAAAGCCAGTCGCGCTCGCTAGAGTAGACTAGAGCTATAGTCATTCCCAGACAGTCGACTTTAGCTGGGATTGGAAGTCCCAGAGGGACTATGCCGGAGACTGGTTTGATTTTCTCGCCAGAGAACTTGTGTTTTAGCCGTGCTCGATCGCGGGTACCAGAAGTCGTGGAAGCACGCTGGACTTTTTTTTTGCTGGAAAAAGTAAAGGTGGTATTGCCTACGCCAAGCAGGCAAGCAGGCATATAGTAAGCGATAACTAATGGTAGAAGAACGCGCTACAAATAAAACGATAATAAATGGTAAGTAATGTTTATGTTCATGATAACCATGTTTTGAAAACGTCGTTTGTTCCTATTCTTACTCAGACATTAATTCGGGCGAGCGTGCTTTCACCGAGCGAGCGATCATGCTCTCGCCGTCCATCCTCTAAAGGCGCGCCCCTGCCCCCGCTAGAGAATAAAGCGGGCGAGCGGAGTACCTCTAGCGGGCGACTAATGTGCATCCCGCCGCTTACCCGGCAGAATTGAGCCACCGCCCCGCTATCTACAGCACTATACGGACCTGATAGGGTGCTGCCATTGCGCCAATAATCGCACTTGCTTTTGCTACAAACACACACTCTAATGTTCAATTTATTAGCAAAGAATTAAGCAAAAACATATTCATTTGTGGTGAACAATAGATGCAATGCAGAATATGACGGTGATACCACGTCACCATTCATGAAATAAGATAGTATTAATTGATGTTAATCCGCTTTTAGCTTTGATAAAGGATCACACAATGTAGCGGAAATCTTCTAGACGAAGACCGAAGCATCTTATATATAAAGCTGAATGTCTGTTTGTCTGTATGTCTGTCTGTCTGTATGTATGTGTGTACGTATGTTCCGAATAGAAAATTCCATTTCTGAACCGATCCGGACCAAACTTGGCACACATACACTACGGGCCCCGGCGGGTGTCATAGGCTACTTTTCGTCATCGATCGATATCGATTTTATCGATTTTTATCGATTTTTTTGCTGAGTTCACCTACGGGGCTGGGAGTTGGCACAGGGGGGTAATCGAGCATGGGGATTCCGAATACAATATTGGTTTTCAGGATTATCGATTACTTTTATCGATTTTATCGATTTTTTTGCAAAGTTTGAGCTACGGGGCTGGGAGTTGGCACAGGGGGGTAATCGAGCATGGGGATTCCGAATACAATATTGGTTTTCAGGATTATCGATTACTTTTATCGATTTTATCGATTTTTTTGCAAAGTTTGAGCTACGGGGCTGGGAGTTCGCGCAGGGGGGTAATCGAGCATGCTGATCATCCCCAAGGGGGGTGATCAGCATGCTCGAACACCCCTGTGCCAAATTCCAGCCCCCTAGCTCAAATTTTGCAAAAAAATCGATAAAATCGATAGAAGTAATGGATAATTCCAAAAACTAATATTGTATTCGTAATCTGCATGCTCGATTACCCCCCTTTGCAAACTCCCAGCCCCACAGGTCAAACTTTACAAAAAAATTGATAAAATCGATAAAAGTAATGGACGATCCTGAAAACTAATATTGTGTTCGTAATCAGCATGCTCGATTACCCCCCTGTGCAAAATCCCAGCCTCGCATGTCAAAATTTACAAAAAATCGATAAAATCAATAAAAGTAACCGATAATTCTGAAAACTAATATTGTATTCGGAATCCCCATGCTCACTTCCCCCCTGTGCCAACTCCTAGCCCTGTAGGTGAACTCTGCGAAAAAATCGATAAAAATCGGTAAGATCGACATCGATCGATAACGAAAAGTGGACTGTGACACGCGCCGGGGCCCGAAGTGTATGTGTGCCAAGTTTGGTCCGGATACGGCGGAGCCGGGTAAGCCAGCTAGTATGTTATATTCCTAAATTGTCAAAAGCGAGCTACGAAGAAGATATGGCGTATGCGTATTCTCGGGCAATTTTAGTTGAATAACTGATATTTACAATAGTTTGTTTGTCTGTCAGTTTATTAAACTAATTTAGTTAAGTTAGTGAAATAGTTGGTAAAACTTTAACTTTAGTTTAACTTAACTTTAACTTTTTTAATTGAATTAGTTAGTTACTTACAATTAGTTTGGGGTCTTAGACGAAGTGTTATGTGTTTCTATGCCATCACCGGAACTCTTCAGTGGGGAATGATGACCAATAATTCACGACTGACATGCTCCGTCGTATTCTTTCGCGTAGTGCGCGCATTTTGAAAGCAAAGCTGAATCAATAAATGATCTGTTTACAGCCGGAGACAATGATTTTGCTTCAAGGCTACATAAGGTGTCCCAAAATAATGTATACACTGTTTGATCGTTGATAACTTGCTTGCTTCGTATCTTTCGCCGATTTTTGGATAACATCGTAGAGCTCTTAGCTTAGACTTTCAGTATGGAGCGATGCCATTAAGTTATACTCATTGGTCCAATCTCTCTTCGCTACTGTAGGATTACAGGACTTTTCAGCATACAGTGCAGTTGTGATTTGGGCCGCTTGATGAAAAGATTCCAAAAATCACCTGTATCCCCGTTAATCGTCGCTTGACACGAGCGGGATCCAGTGACGCCTCCATTCGTCCCTGTCGCGAGCGATTATTGACCAATGTCTCTTCGTCGCACCAGGTACACGAGGAAAGCTCTGAAGGACTGCTTTAAAGGACTTCGTAAACATCGACTCGGCGGTCTTCCTGTTCCGCGTTTGACGTCCACCGATGTCCAATCTGTTACAGCTGTGGACCACCGATTGTCTTCAAGACGCATCACGTGTTTGGCCCATCTGATTTTATTCTTTTTGGCGTATGCAGCAGCTTCCCTGATTTTCGACCGTTGACATAGGGTGGAGCTTCGCAATCCTTCCCTAACTTGCGCGAGTCGGGACACTCCTAACATCGCTCTCTCAACAGCGCCTTCGATGACGCTCACCGCATGTTCGTCCTGCTTCCTCATGGTCCACGTAAAGTCTGAAAAAGTCTGAAGCTTTGTAGCAGATTTTAAATTATGACGACTTCATTACGCAAGTTGTTACAAGGTTTGTGACCTTTTTAGGGGACAGACACAATTTGGAAGAATACTGGAAAACAGTTGTTACGGCTGCTTAGTTGTTGTTACAATTTTCCTAAAATAAGTCATGAAGGAAGCATGGTGTGCAAATTTCACACCTGAAATAAGCGACTCTGATTAGACTAGTGAAGGTTTTGTCTTGTATGGCTTTCTTACTAAGGCAAAATGCGACTCTTGACTCTCAAAAGCCTCTCCAAACTTCCTACCGTAATCCTACAGTAACGAAGAAAGATCGGAAGTTCGTTCCGTACTGAAATCCAAGTAACAGACATCAAAGCAGGAGAGTCGTTAGAGAACAAAGTGCACATTATTGTGCGACATCCTGTATCTAAAGAACTTCATTGGCAAGAGTATCATAAATGTTCTGAAAACTTCCGTGACCCAGTATCTTTTTTGTATAGCCTCTTACCAGGACGTCACCAAGACGAACAGGTCGTCATGGTGCATGCGAATTCGCATAAGTCTCGGATTTTTTGTTAAGGACGGTTTCCAGCCAAAAAATCATCCTTAGGTAAAAAGAACCTCTTTAGACACCTTTCCTCTTTAGACTGCGCGAACGTCATGATAGATACCACGCCCCAACCTATCTCCATTGCAAACCGCTCATCTTAAGTGTTCATTTGTGATGTGATTTGGCTTTTATATACTTTCTTCTTCCTCTTCCATTCCATATGCACTCTGCCTATGTTTGCTTATTTCACTCAGACTCAGTCTGATTAACAGCGTGAGGAAGATAGAGACTCATTTCCGTTTCCCGTATTTTCGTCAGTCTTTTTATATACGCGCCTATGTATAGCGAGACTTTGTAAAAAAAAGTCTTGAAAGTTAGGGGAGATTCGTTTTCGAAAAGGCTAGAAAACGACGCGTTCCGGAGTCTGCTGGATAGTTGGTCAAACAGAAAGTCTCGACCTATGCTGATAAAATTTTGAGGTTGTACTATTCTGACGTTGCCTCAAGCTTAAGATAGTAAACCTTCATTGTATCATTGTACATTGTGATTCCACAACCTAGGTGCAACCAAAGTTGGCTCACAGTCTCACTAAGAAAGAGACGAAAGAGACTTAGCAAAAGCATGATTATGCTTACAGTTCGTCTCAGTTGTAGTATGTCTTCTCCACAAACCCTATTCTCCCGCGCCGAGGTCGTTGATGTGTAGGCGCTCAAATCGCTCTTATCCATCAAAGATCGGTGCACACCCTCGCGCAGCGGATACGTAGCCCTAAGCAGCACGAACGCGACTCTATACAGACTCTATAAAAGTGTGCGAAAATGTGAGGCGGTCGCAGCAAACCCCTTCGGTCAATCATCCTGTATTACAAATTACAAGTTAAGGTCTAATATGAGGCTTCTCAAACAATAGACTTTTCCATAAAATCAAATAACCACAAAATTTAAGACTGTAAATTTTGTCAGTTGAAGTTACTTTACAGAAGATACTTAAGTTAGCAAAAGAGCTTTTGGAAGGGGGGGGGGATACTAAAGATCAAACAGTGTATATATAATTTAGGGAACCTTTGAACATTGACCTGGTTGATCAATGCAAAAACGCTTCGAATCTCTCGACAATGGAAAGCGGCCGTAGTTCATGATCGCGTTTATCAGCTCAAAAGCTTTTTTTTCACTTACTTGCATTTTTGCATTCAATCGATCATCTAGGGCAGAGTCAGATCAATTTAAAATAGTTCCAAACACCTAACACTATCAAGTTTGTTAAGTGTAGTCACGCTTTGCGATGCGAGCGCTTCTATTAGGTCATTCGGAAATTTTTTCGCTTTTTGAGCATTCGAAGTTTGTGCCACATTTTCTTAACTTGACGTCCATCCTGCACTATAAACGATCAGCTCAGCTACTGGAAGCCATTGATGAAGACCCTAGGTCTAGCTATGCTACATTATCAGCAGGCCTGGAAGTATCTGCTAGCACCTTTTGGAGCCACCTCCGTGAAAATGGCAAAGCTAAAAATCTCGACAAGTGGATCCCTCTCGAGCTGACGGAGTCGCAAATGAAAGTGCGCCGCGAGGTCTGCTCTTCCTTGATTCAACGTAATGAAGACGATCCTTTTCTGGATAAAATCGTCACTTGTGACGAAAAATGGATCATGTATGACAACAGGAAGAGGTCTTCACAGTGGTTGAATGCGAATGAGCCACTAAGAACTTGGCCAAAAGCACACAAACAATTCAAGAAGGTTATGATCTCAGCTTGGTGGAATAGCGCAGGCCTGTTGCACTGCAGCTTCCTGAGACTGCACGGTAACAGCGGAGTCGTACAGTAGGGATCTGGAGAGGGTACATCAAAAGCTGCAGGTTGAGCGATCCGCGCTGGTAAATCGGAAAGGAGTCATCTTTCTCCACGATAGCAAAACCACATGTGGCGAAAGTGACCCACGAAAAACTACAGTAGCTGGATATTGAACTTCTACCTCATCCGCCTTACTCCCTGGATCTTTCACCTACGGATTACCACTTCTTCAGATCCCTCGAGTCTTTCCTGAAAGGACAGCGATTCAATGAAGAGAAGGGTGTTGAAACGGCCTTTCGAAGATTTGTCGGCTCTCTGGATACCGCTTTCTTCAAGAAAGGAATAAGCGCACTGATGGAAGGTTGGCAAAGATGTGTTGAACACAATGGTGCGTATTTTGAACGAAAATGTTGGTTCTGAATGAAGTTATGATTGTTCAAATTTTTGGGTGCAAAAGCGAAAAAACATTCCGAATGACCTAATATTATAAAAAGTGCGGAGGCCGGGAGCATTGCTTGCCGCCAGGGCCCGGCACGAATCGATTTTCAGGGTTTCTGAAAACGAGTCTCTCCTGATTCGAAGATTTCACGAAGTCCCCTTTGACCGACTTATGAGAAGATGAAAACAAGAAAAAGTTACTAGTCCGAAAGAAAAAACGTGAGATAAGAGTGAAAATACAAACTAAAGCTCTATTCCATGCATGCAGAGTTTGGCAATGGAGCGCCATAGCAAAGCAGACGATTCAGAAAGAAGTTAAGGCCAGAAACAGAGGAAAAGCAATGATATAAAAATGTTTTCATACTCGAGGATAAATGTTTCAAGGGAATCCGTCCACGATAGAAAAGCCCAAAATATGCGAACTTACAAAAGTATATGCCCCAAACGATCTCAGATCGTCTGGTGGCCTTCTGGAAACAGACTAAGTTTGGAAAAGTTTTATTTCACAGAAGCTTTCAAAAATCTTCACACAATTCTTCTGTAAATAATCTTCTATGCCTGCAGTTCAAATTTGGTGTCATAAGCTTGTCTCTGCTGTCTGCAAACAAACGATTTGTCAACTTTGGCTTTGTCGTCAAATCGCGCGCGGTTCTCGCAAGGCATGTTGGAGCACGTAATGTAATTCCATCATGTAATAACTTGTCCTCAAAGCTTGTGCTTGATCCACTGGTCGCATTTGGCGCTGTAGGAAGTGTGTTGAATTGTCTTACACAGTGCATGTGCAGTTCCTCCAGAAACTACGCTAGTAATGCATGTACACAATTTTTTTCGGAACTCGGTCCCGGATTCCGTGAAAACGATGTCCCTTTTGCTATGTTGCCTAAAAAAGTCCAGCCTGCTTCCAGACGAACTGTGCCGGGCCCTGGTTGCCGCGCTACTCTGTGTCGGTTACAAGGGTCAATACGCGCATTGCCGCAATCACCTCCGGACACACCTTGCTTTAGCGTGTTGCCAGCGAAACGGCTATTTTTGTGGCGGCAATATTTCTTTTCCGTTTCGTTTTGGCGTTGCCTTCTGTTGACTCCCGCTTCGGAACATTTCCTGTACGTATAGCTTCGAGCGGGCCATGATAAGATTGAGACCTTGATTTGGGATTGATTTTAAGCCGAGCTTTTGTTGAGATGTTTTGGAACACTGGATTAGTAAGATCTAAAGAAGCTTGATAGCGGAGAAGCTGTTGTGCCGTGTCTCCAAGTTGACGACGCGCGGCGGATCTGTTATGTGAAAGGAGCACCATGTGTGAAAATCAGGTAGAGACGAGCCATTGGTAGCATGAAATCTTGAACCTCGCTCGTGTTGGAAGCTTTGTTCTAGAAGTAAACTCTTAGTTTCCTAATTTAGTTGTTATCTGGTGTAGTTTTCTTTCATCCTTTTATTTTATCACAATAAATAGTTTGCAATTACTCACTAGTCACGCGCCTTAGCAGGCTGAATGCGTTGTATGCACAAACCGGGCGAGCTTATCTCGGATAGCATTTAGGTGCTGCGGATCCACTGAGCTGCCACCTTTGTGAATCGAGTGGTGAAGCTTATTCCGAAAAAGGATATAATAAAGTTCTGCAAGAGTTGGATGCAACCTTTTCTCCTCTTAACTCTTTGGTTTTAGTCGATGCCCATACATTCGTCACAGTTGAAAGTATAAGTCAAAGCCCTTACGAAATTCTCGCTTTGAAACATGTAAAACTTGTGAGTAATCACGACATGCTGCATCTGTGTGTCTAGTGTAGATCGTAGCTGCACAAACACGGCTCCGCTTCCCTGTATATGTCAATGTTGCTGAGTCTGTGCGTCAACCCAAGTCACGGTCCAGTTCATCAAAATTCTGCAATGGCATCAGAAGGATGCACGAGCCGCATAAGCGTTGAGAGCGGCCTAGGACGGATTAAAAAAGTTGTTGTAATGTTTTGTATGTCGTCTTTTTGATTCCACTTTTTCACCAAGAAGGTAGGACATCTTTTTCTACTTTATAGTGGTAGTGGTAGAGTTCTACTAGAAGAAAGCAGAGGAGAAAGAGAAGGGTTTATTTGGTTGTTAAAGGCAGTGGCTCGGCAAATCTCACCCTAATCAAATTTTCGCTTACCTGGGGTTTCCAGTGCGCTGATCCCGAAAAACTTTAGAAGGTGTGAAAACGTCGAAAACGAGCGTTTTTCAATGCACTTTCCTTTGGAACTGGACGAGTGCAGCAAGGCTGATGACGCCGAATCGTTGCAGGACCTAATGGTTATAGCATTGCGGCGGGCAGCCTTCAATAGTGAGAAGAGAATTCAACTCGTCCGAGAGCGTGTAAGAGTGGCTTGCGCGTGTAAGTTTAAGAGCTATTTTCTCGGGGAAGGCATGCTATGCGACCAGGCATTGCAATGTTTTCATACTTGTGCGATAAGCAATCTACCACGTTGAAATCTTGAGTTGTTTACAGTCTGCTCCAATCCCAACCAGGCCAAAATTGGCATGGCGTGAGTGCGCGCCGCGAGGTTATTGCGTCAGTTTGCGTCTACGACTAGCTAGTCTGCTCTCTCCTAAATCGCTTCGCTCTCTGCGACAGGGCAGACTGTAGTTTTGCCGATCCAGTGCCTTTAAGGTCTACTTTCGTTGCTTGACTGCGTATAGATTTTGTAACTCATTTAGATTTATTACAACTTATCAAAACGATAACATGCAATAGTGAGCATAAGGAAACATGAATCTGTTAAGGAACCATCGCGTCCACGAGTTACTGTACATTGAGTCAACAATGTCTTGGTAAAGTTTGAACTGTTTTTGGCTTGAAGATGCTAAATGTGACCAACTCGACGTCCGCTCATTCAGAAGCTTGTAGGCGTTCTAGAAAAAATGTGTATAACACTTAGTGTGATGGCAAAAGTCATACCTCAACAGATCTTCTATCGCAGGTCTTTCCGTCTTCTTTCAAAAAATAGAAACCGAGTTGTTTCATCTGAAATATAGCATTACTCAATCTGCAAAACAGAGTAGAATATTCAGTACTTTGCGGGGCGAATCAGTTTTTACCTAATCTAACTTTTTTCCTTTTTTTTCTACTAACAATGCCGTTCAATTCTTCCAACTGCTCGGAGAGTTAAACGCTGTCGCTGTAACCGCGCTCATCAGTATCGAATTAAAGGCAGCGTCCGGGCAAAATTGACCTACCTCAGATGCTGTCACATTTCGACAGGGTCCCCCTCAACTAAGACAAAACAGCAAGTCCGCCCCGAAAATGTGAATTCTGAAAGTCAGGTGGGCGGGTCAAGTGCCGCTCCCCTTCCTCCTTCCGCTCCCCTTACGCCTACGAAGACGAGCTTACATGTTTGACGCGCCCCTTTGACGTGTCGTTACACGCAGTGTTTCTACCTTTGACACATGTTTTCACGTGTCACTACACCAGATAAATTTCGGAACACTCGTCCGCGATTATTGAAATAGGGTTCCAGAAACGGGGGTTTTGGAGATTTCAAGTAATTCTCGGTTCGGATTTAGATTCAGGGGCGTCGAAAAAGCAAGAAACGCTAGAAACATGGAAGTCGAAATTTTGCCCGGACGCTGCCTTTAACATGAGAGCGAAGCGATTTCTTGTACTGTGGCGCTTTCAGAGTACCAAGAATTTGCTTTCATCAAACGTTCCATCGTCTTGCCATGTATGAGGCAAAGAAGTGAGTTTTTATAATAGAAAAAAATCAAAACTCTAGGCTCCATATTCCTTACCTTGCCTAGTTTCCCTCCAAGATTCGTCTCACCATCAAATTGTATAAAGGATGGTGAAGTATTTGTTGGATCAGCATGTAACCAGTACCAGTTGGTGATCAAGCTAAAGCAGAACAGAATAGAATATGGAGATTGCGAAAGCTCTAACGAATGTGCAGGTATGATTCCTTTATCCTATCTAAAAACTGGTCATCCTACGTAATAGTTCAAGTTAAAGCCCATTTTTATAAAATCAAGTGGGCTCAGCAGAGTCGAATCAGATTTATTTTAAGAAGTATAGATTAACTATCGAGATCGGCGTAAATAAACATGTCTGTGAGAGCACTGCGATTAGTGTGAATGACAGCAAAGAATGGTCATCACATATGTACTTGTAAGGAACATAACGAATTTCAAGTGAAAAGACTGAACAAAAAAATTTTCCAGAAATTTTTTTTTGCTTCTCTGTTGGGAATAACGGAGGTGTTGGGAGTCACTAATGGAGTCTCTCATTCGGCTCGGTCTTTTTTACCAGCTGCTGCATGACACAACAGTCACAAGAAATTAACAGAATTGTTCGAAATGCTAATGCTTTTCTTTCTTTTCATAAAGAAAGTAGTGGGCCCTCATAATGGGTCATAATGAAAGTGCTAATGCTGGTGTTCGGTCTTTGGCAATTTCCATGCGTACTACCGATATAGATGTTTGCAATGCTGAAGACTTTATACCGTTTACCTGGCTAATATGCTGACCTAATGCTGTAGTTTTGCAGAGTCTTGAATTTACAAATATGCCCTATTCTGTTCAATTCGAGTTGACCCATTGCAAGAAAAGAATCACAGGAGACCTCGAGCGAGGTCCAGCCAATTCGATGAAATGTGATGATTTTTTGCCTCGTTTAATCGGCAATGCAGTACTTTGAGAGGAATTGAATATACAAAAATATTAGGTTGGCTAAAAAATAAGTTCGGTCGTTTTCAACGGTTTGTAGAAATATAGAAATCAATTTATGTAAGAGTGTTTGGTACCATTGGAAAGAGCAAGGAAGAATCGGATATCAACCTTATTAGAGCGCCAATCGTCATTTTGACAACGAATTTGTGCAGGAAAGTGAAATAGTCAATTTTTTCATCGAATTTCCGAAAAACCATGCTCCGAAAAATGAGGTTAAGTTGGGTGTAAGTTGCACAACTGGAAGCCAATGACAATTTTTGAAATTTCCAACAGTTTGCACGACCATAGACAGCCCAACTCAATCGATCTGGATTGCCCAATAACTAACTCCCATGCGCAAATGCCTGGAAATTCTCATATTTTTGGCTGGAAAATTTCACCAACAACAGATCAAGTCTCCATTGTGGTGTAGCCAAAGGTTGTGCATGTCTAGTACCAAATTAGTCGCCTTGCACTCACTACAGGCTGAGAACGAAACTTAGAAAATTAAAAAAGCTAATTTTCAAAAGGCTAGACTTATAAAGGCATAATTGCTAATTATTGATGAAGAAAAATTGTGAATATTTGATATATGATAGTGGAGGGTTGAAGCTACCTATCTGCAAAAGAATCGCTGCTAAAAATCTGCTAGTCGAATTGTTATAAAATTTCGAAATAGCATATAAAACCGAACTTATTCATTAGCCAACCTAATAAAATTGTAAAAGATTCTGCGTTCTCAATGCGCTCCGTGGACATGCGTCGAGCACATTACTTCACAGTCGAAGAGCCTACTGAGTTTTTGGCTATTACAATTACTTATGAAAGTCAACCAATTACCAAGTCAGTGCTATTATCCTTCCCGATTACTCTGGTTCCAATTTACAGTCCGGGGAGGGGGGGGGGGGGGGGGAGTAGAGGGCTTGGTTGGCCCAGCAGCGGGATCGAACCTTAGTCTGATTCGGTCATGACGGGGCCTCATACCACTACGCCACTCGTCCCCATTTTCGAAAATAGGGCAGTATCAGCAAGTGACGGCTGACTCCGTCTTCTATCTAAAACTTGATAAATCAACCACTTCTCGAATTTTGGATTAACATCACTATTCTGACATACTCAGTAACCATTGGGGATAGTTTGTATTGGCCCACTTTCAGGGCCCAACAATGGTATTTCTTATGCAGACGTGGACGTTGAACTTTCGGTTAGATCAGAATGAGTTTTTGTTGCATTCGAGGTATAAGCCTGCTGAAGGCGTAGATGAAGAGCTCGGACTTTAAAAAGAGATAGATTGAAGGGGTCCTCGAGTAGGGAATCCTATCTATGGAATCAGTTTTGTTGTTTGACTTTTGAAATTTGTTTTTGCAACCTTAACGCTGAGACAGGTTTACTGCAGCAGCCTTAGATGACTAAACCGGAAATTTACTTTTTCCCTCATAAGTAAGGATAACTCTCGTTGTAAACAACACTTTTAACTCCACCAGTCAGTCATTCTTCAAAGAGTAGCCGCTTTTTGGGCACATCCAAATTACTCGTGTTCAAAAAGCGACAAGACTTTGTGGGAGCAGTTATAAATAGTTTTTGACTCACAAAATCGTTAGAAGTAGAACTTGGCCAATTTCAACAGTTCCAACAAGGTGATAGATTTTTTTGGAATCTAGCTGTCAAGTTTGCTCTAAAAATTGAGACAGAATTGTTACTGAATCTTCTCAGTTATAGAGGGCAACAATGAAATGTGGGGAGCACACGAGAGAAGTTCGCAAAAGGCGCACTAAATAAATTGCTGCGAAGGTGTCCTCTTTCCAACTTGCTTTTCGTGTTGAGCAGAGAGGCATCTTCTGCTTTGGGACAGTGAGGACCTACTTAATCCTCATAAGCATTTGCAACCGTTAAACCTCTGTTTCCACTGATTTTCGTAAAAAGATCCGCTCAATCTAACGCGTGTAACTTTGCGCAAAAGAACGTTCGGTAGATATAGAAGGCAAATTTGTAGTAGCCCTACCACGCAGGTTACGACAATTTGCAGCTTGTTGGGAGCGGCGGCTTCGACTTTGAGTACTTACTTGTTATTGTAGGTTCATTTTGATACATGAAAATCTGTCGAGCTACTACGCTGAGTGGCTGCAATTTTCGAACAGTTCAGGGCCCAGCATCGAATTTTCTATTTATCCCTGTCCCACGCTTCAGACATCCATGATCTTCTTGGCTGACGATGGTGGTTGCGTCCACGTGTTCCAGGTGCAAATTGTATTCAGCTGATAATACAGCTGGTCTATCCGTTCCACGAAAACATCTGCCCATCTCATTGGAGGAATCCATTCTAATGTTCTTGTTGTCCATCTGTCACGAAGACGGGACATTCTTCTCATATCTGTACTGCGAAATCCGACAAGATGTTGTTTGTGTCAGGTCATTTTCAGAAGACTACGCTCTAGCGCTCTGTGGGTGGTCCTTAAAGCTTTCCATGTAGCTAAGGTGTCCCTAGTCTCAGCTGCGTAACAGAGCGCCGGGAGAACGGCTGAGTCGAGCAGGTGGACGCGAAGCTTCTGATCCGTCAGTTGGTCATTTGGCTTCCTTTTGAGGCCCGAAGGCGCCCAGGCTACTCTTCCTCTCCTGTTAAGTTCTTCCCTCAAGCCGTTCTCCACGCTCATCGAACGTCCAAAATACTTGTAAGAAGACGTCTCCATAATAGTGGTTTCCAATTTTATTTCTGCATTTTCGCAAAGGGCGTTCTTTATAAACTGAGTCTTTTCAATTTAACTGCAGTCCGATCTTCTTTCCTACTTCGTTTAGTTCTTCAGCATTGTCTCTGCTTCAGTTACTGGAGAAGAGAACGTTGTCCTCCGCAAAACGAAGGTGCGACAAGAATCTCTCTCAACTTGTATGCCTCTCTCGTCCCAGTCCAGTAATTCCATCATCCACTGCAAGGCCGAGGTGATCAGCTTTGGCGAGATTGTGCCGCCTTGTTGGACTCTCTTCCCAATTGGGATGGTCAAGGGCCGATGGAAGAGCTGCATCGTTGTTGTACAGTCTTTGTAGCAGTTGGCTAGTGTCCTCACGTAGGCTGGGGTTTACTCCTCAGTCAAATAGCCCTGAAAGGATGTCGTTGGGTTGAGGCCGTCAAAGGCTTTCTCGTAGTCAAGGAAGGTTAGGACGAGAAGCAGTCGGTACTCGCGGCAGACTTCTATGACCCTCGAAACCGTCTGGATATGGTCCATGCAGCTGCTAAGATAATCGCCAGGGGCAAAGGACCGTAGAATCGCTCTTTTCTGCAAGCGGTCGGCAGAATTTTAGGGCGTGGCCAGACCTTTAGCGTACTGTACTTCTTTTACTGCCACGTGTTCTGCCAGTGGGCAGCAATACAGAACTTCCTGCGAGCGGTCGCCAACAAGCGCTGGCTAAATTTTCAGCGAGCTTCGGCTCTTGTTACGCGTTTTCGAGCGTACGCCGAGCAAAGGTAACACTGTACATGGCAGAGGTTTCATCGATGCTTCAATCACTCGATTTTGGGGTACTTTCTTTGAGCGGAAAGTACCTACGGGCTATGCGGCCCTCAATAATTTTGCATATCCTCGCGGAAAGTCCGCAAGAATGCGGTTACTGCACTGCCACTAATCTGCGAGAAGGCCGCAACTGTTCTCCGAGCATTCGTCTAAACTGCAAGCTGACCGCAAGAAACAGCGAACTATTTTTCCGGTGCCCGCTTGCCCATAAATCGCATGGCCGCCTGCCCCCGGTGACTATCTAAGTGAATTCTTCACAAAATGTAGTTTGTCCTTGGAGTTGGGCTTCATCTAGTGTCCTAAATACGCGAGCGAGGATAATCTTCATAAAAAGCTTGTACAGCACACTCAGCAGGCATATTGGGCGGTAATTCCGAAGTTCCTCCGGTTCACCCTTCTTGAAGAAAGGGACGCTTGCGTTCTCCACTGGTCGGGAATCCTTTCCTTCTGAAGGTAAGATGTCAAGTAATCAGGTGCGGAGCGAGAACCTCGTCTAGACGTCGTCCTCCGGCTCGCAGAAATTTAACGGGAAGATGGTTTGGTCCTGGAGCCGTGGATGTCTTCATGGTCTGAATCGCCGTGCGCACTTTAGTAGGTAGATTCGTGCTGGTACTTCTCCAATAGGAACAACGGGCATCGGCACGATTGCTGATGAGCGGAAGTGGTTCTTCGCGATAGATTCCATTTGATATCGCGAAGAAACTGGGATCCCGTCGTTTAGTAGTGCAGTCAGCGGCACATGATATTCACAGAGGTCCCTTAGGCATTTACTCAGACTTCGTCATCCTACTTTCTGAGATCCTCCTGCAAAGCTGTTCTGCAAGCGTTGGCTATCAGTTGCTCAAGATAAGTTGCTCTTGGATTTTGCCTTAGTGATCTTCTTACGAATAGTTTTTTGGTGGTCTTCGAAATGCGTTCTGAGTTCTTCTCGTAGGAACTGAAGCGCACTCTTCGCAGGCTCGCAATCCTTCCAGAAACCGGTCGTACGTTGGATCCTCCTCGATGGTGCAGTCCACTCGCATGAAAATCTATTACCTCTACTAGCCATCCTACGACCTCCACGTCAGAAGACCATCAGCATCATCAACTACTACTCTTCAACATCAGCATTTGATGAATCAGAAGTAGATGCTTTCTACGAAGAAGCGGACGAGGTCGTCCAAACGAGATTTTTTTAAAAGTTTGTTGTGGGCGACTTCAACACGGAAGTTGGCCCACTAGGAAAGGGATATAAGATCGGGAAGTTTGAATATGAGTTCCGGAACAAAACGGCATCAGTCTCGTTGGGCTTCTCTCCGCCGCACGACTAGTCTATAGAAAGTCCATCCTTAAAGAAGATACAACGTTGCCGGTGGACTCGAAAATTGCCCAACGTAACGACTAGCGCGAAAATCTACCACATTCTCATTAACCAAAGGTGGAGATTGCTCATTGTAGTAGTTCCATCCTTCTGCAGTGGCTCCGCACCGCCTCCTCCGAGCGAAAGTATGATACAAGTCACCCGAAAGCTGAAAAGAAAGGTATGCCACAATACCGCAAGAAGTAATAATGTCGTTTATGACGGTAACAGGCTGGAACAACTCAAATGAGTTGTGACTGAGCCCGTCAAGAAAGACCCAAAATGCGACTGTGGCTTCTGAAAGATTGCGATTTTGCTGAGAGTGCGACTCAGTGACTTCGGAGAGAAACTTGGACTGATTTCGAAGACCACCAAGGATTTGCTCAAAAAAAAAGAATATTTTTGAGGCAGGATCCGTATGCAAAACGCAACTCATCTCGAGTGACTGATAGCCAACACGAGTTGCAGAACAACTTTTGCAGGAGGATCTCAGGAAGCACAGGCAAGCCAAGATGCTGTTAGCACGAAAGAAGACGAAGTCTCAAGAAGTGCCGAAGGGGCCTTTGAATATTGCGTACCGCTAGCTGCACTTCTGAACGAAAACGAGACCCCGACTTTTTCCTGATATAAGATGGTATCTGTCGCAAAAAACTTCGACATCAACCTCTTCCGCTCATCAGTACCATGCCGCTGCCCGTTGTCCCAGCTGAAGTACAAGCAAGGATTAAGTGCGTACCGCGATCCAGACCATGAGGACGTTCACGGTTCCAGGACAGGATCATATTCCGCCGAATTCCAGCGAGCCGGAAGACAACGTTTACATGAGATTCTCACGTGGCATCTGACGTAATACCTTCAGAAGGAAAGGATTCCCGACCAGTGGAAACTCTTAAGACCGTCCTTTTCTTCAGGGAGGGTGAACGGAGGATCTTCGGAACTATAGCCCAATATGCTTTTTGATTGCGCTGCACAAGCTTTTCACGGAGATTATTTTCGCATATCTAGCACTATATGAAGTCTAGCCTTGGGAACAAGCTGGATTTCGCGAAGGATTCAGCTGCATAGACCACATTTAAACAGTTTCGAGGGTGTGTCGGAGATACCGACTGCGTCTCGTCCTAACCTGCGTTGACGACTGTACAACAACGACGTAGCCGTTGCATGCCTCCTGACCATCCCATTGGAAAGAGGTTCCAACACTTTCAACGAAGCTGTTCACCGCGGCCTTGCAGTGGGTGATGAAGTTATTGTACTGGGACGAGAAAGGCATACGAGTATGGGAGATTCCCGTTGAACCTCCGCTGCGCGGACGACATCGTTCCCTCTTCGAGCATTTTCACTGAAGCAGAGACAATACTGAAGAAATCAAAAGAAGTAGGGAAAGAAGACCGAATTGCGAATAGATCGAAAAGAGACTCACAAAGGAAGGAAGGTTGGTCGAAGTGGCCTTTTAAGATGAGATGTATACTATCTTGTAGAGCTTTAAACGCTGATTTCAAATCTGTTTTCGCTATCTGCTGACGGCTTCTAGGCGAGGAGTTATGGATGTTTTTGTGAGTAAAAATTTAAATGCAAAATTAGTATAAAATCAGACATAACTTTTTCCTAACGTTTGAATGAGGCAGCAGCGAGTTGACCTATTTGAATCAAGAATATTTGTTGCACCGAGTGACCCGACCACCAGTTACATCCCAGAAAAAGTGTTTTGGCTGACTTTATACTAATTTTGCATTTGAATTTTTACCCACAAAAACCTCCATAACTCCTCGCCCAGAAGCCATCAGCAGATAGCAAAGACAGATTTGGAATCAGCGTTCAAGGCTCTACAGGACAATGTACATCTGATCCCAAAAGGCCACTTCGACGAACCTTCCTTTCCTTGTCAGATCATAAAGAACGAGCAAAGATAATGCGGAAATGGAATTAGGCACCCTTTCATGGAGACGTCTTTTTACATGCATTTTGGACGTTCGGTGAACAAAGATGACTATTCCAGGGAAGAACTTAACAGGAAAAGAAGAGCAGCCTGGGCAGCCTTCGGGCCTCTGAATGAAGCCGTCGACCAACTGGCGGACCCGGAGCTTCGTGGCACTATCGAACTCAACCGTTCTCCCGACGCTCTACTGCGCAGCTGACATGAGACTGAGGTCGACAGTGTAGCCATGTCGAAATCGCTACGGACTCCTCAGCGCTTGAGCACAGGCTTCTGAAGACAGAATAGACTCATTGCAAAAGCGAAACGTCCCTGAAGAAGACCACCACGAGATAGGCAGAAAATGACCAGCTGACTATCAGCTGCACACGATTTTCGCACCAGGGTCTTTGGACGCAGCCACCGACGACAAGCAGACGTGGATGTCTGAAGAAAGGGACAGAGACTACTGGAAACTTTTGTGCTGGGGCTCGCACGCCAAGTGAAGATCCGAACCATCTAAGTATCTAAGTGAAAAAAAAAGTTGGCAGTTGCACCATATGGTAATTATTTGCTAGGCAACTATTGTGCAGCCTTCTTCAAAACTTTTTTCTTTTGAATTTGGCACACTCAGTTTTTGACAATAGTTATTTATTTCGTCACAAGCGCTGTGCTGCAACTGTTCCCGGACTTCCGGATCAGTATGAACGCAGCTTAAAAAAGCAACATTCGCTTTCTATTCTCCTAACACACATAGTTAGTAAGCCGTGGCGCGTCGTTCCTGCTTTCGTCGTCAAAGATCACTCACACTTACTGAGGTCTCAAAGACCACCGTCAAGGTCGCTTGCGCCATGATAGTGATAGGGAAAAGAGTACCTGAACGGCAGACCACCACAGCTCGCCAAACCAGAAAGCTCGCAAAGTGACGTCATATAGGCATTGTCGGGTGCATACCACCATGAGATATCCTTTGACAATCGCTCGAAGTACGCCAACGCAGAAGGGCTAGGTTTAGCGTAGTAATAGCCACCTGAAACAAATGCTTAATTATTCTCACGAAACCCTGCTTTTTGCTCCGCACGTCTCCCAGTTTTTTATGTCAGCTTAAAATTAGAAGAAGACATTTCTCCAAAATTGTACGCTGTCATTCGTGATTTCCAGTAGTTGATTCACTCCGTGTCGCGGACCGAATTTCTCATACATTCAATCACCAAAGACAGATTTGCGGAAGAATAGTGATATCTCTGTCTCGATAGGGGTTTTTTGAAAGCAGGACAAAAATTATTATTGTGACGACAATGGATTGGTCGATAACTTCGATTCTTAGTCTATTAGTCACTGGACTGATGGATAAGTTTTTCCCATAAACCTATGTTATAGTTTTTTTTTCTTCTTGGAAAAAGCGGCATGTGTCTCAACAGATATTCAGGCAGTTTCCAAAGTTGTTTTAATAATGCTCCCAGTGCATTGAGTAGTCGTATTCTTACAATGGCTTGCAAAGTTCTGAAAAGTCCGTAACTGCGGCCGTAATCTCTTTTCATTTTTTTGAATAGCAGTGAACAATCATATGCTGCGTGAAGATGTAGCAAGATAGATCAAAGCACTCTTTACGCCAACAAAACTTTACTATATCGCATAACTGACGTTTATAACTAAAAATCATAAGATAGATAAGATCATAAGATATAGCCTCTGCCTTACCCTGTGAGAATGAAAATGCTATACACTTCCATTACTGCTAGTAAGAAATGTCCACAAATATTTTAACTGCTATTGACAAGATCTAGAATGTGAACCGATTAAAAATTGCATCGAATGTATCCTTGAGAAAACATCCTTTGTAGATCCAAACTACAAAATACGACATAACTTTAATTAGCTATATGTGCCTTTCTAGTCTACTACAACCTGGATCAACGCTACAGTCAAGGCAATCGTTCCTCTTTTCTATCATGACTTCCCCTAAATTGCTGGAAGTTACGCTAATGCGGAGATAGTATAGGACGTTGCATTTACTCACGTAGCACAGTAAACATGCATTCGGCATAATTTGATTTGATTATGGCAAACCTGTTCAATTGACGGCAAATTTGAAGGTAGTTACATGAGAAACTATTGCAAAAAGCACTTGGGAAAAATTAGCGCAATTTTCACCTTAAAAATTCAGTTCCTACTGTGTTAAACATTATGAAATTTTTCAGCATTTCTTACAACAAAGAAAACAAAGACGAAAATAGTTAATAACTAACCTGCTATCAAATCTCCAACTTCAGAAGCTCTATCAAAAATAATATCTTCACTTCTTGCATCAACATCTACGCTGGATAAGCTATCAGCCCAAAAAGTGTCCTAAAATAGGTTTGTTTCCCATTCTCTAAGCCTGGCATCGATGTTGTGTTCAAGAAAATCATTTTTCATTCTTTATTGACTTTTCCCAATTTTGCCGCTTATACAAGTACGATGCAATCAACATGAGGCTAACAAAAAACAGCACAATGTTTTCTTACCGAAATCGCTCGATGGAGCAAATCTGTTGGCGTATGAACAGCGCTTTGATTTTTGCCAGAAGGAAAAACAATTTGAAGTGTAGTTGTTTCGCGTTTTTACTTATGTAATGTGCGAGAGTCTTCTAGATGGCATCGTTTCTTTACATGGAAAGAAAAGTAAAAATTAGAAGGAGTAAACAAAAGCAAATATCGCGAATAGTTTCGTCACTTCCTAATTGAAAGAAAAAATTAGGGGGATAGATTCGATTTAGAAAATAGGTTAACCTTTGAAACACGAGGTCCTAGACTAGTCGTGTTTACTCGTTTTTGGTAAAATCTCAGACTCACCTGCTGAATCATCCAAAAAGATTTACTACTAGCCAATAAAGCTCGTGCTAAATTTGCACGAAATAGATAGAATAATTGATAAGCTCCATCTCCGTAATTGAATGGATTCTGAATATGAAGACATGAGATTTGTTGTCCTTAATTGTAGACTTGACTACTAATACAGTGCTCGAAGTTAAGACAAGCGTAGAAATTGAAAGCGCAAGTCAGGGGCTTTATAAACCGTCAAAAAATTACCTTCAAACTAGGTACAGGCCAATTTAGTTGTCGAATATTTGGCCAGAGATCACTTAAAGTGTCTGCTGCCTTTTTGTCCAATGTGACCACAAGCGATCTTTCATGTACTCCTAAGCATTCGTTCAAAAATGCAATAGATCATACAATAATTACCTTACCTTTTATTCCTTCAGTGTTGCATAACCAGTTTAAAGTCATATTTAAAGCATGGGAGTTGAGAATCATAACAAAGGCTCCTTGATTGGTGGGAAGCGAGGCTACCGTAGTTTTGAAAGATTCGCTAGTCATCTGAAGTCGTAGGCGTTTTATAGTATTTCATCAAACATCAATGCTGATTACTATGAAAAGCTCCATTCACAGAACCAGTTATGATTTCAAACATCGCAGTATCGCTCATCAAGTTTGATATTCATGTTGTAAAGTCTGCATTTTTTTCACTTCTGCATTTGCACGTTGGGGACTAACATTTCCGAAAAGGGAAATTGATGATGAAGGTGGTCTTAAGACTCACAAGGGAGGTCCGTTTAATCGAAGTGGCCTTCAAATGAGTCCTATACCACTTTGAAGAGCACTGAACGCTGATACTAAATCTGTCTTTATTACCTGCTGAGCGCCTCTGGATGCCTAGTTATGAGTTTTTTTTGAGCAAAAAATGAACCAAAATTTAGGTAAAAACAAACGTTACGGTCTTTTCAGCTTTCAAGTAGAGCAGTGTTGACTGTTAGTGTAATAGACAAAAGTTACATATTGAGTGAAGTGCTCTGATAATCAACATTGGATCTTTTGAGCAATTGTGAACCAATTTTTTTCAAATTGATCAATTTTTCAACCCCAGAAATGCTTATAACTCGGCGCCCAGAAGCGGTAGATAATGAATAATTTAGAGCCACCTTTCATTGCTCTTCAAAAGGTGTAGGAATCACACAAAAAGGCCACTTCGACTAAATGGACTCTCTTGTCAGCAAATACTTTATCACCAATTCCTGCACCCTTTGATTCGAATTTATTTTTCTGAATGAAATGCTGTAAAAAGGAAGGTTTATTCCGATGTCAAACTCCTCCCCCCCCCCCCCCTACGATATGCATATGAATAACTGAATACCCACAGTAAGGAGATCACTTTTCTCTCTAAGCTAGATATAAAGCCAAAGTTTTTTCATGGTTGTAGCCTCGATCTGTGACATAACTAAAGTAAGCAAGTGTGGTAAATATGTGTAACAAGCTAACTTCAAATTTGAAGAATCTAAAAAAACGGATTAAGCATATCAACCTGAGAGACTCAGTAGAAATTACGGAACGCAACTTGTGCTACACATACGCATCATAGTAAGGTCCTTTACTTCACAGGGTGTCCCAAGAAAATGTACCTACTGTTTGATTGTATAACTCTCTTGTGATGAATTTCGAGAAGCTTTAGGTACCATTTTGTAGAGCGAGGTCAAACTCAAATTTACGATATTGAGCGAATCATTCTTTGTTACTGTAGGATAACGTTAAGAACTTCCACCATATGGAACCATTGTGAAATATACCACGGGACAAAAATTTTTTCAAAAAATCTGAGAAATTGTGTGCTAGGGTTTTCGCGCATGCTGATTCCATCTAACAACCTTTTAAGTGTTTTTAGCTTTTTTGACGGTGTAATTACACTTTTGAAAATGCTTCCCTTGGCGAATTAGAGAAAAAGTGTTATACCCATGCCAATATGAACGCGATGTCTAGCCAAAATTTAGCTATTAGGGAAATACTTTTTTTGTTCCAAAAATCTCTAATCTCTCAAATTAAATAATGTGATAGTGTATGCTTAGTTATCAGAGTGAGTAATATTTGGTCACTGTCGAATTTGCGCTGACTATCAAGATGGTCGGTAGTTATCTATTTTTGGCTTATTTTCTCCAAGTTCACCATTTGTCTATGAAGATTATGCATATTCAAGTTGATTTTTTCTATAAATGTAGGCGAAAAACAAATGAGCTGCACATCATTCCACAACATATCGAGAGTTAGATTGATAAGAAATACGAACTAAGGTTCCTATTTTGATACTCATCAATCATTAGTACTTTTTCAAATCCCAGACAGTCTATCGTGCACGTCATGGCAAACCATTGAAGAAAACCTACCATTGCGTCAAAGCTAACTTCATCCATATGTTGTTGTACATAATGCATAGATATGAGGGCAATAACTATTTTCCTTGCAACGAGACCCAAGAACACATAGAGTAATAGCCGTCCGATAGAAAGACGTTTCATTTTGAGGTAGGATTGCTCCAGAAACTATATATACAAGTGTGTCAAATCTGCAAATTGCGTACAATAAAGAGCAAGAGGGGGCGTGGTCAGCGACTTTTACCTTACCTCCAAAAAACACCAGTCTGCAATGTTTTTTCTTCTGGGGTTTCGATGTGTTTGGCAAACTCTTTTCTGGAAAAAAATTGATCTTGCGAAAATTGTGAACTCTAACATACCAAACTGATCGGTGGGCACCAAGATAATCAGGAAGTGAAATTTTTAATATTACCGAGTACCATACAACTGGGTAGGTGTCAGTCGTATGAACCCGGGTTTATATAAAAGTGAAACCGGAGGCGCAATCGTCTCGAATGCCACGAACGAGTGCGCCGTACAGTAATTGGCGTTAATGAAAAGAATCGTTTATACACACTGGAATATTTTGGAGTTACTTCCGCAAGCCGGTTCCTGAGTCCGGGTAGTGAAAAATAGGTCAAAAATCACTCCGTTTTAATTGTGGAAAAACTTCAAACTCATAATTCCTAGCTTGTTTGGTGTTGCTGAAAATTTCGGCATTTTGTGGACAAAAGATAAATGAGCAGTAAATAAACATTCTTGATAGAATTCAGCATCAAAAGTTGCACAAGCAACCAATATAGGTATGCGGCTTTTTCACCAAAACTGGATATGCCGCGCGTGTCGCTGTCAGCTGTCAGCATCGTAAAGCATGTTTTGTGAATTAAGCCGTGTTTCGGTCTACCATAATCCCTGTGAACGCAAGGCATCGATTAAGACCCCCATTCAGAGTCGCAGGGCTACCGAAAGTGATTTTTGATCTTTGAAGTGAAACCAGAAAACACTTCGAGATGAGATAATCATGCCATTTTTCACGTGATCTTCATCTGAAGCTTATTTATGTCCGAAAATGAAGTAAATAATTTCTAGAAGACTCAGACGTTATCCAATCTAAAAACCTGAGAGCTATATTTTGACAGCCAAGTATTGCATTTCTTATTTGCTTGCTATTTTCAGGGGATCTTCGTGACTTTGTCGTTGAAAGGCTACACATCTGAGCAATAAATTTGCATTGTGATCACAACATTGAAGATAGCTGTTGTGTGAATTTCTATATTTTTTTTATATAAAATGCACCAAACGTTTAGTCAAAAGTAACTCTCTTGCTAGAACAACTTTCGAGCATCTTTAGGTAACACATTGTAGAGCCGGATACAACTTAGAATATGTTATGAAAACCAGCCATCCCTCTGCATTACGTTAGGCTTTCGTTGATGACCTCCGCAATCACTCTTTTAGTGGTTTTTACCGTAATCCTGCAGTGATAAAAAATCTACCTTGAACCTACGATAGAAAAAGGATCAGTGATCCTTTATCTAACGTAAGTTTAGGCGGATCTAAATCCATGAAAACTGTTCAGACATGAGGGTTTTTAACGATCAAGCTCTCAATACATTATTTGGCACACCCTAACTTATTTATTCACTTATTTAATTATTTGCTTATTTATTTATTTAGTTATTCAATTATTTATTTTCTTATTTTCATCTATATATTTACTACCTCTATTTATTTCTCTACCTCATTTTTATTTATTTATTTTTATTTATTTTCATTTACTTATGTAGGGATATATGAAACAGTGCTAACAATTTTATGGGATCAGTATCCCAAACTGCTACATCTTTGATGTTTTGTTGCATTGTTAGCTCCAGGAGAAGTGGGTTTTGTCCACTCAAAAGTGTCGGACTATGCGCACTACAGAAAATTTGATGATGGGTGTATAGTTTTCAAAACTGCTCTGATGGTCTCAATCCTCCTTCACTTGCCTTTACGGATAAATACAGGTGGAGAATTAAGAGCATCAAAGCACTGCACTGTATCTTACAAAACGTTCACCTCTGTTCAGGGATAAAGACAGCTTGAGTAGGATTGAGAGCAGGTCAGAGCAATTTTGCACGTTTGTGCGACTCATCAGGTGTGCACTTTGCAAAAAGACACTGTTATGAGAGACAGAATCGGCTAAAGAAGGATTGGGAGCAGCGACAGGCCGCAACTTGTACGAAGTCAGAACAAATCGAAATAGCAAACATCTAAGCAAAATTTGAGCGTCGAAGCTCTTTCTGAGAAAGGATATGGTACAAGATTATAAGGTATCTAGATGCACCTTCCATCCTCCTTCTGAATTTTTGATTTTATTCTAAGCTTTATACACGCCACAATTATGATAGGGATGAGCGAGCGCTACCATGCTCGCAAATCACTGATTTGACACCACCGCTCAGCAAAGCTATCCTGTCCTCCGATCACGGCTCGGCACAGGTGGCTTGGTAAATAAGCTGGATATCGTTTTTGGGGCAAAAAGCAAAGGGGGTTTCGTTTTTATGGCCGAAAAGACACAAAATTGGCGGCGTTTCTTGGTCGACGTTAATAAACGGTCGACGGTCGTTTTTTTGGAGAATTTTTAGGATTATGGTTGAGGATCAAAGGGGACTTCGCAAAATTTTGGGAAAGTCAAGGGGGACTTCGTTTTTTGCGTTTTCCATAAGCCACCTGTGCCCAGCCCTGCCTCCGATACCGGCGCCAGGGCTCATTCCTATAAAGGGTATGCGACAAGCCGGGCGATGATATACCCCGTCGATTCATTGTCAACTACCCTAGAAAAGCGGACCCTGCAGAAGCGGGAAAAACGCGCAGATAAAAAAATTTCGTTGAAAAATTTTTGAAAAAAAATTTCGCTAAATTTCGTTTACATCATTCCAAAGTTCTCGCTCCGAATACATGCAAAATATAATGAGTACTTCCATATGCCTGGGTGAGTGCCTACTGTAAATGATAATCACATGTTCATGGCAGTGTTGCTGAGCTGTTCTACCCAAAACCAGAGGTGCGATGGGGGGAGCCGGGCCCATCAGAAGTGAAAGTGGTCCCAGCTACCACTGGCCGGCCAAAAGTGAAGGTGGTAGTGCCGGACACTCACCTCCCAAAAACGTCGACCGGGGGGGGGGGGGGGAGAGCATTAACGTCTTCCTTCCAGGTCGTTGCCGCCAGTGCGCGGAAATTAAGCAAAACAAATGAAAAAGAGATCCTTGACATATTTGTGAGTATACAGCGCCATAACTATCTAAAATAAACCTGCTTATCAAATAGTGTATTTGGAAGCAAAACTCAGCGGAATTGCACGTATTTTATTAATCAAATTTTGTTATAATGTACAGCGAAGAAAGTAGATCGATCCAGGCAGTAACGGCCGAGAACCAGAATTTCGAATGATAAAATAATGAAAAATCGTGAAAAATCATTCCACTGTTACAAATCTGCTGGCTGAAGACCTCCGCAGTTGCAACTTCATAGGTTTTGAAGGGTAAGTGTTGTTCTACCAGACAGTGATAGAGTCAGTTTGATTTGAGGATTGGCCGCCGAGAACGAGAATTTTGAAAAACCTTAAAAATCTTCTCAATTTTAGCTTGCTTAATGGCAGCTGACAGTTAAACTCTTATAAATCCGGACTTTGAATGTGTATGATGTTGCGACTTCATAGGTTTTGTAGGGTGAGGTTTGCCCTATCAGAATATGTCTTAGCTGTACCGATCCATTCAAACATCACCGAGATCCAGGCTCTTGAAAAAACAGGTAAAAAACCGTTTTTCAGCTCATAACTTCTTCAGAATTGCATAATTCATGTTGCCACTGCATATGTTGGATTCTCCTCATCGAAAGCTTTCAAATGATATATAATATGTGGGGGATTCACGCCTCCCACGGCATATGCCCGGGGGTGGAGTACCTCTCTTCACTAATTCTCCACTGGCGGCCTCCCGCCAATACATTGAAATGGGCGGGGTGGAAAATAAGTGAAGAGGAGTACTCCACTCCGGGTTAGAGCCGCAAGAAACATTGAATCCCCCACATATTATATATCATTTGAAAGCTTTCGATGAGGAGAATCAAACATATGCAGTGGCAACATGAATTATGCAATTCTGAAGAAGTTATGAGCTGAAAAACGGTTTTTTACCTGTTTTTTCAAGAGCGTGGATCTCGGTGATGTTTCAATGGATCGGTACAGCTAAGACATATTCTGATAGGGCAAACCTCACCCTACAAAACCTATAAAGTCCCAACATCATACACATTCAAAGTCCGGATTTATAAGAGTTTAACTGTCAGCTGCCATTAAGCAAGCTAAAATTGAGAAGATTTTTAAGGTTTTTCAAAATTCTCGTTCTCGGCGGCCACTCTTCAAATCAAACTGATTCTTTTACTGTCTGGTAGAACAACACTTACCCTTCAAAACCTATGAAATCGCAACTGCGGAGGTCTTCAGCCAGCAGATTTGTAACAGTTTTTCATTATTTTATCATTCGAAATTCTGGTTCTCGGCGGTTACTGCCTGGATCGGCCTACTACATAGATATATGCTCTTAATACTTTTTTTACATTTCTTTTGCTTATTTTCCTTTATTTGAGCTTTAGCAAAAAAAATTTTAAACCCAAAAGTGAAGGTGGTCACCCTGTACCAGCTCAAAAGTGAAGGTAGGCGGAGAATCAGCTCCGACTATCGCACCTCTGCCCAAAACCTCGACCCCTTTCCACTGAAGTTCTGCAATGGTGCCAGCAGGATCGTGAATCTGAGCATTACGAGCAGCACCGAAGGAGGAAGGGAAGATTTGTGCTGTTTTGTATGCAGCTTTTTTTCTGGTTCCTCAGTTTCACGTAGTAGGCACAGAAGATCTCTTCTTACTTTCTGATCGTAGTGGTAGAGCTTTTTGAAAGAAAGCCGAAGCACTAAGAAGAGTGAGTTAGCTAGTTATTATATATCACTTCTTTTGCTTGACCCTGGCGTGTAGTTGTCGTGACTCATTTTACTTATGTTTATTACACATTTCGTTAAAACGACAACATGAAATAGTGAGCATTGGGAAACAGAAATCTATTGAGGAACCATCGCGTCCATGAGTTACTGTACATTGGTTCGATGATTGCTTGATAAAACTTAAAGTGTTTTTGACTTGACGATGCTAGATCTGACCAAGTTGACGTCCGCTCATTCAGAAGCTTGTATGCGTTCTAGAAAAACCATATTCAATACTTGAAAATGCATGAATTATGGTGAAGTATGCACCCGACACGATCAAAGCAACATCAGAGTTCATAAATAGTGGAAGCTCTCATACCTCAACAGATCTTCTGTCGCAAGTCTTCCCATCCTCTTTCAAAAAGTAGAAACCGAGCTGTTTCATCTGAAGTATAACAATGTATTTTAAAACAAAGAAGTTGAATTATCAATAATTAGTAAATCAAATTTTGGTCTTCAATCCTGTTTATATTTTCCTTTGTAACAATCTTCGACTGCTCAAAGAGTTGAGCACTGCCGCTGTGAATAAAGTTCATCGATACTGAATCATTATTTATCGTGCGCATAAATCTCGGAATGCCCAGAATTTCTCTTCTGTCAAAAATTCCATTGTCATGACATTTAGACAGGAATATAAGTTTTCATATCTGGTTTCGAAAACTTTCAAAATATTAGGTTTCCATATTCCTTACCCTCTCTATCTTTCCTCCTAGATTCGCTTCGCCATCAAATTGTATAAAAGATGGTGAAGTATTTCTTCGTTCAGCATGCAGCCAGTGCCAATTGGTTATCAAGCTAAAGCAGAATCAATATCATGGATATTGCTCAAACTGCCTCTACGAGTTCTACAAATCATTACCTATTGAATTTTCGGTACTTTTCCGTTATCCGGACCCATTTTTTCAAAGAAGCATATTGCTTCTCCCCTCGTACCATATTTGGTCCCGACTTCACCGAAAGGAATGTCAATCTTCTGCCACGTATCAAAAAAATTTGACATGTCATTTATGTTTAACAGGTTTAACCAAGAGTTTGAGTTGCCCTACCTGGCGACGTAAATTCAATCTCCTTATTAATCAAAAGTGGCCCCATTTCCGATTGAACAGAATAAAAAATGAGCATTGTTATCATAATAACGCCATTCCGTAACTAAGTAAACAGATAGACGTGTCAAGAATAGAGAAATGGACTAAGATCCCATCATTTAAATGACAAAACAAGCAATAGCAAGGAACTTCAAGCCATCATTTATAGTCTCGTCTGGCTAAATTCGCAAGACGAAAAGTCTGTAGAGAAAGACAGTGCTGAATCGTTGCTGAAAGCGATCAAGATGTTCTGATACAAATTTCAAATTGTTTTGCTCTCAGATAAACGAATTAAACAGCTTTTAGGTGATCACAAATGCTCTTTTACCTCACCGGAAGTGATTTCGAAAAACATGTCAAAATGGACTAAAACGTGTCAATATTTTTCTGACACGTGGCAGGAAGGCAGTCCTCGTGGAATCCATAAAAGATTGTTCTGAGACTGAAGAATGTATTTTATTAGAGCTTTTAAGAAATTGGGTCCGGATAACGGAAAAGTACCGAATTTTCTAGTGTTCCTTAGCATCAAAACTTAATTTTCAAACACGAATAATGGTTTTAAAAGTGAGAGTCAGTTTGTTATACTTCTAGCGAAGTGATAGTTTTTTAGTACTCTCCATCAGTGTATGCTAAAAATTGCGCTTCATGGTGCTTTTAAATAGTGGATGAGAGGTGCTGCCAAAAATTCAAACACCGCGTTTTTCACCTTGAGTGCTTTAACTCCTCGGATCACCGCAAAGCCGAAACAAGACGAGGTAGACGAGGCTCAAACACCTATCGTAGAGTCTTCGACAATTGTTCTAGCGAAACATATACAACTAAGTGGAAAGTATTTTTTTCTGGAGATAAAGTTAATGGGGTTAGGCACAACCTCTCGAAATATCAGGCTGCCTTAGCTCTAGTCTCCTTGCCCCTGATCTCCTTAACTTGCCTTCAAAACTCTAAAATCGCTCCATTTTGATATTGAGCTAGAGTAATATACTCCTAGCCTCTTCTTGCTGCAGTAAAAATTTGAAGCCAAACACCTTACGGAACAATACTATTGCTTTTTCAGTAGGCTCATCCAGATTAAATCCGCAGTCAAATTGTGTGTGCATTGCTTCTAAGATTGCAGCCACAGAAAATCGGTCGTACAAACTCCGAAAATTCGAAAACTCTGTGGGACAGGATTATGTGCTCCAGAATGTCACACACTGAAGCTCCGGAAGTGAAGAAAGGAGGTTGTTTGAGGCTTGAGGAGGGGAAGTCGTTTTCGAAAGATTGTGCTTGATTTCTTGCTCAACTCTCGTTCCGCTCCTCGTCCAGTGCGTTTTTCTTGCTTCAGAATCCAGCTTTTTCGATCGAACTTGGGACGTTAAAACCTCATCTCCTCCCAGTTAACCTTCTAGAATGCGATATTTGTGTTCGCAGGTCGATTCACCCAACTGCAGAAGTGTTTTGTTGTTTTGTCTTTCTGTTTTTCAACATTGACGACAACATTGGTGCATATCTCATACTATCTCAGGAAAGTGCCCTAAACGTCCCGCATGCAAAACTCACAACCGAATTAGAATGTGAATGAAAGCATAAAAGCGAGTTATATTAGGTCGTTCCGAAAGTAATGTCGCTTTTTTCAAGTGAACGCTACAATTCGTGGAAGCAAGATTTCTAAGAGATCTTGGTAGCATTCGATGCAGCATTTTATTCTCTTTCTAAGGGTTGTGATTTGATTGCATAATATTCAATGAGCTCCCGAAAATTTACCAAAATCTTTGACTCATGTCTTTTGCCATGGTCAAGTTCGGCTAATTTCTAAATTTTTGTACCTACTCTCCGGAGAAATGCAAGTGAAATTTAAATAGAGCAAACTCTATAGGATACGAAACAACTTTTTTCTTTTCCTTAACTCGCCTCCTCGAATTTCTAAAACTAATTTCTAATCAAATTCCACATTTGGTCAACTAAAATCTCACAGAACAACAATCGGCAAGCAGCTCGGGTGTCATTCGACGCAGCTTTTTCTCCTCTTTCTAAAAGTTGTTTTTTGTTTCCGATTCATCATGTTTTCCGGGATAAAATCATCATAAAACAGGTTTTCCAAGGCGCCTCAGGTTGTACCCTGAAATTTCGAAAGTTGCTAATCTGAAGCGGTGAATGCTCATTTTTGGTTTGTAAAAATAGTGTCAAACCATAATCCGTCTTTGTAAGTTTCAAAATCCGTGGATTTATTGGTGTTTGATGCAATTGTGTCTGAGACGAACCCGCTAAAATTAGGTGGTTGCAACGAAAAATCTCTACAAAAATTATGACGAGCTTTGGAAAGTAGAAAAAAGTTGTGCTGTTTTCTGTGGGGTTTGCTCTATCCGTCCATTACTTAGACTCCTTCCGAGGGTTGTTATGAAAATTTAGAAAAATTGTGAAATTTGGCCTTCTTAAAAAGATTGGGTCGCAGTTTTTTGTATTTTTTAGAGAGGTTGTTGAATTTTATGCAGTGCTTGTATAACCATTAGAAAGAGAATGAAATACTGCATCAAATGCTACCAGAATCTCTTACACATTTTTGTTCCACGAGATGTGGCGTACGTATGAAAAAAGCGACATTACTTTCGGAACGACCTAATAATTCGGTAAAATATATGCCGAAAATTGCGTTTATATACCTTTTCTGCTAAGACAAGTTTTTTGTGGGAGTTTCCTTAGAAATGGCAACGATATTGCCCAGCGACTTTTTCTTGAATTTCGAATACGAAGACTATTAAGATTCAGTGGAAATCCAAGACTGCGCTTAAAGACAGCGTCCCACAGGCTGGGGTACCTGGCTCTGGTAGTAATGTTATAATAGACCCAGGGCCCGGCACAGATCGTCTGGAAGCAGGCTGGACTTCGCTTTTGAAGTAAAAGCAAAGGGGATATCGTTTTTGACGAGTCGCAACCGAGCACCAAGAATAAGCGCCATTTAGTCGAACACAAGCTTTTCGAGCAGGTTATCACACGATTGACATGCTCTATCGTGCATGGCGAAAAATGCGCGCGATTTGAAAGCAAGGCTAAAATGAACAAATTGCTTGTTTACAGCGCCCACAGAAGCATATGCACCAAAATTGAACTATTAGGTTATCCCGATATTAGGTTATCCCGAAAGTTTTGTCGGTTTTTTCAAACCATTATAAAACCACGCACAACGAAGACCTGAATGAGTTGTAACATGCATTCGATGCAGCTTTTCCTTCTCTTTCTTATGGTTACATTTAAAAGCCAAGATTCTGTATGGTTATTTTGATAATTGCCGCAAATCTTCAATCGTCATTTTTATCTGCTGAAAGTTAGGCTAATTTTTAAAAATTTCATTCCAAAGTTTTGGAAAGGACTAAGCATGGCTCAAATAGAACAATTCCCGGGCTAACGGTAATATTTTTAGATTCTCCTTAATTGCTGTTTCTAGCTTCAGAGAATTATTCTTTCGTAGGTCTCGATTTCTGGCAAACCCATGGAACACGCAACAGCGGCAAAAACATGAAAGCTTTTGGAATTTTTGCGAATCGAAACTTGATTGCTAATAAACATTATTTAGCAACATAACCAACTTAAATTTGCTTTAAAAAATCAGCTTTTTGGAATTTTCGGGAATTTTGCGTGGTAGACATAATCAAAAAGCCGTGGTTTTTCTTAAATAAATAATTATTTGGGACTTGATAAACGTGACCCATGTAATCTAAAATAAGTATAATGTAGCCGAAGAATAGCTCTACATAAGAGTTATTAGCGCTTTTTGAAAGGAGTAGGAGAAAAATTATTAAAATTCAGAAAAGATTTGGCGTTACTGCTGAGCTGCTCAAAAAGCCATGGCGATAACATTGCTAAGACAGGGTAGACAGAGAACAAATATAGCTGTAAGAAAGAGGATGAAAATCTGAATCAAATACCTGGACCTTCCTTGAATTGGTGTTCTATTGGTAGTGAGCGAGGGAAAAAACCGACAAAACTTTTGGGACAACCTAATATTTGTATAGAAAATTATTTGCGAAAGGATTATGTAAAAAGATTTGAAAACTTATGTGAAGTAATACCTTTTCCAAAATTAGATCGTCTCCAGACGGCCACCAGACGATCTGAGATCGTCTGGAGCATATATTTTCGTCACTTCACATAAGTTTCGGATCTTTTTAGCATGGACGGATTCCCCGGTCAAAAATCTATCCCTGAGCATGAGGACATTTTCATATCATTGTCTTTCCTTTCTTTTTTGCCTTCATTTCTTCTCGCTTTGTTAAATATCGCGCTCTACCAAAGTCTTGTGCATTAGTATTCAGTTCCAATTTGGATTTTCACTCTTATCTTACGTCTTTTCTTTCAGACTAGTAAATCTTTCTTGTTTTCATCTTCTCCTAAGCAGGTAGGTCAAAGGAGACTTCGTAAAACTTCCGAAAGTCAGGGGAGACTTCGTTTTTAGAGACTCTAGAAATCGACTCGTGCCGGGCCCTGAATAGACCCCCTAACTAAGCGACGACAGAAGTTGCAGCGCGAAAGAGGGTCTACGAAGTCTAGAAATCGCCCTCAAGTGGCCCGGATCTTACGGTAGGCTCGGGCAAGTACGAGATGTATGCAAGATAGAGACGCAGAGTCGCTGCGGGACCCTGGCTCATGACTGTGTGTGCTATGCGTGCTCTGGTCTTACAGTCCGAAATCGCTGTGTGTGGGCGGCGTCCGGCCTGCCGTAAGATCCGGGCCATTTTCGGAGCAAATTTCAAGCTTGGTAGACCCCCTTTTTGCCCCGAACTTCAGTCATCGCTTCGGTAGGGGGTCTACTTTAACATCGCCACGAAGACCCGGCACCCATCTTTGTGCCGGGACGCTACCTTCAATCCTTGCACAAATAATCAAATGTGGAAATGATGTCATCTCGTTAAGGAGTGATTTCAAACGTCGACAGCGTTAATGCTTCTAGTCTTCATGACAAACAGAATGATATAAGTAAATATGAGTGTGCTGTTTGATCGCAGATATCTCTCTTCTCACAAAGCCTTGCCGATGTTCATGTGCCATAGTATGGAGCGAATCGTCAATCGTTCTTCATTACAGTAGGATAATGGTAGAAACTTCCAGCATACACAATTTCCACATTTCCTGCATAGTGTACAGCGCCGTTGTAAATTAGCTGCCGTTTTAAAATGAATTTGGAAAAATTGTAACAGCAGGTGTAGCAGGTTTTCAAACACGCTGATTACTGCTCAACCTTTTTACGTGTTTTTGAAGTGTTTCAAATGGTGTAATTACATTCTTAAGAACTCTGAGTAAACAGACGACACACTCTCGGCACACTTATGAATGAAGCGTTAGGTTGAGCGCAAGTCGTATTTAGTGCTACTCCGTCTAGACCAATGCATTTGTTTGGAAGAATCAATTTTCTTTCTCAGGTAACAAAGGGCTGTGAATGGCTGGAAATCCTTTTCAAAGCTTTATAATCCTGTTGTAATGAAGAAATTCGGCTTTGTCAGGCCCATGGCCACTAAAGAGAAGGCCGACGTAGATCAGAGGCGATCGAAGGCGCGCTTATCGAACGGCAGCAGGCCGCAGGCCAGATCTCTTTTTCATTGTTATTGTGTTCCGACGCCACGGAAGGTGGCGCCGTGTGTTTTTCTCGTTTTTTTTTTTGTTCTTTAATAAATCTGTTTGTTCGTCCTTGTTGCTCGCCTGAAGAGGGTATCTTCCCTTACATGGGGGCCGAGCCGCTTTCTGCAAATTGAGCTTTTTCGCCGCACGTAAGGGCGAACGTGGAACTTATCGTTGTTTTGTTTTCGCCACACGTAAGGGCGAACGCGAATTCGTCGTGTTTTGTAAGGGAAAACACAACTAAAGCAGTTTTTGCAGAAAGCGAATGGAGCCGAGCAAAGAAGCTCAAGCGGTGGACGAGCACATGGACGCTGAGAATGTGAGTTTCTATGCAAGAGATAGCATAGAGAGGAGGATTGAGAGAATAAGAAAGGATTTAGAAAGGGTACCTGGGGAGATAGCAAATGAGATGACAGAGCACAAAATTTCAGCCAGGTACAAAGAAAAATACGAAATGTTCATAAGTGAGAAAGTGAGAAAATTGAGTGAGGAACTCAATGAAACGGCAGAACAATGTCGTAGTATAGAGGATGAACGGGGCGAGATGGCCGAAACCATGAAAACATTAGGCATACAATCAGTAGAGGACTGGAGAGAGTTTGTAAGGGTGGCTGAGAGAAACAGGGAGATTCTGGAACAAGCATGTAATATGCTAAATACTGATGTGCTTCAGATGCCGGCAGCCATCCAAGACCTCAAAAAGAAGGGAGGTGAAGTGGAAAAAGCCAAACATGGTGAGTCAATGCAAACTGCAGGAAACATAGAGAAGAATGCTTATCAAAAAGATGCTTTGCAGCCCCGGCAGTGCAATCCAAGGCGGACTGGAGTGCTGTTCGAACAAAGCTTGAACAGCTCTGCGTCGGGATCACCGCGTTTGCATTCAAAGGACAGGGACGTGGAACCCAAAGGTCAGCAAGACGATTTGCGATTTCTAGATTATGTTCAATCCCTCTCTTGTCCGGACCCGGGTGTTTTTTATGGGAAGCCCAACGAAAATTTCGGGGAATTTGTGAGAAAATTCAAAAGAAAGTATGCTAAAGTAATCACAGACACGGACACCCTTGTAGATATACTAAGTGATAATCACTTGGGTGGGCAGGCAAAGAATGTAATGAGAACATTAGCACCCACAATAAGAAGTAAAGGGTTTGATGAAGTGATCGAAGAATTGGGGAAATTGCTAGCAGGGGATTCGGTAGCTAGTAGGATGAGGGCCATGGCTGAGCTAAGATCCCTCAGGATCAGACCACACCAAGATGTCGCGGAATTCTGCGTTGCCTTGGAGAAGATAGGTAGAGCGGCTCATCCAGACAGAGCCATGGAAGAAAACTCGGTGGAGTACGCCGAGATCCTTCTGGATAACTTAAGGGAGTGGCCCGAATACGTTCAGTTGGTAGCGGCGTTACATAGGGTACCGCCTAGCGAAGCATATAACGAAGTGAAGCAACTGGCAATTAGTATCCAGAGAGCAAAAGAGATTTGGGAAAGGAAGCCGCGCAACGGGTCGAATAAAACGGGTGGCTGGAAAGAAGCACAAGTGCATAGGACAGTAAATTACGACGCCGTAAGGGTAGATAGGCGGCCAAACAGTTCGGGCGTCCAGTATCCACAACAAGGCAGGAGAATACAAACCGCAGAAGAAAGGGACGCGTATGCAGGGGCCTTGAAACAAAGGACGGATCACAGATGCTTTAACTGCCTCCAAACAGGGCACTTTGCAAGAGATTGCCCAAGAAAACAGAACATTGAAAGAGTTGCGCAACCCCCGCATGGGAATAATCTATCCGAGATCATCAATCACACACGAAGCTGCACAGTCGGCATCAATGAAAGCACAAGAACGGACACTAAACGAATAGGACAACCACTCATACGGGAAATAAGGATAATGAATATGCGCAAACCGGCGCTCTTGGATACAGGCTCCATGATTAGTCTCATATCAGCTGGGATGCTAAGAGAAGCACAAAAGCGAGGATATGACGTGGATGCCCTACAAACCGTACGAGTCAAAGACCTGCGACCAGTGTACGATGCTTCAAACAACCAAATGCGTATACTGGGAGGTGTATGCATTCCGGTGCACCTAGAAGGAGGACTGCAAAGTGAGGTCTTGTTTCATATAACGGATCAAGACCAGGAAGACATCATACTGGGAATGAACACGCTGGAGAAGCTGGGAGTGACACTGTCAATATCAGGCAAACCTCGAGACGGACCTGATGAGCACGTTAAGGACGTAGCCAGAGTTGTAAGAAGAACGTATGTACCACCGCATGCCGAAGGAAGAGTGGTAGTCAGGTGTGATACCACCACAACCGACGACGAGGATAGGGTTTTCTGGTCACAAAAACCAGGAGTTGAAAGCGGCCTCATGGCAATCTCCGGAAACGAAGCTGTAGTACCGGTAAAGAATGACAAAGACACGCCAATGATACTCAAGGAGAATGAAGAGGTTGGGCACTGGGGTAGCGAAAGATGGAGAGAAAAGCTGAACGATTTGAATCCATTGGTAATCGCCCCAAGTGAGTACCACATGGAGGCACAGGAGAAGAAAAGGCTACTGCATGAGCTGGTGAAAGAAAATGCCGACGACAGAACATTAGACGGGGAAATCGAACACCTACTGGATGACTACAGCGATGTATTCGCAGTGCACGATAATGAGCTGACGCAGACTACCATAGCCGAAATGGACATCGACACGGGCAAAAATAGCCCAGTGAAGCTCAAGACGCGACCAGTACCGTTAGGCGTCAGACCTAGGCTAAGGAACTTGCTAAAGGACCTAGAAAAGAGGGAAATCATTGAAAGAAGCAAGTCGGATTGGGCATTTCCAATCGTGTTGGTTGAAAAAAAGGATGGTTCACTGCGACTGTGTGTAGATTATAGGGAACTTAACAAAAGAATTAAACAGGACTCCTACCCACTTCCGACAATGGACGCCATCCTTCAAAGTTTGGCAGGGAAGAAGCTATTTTCAACGTTAGATTTATGCAGCGGATACTGGCAAATTCCGCTAACGGCCTCAGCAAGGGAAAAGTCAGCATTTACTACACCAGAGGGGCTTTTCCAGTTTAGGGTGACGCCTTTCGGCTTAAGTACGAGCCCTGCGGTTTTTCAGAGGCTCATGGATACGCTACTAGAAGGACTGATAGGATCCGACGTCTTTTGCTACATAGACGACATCATTATTAGCAGTCGGACTAAGGCAGAACATATCAGAACTTTGAGGGAGATCTGCGAAAGAATGCGAAAAGCAGGGATGAAATTGAAAGCCCAGAAATGCTTCCTCCTCAAAAACAAGGTATCCTTCTTGGGGCACATTATTGACAAAGAAGGCATCCACACCGACCCTGATAAAGTGAGGGCAATCCAGGACTACCCAAGACCATCCAGCGTAAAGGAATTGCGAACATTCTTGGGGATGGCTTCATACTATAGAAAATTTTGCCTGAACTTCTCAAAGAAAGCCAGTAGTCTTTTTGAGCTAACGTCGAGCAAGAGGCAATGGAATTGGGAGGAAGAGCACGATAAGGCGTTCCAGGAGTTAAAGGATATGGTTTCTTCAACACCGGTGCTTACACAGCCAAATCTGGAAGCAGCCAGGACAAAAGAGAAGCCGTTCGTAATATTCACGGATGCCTCAACCTCAGGTTTGGGAGCAGTACTGTCGCAGCAGGGAGACGACGGGTTTCTCCACCCCATATACTTTGCATCGAAAAGCCTGAGCAGGGCGGAGAAAAAGTACCATATTACAGACTTGGAGGGTCTGGCAGTAGTATTTGCTGTAAGAAAGTTTCACATGTTCATCTACGGGCTGCCCACAACGGTGATGACGGATCACCAACCCCTAACGGCATTATTCGAGAGGAACAACGTCTCGGCACGCGTATTAAGATGGTCGTTAGAACTACAAAGGTACGACCTGCACGTGAAGTACGTGAAAGGTAAGGCGAACATTGTAGCTGACGCCCTAAGTAGAGGGGCAGCACAAATGTCAGAGTCATTAGAAGGCACGAATGACGCCGTGGTAAACGTGATACACGCCAAAGAAGATAGCAAATGGATGAAGGAGCTGAGACAAGATAGTGACTTCAGCAAAATTATCGAGAGTCTGGAGAAGGAAGAAGTGCAAGGAGTAGTGAAGCTACCAGGACTGACTCGTCCTTTGCGAGTCGCGGACTTTGCCATAGAAAATGGAGAACTGATGCTGTACACGGAGAATGGGAATGCGGTGTATGTAGTTCCAAAAGCCGCGCGTTACGAAGTATTCCACGAGTTGCATGGGGGACAAATTTCGGGCCACTTCAATGCAACCAAGATGCTGAATATGCTCAGGAAACGCGTATTTTGGCCAGGTATGGCCCAAGATGTACAAAAATGGGCAAAGGAGTGCCACACATGCTTTCTACACAACCATCAGGAAACTATAACACCTCCGCTCAAACCGCTGGTCACTGGACATCCATATGAAATAATCGGCGTCGACATCCTAGAGTTAGGACTGACTTCATCAGGGAACCGCTATGCAGTCACGGTCATAGACGTCTTTTCGAAGTATGCAGCAGCTTATCCCGTCCCGGATAAATCTGCTAAAACAGTGGCGAACACACTTTTTATCCGATGGATTGCCGAAGGATGTCGTTGGCCTGAAACCATACTGTCCGACAGAGGAGGAGAGTTTGAGAACAAGGTTATGGAGGAAATCACTGCTATGGCCAAGATCAAGCATTCGATGACTAAGGGATATAACCCAAGAGAAAATGGGGTTACCGAACGTCTTAATGGGACAATTTTGGCAATGCTGCGTAAGACAACAGCCATTCCAACGGAGTGGGACGCGCGTCTACCTTTCTGCATGATGGCGTATAATATGACACCACATGCTGCCACAGGAGAGAGCCCCTATTTTATTTTGCATGGAAGGGATCCAAATTTTCCGACAGAGGTTTTGCCGGAGTCGCGGAAGTTACAGTATCAGGTTGATAGCCCCATAGACGAGTACAGGACAAACTTACTGCAGTCCATTTTGGAAGTACAGGAAAGAGTAAAAGGATACAATGATAGAGTTAGACAAAGCATGAAAAGAAGTTATGACAACAAGAACAAGGTGGATCCGGGCCGGCATCCTAAGGTAGGAGACCGGGTATACGCCTTGGCACCAAGTGAAAAAGGCAAAAGCACCCACCCAAAACTTATTTCGGACTGGGCTGGCCCATTTAGAGTTTTGGATACTAGCGATAATTCAGCTCTAATCACGCGCATAGGGGAGAATACGGATCCTATAAGGATACAGTTCGATAAGCTAAAAATAGTTCCAGGCTACATACCTAATGACAGAGTTGACACCCAGACAATGAGAGGGAAAAGGGGTAGAAAAAGAAAAGTTTTATTGAGTAAGGTATGCAAAGTCAAAGTTAATGATTTCAGAGGTGTGTCGCTGTTGAGCCCACTCGAAAAGGGACATCTGCTCTTCAAATGCGGAGACGACTGTTTCAAGGACAGAAAACTCGGAGATATTGAAGGAATTAACTTTCCGGGCGCAGTGGCAAAAGAACGCATAGAAAACCTATGGTCCGCTTGGCTCGCTTGCAGTATCTTCAGCCGAAGGGATATCGATATGGGGACGAAAATCAAGTTTCATCGAGAGGGACACATATGTTTTGACGCAGACGCCCTGAAAGCTGTCTTGAAGCTCGCTTACGACACCTGCATCGACTGGACAGACTTTCTTTGCAACACGGACGCAATTACGAAACACGCCAAGATCGAAGGGCATTCTATTGAGAGATCTTACAATGAAGCATTACAAGCATTCCGTCGAGAGATTGAGGGACAGGCCACGAAGGAGCTACCCACCAAGTCTGGACCAGTTGGATACGCCACTTTCGAGGGAGGAAGCCCCATGGAAAGAGATGGCACTCGAGGAAGAGTGGCAACAAAAGTAGCAACGACGTTCGCTAGACTGCTTGACGTGCTAGAAGAATGGCGCTCATACAAAGCCTGGGTAATAGTGTGGCCATTGGATAGTAATCCAGCCGATGATGTTCCGCAGAAGATGATGGTAGCGGCGAAGGAATACCTTGAGGAGGGCGGAAAAATAGTTACTGCATGGCCACCGATAACGTCGAAGAATCATGATTTGTGGCGTGAACTATCGGGACTATGGAAGACTTTTGATGAAACGCTGATACAGTGCGACAAGGGGAGGCAAGTCTTCACAACCGCGAGCAACTTTGGAATGAAAGGGAAGCTGTTTATAGAGGCAGGAGCCCCGGAAGGAGGCGCGCAGTTCTTCAATAGTTATGTGGGAACCGCCATGAATAAGTATATCTACGAATGTGTCAGAAGGCGAGCAGTGGATGCTCATCTGCCCGAACTGGACGTCTACAGACCACGTATCAGGACATCGAGGACGATGTCTCCAAGCGGGGAGGGCATGTCAGGCCCATGGCCACTAAAGAGAAGGCCGATGTAGATCAGAGGCGATCGAAGGCGCGCTTATCGAACGGCAGCAGGCCGCAGGCCAGATCTCTTTTTCATTGTTATTGTGTTCCGACGCCACGGAAGGTGGCGCCGTGTGTTTTTCTCGTTTTTTTTTGTTCTTTAATAAATCTGTTTGTTCGTCCTTGTTGCTCGCCTGAAGAGGGTATCTTCCCTTACAGCTTACTTTTCATTGTACTAAAAATAAGTGAAGAAAGTTCTACAAAATAGTACTCAAAAGTCGGCAAAAGATCTGTAATAGAGATATTGCCACTAAAACAGTGCATACATACCTTTACGACACCTTGTACATTGCTGCAAGATTTCGTTGAGAATCTGCAAGGATCTCCCTTCAGAGTCATGTCCCACCGCCTCTGCTGTTTTTCCTTTGCTCGTCTGCGCCTCCACTTGTTGCGCGCTGCCTCGCTACCAACCACCGCTCCACGGAGCAGTTGGCTGTGCTACCCCTTTCTGTCAAATTGTCAAATCCAGTTCAACCAAATGGTATATCATTCTGCAGCTCTTGATCTGTACTGACAAGTCGCCAGATCTCTTTTTTTTTTGTTTTGGACGAGAAATGAAGAAACCGCATTTTCATTTTTTTTCTTCAGATTGGAGCTTTAGCGTTTTTTGCGCACTATGTAGATCTTGTTTTTGTCTTTGAGGTGAGTAAGATCATGATGCCCGTGGCCTGTGGTTCATATGGCCTCGTTGTCAAAGATCACCCCTTTCAGATTCTCAAAGACCACCGTCAAGGTCGTTTGCGCTTTAATAGTGATAAGGAGAAAAGTACCTATACGGCAAACCACCGCATTTCGCCAGACCGGAAAGTTCGCAAAGTGACGTCATATAGGCATTGTCCATTGCATACCACCATGAAAGATCCTTTGACAATCTTTCGAAGAATGACATGGAAGATGGATTAGGCTTAGCGTAATAGTAACCTCCTGGAATTGATGCTTGGTCATGAGCTGGAAAACACTGAAGTATTCGTGCAAGCTTTTTGTTCATTTTGAGAGAATGTAACTCTGTACATCATCGTTAACTTATTGATTTGATTCTCCACACCTATAAAGAACCAAATTTCTAAACCAAGTCGCTTGAACAACCAAAGAACTCATTCATTTGAGACTGTTGTGCAGAAAATTGCCCGTGACGTCTCTGTCTTGGAAGTGCTCTTTAGAAAACAGAACACAAATGATTTTCAGCACAAAATTCATGCATTGCTTTGAATATTTTTCCATCAAGCTATCTAACGGTCTTGACATTCTTTGATAAAGCGTGATTAAGCGGTTTTTGCATTTCAATGAATGTTTCAAAGACAAATTTTTGGTAAGTGTTCTCGAACAATGTTTCGGTGCCATTTGAGAAGTTGCAGTGTTAGATTAACTTGCAAAAATTCAGGAATGCTCGTGGTTCAGCCGACATTTTGGAAGCTTTTTTAATAGCAATGCATTTTGTATAGCAAGCTTTGACTTGCTTGATTAACAATAGTAAAATAACCAGAGAAAACTTTTTATCCATAAATCCTTTTTATTCTGCACGATTTCAATAGAATTTTCTTTCTGTTTCTTGATGTTTTCTAGAATTTTCTTTGCGTTTGCATTTCTGTGCGAGATTAAAATTTGCTACATACTGCTGTGCAAGAAACTACATATAATCAGATCGCGAATTGACGGTAGTCCAGAAAATATTTTAATCAAAAATGACGAAATCTAAAGTGCTTTGAAACTTCACTTATCGGCTTAGCTTTTTGTGATATGCCCATAAACTTACCTTTTGTTGGAAAGATGCCAGTGCAGAACAGTAAACATGCATCATTATAACTTGATTATGACAAACCTGTTCAATTAACTGTAATCTTGTTAATTGAAAAACCACAAAAAATTACCTCGAGAAAATTAGCGCAATTTTTACGCCAAAATTTAGTTTCTACATTTCCAGACATCAAATGATTGCTGTGTCTAAAAATGCAGAAACTACATTTTGGCGTAAAAATTGCACTTATATCTATTTCTATTCTACTTTTTGTAGACGGGCAAGAGACCTAAGGTTTGGAAAACTCAAAACCAAAAAAAAAACATGATACAACTAACCTGCTATCAAATCTCCAATTTCGGAAGCTCTATCAAAAATAATATCCTCGTTTCTTGCATCAACATCAAATACGTTAGATAAGCTGTCAGCCCAAAAAGTGTCCTAAAATAGGTTCTTCGCTTCTTCTCAAATCTGGTACCCATGTTGAAAAGAAAACTTTTTTGGAATTTTTTATAGCTTCTTTTTTCTTATTCTCACCTGATCAAGTACTGCTGTGATCAGGATAACGATGATAAAGAGTATATGGCAATTCCATTGCCGAGTGAAAGTCATGCACTCTATCTTATTCAAAAAATTTTGTAAGACGAGAGGTGAGCGCGTTTTTCAGTCAGGTATTGTGCGAGAATCTGCAGCAGGCTGTTTATCTTTAAGCTACGCTTTTTAAAATAAAAACGAAGTAACCGAGAAAAGGGGTACAAGCGAAAAGGGAGGGGTGAATTATGGCTCAGCAATTCGTCAGTTCCAACTTGAAAAAAATAGGTTCATTTTTGGGACCTCAAGGTTTCAAACTGTAGCGTTCATGACTTGTAAAAAAAAGTCACTGATTTTCACCAGAGCTCACCAGGCTGTCGCCATATCCTGGTTCATAGTGGATAGATTCTGAATCGAAAGATACCGTTCGACTCAGCTGGGTGAGGCTCATCTTCTGATATACGAAAAAGCCCAGTTTTTGTATGATATGTGCACGGTAGGCGGTCAGATATTATCAATCTTTTCAGGTTCATTCGGAGTAAGCTACAGTAGGCAAAAATCCATGAAATTGTGACTGTCCTCGTATCACCGGCACTTCTGTAATTGAGTAGATGCGCCTCGCCGAACTAATCAAATTGGTGTTCTTGGATCCAGAATTCGTCCACTCTGAACCAAGACATGGCGATGAGACGCGGATTTCGGTAAACCCCGGCGAAATCCGGTGACTTTTTTGACTAGTTAGAGGTACTGCATATATGTTTATTCGATATGAATCATCTCAGATTTACCTGCTGAATCATCCAGAAAGATTTACCATTAGCCAATAAAGCTCGTGCTAAATTTGCACGAAATAGGTAGAATAACTGATATTCTCCATCACCGTAATTGAATGCATCCTGAATATGAAGACACAAAAATTGGAGTCTTCTAGTGCATTTGGATTCTAATATAGCGTTTGTGCAGTACCAACAACATCTGCGCGTAAAAAAATTAGCCACGCCATAAAAAAAATTTAAAAAAAATTGTCCATAATGCGCACCATTGTATGCCAAAGCATACAATGGTGCGCATTATGGCCATTTTCTAAGCTCAAGACATATGGACCTATCTTCCTTAGGAATACTATATCAACCGTCAAAAGACCACCTTTAAACCGGGCACTATCCAGTTGAGTTGTCGAACGTTTGGCCAAAGATCGCTTAGTGTGTCTGCTGCTTTTTTGTCCAGTGTAACCACAAGTAATTTTTCATGTACTCCTAGGTAGATACTTGTTTTAGAGTCAATAAATCACACAATTATTGACTTACCTTTTATTCCTTCAGTGTTGCATAACCAATTAAGAGTCATATGTAAGGCATGGGAGTTGAGAATGGCAACAAATGCTCCTTGATTGGTGGGAAGAGAGGTTACCGTAGTTTTGAATAAGTCGCTAGACATCTAAATATGCATGTGAGGGGCTTCATCAGTCATTACCTGTAAAATCTCCTATATCTTCCTATCTTCCTACACTTTCCTGTAAGTTTCAGCAACTTCGGCAGAATTCGTTCAGAGTTCATGTGCTATAGAAAACGGGTTACCAAATGCTAGATCAAATTATCATACTCTTTAATAAAGCGCAGGCACCCCCATCTGACGTCAATGTCGGTCTGTTCGTGCCACTTTTGCTTTGTTTACCCTATGCTCTATGATGCTCTATGTACCCCCCCCCCCCCTCACCTGCACTTTAACACTGCCCTTTTTTACAAGTGATCTTTGCCATTAGACTGTCTGTCTTCGGTTTTGTTTATCAAGGTTCCTCATCAGCCAAGAGCAGCCAAAAGCCACCACAACACTGTAAACGGTGAGATCGATTAGTCTCATCTCTGCTTCTACAATACTCGCTTTATTCCAGCTATCAAGGTTGGATTCAATATTCAAGTGCAACGACAGGTAAGGCATATTTCTTTTGTTGATAAACCCATCTCTCACAAGCACATAAGCTATCTTCTATCGCCCTGTGATATCTTCCTTTCGTACTTCATCGTTCCTGTGATTATTTGTGACTTTCACATTGCTCTCAGAGCAATAAAATTCAAGCCAGAGCGCACCATACATATGAAATCTCATTTCTATAAGAAATCTTTCATTTGTGTAAATATTGCATCAGATTCGGCGCTTCGACAATAGCTTCAAAGTCTTTGCATTAAGAAAAACCAAATGAAATTTTTTTCGAAAACTGAAAATAAAAGTATTACATAAACAATATATTTGTCTCTTTTGAAAAGTTCACGCCTCAGACAGAAAAGATTTGAGAGGGCGACAGTTGATGCGAATTTTCATGACAAGAGACGATAAAATTCTTTTTCAGATTAGCAGTTTCTTTTGCGAGAATCGAAGAGAAATATTTTGAGTTTTTTTGTAGGCGACTCCATTTCTGATGTAACCGCACAGAATTCTCTTTTTTCACAAAAAGGACTTTTTTGATTAGATCATTCCACATTTCCAAAACGATCACCTTTTATCCGGTCATATTTTAACGACCTAAAGATTATGATATGTACATTCTGCGCCAACAGGGTTCAAGAATTCAGTCGCGTTAGCTTAACACCATCAAATCGATCGAAAAATGGGTTATTTTAGTTTTCTGGATAAAACGATTCGCAAAATTACTGACCGCTGTCTCACACTATCTGCGATTGTGTCATCTGAATCTGGACGTTCTTAATGTTCCTGGACACATGAAATTTACAGTTGTTGCACAGTTCCATGAATCAGAAAGGAACGAGTAACCTTTTTTCTACTTTTGATGCGGTTGCACTGGAAAACTTTTTTTAGATTACTCACAAATTATTTCAAACGTAAAACTGATCGTTTTTTGAGTAGAACATTTCACAGTTGTGCTCGAATATCATTTTCATATTATGTCCGTGAATACCCAAAGATTATGGTGCAAATGTTAAATGAAAGAGTTTGTCTAAAGGAGCTATCGCTTTAGGCCCCGGTCAGACTTCACGCGACTTAATCGTCGCGACCAAATCGCCAAGATTTCCATTCATTTTCATTTCACATTCAAAAATTTCGGTCTGGAAAAGTATCACAGCCGAATGCAAGTTGATCTGCATGGAATGATGTTGTAACGTCTAGAGATTCTATGTTAACGGCATGGTTCAAACTAAACAACGAGTATGAAGTCTTGGAGAACGAGAGTGGATCATCAAATGCAGGGATTGATCCACGAAATCTTTTCTACCACCAGTTGCCCGAGCATTTCACATTCGTACGAGCAACACGAAAGTGGAAGAGAAGGGGTAGAGGTGATCGCCAAATTGGTCGCATGCATATCGTCCCTCCAACCGAACCTGAAAGGTTTAGCCTACGCATGCTGCTCCTTCATCGAAAAAACATGCGCTCTTTCGAAGATCTCCGAACTGTTGAGGGGTATGCGCACCCAACATTCCTGGATGCTGTTCGTGCTCTGGGTTTACTTCATGACGACTCGCACTATGAAAGCTGCTTAGAAGAAGCTGCTGCATTTCAGATGCCTGCGGAGTTGCGTGCATTATTCAGTTGCTTGCTTGCATTCTGTGAAATCAATGATCCGAGGCATTTATATGACCGTTTCAAAAGCGAGATGGCTGAAGACTTCATCCACAGAGGAGCTACTCCATCTGATGCAGAAGCGCTCGCTTATTTCGATGTTTACGACAGACTGCAAATCATGCGCTACGACCTGGCCGAAACGGTCAAACCACCTGCACAGAATCGGCCAGTGTTGGCAGATCAGACCGATTACTCCTCTCACGAGCAGAAAGGCCGAGCGATATACCAATGTCTGAATGCTTTACAGAAATCAACAGCAGACAGCATTTTGGCCTCCTTCAACTCCAGTCGGTCCAAGCTTCACTTCGTCGATGGTCCTGGAGGTAGTGGAAAAACTTATCTGTACAATACCGTGTATCACATATTGAAGAGTCAGCGTCTGTCATATGTGTAGCATGGACAGGTGTGGCCGCGAATTTGCTGCCCGAGGGAAGAACAGCTGTCTCTACCTTCAAACTGAATGTGAGAGGAGGAAACCGGGAATGTACCTTACGTCGTGAGGCTAAAGAAGCCACTCCCCTCAAGGAAGCAGATGTCATTATTTGGGATGAAGTGAGCATGGTTCCAAATTACTCCCTTGAGGCAGTCGATCGTCTGTTTCGAATCTGATGTGCAATGACAAGCCTTTTGGCGGCAAAATAGTTGTCTTAGGTGGTGACTTCCGACAAGTGCTTCCAATAATAGAGCGCGGTAGTGAAAGCGACATGACTGACGCATGCTTGAAAAACAGTCTTCTTTGGAGATCATTCCGCAAGCATACGCTTTCGACGAACATAAGAGCTGCAGATTCCGGCTCCTCATGGTGTGATTTTTTGCTAAGCGTTGGAAATGGAGAGGCAGAAGAAGATGAAATGGGCCGGATCCAACTTCCCTCTGAAGTAGTATCCAACGGTAACCTCATCGATGAGGTTTTCGGCGACTCGCTAACTGACTTCGACACCTTGAGTGAGCGCGCGATACTCGCTCCACGCAATATTGAAGTTGATCGAATTAATGAAGAAGTACTGAGTAAGCTTCCTGGGCAAGTTCATGAGTACAAGAGTGCTGATGATGTGATCAGTGATAATGTGCAAGCAAATGAGTACACTCCGAGATTCCTGAACAGTATGACACCGGCTGGATTTCCTCCACACAATCTGAGAATGAAAGAAGGTTCAATAATCATGCTATTGAGAAACCTTAATGTTCGAAATGGGCTATGCAATGGGACGAGGTTAATCGTCACGCACTTCGGACGTTTTATCTTGGGATGTCGGTTCGCTTCCGGAGATCGGAAAGGAAGGTTTACCTTGATTCCTCGCATAGACAACTATAACGACACAGCAGTTCCTTTCCGACTACGAAGGACGCAATTCCTCGTTCGTTTATCCTTCGCGATGACGATAAATAAGGCTCAAGGACAGAGTTTGACTCGCGTAGGCATCTCCCTTGGAACGGAAGTGTTCTCACATGGACAACTTTATGTTGCACTATCTAGGGCTAGAACAAAGGATGGAGTTAAAGTGCACAAGAAGGAAGAGAGGGTAAAGAACGTAGTGATAAGAGCAGTCCTCAATTAGCAAAAATGGAGAAGAACGGCACACAGCCATGCGAAAGAATGATGACAGCTCACGAAAAAGCTGAGATGGAATCATAGCAAGGAAGCTGAGTCGTAGATTTAGATCAGAACGCATCGTGCTTTTTTGAACTTTTTTCACTTTTCTAAAATTCTTGAAAATAAAATCTCACAATTATTTTCGTTCGCAGCTCAGAGTTATGCTCATAAATAAGCCTATCCTCTCTTTTCATGCCTTTCATGCCTGACGACAGCAATGAATAATTTCTACTTCACTTGAATTTAGAGTTTAACGCAGCTGACACTTTACATGTCTCCATGTTCAAAGCTCATGTCGTATCTTTAATTTTGGTATAGTTTGAAGTATTAATGCTCATCTCCTGTTTATTTAGTGCTCAGCGCATCCTGTTCTGCACATGAATTTTGATTTGTGATTTTTGAACTTCATTTGAATCTAAAATTTATCAACGTCGATCGTATTCGTTGCTACAGTTCAATTTTACTTTTTTCTAATGTGGTAGCTTTTAAGAGGCGCGCGTATAAGGCTAAAGCCATTTTAATTTCACATAATTTAGGTTTGAACAATCGCGTCGTACTTTGGAGTTTTGTCTTCAACTTTTCGTAGCCGAAAGTATAGCATAAAACCTTTTAGGCACGTGTAGAGAGCATCGAATAGTAGTTACTTCCTAGTCTCTAGCTCTTCGACAAACTTGAATATCTTTGGCTGATTTGGGCTCAAAAAGCTCTATGCCACATGCTACCTTATTGTTAGCTCCACTACAATCTTCGTATCTCGGATTAAGTGTGCCACTAAATGCTTCAATGCACTCCAGCTTTTTCTGTCCGTGCCATAGTACCTTTCTCACCCCTCTTTTCCCACCCGACCTTCGTCCCTTCCCTCCCCCCCCCCCCCCGTCCCTCCCCAGCCACCGCACCTACTGGTACAGAGCACAAACCCCAACCCTTTCAAGCACGCAAAATTTTTTTTAGAAAGTACTGAAGAGTGGTAAGTTAGTCCTAGCTCTTTGGCCCATAAGAAACTCCGACAGTCCGACAAAGAATTTGCTGACTAAGGTGCAGGCTTTCCCATTCTACAAAAAGCGCCATCTGCGGTAGTTCCTCATGATAAGGAATTGGATTTCCCTTTTCTTCCCTATCTCAAATCACCTACTGCTCAAAACATCCCCTATCAAGCTTTCGAATAAAATTCGAACTTCTCACTGTTGGTAGATTTTACATTTAACCGCAATCAGAAAGTAGAATTCCATCCTACTCCGCTTCCTTTCCTCAGACCCTTCATGAATGTGCTTACGATTTAGCTTACATTCACAAAACTTTATCTGCCATATTTCAAATCCCCCAATTTTCCTTTCTTGAAGGCCTTTCCTGCCTGTCAAACTCCTTTTAGTTACAATGCGGCCAGAATCCCACTATTTTGCTCAGACTATGAAATGTTGAACAGATAATAAAAATATGGCTGTCAGTGTATCAAAATTGAGAACCTTCATGAGGAAAATCACATCTGGAGTTTCTGCTGCACCACTTACAACTTTGTAAAGCAATGCTTTTGTACAATTAAGTTGTAGAAATTATTAACTAAAATAAACTGATACCAAAGTTGACCCATCCTAATGCGCTATAAACTGAAGCGAGCTATTACTCGGTGACAATATTGCTAATCGCGCTATAAACTGAAGCGAGCTATTACTCGGTGACAATATTGCTAATCAATATTACTGTTTATGGAGTCGAGCACGAAAGGGCGTTCCAGTCAACATCTCGGAAGGCAGAACATCCTGGGTGCAATGGGTGCATTCGAGACATAGCGACAAACGCATGAGTCACATGGTCCCCCCCCCCTGTGCGAACTCCCAGCCCCGTAGCTCAAACTTTGCAAAAAAATCGATAAAATCGATAAAAGTAATCGATAATCCTGAAAACCAATATTGTATTCGGAATCCCCATGCTCGATTACCCCCCTGTGCCAACTCCCAGCCCCGTAGCTCAAACTTTGCAAAAAAATCGATAAAATCGATAAAAGTAATCGATAATCCTGAAAACCAATCTTGTATTCGGAATCCCCATGCTCGATTACCCCCCTGTGCCAACTCCCAGCCCTGAAGGTGAACTCAGCAAAAAAATCGATAAAAATCGATAAAATCGATATCGATCGATGACGAAAAGTAGACTGTGACACCCGCCGGGGCCCGTAGTGTATGTGTGCCAAGTTTGGTCCGGATCGGTTCAGAAATGGAATTTTCTATTCGGAACATACGTACATACATACAGACAGACAGACAAACAGACATTCAGCTTTATATATAAGATTGACTGTTAGAAATATAATAATAGGTATTAACCTACACTGATTGGTCCCATAGCAGAAGCTCACGATGGGATTGTAGGGAATACATGGCTAATTTTTTTCTTCAAATACTTTGAATGGAGGCGAGTAGAGAGAGAAATTTTCAGATGCAGTGGCAAACGTACGACATTTTTTTCCAACACGTACATACTCAGTCACAATTAATTGAATAATTAGGTTTTCCAAATCTTGAAGACCATTAGATACTGGTTCTTTTTTGATGACTGAGTATGATTTTGACTTGGTACTCAGCACTTTGGATGCACAAGTCAAACCATAGAGCGACTCACCATTGCATCAAAACTGACTTCATCCTTATATGTTTTTACATAATGCATGGCAATAAGCGCAGTCACAATCTTTCTCGCAACGAGACCCAAAAATACATAGAATAGTAGCCTCCCGATAGAAAGACGTTTCATTTTGAGGTAGAGTTAGTTGCTCCAGAAACTACTTATATAGATTGTCAACTGCAAATTGTACAATAAAGAGGAAGAGGGCGTGGTCAATGACTTTTACTTATGAAGAAGACCAAACTGAAGTGTTCCCCTTTTTCTGGATCTTTGAATGTTATTGGCAAACCCTTTCCTAGAATGAAGTGATTTTGCGAAAGTTCACAAATTCTCAAAGTGACAAAGACGGAAAAAATTAATATGTCCAGAAAGTGAAACGTCCTGAATCCTCGGATTCATGCAGCTGGGTAGGTGACAACCATATAAACCCGGGTTGAAATAAAGTAAACCACGCTTTGTTCTCGAATGCCACGAACCAGTGTGCCATAGGCCTAAGGCATACTTCACGCGATTTGGCCAAATCGCCACTTTCACTCGACTTGGCGATTTGCCAGATTTCTACAAATTTATCGTGCGCGCTTCTCGACGCATAGGCGGGTAGCTTGTGTAAGTTGCTGCAAATGGGTTAAGTTTTGACCAAAGGAAACGCGTTAACGACGAGTTACAGAGAGTCGTTGTTGTGCCAAATCGCGCAGCGACAGGAATCGCGCGAGATATGCCTTAGGCCATACAGTAGTCAGGAACTCGAAACAATTGGCTCAAGGGCCGGGCATACTTCACGCGATTTGGCAATATTCCAACTGTCCATAACTCACTGTAAGCATATTTTGAATGTACAGAAGATAGGGCATTTCATCGATCCACGTAAGTTATGCACATTATGCATGTGCAATTTGCTAGTATTAGATCTGACGACTTCTGACGAACTGCCAAATCTCGTCGCGACTGAAATCGCGTGAAGTATGCCCGGCCCTTTACGGAGCAGCCTGGAGTCGTTTTGAGTGTAAATAAAGAGGGGAGATGCGAGGTTTGGTGAGCTTCGTAAAAAAGCAAGTATTATCAACTCCCACCTACACTCAAGATGGCCTCTCTCGTGGACTGCAGGTCCATTTCATCTTTCAGTGGCCCATCAGAGAACTGGAGCAACACGATGTCTCACCCCTGCGGTCTGCTGGTGTAACATAATAATGGGGAGAAACATAAATTTTGCCTAGCTCTACTTTTGATAAGGGTCATGATGCGTGCATTGCTATGTCTAAACACTGTTGGAGGAGGATTACGAGTGGTCAAAATCACACTGACAAAACGACTGTGTCACTGGTTTGGCGATCTTATCTGACTTAGGCTAAAAATCCACTCAACGGTGAGCTTCGCTTTTGAATAATTGTACTCACCTTACCATAACGTATTTGGTTCCCTGTAAGGGTAACCGGGCCTATCTCACGCAATTTCAGTCGCCACGTAACTGGGCAAATAAACTTTTTTATAAATTATCGTAGGAGCATTATGAACTCACGCAAGTTATGATGCTGTGCATTTGTAGTCAGATTGGGTTGAAGTCATCTGGCACACAGATCACCGTAGACCGCAGCAACTCTTCATGATTGCTCGTAAGCGTTCTTTGCTTAAGCAATAGTTCGAGCTTTGGCGACAACTTACAGGCTACGCACCTAATGGTGGTGCCCGGCAAAATGGGCCCCTGTTAAATTGGTATGTTAGAATTGACCCTCCAAGCCAATCTAGACTAAACCCCACCTGCGAGTACCAACTTACAAGCTAAATCCTGAAAGCTCTTCGAGAGCTCGCTTTATGAACGAAAAGTGGCTTTCAAAGCTCGTTTTGGACTTAGCGAATAAATGAGAGTGGGGTGGACCACTGTGCACTGATGGTCTACCACCTAGGCTTAACACCACCGCAGTCTGACCTGCGTCCATATTGGCGAGCTACTGCCTTTGAACTCCGCGCACCTGTAAGTAGACATGTGGCCAATCGCCAAGTTGCGTGGATATAGCAATCGGAATTGCGAGAAATATGCCTTAGCCGAACCTTTGAGAGACCAACTCTGGTTGAAGCGTGGGGTAAGAAAGCTCAAATTGTACTGCTTCAAGTAAATGAAAGTCAACATCAATCGCCTTTTCTTCTTTTCCCTTGAAAAAGCCGGAGTTGTGCTCACTGTTGAAGTGAATTTCGCTTATTTCTTGATGGCACAGGTCACGCCTTTTCCAGGCAAAAGCACTAGGAAAATTGTAAACATGTTGCTTCCAGGGCCCGTCACGAGGGTGGCAAATTTTATGCAAAAAATCGTTTATGAGAGCAAAGGAAAGAGGATATCGTAATTGCAGTCCATATTTACTACGCATCCTCTTGACAACTTACTACGGCTGACGTGTAAAAATAGTGCCGCGCCTCATCTTCAAACGATATTTCTTTCCTTATTTCTTTCAATTTGTATTGACTGCCTCGTTTGCAGCACGCACATAACAATGGCTTCTAATTTTTTGTACAAACAAGACCTAGAAGGAGCATAGTGGAGAGTATTGTGGAGAAATTATTATCGCTAAAAGTTGTGCCAAACTTTTTCCTGAAAACTTTCCATTAGTGAAAGTGGAAAATTGACTTCTTTGGTAATGAATCGGCTCCAAATCTGGTGTGTATGTGCGCAGTAGGGGTTAAAACAAACTATGATAAATTATGGATAACTTGTGCATTGAAAGGCATACTTAGCTTTTTCCAGATTACATGAGCATATGCCCACTTATTGTCACTAAGAGGGTGGAAGAATTTCAATTTACATATGTTTTCAAATTTTCTATTCAAACCTATCCTGCACCTAAGGCTACATAAATGGTATCATTTTGGGTTCAAATTCCTCCTCTCCCCTTTGCTAGAGTCCGAAATAGCAAACGATTCGCAGCTTCAGAGGAAGAAAACGCGCTCCAATGAAATAACCTTCGTAGTTGGTGTGGTTCAAGGGATAAATCGTAAAATCAAAGTGGCAAAAGCGAATTCGTTTAATAGGGGTCCAACTGCCAACCTTCTCCCGGGCATTGGTCTCATTTCCTGTTCTACTGCTAGTTTCCAGCAAAGAATAGTAAGACATGGTTCCGCTTTTGAAAGGGGAAGAAGACCTAATAGGTGAGCCATTTGCGCCACCTTTGAAGTAATGATCGTAGAGATGTTTTCAACAAAGACAGACTAGCATGACAGTTTTGAGATCATTATACTCATTTCGATAATATAATGTTCATTATGAACATCCAGTTCTAGTAAAAGTACACTTTTTGTAAGTAAACTTCTAAGGGTGCAAACATGGAGTCGCTCAAATTATAGAAATACTAGCTGGCTTACCCGGCTCCGCCGTATCCGGACCAAACTTGGCACACATACACTTCGGGCCCCGGCGGGTGTCACAGTCCACTTTTCGTTATCGATCGATGTCGATTTTACCGATTTTTATCGATTTTTTTGCAGAGTTCACCTACAGGGCTAGGAGTTGGCACAGGGGGGGGGAAGTGAGCATGGGGATTCCGAATACAATATTAGTTTTCAGAATCATCGATTACTTTTATTGATTTTATCGATTTTTTTGCAAAGTTTGACATGCGAGGCTGGGATTTTGCACAGGGGGGTAATCGAGCATGCTGATTACGAACACAATATTAGTTTTCAGGATCGTCCATTACTTTTATCGATTTTACCGATTTTTTTTGTAAAGTTTGAGCTACGGGGCTGGGATTTTGCACAGGGGGGTAATCGAGCATGCTGATTACGAACACAATATTAGTTTTCAGGATCGTCGATTACTTTTATCGATTTTATCGATTTTTTTGCAAAGTTTGAGCTACGGGGCTGGGAGTTGGCACAGGGGGGTAATCGAGCATGCTGATCATTCCCAAGGGGGGTGATCAGCATGCTCGATTACGCCCCTGTGCCAAATTCCAGCCCCCTAGCTCAAACTTTGCAAAAAAATCGATAAAATCGATAAAAGTAATCGATAATCCTGAAAACCAATATTGTATTCGGAATCCCCATGCTCGATTACCCCCCTGTGCAAACTCCCAGCCCCGTAGGTGAACTCAGCAAAAAAATCGATAAAAATCGATAAAATCGATATCGATCGATGACGAAAAGTAGCCTATGACACCCGCCGGGGCCCGTAGTGTATGTGTGCCAAGTTTGGTCCGGATCGGTTCAGAAATGGAATTTTCTATTCGGAACATACGTACACACAGACAGACAGACAGACATACAGACAGACATACAGACAGACAAACAGACATTCAGCTTTATATATAAGATTTTTTATCAAAGAAAATATACTAGACAAGTAGACCAGTAACATGGTGAAGACACAAAAAGTGTGTGGCCTCACTTTGTAAAGCCGTAATTATAGCAAAGCATGTTCAGCATTTATAACTACGGTCGATGTGAATTTCGTCAATTTGCTGTTTTCATTAATAACTCTTCACTTTTCGGGCAATGGTGGAACTGGATAGCCTTTACAATCTTCCATAGGATATCTATACGCTTTGGCAAGTATCTCCTGGTAACCGATTGGGAACACTTGGTGGCGAACATACATTTCCTGCAATTTTCTCCAATTACTTACTCTATTTTGTGAGAAAAAGATAAATATACCAGATTTTCTGGTTTCGGTTGTACCATGGCCAAATTTTTCTCATAGAAATACTCTCCCACCTTAAAAAGATGATCTGATTACTTGATGGTTCAGCGAGGAACTTACATTGACCGCAATCTGAATAGAGAGTTCGCGAGCGTTTTCCAATGGGGGATAGAGAAGTCCATGGTCGAAAAGCGGCTTGTCTGGCGTCATTTTTGCACATGTCTGGAACAAAATATTTTCTGCAAGGCCCTTTTTGCTATCATCAAAAGAGATTACCCTCGCAGCAATGAGAAACACATCATCGGGGATGGTCTTTGAGTTCCATACAAGGGCAGATAGTCCAACACCGGGGAAGATGTAGGAGTTGTTACCTTGCCCTGGTTTATAGATTTTACCCTTGTATTCGACATCATCAAATGGTGAACCGGATGCGAATAGAGCTTTGCCCTGAAATATACAGTAAATTACTGCACCACAGTGTCGAGTTGTAAATCTCGTACATCGGAATGCTCATAAGCCTCTTTAGCTGTGCATTCAGATTTCACAGTAGGATTTGAAAGTGCAAAGATGATTGGATGTTCATTATTCTTGGTCATCTCCTTGATAATCTCCGGGGTAAAAGCTCCACCTTGTGTTGACACACCTGGAAGCATAATTTTTCCCTTTATCAAGATGCTCGCCACAAACACTCACCAATTATTGCATTAGGCTTGAATTTTTTGACAAGTTCGTAAAGGTTATTCATATCTGGCATATCCTGAAATTTTTGTTCCATTGTGAAGGTCGGAGGTCTAGTTGGCCCAAAATCAGTGTCCAGATGACATCTGGTAAATCGAACATCTCACACGCATGTCATTGGAGCAAGCCATTGCTCAAGAGGCTGCTCGAATGATTCTTAGGTGGCCATTAATTTCAACAATTCTCGCCCACTATCGTATCCGAGGCCGCTGCCGGTCCGCAGGATTATACGGTCTTGGAAAGTTTGATTTCTGACTGTGAATGAACCACTTGAGCTGGCACTTGAGCAACGGATTGAGTCCTACCGAAATTTCTTGTACCGATCGTTCAAGGAATTTCGGTACCAGATTTGGCCGAAACAATGCCTTAAATTTTACAGGACCTTTGCAAACTTCATATGTCGAGGTGTCATTGACTCAGCATGTTTCTTTGTTACCAGACCTTCCTTGTCGTTCATGTAAATCATACTACACGCTTGTTCCTCCGTAGCACCTTCCACCTTCATTTGGGCCACTATCGCCTCTGCTATTCCTAGTCCTGCCTGGAAAGTTTTACCTTATTACCCGCTTCAAAGCTAGCTATCAAAAATTTCGTACAGCCCCAGCTCCATGGAAAAGGAATTTTTGCTCGCAAAGCTTCTTTTTTGTTACTCGAGTACTTGTTATCAACCCAGAAAGAATTATTGCCGCTGTGCCTAAATCGAAATCTCATTTTTGCTGTTAATTTTCTGCCGCCCTAGCTTACCTTGTATATCATCATTGAATGTACAGTAGTCGTTTCTGTATTTATCCAGCAATCTGAAGGCATTTTGGAATGCGAAATCCTCAAACTGTACAAGTGTATGCCGTCCGTATCTGCAGATCTTTCTTTTAATCTAAGAAGAGGTGCTTTCAAAAGCAAATTTACCTTTTCCCTACAGCTTTCAAAAAATTGTCAACAAGACGATCGTATTCTTCCCCTCGTACGCGTTTCTTTCGTAGCCCAGTGTACAACGGATCCTTCAGAAGTTTCTAGAACGGAATATACATTATTGATTAAAAGAAACATGTTCTTGTTTGGGCAAACTTCGTTGTTGGTGCCGACGTCTAAAGTCACAGGTAAACACCATCTAGGTCTAATTCCTCCTAATGCGACATAGAGAGAAAGTTTTCCTATGGGGATACCCATACCATAGGCACCAAGATCGCCAAGGCCCAAGATTCGTTCTCCATCCGTGACAACGATAGCCTGAATTTCAACAATTTCGAACGAAAATTCATGTAGAGGGGTGGAGCTCACTCTTATATCTCGGAATGGCCAATTGCTGAGTATTCGATAAATTTTGGTGATACTGTTGTCATTAATTGTGATATAAACGCCCCTGAAATCTTCCTTTCTAATAATTTCGAATGAGATTTGAATCAAACATACTTCGGATGTCGATAGATATGTCCGAAATTCTGGCAAGCTGTGCCTACGACTGGTGTGTAAACGAGTGGCATGAGCTCCTTTACATAGTCATGCAAAAGTTGAAAAAACAGCTTTTCATTTCGGTTTTGCAGGTCGTCAAGAAAGATGTACCTAGAAAAAGATAACAGCTTTTTTTTAACTTAAAAGCGGATTTGTGGCGTATGAAAAAAACTACTTCAAAAGCGGGTCTTTTGCCTCACGAATTCTTTTCATTTCCCTATATTCCTGTTGTTCGATGGTCATGACAGCAGGAGGAAGAAGGCCAAGTATGCCAAGATAGTGACGTTCGCGCAAGTTGAAAGCCATGTCCTGGATGTTTCAGTGTCAATAGGCATGCTGGAAGAGTTACCAAAATGACACAAACCTTCATAAATCGTGGATTTTTCAAGATTGCATAGCCTTTGGCAGCGGGTGTCACTCGCTCAATCCGATACAATTTATGTAATGCCAAGACTTTTGGATTTGACAGATCATGGGATTGACCTTGTTTCTTCTGGGATGTGGTTGTAACATTGCGTACATTGCTTCTGATTGTGCTGAAGGCTTATCGTTATTTTCCAGCTTCAATATATCGAGTCAGCTTCTGTCAAAAACTTAGCAGCGTCTAGGCGAATCTGGACAATGAGGCTGATTTCACTAAAAACTAATCGTGCGGCTCTTATATGGGCCCCGAGCAGCAGCTCAAATATGCCCCACGTGCCAGATTTGCCTAGCTGCCTTTGCAAAGAAAACATTCTTCTGACCAAACTGATGGTGCCTCAACGACCATATGGGTACATATCACTTCGCTTTCTTTCTCCACTGACGGTGTCTAGCGCCGGCAACCCCTGCGAGTATTAGGTTCTTGAAAACCCAACTTTTCAGCTCTCGTGCGCCGCGTACAAGGCATGGTTAGGGATGAAACTGGACACAGACTATCCGTGGAAAGTCTATGGCCTCGGGCGAAGTTCATACGATTCCATCGTCGCGATTCATCACGACAACTGTAATGATATCATTGCATGCCAATCTTCTTGCATTTCGGTGTGATAGTTTTTCGACACGACTAATCCTGACTAACTATCACAACCAAAATACAGAAGATCGGTAGGCAATGAACAAGTAAAATTGTCTTGTCGCGATGAATCGCGACGATGAAATCGCGTGAACTCTGCCCGAGCCTATAATATACCGCCCATACTCAACTGTGATGATGGGCAATTAACATGATATCATTGTCATACCAGTTGTGGGTATGGCTCATTTGACGAAGCAGGTGGTTGGGCATCCCAACTCCTCCATCTCCTAGATAAGGTTGCAAACATAGATCACAGCCTTTCAGTACGAATAAAAAATGGCAGGAGTTCCTTCACTCTCGACTACTGAGCAAGTTTTGGCAGGGAGCTTGACTACCTTTCGAAGCCGTTCTGTACATAATCAACGCCGATCTATACCTCACTCTCCTCTGCTGAAATTGTCTACCTCACACTTAGGCTGCTGAGCAAATGAAGCTACGCCATCGTGTGGAGTGTAAGGGAAGTGGACGGAACACTGGATAAAGGATCAGTTAGAACAAACTGCTGATCAAGGATATCACGAGAAGTTCGGATTTGTGCAAAAGAATAGCTTGTCTGCAGTTTTCTAGGCGGAACTCACAGTGCTGTTGGTAGTCTTCTCAGCATCTTCTCTCTGGAATGCAGTAGAATGTGCGCCCTGCGCCTATTGACATATCTTCAACATACTGCTTGAATGAGACTCTTCTTCGAGTATTAACGTTAGGTCGAGTTCAACCGTAAGTAGGCCGGTATTGCAGAAATGAAACAAACCGTGATTTGCTACTCTTTTATACTCTCCAAGTTTTTGTCAGCTTATCTCTTAGCAATACATCTAGCGGTACCACTTCATCGTGCAGTAGTCATAATCATTTGTTGCGTATGGTTTTGCGCAGCACCGTTATTTGTGGCTAATGGTGTTGCGCAGCACCGCTATCTTTAGCGTATGGTATTGAGCAGCACCGCTATCTGTGACGTATGGTGTTGCGCAGCACCCTTATCCGTGGCGTATGGTGTTGCGCAGCACCGTTATTTGTGGCTTATGGTGTTGCGCAGCACCCTTATCCGTGGCGTATGGTGTTGCGCAGCACCGCTATCTGTAGCGTATGGTATTGCGCAGCACCGCTATCTGTGGCGTATGGTGTTGCTCAGCACCGTTAGCTGTTGCGTATGGTGTTGAGCAGCACCGTCACTTGTTGCGAGTGGTGCTGAGAAGAACCGTCACTTGTTGCGAGTGGTGTTGACCATCACCATCATTGCGGATGAATTCGAGCAGCACCACCACTTGTTGCACACAATGTTGAACAATACCACTATTTATTGCTGATGGTTTCGAGCGGCATCTTCATCTTATTTGCACAGCACAATATATCGTGCATAAATGAACTACAGGAGTTTTCAATCTGAGTGTCACGGTCGACGTGGTTCACCCCCTCGAGAGCCACCTCGCTTGGGTCTCTCACATGGTACACTACCGCACCCGATAACGCGAAGGCCTTAGCGGATGCGGCATTGTGTCACGTGAGACAAAGACCTGAGCCACGTCGACCGTGACACTCAGATTGAAAGCCCCTGTACAGGGGCTTTCAATCTGAGTGTCACGATCGACGTGGCTCAGGTCCTTGCGAACCGCCTCGCATGGGTCTCTCACGTGGCGCAATGCCGCATCCGCTAGGGCCTTCGCGTTATCGGGTGCGGTAGTGTACCACGTGAGCGACCCAAGCGACGCGGCTGTCGAGGGAGTGAACCACGTCGACCGTGACACTCGGATTGAAAACCCCTGTACATTTGTTCTCAATACGTACTGGTCTTTTCTACCGTATGCCTTCCAGCCTCAACATGACGTGGATTGATGATGCGCCGCATCGCTTCGGGCTTGCGCCACGTTGCTTTTCTCGCCACGCCACGCCAAACGAGTGTCCGCTACGTGGTGCAAGCCCGATGCAGGCGGCGCCGCACCAATCTACGTCATGTTGAAACTGGAAGGCATACGGTAGGAAAGACCAATACGTATTGAAAACGACTGTACCTGCCCAGTACATAATGCGCAAATCTGACAAGGAGAGGATACTTAGTCGAAAGCACCAATCCAGATGAGACATATATCGTCTTAAAGCGCTTTCTAGCTGCGGAGCGGTTTTGTAGAAGGAGTTATGAGGGGTGTTTCCTCTGGGGTTGAGGCGCCCTCCACCAGTGGCCGTATTCATCAACGAAAACCCAGTGGGTTCCGGAACCCAGTTTAGTGCTTTTGATGAATATCGATGTAGAATCGATATTCATCAAAACCACTAAATGGGTTTCGGAACCCACTGGGTTGTTCGTTGATGAATACGGCCACAGGTCTCCCCCTACCTATGAGCACTGTAGAGGAGTACCAACTGGTGGCAACTGACCTAGTGGTAAGTGACATGCTTGATAAAGAGAGTGTCAAGGTTTTAATCCCCTTCGCATGCTAAATTGATATTCTAAATGGCTTTAAAGCCCTAAAGCATGAAACTTTTGATGATATCGATACTAATCGAAGTTAGAAGTGTTAAAAAACCAAAGTAATATGAGTATTATAATCTTTACTGTAATCTTCATTCAAATTACTTACCATTAGATCATTGCCTCAGCTGATACTCCTCTACAGTGCTTACAGATACGGGGAGACCGCTGGAGGGCGCTTAAACCCCAGAGAGGGACACCCTTCATAGCTTTTTCACAAAACCGCTTTGCAGCTAGAAACTGCAGATTTGGAATCAGCGCTTCAAGCGCTTTAAGAGATATATGTCACATCTGGATTGGTGCTTTCGACTAAGTATCCTCTCCTTGTGAGTGTCCTTCATCAAGTTGACGCAGCAGGCCGGTTCAAGTTTGTCAACACACTCCCTTTAGGTAGAATCTCGCTAGTTTTCAAACGATGGGATTTATATCACCACTAAACCTTGTCTGGTTGTGAGTGCAAGTTATAATCTGTCGCGTGACGTTCAAACCAAACTGCAGTTTATACCTGCCATATCCAAAATGATGACTGAGTAAAAAGTCGCAAACTCGCTTGAACAGTGCAGATTTCTGCTAGTAAAGTCAGTGCGGGTCCCTGCTTAAGCCACTTCATTCCTCATTTGTACACGTCAATGTCTAACCAAATCAGTCACAACATTTGAAAATGACGAAGTCGTTGAAGCCTCACTTTATCAACACCCATAATTATAAGTCATCACAAGATAGATAACATAGCAGTGAAATACTAACAAACCGTATTTCTAACCGGACAACCACGAGGTGGAGAATTGTTTTTACTAAGAGAAATAAAGAAAGAGACATGCAAGTCATGAGAGATCGAGCAATTAAAACAGCTGGAGGTCTTCTCAGATTTTTTAAGCTCTCTTAATCATCAAAGTAGCGTTTGAGATACACATAGACACGTAAGCTCCTAGTTACCTATGCACTTTGTGCGGGATTTATCTTCTACTTGAAATCAGCGAAACCATACGCCTGTTTGATTTCAGCTCTATTCATCGTCCATAGAAGAACGTGCCAGGACCGGAACCGGAAATCCGTGCTTGGAATCTTTCGCTGGCCAATCGTAAGTTTTGTTTATTAGCTCATCATATTCCACAGAGTAGATCTGTGAGCGAATATACATCTCCTAAAATGTGCGTGTATACAAAGTAGTCAGAAGAGGACACACTATTACACCTTATCCTCTGGTTCTGGATGAAGTGTGGCCAGATCGTTCTCGTAGAGGAAATTGCCTACCTAAAAACTAAGCTTCATAGAAATTTTCCAGTTACAACATTTTGACAGGAGAATTTTGGGACAAGCTGCGGATGTTAGCGAAAAAATAAAGACGCTGTTGGTTACATAAAATTCTAGATATTCAATCGCGATCCAAGCAAACTCTGCTCTGAGGCTTACCTGACATGCTGACCACAAAATGATATTCTCCATGAGAATATTTATTATACTTTTAAAGTCTTGGTAGTGCACGATAAGGACGAAACATCTCAACATTGGTAACTGCAGTAGGGTACATGACGTTTTTAGTCAAATTTGTTTGCCTACTGCCTACTTACTATGACCCCTCGAATTAACTGTGTATTGACGTTTGTGACCAGCGCATCAGAGATAACCCCTACACTGAGCCCAGTAAAAGCGAAATTTTCTAGCATTGTTCAAACTGGCACCAAAAATTTAAGCTCCATCGTTCTTACTCTGAAGCCCATAGAGATAATGACAGGGGATCCAAGGCCTCTTGATTTGTACTGACCATTGTCATACTGATAAGATAAGTAACCTTACATCTATAGCTATATGGACAGACAGTTCTCTTATGTCCTTCAAACGAGGGTAGAGTCTTGCATACTTCTCCAGAGATTTCACGGTAACCGATTGGGCGCAGCGCTAAATATAATTTTTTTTCCGTTTCTCAGTTTATTGCTAATAAACCCACCCTTGCCGCAATCAAGAATGCCTTGTTAGGTATGTGTTTTGCTTTGAAGACAATCGCAGCCAGTGCTACTCCGGGAAAGATGTAGGAATTGTTTCCTTGGCCAGGCTTGTAAGTTCTGCCATTCAATACAACGTTGTCGAATGGAGATCCTGATGCATACAAAACAGATCCCTGGAATCTTGAATGAATTTTGCAGTAAAACCGTTTCTATTTCATTACCCACATCTGTATGACGATAAGCGTCTTCGGCAGTGCATTCGGCTTTGGTTGTTGGATTTGAGAGGGCGAAGATTATAGGACGCTCATTAATTTTGGCCATTTCTCGAATTATTTCTTCTGTGAATGCTCCGCCCACGGTGGACACTCCTAGGTAGGGGTTTTTAAAGTCGGCCGTCCGCAGTAACAGCGAGGTAGCTCTCCTTACCTATGAGCGCCTCTGGCTTAACCTTCTGGATGACTTCCAAAAGACTTTTTGTTTCAGGCATATCCTGCAATTGAATTTAGCAGTAACCCGGGATTTCCCAAAAAATTCTACCTTCGCGCATTTTTTATGACGTTCCGTCAGTGAACGTATACGACTTTTAGTGACAAGACCGCCAACATCCATCATATAGATTTTGTCCCAAGCCTCTTGCTCGGATATTCCTTCATCGACCATTTGGTCAACGCAGAGTTCTGCTATTCCCAGTCCAGCCTGAAAGTGCTCCACTAGTCTAATGCTCTAGACTTCCTGAAAACCTTTCACTGAGTTTTTTGTCAGCTTACAGCTCCAGCCCCAAAGAACACTATTTTCTTTTCCGACAGCTTTTTGTTGGTAACTCGAGTAGCGGCTAGTAGTCCGGCCACAACTACGGCAGCGGTACCTGCGTGACAGACATAGAACTTTAAAAGTCGTTCTCAGTTAATTGAGATTATTTGAACTGAAATTGGAAGTCAGTGCAATTAAATTCATCCAAATTTCATCTAAATCTCAAATTCAACCAGTCTTTCGATTACAGTTATTGGACAGAATTTATGAGATCAGATTTACCCTGAATGTCATCGTTGAAAACGCAGTACTCGTTCTTATATCGATCCAGGAGGGTGTATGCATTTTCGAACGCAAAATCTTCAAACTGTATAAGTGTATCACGTCCGAATCTGAAGACACAATATATTAAGTTATCTTCGTCCCTTCATTTATTGCGCAATTTTTTAGTTTTATTCTAAAGACATTTGCGCATACCGTTTGGTTGCCGCTTTCATAAAATTGTCCAGGAGCAACTCATATTCTGGACCGCGAACTCGTCGCCTCCTGAGACCGATGTAGAACGGATCGTCGAGAAGTTTCTGAGGATGCTCTGTTATTTTTTCCTCTAAATTTTGAGGGCACATACCTGATTGTTGGTGCCAACGTCTATAACTACAGGAAGACACCACTGAGGCTGGATCCCTCCTAGTGCTACGTATAGAGCAAGTTTTCCAACTGGAATACCCATTCCATAGGCTCCGAGATCTCCAAGACCAAGAATTCTCTCTCCATCAGTCACGACTATAGCCTAAAACGGCAGATAGCCTTTACTTGAGAAGTGCAGTTGAAAATCAGATCGCATCGCTCTTCTTCCTATATAGAAATTTCTCTTACCTGAACAGATGAGCATGGCCAGTTACAAAGAATTTGATGAATTTTGCTTATACTATTGTCGTTGATTGTTATGTAGAGGCCTCTGAAAGTCGAACTGTAGTTCGCTACTCTTTGCTGTTATAAGAGAAAACATGATTTATGAAATCGATATTTGCTTTACTTATATAGTTTAATACTGACTTCGGATGGCGATAAATTGCGCCAAACTTTTGACACGCCAAGCCCACTGTAGGAGTGTAGACTATAGGCATCAGCTCCTTGATATTATCGCAAAGTACGCGATAGAAAAGCTTCTCGGTTCGATCTTGTAGTTCATCGAGTTGCACATATCTGAACAATCAAGATATCAGTCAGCTAAACTTTTACACTTTCTTTTAGGGAAGTTTTTCAACCTTGCCAGGTCATCTGGTTGCTCTCGTAATTTCTTCATAACTCTATACGCTTGCTGTTCTTCGGTCATAAAAGCAGGTGGTAGCAGGCCGTGAATTCCCAGATAGTGACGTTCGTAGAGTGAGAAGGCCATACCCTATAAAGCGGATCTCGATAGCTCTTGACACTGCGAATGTCTACGGTATTTGAGCTCACCTTATTCAGCCGTGGGTTCTTCAAAAGATCGTAACCAGGGTCAAGCGTGTGATGCGACTGTCGCAACGGGGGGTCGTAGGCGGGGTAACGGTAAGGGGGGGGGGGTCGTAAAAGGAGGTAGTTTGGATAAAAAACCGAAAGCATGGAAGGAAATCGAATGGAACGTATTTTAAAAGATTATGACTTAGTTCATTTTTTTCTATGGGAAACACTATTTCTCCCGCAAAATATTGTCGCAAACGGGGATCGAACCCTGCTGGCATGACTAAAACTTAAAAAAATAAACACTTCTAGAAGCTCAAATGCTACTAATGGCATGGATAAAGATAAAGATGTAGACATATATGTGATAAAGATGTTGGATGCACCGAATGGTGTGAAAGTCCTGCTTCCGAAGGCTCACTGAAGACTCACACGTTCGAAAAAAGAGCAAATCTCTATCAACGCTAATCATCAATAATTTGTAAATCTGTTTGTAATGCTTTTCATACGGTCCTTACAATTTATATGTACTTTAGAGGTGCTCTACTACATTTGTGCAGAATTTGGTCCTACTTTATAGCCTTCTTATTTTCTTATGATTTTATGTATGGTGGCAAAAAATGACAAAGGGGGGTCGTATCTGGGTCGCATCTAAATTTTTCCAAAGCTATTGAAGTTTATTGGCTGTAATTCTGCTGTAATACGAGGCCATCCTCCTACTTTCTATCCTAAAAATTTCAGGCCGTTTCATTACTTCTCCGATGAGTTACAAGTTTTCAAGCTTAAAAATCCCAGTATTTGATTTTTAGGATCGCATCTAAATTTGTGAGAGTCGCAACTAAATTTTTTCGAGCTCACTGCTTCTCAAGGGCTGAAACTATTTCTGTAAATAGTCTGGGCGCTATGCTATAGAACCTGTTCATTGCAGCCTCTCAGTCTTTTCCTGGCCTTAGTTACGAATTTTCAAACTACCGTGCTCATGCACGTTTTTGACATCGTTCTGGACGGCGCTAAAGCGGGTTTTTTCGCGGAAAAAACTGTGCAAGAGGTAGAAAGTAAGCTTCTTAGTCGAAAACATCTTTTGTAGTTCAAGAATGTCATTTTTTTCTCGGTGCAAAAATTCGTGTCGCATACGGGAACCGAATTTGCTGGCCTGAAGTATGCCTGAAAATTCAAAAAAAGTTGCAGAATCTCAAACATTATTGAAGGTGTGTATGTGCTACAGATGCTGGGCGCACCAATCGGCCTAGAAATTCTGCTTCCGAAACCTCACTGAAGTTCTCACGCAGGTGTTTTTGAGATTGACATTCGTTTATGCAGGTTACCGCTAGGAATGTGGGCAGGGGAGGTAAGGGGGGTAGATGGGGCGGGGGGTAGATGGGGCGGGGGTCGTACGGATGGGTACCCTCAGGGGGGGGGTCGTAAGTGAGGCTCCCGGATCACATCAACACGCTTGACCCTGATCGTAACCCTTTTCGCGTGGTGTTACTCTTTCTGGACGGTACAGCTTGTGCAGAGCTAGTTGTTTTGGATCATTCAGATCCACTTCCTTGGAAGCTGTATGCGATAGTGACATACTTCGAATGCCCAAAGTGAACCTAAACCTTTCCTAAAGTGACTCTTGAGATGACCCCTCCCAGGATTACTTACAGTGTTTGCTGCTGAACACGAATCATAGCCTCCGTCAAGTGGAATCTGATTCCTAGAAAAAAGTAAAGTTTTATGGACCGACGTTACTGTGCAACATCAAACCGATACTATAGTAAAAGTATAAGAGGAACTGAGGGAAATGAGGGGGTCAATGAAGCGGAAATAGCTTATTTTAACATTCAAAACGATTTAGATCTTCCAGATGAATTTTCTGTGAACACAAAACCGCATATTTTAGAGTAAAATCAATCAGTAGTAATCAGTATTTTAGAGTAACCATTAATTTGTCGTAAATGTGAGCTCACTTTCGCTCTTGTAATGGTCGCCTCTAATTGGTCAGGATGCAGCTGCAATTGGTCAGCTAGCAAAATGCCATCAAATTCATAGATGCTATACCTTTCTGCCGTAAATCACGAACGTATTCTGCAGTTTTTTCCTGCTTTTGTTGCACTCACTCGTATTATGGGCATTGGAATGAAAAGATTTTGCAGTTAGAACAACATCACCACGTAAAGGCATACGCTCTGTGTAGCGGCACGCATTGCTAGAGCATGAAAAAGCAGTTTGTGTTTGTAATGCGGCCGAATGCGGCAGTTTATACTTCAAAGGTCATATTGTGCACTTCTGTGGGCGTATACATCAACGAACCAGCGTTCCTAGTACCCAAAGGGGACGAAAATTCGATACAAAAAGCACTGCTAGGTTCTCGAACCCACTAGTTTCGTGAATATCGATCTCGTGGGCTAAGCCTGTTCACTAATTGTAAGTAACGGAACTCAATGAATTCATGAATACGGCTGCTGCATCTTGCAATCGTCAGTCGAATGCTGCCCATTCGGGTAAACCCTGAGCTGCTCCTGCTTAGCTGATGACTCGAATTCCAAGTACCCGATTTTTAACGAGTATAAACATGAAAAAAAAACATAGTTCTTGATGCTGTAATCTGTGCGGAAAAATCTACTCTCAAACATCTGCAATGTCTCGTTTTCTAGACTTGCCCCCTCTTCTCAAAATCTCATTTTAGTCCGTTAATGTACCGCAACTTCGAATGTACCATTACTCCCCTTTCAGCGAATTGGTCCTCTTTCAGTGATATTCCCATACTGAACTCCGCTCTCTATTCTTACTCTACTCTCAACCTTCAGTAGGATGTTTTTCTGCACGGATACTTCAGCTTACAACGTGTTTACTGAGTGGGTCAGAAGCGCTGTACACCCAAACTGTGGATGCTGAGTTCCAATGCTCAATAAGAACGAGTCCCTAACTAAGTATTCGCAGAAGCGATTTCGCTTCAGAATTCATTTTCTGCAGCGAGACCTGGTCGAACTTAATCAGGGGCATTCATAAGGCACAAAACGTCACTACCCTCAGTGTGGGTAGAAGGCGCCTTCAAGCAAAAAGTCAACAGTCAAAAACGAAGGAAATCACATAAATGTAACATAGCCGCAAAGAAAACAGGAAAAAAATTATATGCGTTTCTTTCTCATGCACTTCTTTGTCAACATCGCAAAGGCTGCAAGCGATGCTTATCCGGCAGTGAAAAAATAACTGCAAAGATGAGGAACGCATTCAAATTACATACATACACCACCGTGGCTAAATGATGCATGTCAGAATAGCAAAAGAACTCGCACTTCAACGCCGCTGAGAATGACTAGTGTCGATAGCTTTGTGTACCCTATCGGACACCAGACTTTTTCGTTCGGCACGACTTTCCCAAAAAGACTTCTTAACAAGGTTCATTTCTCAGCGTTCACTCTTCGCGTTCAAATGACCCGTGTGTCGAGCACTATAAGTTGGAATGAGTGGCGGTTCGAAATTTTTTAGGAGAGGGGGGGGGGACGGAGGAATGGGTGCAACCAGATTTCTCTTACGAAGAGGAATGACGTTGGCTATATCCTCTTCCGAAAAAAAATTTTGGGATAAGTTCTTGATGGGCTCATAACCTCGACATGTTTTTGAAAAAGCTACTTTTTATCCCCCGCAGTGGTAAGCATAAGTTTCTAATAAAATCTAATGATGTACGAAGTTGTGAGAATTGCGATGATCCAAAAGTCGAAAGTATAACTCATTTATTCTTATTAGAAGCATGCTTAGCACTGTTAGGTTGAGCAGTCGGTGCAACTTTGTGTTTTCATTAACTTTCAAGGAAGAATAACGACTTTGAAGAAAAGACGGATGACCGCCAGAGATTATCAGGGGATCATACAAAAAGCTGGAAAATGCGGCCTGTACAACTTCTTTCTCATGTTCAGTATGTTCATAGTGAAAGAACAGTATGTTCATAGTGAAAGATAGTAGTTCTTAGTAGTGATACTTAAGGACGGATAGACAGCGTGTAATCAAGATTTGGAACTTTAAGCTACGAAACTTTCTTTCAAGCTGCGATCCCCTCTCCGGCGGTGTCAGGGCATGCGGTCCTTGTGCTCTAGGCACTTTCCCACGAAAATTCACGCGGCGCGAGATCGAGCGATGCGGCAGCGAGGCAGCCGCTAGAACGGCGACACTCTGACGTGAACAGCTTTATCTCACTTATTATATACCTGCGCAATTATTTATCACTTGCACAGCTATAACAAAAACAGTCTATTTTGCTTTCGACTCGCACCGTAATATCTCACAGGTGATAAAGTGACCCACGTCTGCAGTATATCTGCCGCTCGGTTAAACAAATGAAAGATTAGAAAATTAAAATAACGACTGCCTCAATTACGCGCCGCCTATGCGGACTACTGGTCCTAGCATGGCATGCACTAACATATGCCAAAGACCAGTGGTCCGCGGAAGGGCGCTTAGTTGGGTGTTCGTTTCTCCGCGTATAGTTCAATATTAGGAGGTTGGAAAACAACTCTACAAACGAAAAACATCGAAATTAAATTTTTTCGAAGATTCATCAGAAAAGGGTGGTTCACTTCTGGCAAACAAAGTAGGAGAGGAAGCGAGCGAGTCACATTTGAAGCATAAAAAGATAGGGACAAACGACAAAAACTCTGCAGTCCCATTAAGTAACACATTAAGTTTGATGCATATGATGCATGGGATTATTCACAGTAAATATCATGATGCATGGATTTCAGATGAATAATCGCGGATGCATCAAGCATTGTTGGAGAAACAAATGGCCAGATAAATCACACATGCTATGTAATCAAAACCTCGCTCATGTTCAAGGAAGCGTCAAGGGCAACATTCGACAATGAAACTGGAAGAGAATGGAAGATGCATAGAAAATGAAATGCAAATTGAGAAGAATTGCTGACGTATGTAAACAATGCGAGATGCGTTTAAAATTCATAAGGTCACGCACGCCTTTGCGACGGGACCCATAATGCAGAAAGTTCTTGCGCGGCTCTCCCATACCATCCTGCACCAAGAACTATCTACTACCATGGGCTCAGCTCCAAATGATGTCTTTCGTAATCTGTACGTTCGATTGAGCAAGGGTTGGATATTTAGTGTTTTTGCACCATCAGTAGCACATTCCACAAGTAAAGTATGGCTGAATGCTTCTTTCGCAATACTAACAAGGGAAGGATACCAACATTAGTTGGCAATTGAAAATGAGATGTATACCAGTAGATGCATCTTTGAACGCTGATTCCAAACCTGCTTCCTTTTTTTGCGGAATAAGTTTCCGAAAGAAGTTGTGAGCGTTTGAATGTCCAAATTTGTCAAGGTTTAGGTGGCCTAAAGTTGACGAAACGATGCACAAAAACATCGGAAAGCGGGAAATCAGTTTTGTCCCAAGCATATTGCTTGCAATGAAGGAACAAAGCCAATGGAAGTTTGCTTAAGTATTGTCTTAGAGCTTTTCGCTGATTTTATGCCATTCAATGCTTGGCAAATTTGGACATTTAAGCGCTCATAACTTCTTTCGGAGAGTTGTTCCGCAGAAAAGGAAAGCAGATCTAGAATCAGCGTTCAAAGGCGCGTCTATTGATATACATCTCATCTTCAATCGCCGACTAATGTTGGTATCCTTTCCTTGTAAGGCCCAAGCGCCAATGCTAAACGTTGCTCGTAGGCCGTTGATTCAGCTGCGCGCCAGATATGCTCGTGGCCTTCAGCCTACAGCGATATGACGATTCCCTGCAGTCGACCATACCAAGCAGTCAGAAACGTCAGCGTGAAGTCGCGCCTGCAGTGCTATGGTGTGCGCTGCGTATGCGCGCAAAAAAATGTCAGGAATTTTCAAAGCAAATGGTAGGGAACAACCAGCGATTTGCGGACGCATTTCGCAGTGATGCAGATTTAGCCATGGGTGGGGGGGGGAGAGAGAACGCACATATGAATTTGGGACTTACCTGGGCGAAATTAATCTTGCATATTTCGGAACTGTAAAATTCATAACTTGAGATAGGGAGTAGACGGCGTTACTTTACTGATGGCGTCCGCTACGCGAGCACCGTATGAGGGCTTTAATGTATAAGAAGACGTATAATTTATGGCAGATATTTGCGCTGTGAAGAATATCGGCAGCATAACTCCTCTACCCTGAGATAGCCAGTCTCAATAGGGGACTGACTAGCGTAGACTAGTCCTTTTATGCCCGCGCTTATTAGCACACTCTAAAACGCAGGCAAGCTCAATCTTCGCAAACAGTAAAAAATGTGCTAACAAGCCAAACTTGAGAGCTGCTTAGTCATTGTCGCCGCGACTCATGCCTACTGGAGAAGCGTCTGACAAAGAAGGGTCGCAAAGTTGATGTGGCTGATTACCACACGATGCATACCGTTAGAAAGAGGTTGTAGCAATGTTTCCAAATCTGCCTTCCATAGCTGTAGAACGCTTTTCTGGGGGAAGTTATGGACGATTTTACCGTCAAAATTTGCATGTTTTCGAGTGATATAAACAGTGGAAATTATTCAAAGTGATTGCGCTAAAGGATAACATTTTAAAAGAGTCGGCTTCACATCAAACGTAGTCGCTGTTCCAATTGGGTTTTGGTCCAAAATGCCTCGGCCTTGATAATTTTGGCTACTCTGTCTTTGCAAATTTCTCGCAAGTAAAAGTTCTAACTTCCGCCCCAGAAAGCCTTTTGCGGATAAGGAAGGTAGATTTGATCAGCGCTTCGCAATAAGATACCGCGATATATTGGGTGCTTCCTGAATGTAAAATGGGCAAACATTATAGAGCGACAATTATAATTTGAAATGTGTGATGTGCGCGACATCAGCACATCGTGCATTTTTTCGGCTAAATTCCGGCCTTTTAATCATAAAGCCTTCTTATTCCAGATCAAGTAAGACCTAATGCGAATTTCCGCTAATGGATACTCCACTTATACTCTAGAATTATTTCCAAAGTTGTATTTAATAGAGAAGAACAGTCATTAGCAGAATCTAGCCTTTTTTCCTCAAGTGTTAAGATTATTTGCTAACTCAAAAAAGTGGCAGTGTGTGGCAAAGAAGGTACGGTGAATTAGTAGATGTTGAAGATTTCTCACGTTCAAGGGTGAAATTGGCTGTATAGAAGCATACCCATGTTCTTACAAAAGGGATGAAATCGATGCATTGTGTGTTTTACATCTTTCAAACAAAACAAAACGACTTAGAAAGAGATATGCTAGTGAAATTATAGAAGATTTCGCTATTCCGTTGCTTGGCTACCCCAATATTGCACTTTTTTCGCAAGCCCCTATTGATTCTGGCTTCTACTATTGGTGAGGGCATGCAGCATTGATGTGTTGAAGGAATATGGAGTTTCTCACTCAAAGGAGATTTTCATGTCAAGTTCTGGCAGATGAAGCAGACAGATGTTGAGTAAAGATAAAATTATCAGATGTAAAGCAGTTTAGAATTCTTCGCTCTCGGGTGACTTAGCTATGAATCAAAATGCAATTGGAGCAGAAGCCTCTAAAGGAGTCAAAAGTCATTATGTTACGTTTTTTAAATTTTTAAAGGAAAAGTATGCCAAGATGCAAGGGAGTGTGCTCTGCATACTTTAAAGGTTTTTGAGGAAGTGATCTCATCAGGAGAAGTGCGATACAAAGATTACGATCGTGTCTACTCGACCTAAAGTTTGTTGTTGTTGTTTTGGAATATCCAAAGCGAGCCAAATGGGGCAGCAGCGCTATCAAAGTATAGAAAAGGCTAAAGCTTATTGAGCAAGCTATTCAAGCTCAACCCTGAAAAAGAAAGCAATAATTCAATTTTTTGGCCTTGCTCTAAATTGCACTATGCATTAGCTGAAGCACGGCTACTACACGCAAGACTTTCAAAAGATGAATATTAAATATAATTAAATGACTTGAGCTATGAAATTGTTGTTCTTTTCGAACAAAACCAACAAAAAAATCAACACACAATCAGCACACATAACACAACCCATAAACTGACTTGAAGCTCAACACAATTTTCCATGAATAGACAAGGAATTTGAAATAGAGCGGCCCAGCACTTGCCCACGCATCTGCTTTTGTGCTCAGGCTTTTCTCACCAGCATCACATATGCTGCACTAAGAAAGCCGAAATGGCCAAGCGGAACTCTGCCAGCTCGGTGGAGGCAATTAGAAAGTCGAATCGAGGCAAAGCACTTTAGGAGGGAGTTGTGCAAAAGCCATGCAAGCGTGCAGAAAAGCAAAGCAATTATGAGAAGCTATGCGATATCCTATACTGGCTAGAACTTTTTTCGCTTTCTGTTGCAAATCTCATTAGGTAGGTGGGTTAGGAAAAAGCTATTTGCAATGCAGCAATTAGCTTGATAAGAGACGAGGTCTCTTATGAGTTAGAGAAACTCTTCTAGATTCTTCGGACAAGGTGAGTAGGACATTGGTGAAATTTTGTACTTAGCGAGTGTTTTGTCAGAGATTCTACATATATTAAAAATTGCAAGCAATGTTAGCAACATTCAGTTTCGTAGTTCAAGAAAATTCAACTCCACTAAATATGCGGAGCTGACTAGAACTTCTCGCACTATTCGAACTAAATATCACTAGATGAAGTTCGAATAAGATAGACAAACAAGCCAGTGTTATGCAAAACGAACACCAGCTCACGCTAGGATGCATCTACTGAATGGCTGACAGTGTTGCCCGCGCAATCGACGGTCTGATTCATTTTTATGTGAGGGTCGTTGAACTCATTGGTCCCGTTTCTAATACTTTTTCTAGTGAGGAATGCACAACACCAAAAGTGTTGAGTTTGGAGTACTTATCCCAGATGACTGAGACACAACACGGGGAATTTGATTGAGTATGCTTCATCCCCTTACTTTATATTAGGTTGGCACAAAAGTTATTTGTAACTGATTCGTGGGTTGCTGTTTTATCGAAGAAGGTTTGCGTTTCGTGATGGTGTCTTAGCTGCAAGTGATATTAACCATCCTTGGAAAAATCTCCGAAAGGCACCCAAAATTTCGTATTTCTGTAATTTTCTGCGTAATCTTGAAAATACTGGTGTCCGCCAGCAAACACCAAAGTAATCGTAAAAGTTCCTTACAAAGCATCAGTTCGTACTGTGCCAGGATTCAATTTTGCGGTAATATAAGCGAAAAATTCGTGAAACATCATTTCAGAACTCCTTATCGCTGCATTTTTTCTGTCAAAATAAACTTTGACACCCAGAACGTCAGAGTTTTTTTTAATGTAAGCGCTGGATCAAACTTCTGGCCCTTTGCTTGTCTCTGCGAAAATGCGGTAACAAGCAATTCTTCTATAAAATAACATTTCCCTTTTTAGTTCTTGATTTGCGAGGTTAGCACCTGCCATATTTGTGTGAGCAATGCTTTGTATGAATTCATATATCAGAATGATCCAAAAGTAATGGGGTACCATGATTTTTTGAATATTTTCGGAATTTGTCTTTTAATTGACTATAAACGACCAGCAATTCGAACGGTTTTGGATAAAGTGACCTCCGCTAAAGTGCTATATATGAAGCAATTCTTGGGCTACAAAGCATGTTTTGGCCCACAATCTTTTGAAAGTAGGAAAAGTCGAGTAAATGCATACATTTGGGTAAAGCGCAGAATGCTCTATCAGATACAATCCAAACGCGAAATCATTCAATTACCCCGATGAGAGGACTGAATAAATAATACTTCTTCTAATACTCAATCTTATATCTTCTATTGCAAAGCGTTGGGACTACCAGGCTATCGTGGATTTGGTGATAGTCTCCTAACCCATTGCAGCAGATATATTTTTGGCAGCCTCAAGTATTTTACGCGGTGCTGCTCAACGTATGAAATTACTCGAAGAGGCGAGCTGTATTTTAGGCTCTTATGAAAGTAACACAATGCCATGTATGGACCTCGATTAGAAGATTTTGACATGTACTAACAGCTGCCAAGACTTTGGCATCCAGCTGACTTTTCTATTTGAGAAAACTGCAATTATTTTCAAGGTGCCCCATTACTTAGAATCATCCCAATAGATTTCTGAGGTAGCTAGCGGCGCTTCGGCTTTTTTCATATCAAACTCAATCGCGACATTTGTAGTGTCGTCGAAATTTGTTCCCCAAGATGCTAACGAGAAGCGGCGCTTTGAATTCTATCGTAAAGCACACTCTCCCCCTAATCAAAAAAGCCAAAGTACAATTTATGTTGGAGTGGAAAAGTTGTTGACATTTCATATTATGGAAAAAAAGCACCTATATAAGTAACGTGTAGGGTTCTACCATAATGAATGGATATTGTTTGGGGCACCAAAATACTTTTGAAAAAATTTGAAATGTCTGCGACGAAATTTTGTCATTGGGGAGTAATCTGCGCATATCTGAAATTGTTCCACAGGGCCATGGATTGAATATCTGTGGATTTCCTCTTGTCATCAGAGACTCATCTGAGGTAAGCTGGAACTCCTCAATTGGTGCTTCAAAACAGATGCCCTAACCATAATTTCTTTACCTTGCATATCAAAGCGATTCCGTTGTGATTGATCAGGAGAGCAGTGAACGCATTGAAACCCATGCCCAAGTAACCAAAAGAGGAAATCTTTCTTAACAAGTCTCATGGACTAAGTAACTACAAAAATAGCGAACAAAAATAGAAAAAAAGACTTGGCAATCGGAAAGATTGTCTTATAACGAATGCTCGCCTAATAGTGATCTTTTGAAGCTGGACCGCTTTGCAGAATGTTCTAGAAATAACAAGCTACTCATGTCTTAACCTGTGAAGTCTGCTAAACATGTACATAGTACCTGTCAGGAACTTATCAAAAACGGAGTTGACGCGATCACACTTGTCAATAATCGATTCCTGAATCCTGTGCCTACATTTTTGAAGTGCTTCGAGCTATAGTTCTCCTGTGCAACTCAGAATCTATCTTATAGAATTCTTTGCGTTCAATTGATCGATCCTTCTATTCCGATGCTCAAGTGAAGAGTCTTGAGGTGTTTTAACATTGTTGTTTTGTTCTAGAAATCAATTATAGAGCTTATTTTTAGTGCCCAAGTGATTGTTACACTTAGCCGCTTTTGAGAAATGAACAACATGTGGAACACGAACCATATGGCTGACAAGAATCTCCTGCTACTTATCAAAGGTCGGTCTGAAAGTGTATATAGCCTAGGGGCTAAACAGAATGAAATTTTATGGACTTACTGTGAATTGTAAGATGCAAAAGTCCTGCACCAATCGCTAAAGTCGTGGGCATACTTCACGCGACTTCAGGCGCGAAGCGATTTGGCATTAATTCAATTGTTCATAACTTATCGTAAGGGCTTTCTAATTGTACGGAAGGCAGGAGATTTTATCAACCTACGAAAGTTATACATGCTGCTCATTTGACTGCCAGTATTGAATTTGAAGACATCTGGCAAATTACCCTATCGCGTGGCGATTGAAATCGCGTGAGGTGTGCCCACGGCCTAACACTTGTCAAAATGACAGCCGTCATGGTGAAGATTTCAGTAGAATTGCCATCTTACCTAGAAGCAGGGTTTGTTGAAAAAGTTACATCAGAAAAAATAAACGCTTGAATGAAATACAATGTCAACTTTCAAGACCTGGTAATTTTACATAGGAGAGAAAGTATTTGGCGAAAATTCTTGCGAGCTGGAATGAAAGTTACTTAATCTTCGCCCATACATATTGAAATACAGTTGCGAAAATGGCCGCTTTGATTCAGAGGAGCCTCGGCTCACAATAACAAAGCGGATAGTCTTGAGAGCTTGCTGAGACAATGATTGGTCTAGCTTCCAGAAACAGTGGTTGCTCAGAAAACAATGCGGACAACCTGGTTTATCCATCTTGGGTTTATTTACCTTCGTAGGGGTTCCAGAGCTAATTTTTATGTCCCACTGAAATATTGGGTAATAAAGGCAGGTGATGGTTTTTTTCGTTGATCGCATTTTGGTTTATAATAAGGCGTAAGATTTTATTAGGAAAGCTGCCAGTTGAGGAGTCTGTAGGCTCTAAGCTACAATTCGTTACTCATCCTTTTATCTTCTTCAGTGATAAATGCGGTAAAAGGACCTTATGTCCCTTATAGGCCGGGTATATGCGCGATTTCAGTAGCTACGCATTTGGCAAGGCTCCAGTTACAACTCATGGTAAATGTACTTAAGTTATGCGAATTATGAGGCATTTTAGATTAGCAGAATTTGTACACAATGCGCCATACCCGCCAGGGCTGGATTTGAAGACATCTAGCAAAATGCCAAATCGCGCGGTGACTGAAATTGCGTGGGGCATTCCCTAATTTCGTTCTGTTACTCTTTACTCTCTCGCTTCAATTTTTGAATTGTATGGAAGATTCTTGATTATAAAAGAGGAGCCTTACCTGCGTGTAAGTGAAAGACTGTTTCTTTCTTTCTCAAAAGTATTTTTTGTTTAAAAAAATCTACAAAAATCTACATTAAACCTCTTTATTCAAAGAAGAATCTTGTGTCACGAAAGCCAAGTTGAAGCATCAGATCAGTACTAGAAGGCACAATAAATATGTGGAGCGAGCTCAGTACCTTGACAGAGGAAGAAGTAGAAAGAAAATTCTTGCAGTAACTAAAGATACAAACATATCAATCAAATGAGGTGTTTTCTGCAACAGAAACAACATTTGATAAAAAGAAAAAATGAAAACTCTGCTTCAAGTAAACATAGTTCACCGTCGAAAATTGAACAACTACCTGCTGATTTTGAGTACAAAGCCTAATAAATTGTACTCTTTGTTTTAGCTCTAAGTTTACTTGTTCAGGCAGAAGAAGAAAACTTGAGACATTTACACAACACTTGACTTTTACCCGTGGAGGCAAATACATTGGCAAACATATAAAAGGCAAGATAAAACGTTTGCAAAAGAAAGAAAAATCTGTATCAACAATAAGTATATACGATTACAATTTGTCCTAGGATAATTGACTCGTCACTAGAGCTTTTTCGGAGATTCATCATCATCGTTGCGAGCTCTTTTCGCCGACATTTCGACATCGGCTCCTAAGAAAAGTGAAAATGGTCCCTATTAAAAGTTATGAAAGCTGGACACACCCTTCCGATGCCTTAACCCGTTCTCAATTCCCATAGCGGCTTTCTTCTTCCTCTGTTCACTCAGTGGAGGAGGAGCTGGTAATCGGCATGAGCCATCAATTGGCACTAGCTGCAAAATTTGATACATCATTCTACTGTTTTTTGATGAAGAAATTTTTTTTATCACACCTCTGGCTCCGGTCCAATAAGTGTTAACATCACTGGTAACAGGCAAAGACCGTTGAATACCGCCAAAAGCACTAACATCGTCATCACAACGAAGAAGTATTTGATGACAAAGTCGAACTCGGAGAATATCAACATGACGATTCCTGCAGAGAGATATTGAAGGATACTGTAAGCGTTTTAAGAAAAATTAAACGAACCGAGTAAGGTGGATATGGCACCATGGAACACGGGCACAAACATATGCTGCAAACATGACTCAAGACGATCGTCGATAGAACCCAGAGAGGTTAGGAAGGCTAGCACGACATGGGCAGTGAATTCGACACCTGTAAAAAATTACAGTTATGATTGTTTTCGAGGCATGGAATGCTTCTGACAAAACTGAATTGCAAGCATCGAGTCTTTTGGAACTGAAAAAATCGCACTCCCTCGAACTTTTGCCCAACACCGTAACTTTTGTCTGCATCGAGTACGGTACTGGGCGAGAGTTTAGAGTTGCGTTTTTCGGCCACGAGTGATTTGTGTGAATCGCTTGGGTAGAATGGCTTACTAAAGGCCATTTGAAGTCCAAATGAAACGTTTACGTAGGCCTTTGACTATCGCGTAACTAACCGATTCCGACAGCACAGATGAGAGTGACGGCAGAGATCGGATTCATCTTCACACCTAATATACCCATGAAACCTCCAAGCTCAATGGTAACAATCACGACGATAACCATCACCTACAAAACATGGTTGAGCAGATGATTCATAAGGAGGGCCTTGGAATCTAAAGTCTATTTACCATAGCAGCTGCCCATGGATTGAACATCATTATGGAAATGACAGCGAACACAGCAAATGCGATGATACAGATGGCACAGAACAGATTCCATCTAGAAGTCAAAATGTTTTTTTTTTTCGCAAATTTATCTTGGTGGTGTAAAGCTTACCTCAAAGAGAGGTATTGCTCCCAGAAGGTGAAGGCAATTCCTGATGGGAAATTTGAAAGTCCGTTTGCGGTATACCTCTCGCAAACTTCGCGCACTTCCTGAAAAGGAAAGACGTACTTGAAGGCAGAAAATTCTATCAAGAAGTGACCAAAAATACCTCAATCATATCAACAATCACTGGTGTATCCGTAAGATTAGTCTGATAGAAAGGAATTTGACTGTAGAGCAGTGGCTGAGCTGGTGGGACAACTTTGTCTTCCTAAATAAGATAGAGTTCTTGCTATCTTCATAGGCAGACGAATTTGGGTAACTGGACTCCTAGATAATGTCTAAAAGGCCTCAGCTGAAACTGTCGAAGTCACAGCTTTTCCAAATTCGCATATAAAACATGTTAATTGGTCCGTTTGAAGAATACGGTACTGGGCGACAGCTTGGAAATGAATATCTCGGCAATGAAAAAGCCATATAAATTAGCTCTCGGGCAGTTCAGCTACCCAATCAATTTCCACGAAGGAAGTCCAGGTCCCAGATCTGCCTCATAGAATTCGATTCTTACCGGTCCCATTTGCCAGGAAGGTGGAGTTGGGAAGAAAGATGCTTGAGAGACGTAATACATCATGTTGTCCACGTTGTACCAACCCGTCAAGTAGTTATAGAAACCCTCCGGCCGAATGGTTCCGTTTTCAACCAGTTTTATATGGCCTATCTAAAATGCACAAACGATGTGCGGAATTCTAATAATCATAAGCTGAACATACCCTTCCAGTACAGTTGAATTTATGGCCATACGAACAAACCAGTTTACGGGCGATAAGTGCTTCGGGAGCCGGCTTGTCCTTCAACGAAAAAAATGCATAGCTGGATTTTGCCACAACCGCCAAAACTCCATACCTTTCCCTTGACTGGCCTTCCAGTTACCGGATCCATGTTCCCGGCCCTGAGCTCTTTTTCAAGTGCCACATCCAAAGTTTCCAACCAGGTTCGGACCATTGACATCCAGTATGGTTGAAGATTGCCATTAGCTTTTACGACGTATTTGGTATCACCTGTGAATGAGCTGCTTGTGCTGGTTGAGTGGATGATTAGAGGAAAAAGAAGTGTGTATTTCCACCTAGTGCTTTCCTATATTCTTCAATCTGGGCTTGTTGATTCGGAATGTCAATAGAGCCACCGCGGAGCACAGCATACATAGGATAAAAGGAGAAATACTTTTCACGAGCTCTGGAAAAGATAAACGCTTGGAAAATTGAAAGGCTGTCGATTATGAAGAACAGCCTTACCTCATGAAGGCGGCTGGTGCTGTATTCTCTGGCAAGACATCAGCTAACTCGAGACCCAGTTTGGAACTATGCATACCGTACAAACCAAATATTACTCCACAGATGGTAATCAACACGACAACGATCTAAATTACGGTATGCTCAAATGGGTCATGGCTGGAAGTTAGCCTAAGTTTACCTACCTTTACAAACTTCTGTTTCAAAGCAGGAATGTAATAATTGGTAAGGAATCCTCCTACAGTATACCAAGGCTGATCTCTGGTATACTCGATAAATGCGGGATTTGTCAGGTCGGCCTTAGAAGATTCCTATATGAATATAGGAAATAGGTGGATTATTTCTATGTAACACCATGACTAAGAAATGTATGAAGGTGCTTACAGTGCATGGTAGACCATTTGAGGATTTTTCTTCCTTTTCGCTCTCTCCCGGTCCACAATAGACGAGATCTCGTCTTCCGGCTCGAACACGACGTAGATCTAATCCGATAAATGCAGGGAATATGAACATCAGAGAAATGAGGTTGAAAAGGAGGAGAACAGCGGTCTGCAAAAAAAATCGTGTGGTTTCTGGGGTTAATGAGGCCCACAGACATTCCAGAAAAATTGGATTACTGGTTTTTTTACGTGTAAAATGATGAGGGGCTTTCACTAAGATGATGCAGAAAAAGGCAGCTCATAAGATTCATATCTCACTAATAAACTCAACCTCAATCACGCGCCCAGTACCGTAGCTTTTCCAGTTAGCGTGATCGGGTACGATAATGGGCGAGGATGCGGATGGGAGTTCTTTTGCTACATGGCGGAACATACAAGCTGCCTATTGAACTGAAGTGACAAAACAAACCTGAGAGCAGAAAGATCGCAATGCTGGGATTGGCAGAATGTATCCGGCGCAAAAAGCAAGGATATTGTTGATGGAAGTTACCATGACGGACATTCCTTAAAAAAAGTTGTTGATTCGAGAGTTACGGTGAGCAGGATCCTTACCGGTCTCTTTCAGCAGAATTCCCATTTCATTCTTTCTAGAGGTGTGAATAATCTCATCGTAGTTGTGCAGCAAAAGGAACATGTCATCAATTCCCAGACCGAGTGAAAGGAACGGAACAATCTAGAAGGTTGCAGTAGTCAACTCTTCAGGAAAATCCGATATGATCGAGCTTACTTGTGTGGTGGCGACATTGAAATGGATTCCCAATGCTGTAGTTACACCCAGTCCACAAATTGAAGAATATGTGACCAATAGTACACCAACAAATGAAAGAGCAACATTGGACTTTATAGCCAACCAACGTCCATCGATTCGAGCTTGGGTAAAGGCAGCGTAGATTATCTTAAGTAGAGGCATATTCACAGAATGAACTGAGATTTTCCCACAAGAACCTACCATAAGCACATATCCCATAACAATGATAAAGTAGTTGAATTGGGAGAACTCTTCGAGCATGTCAGCTATTGAAGTGGAGGCCAAAGGATGGAACACACGGTTTTCTTCCGGCTGAAAAGTAATTACTATTATAAGTAAATTTCGACAGTGAAACAAACTCACATTTTTGTTAGCTTCATGATCGTAGAGCTTCCTGGTGAAATTTCTTTGCCAAGTGTTGACGACGTCTTCTGCCCATCTGGGGTTCCAAGATGCTGTATCAAGGTTGGGATGAGTTTCTTTCTTGTCCTAAATACCAATTTCATACCGATAAACTCGCGATAAAATGAAAAAAGAAAGATGAAAACACATATGAGACCAACAATAAATAAGTCAGTCTGATGTTTTGTAGAACACAGATTTGATTTGACGAAAAGGAATAGAAAAAGGTTAGCCTCTTACCTTGAACCGAAGAAAAACGTCAAATGGGCCGGCTACAAGGAATACACTCTGAAGTGCTTCAGCTTTTTGCAACATGCCTTGCTCTCGTTTGATTCCTAAAATATTGCATTGAATCCAAAAACTTGCAAAAATTATGAAAATTGATGATTTGTTAATGACGGTGTTTAGGCAGATCTAAGTATCTGTACTTCTTGTGTGATACTGATTAGAAGGTCTCAGAAGTCATGGTCTAGAGGATTGCTCAAATGATTCATTACCAAAAGTTCAACTATTGGACCTCTCAGGTACTCGAAGACGCTGAATGGTCAAGCTCGGAAGAATACGGTACTAGACGAGAGTTAGAGTTGAATCACTGGAATACGAAAAAATATTGTGAGCGCTACTTAAGCAACGACTTAGTTAACATCTTCGTCGACCCTGGAGTCAGTCCACATAAGAAAAGAGATACTTAGATCTGCCTGAATTCCTATGGGAACTGAGCACAGACCTCCGATAATCAGATCTTCTGGCCATTCCATGATAGTCTTACCAAAGCCTTTGCATCCACCGGTCATCACCTAAATTGCTCAATTGAAAGTTTTTATGAATTAGAGGCACGATAAGTTCGGAGCTGGACATTTTTCGGAAAGACTATGACGCCGCACCTTCTTAAAATCTGGATTTTTTGGGAACTCCTTCTCGGTCAAAAACTCTCCCCAACGATCGGGGTTTTTGCGCATCCAATGCAGCAGTGACTCTCCGTACTCCAAACACATAGTCACCTTGGGATCCTTCTTATTTTTCGCGTCTAAAAAATGAGTATTCGGGTGGTATTACCTACAAATAGTAGTAACTTACGAGATACATTGACACTAGCCACATCATAATCTCCATCTTCATAAGCGTAGTAATCGTCATCTTTCTTTGTTGTTGTTTCGACATCACGCTTCTTACGACCTAAAGTATAGTGAAAATTTGTAGAATATCAAAATAGGTTGTGTTGGCGAAAGCTACCGAATAAATCGTTCAGAAGTGGCTCAAGCAGTGTCGTTGCAGGGTCTGCATTACTTTCTTTGGGTAGCTCTTTCTTCTCGAGTTGGATCTGAAATTTCCAGAAAAAATTTATGAATCAAGATTCGGAGGAGGAAAGAGTACATGTTCCTTGTAGAAAAAATTCACTGTGGTGACTTCTTGAATCTGAAGATTGTACTACATTTTCTGTGCTCCGACCCTTTTCTCCTCCTTCACAGCTTCCCCAAATTCTCCTTCGTTTTTTATCCTCTCTCCCCCCTCCCTCAGGTTCGCTGTTACAGAACAAGTAAAAATTTTGCAGTGCGTTTTAAAGAGGGTAATCGAAGAGATTTCTAACAACGCGGTTATGCGAGCTTTTGGGGTTTTTTTCCAAATTTTCTGAATCTAAGAATCTCCCTCCCATAATAAGTTAGATTAGAGCTTCATTTAGAAATGTTACCAACTTTTTCAGAATCGCTCTTGCCCATATTCCACAAGTTGAACTTCTCCAAGGCTGCGCATCTATCGAAATAGTTCGGCGATGACTCAGGGCATTCGGCATCCAAAGGATCGATGCAAGGACGATCGAGGTATGCGGCTCCAATTCCTGCCTAAACCGGGAATTTGCCAGGAAAAAGCGAAAATAGTAATGAGGGATGATCTCACTCTTTCGAAGAAGTTTCCTATAGGACCGAGATCGAACAGTGCTCCAACTTCGCTCATTACAGCGGTAGGATTAAGATTTTTCCATGTGACATTGCCTTTTGGAAGTGATGAGACAAAGGCACTCACTTCTTCCCTGGAAAAAAGTGCCATAATGGTTGTAGCACGCGAAAAGTTGGTAGGAAGCCAAATAAGTAGTCTATACAATTTGTGAAACTTCATACCTACCCAAGATTCAGTGGTGGATACGGTCCCAGCGGTTTTGCGCCCTCCCAATAGCAGTCGATGGGTGTGATCCAAATACAAGGGATGATCTTATCAAGCAGAGTATTCAACAACTAAACAGAAATTATTTTGTTATACTTCAAGAAACTGCAATATAATCGCGCTACCTTGGCTAGAGGACCGGAGTTGAAATTCGGGCCTGGCGGTTTGAAGCAAATGTCGCTGAGTGTCCATTTCCTAGAAAATCAATTCTAGACATTTCTAGCGTTGCAGTTTGTTCTTCATTCATCAATTTACAGAATTTATTCAATTTTCTAAACTATAGAAAAGTGTTTAGAACTCACTCTCCATGCACATCCACCTCATATCTTGAGATCTCTTCCATGAGCTTCACATGCCGTAAAAGTGACTCTTGTGAGAGAACATTTTCATTAGCATGTACAGGGGTTTGGATGACAACCTAAAGATCGGATATTATCAAGAATTAGATTGCTCCATGAAGAAAAACTAGATGGGCTCAAATTTTTTTTTCGAAAATTGTTGGCTACGCTTCGTTGCAAATTTTGGAAAAAAAATTGAGTAACTCGTAGCCTATTTTTACAAAACTAGGAGTTTTCTAAGGGGGAAAATTTTGCATTTCCGTGCTACGACTCCCCTCTCCCCTCCCCCAATTCCTGGAACCGCCTTAGATGGTTCTACAAATTTCATGATTTACCTGAAATCCTCCACCAAGTCCATTTTCTCGCGGTAACTCGGGCCCTCTTTTTATCCTCACATGTACTTCGTCCTCAATTGCTTCTCGTTTTGTTATCTAAATAGTTTATCATTACCGTTTCATTTAACTGGAGGTTTCAAATATTTGGGCTCAAAATTGTGGTAGTTTGAGTAGCTAAAATTCAAATTTTTACTGTGAAACTTAGTTGCCATTTCAATAACAAAATTCCCTTTAACTTCTAGTGTTTCCTTATCAAAAGTTAGTGTACTTACCCTTCTTGATCCTGCTTTTACATCGTTTAAGAAATTGATCTCTTCATTTAGGCGACCTCCTTCTGAAAAAAAAGCAGTTATCCCTCAACAACATATTATTTTTTGACAGTATAGTATAAAAATGTGCGTGGAAGGCTATTTGAAGTATTGCCCAGAAGATAGCTCATATGGTCCATTTTATGGGCGCTCGGTTCAAACTCTCGCCCAGTACCGTACTAGAGAGCGCTAATTGGTCCGTTTGGAAAGAGTAAGTGTGGGCGAGATTTTGAACTTACATCGGCCGCGAGTTGGCCATATGAGCTGCCGCTTGGGCAATGGCTTGTTAGGATTTTTCAATCATTTTCTACATGTGAAACCAAGATATATGCTTAAAAACTTTCTTAAATACTCTCTATGCGGTGAATCCAAGGTCTGAGGCAACTTACGTGACACCCATAGTTTGACAATATCCGTCTCAATGATAACATCTTTAAGACCAGCAACACAAGCTGTATAGATAAGTAACCTATAACAATAATTATTTTCGTATGAGTATCGAAATTACTTTTGACAAAAAAACTTACGATACAATAACAGTTGGCCATGCCCATCGTTGTACGAAACAACCAATTTTGAATAGGCACTGTTGAAAGAATGCTCTAGAATACAAGGCTATCCTGTTACCCCGGGCCACTCCCTGAAAAATTGTTTTTATATATCATTTTCCGATATCTCAACGTTAAAAAAATGGTTACCCTTCGAATTTGTTGTAAAGACATGTCGGCATCACACCATGTTGGTGCATGACTGAATTTTTGTTTCCATGCTTCCGTGAAATCAGCCGAATCTGATTTGCCAATTAATCGATTTTCGATGAACTGAAAAAAACAATTAACGGTTCTGTGATGTTATTGTTTTTAGGGACTGTACATCAACTAGGCACAATAAATCAGCTTTTTTTTTCTTCCATTTGTAATAAAATAATCAAAATGATCTTTTGAAGTTTTCTTCTTCGATAGATCAAAAATTCATTTCGCTCTCTTTTCCATAAATTCGCGGATGAAATACGGGCAGAAACATTTCTGTTAATGTACCGGAAACCTCCTATGACCCTGAGACGTTCATCTCTGGTTTATGAACAGCATTTCGCCAAGTGTTTACAGCCAATTCCATTATAAATGATGTTTGACGTTTCTACCTTTGTAATGTCGTGAATGAAAGTAATCAGGAGTTTCTATGAAAAACATCGCTGGTTAGGTGCCCCTTTTTGCTATTTACAAAAATTTACAGATAAATAGCAAGCAAAACTTTGTTGGAAATATAATCAGAACAGCAAGCAGATACGAGAAAACCAAAAACTACTCTGCTTTGCTCTTCTTCGCAGAATTTTCAATTTTGGTTTCGCTGCTAAATCCAGGACTGTACTTTAGGGCTCGAAAAAAGATGGTTTTTTCCTGAGCTTTCAGAATGATGAGGAGGCGGAGTGGCAGATCTGTCTAACTAACGCGTCATTGGTTGTGGGTACAATCAACCAATCAGCATGGCTGAAGACCTAAGTGATAAGAAAATGCTCTCAATTGCGAGGGTGCACCAACTCCCCCTCCCCCCCCCCCCCCCATTGATGTCCTCATACAGAAGTCACTTTTACATCTTACATTTTTGCAAAAAAATCTGATTTTTGCATTTTTTCTCGTCACAAAAATCATTTTACATTTTTTAATTTCTCCTCGTAAAAACTTCAACTTCTCATCAGCGTCAGAGAATAAGTATCAAAAATTTCCATATTTGCAGCAACTTACAAAAATTCATAATTTTTCTCGGTCCTAAGTTTCTTCAACGACCGTTTTTTTTAATATCATTTCAAATTTGAAACAAGGTAATTACTCTCTGCGACTCAAAAGATAATGTTATTTGCATTGTTAAGATGCTATATGGATGGGAGACTTGTTAACCCCGTCAAGATAGACTGATATAATTGGTCGTCACTTCACGGTAATATTTGGCTCCATAGGCAATAAGGGGTTTTCTTTTTAATTTCGATGAGAAATACAGTCAATTACGCTAATTAGGGCCCTTCGCACCAGTACGCCTCATCTTTGAGAACGCGGCTAGCTCCCTGACCTCTTCCACGATATCATCAAACACGATGCCGTGGGAAATCGTTAGACCAAAGATCACATACAAATCTAGGATTAGTACCGTTGGAATTCTTGAGAGTTTTCGTCGCACTTGTTCCACTTTTTCTGTAGGGCCGCAATCGAATTTGACTTTTCCAAGAAGGTACGTATCGCTATCAGACACCTCCATCTTACACTGGGACGGATCAAGCTGTAAAGGTCTGACACCTCGGCTGGTTGATGGCTTGCGATGCATCTAATCTTGGATTGCTACTTTACCTGATCCGAATAAGCAGAAGTAGTCAGAAATTATGATGAGATGCATGATATGAGAATATTTGACCCAAAAGAAAAAACTGGATATTTGATAGACATCAACTTTTCCACTAGTTCTCATGTAACTGGTCCAAAAAGATGGTCAATGGGCACTAGTTCGGTTCAGGTAAACAAGCAATTAGCGACCGGTATACCCGTATACAACACCTCAGGTGTGAAACGCATCAATTTTCTAGATATTATGACGGTAGAAAGTGGCAGGCAAAGATCAAGAGATAATTGTAATAGGGTGAGTTTGGTGAGCAAGAAGGAAAAAGGGGGAGTACGCGAGAAAAATGCAAAGCCCTGCAGAGGAAAAAAGAACAAATCTACAGCACGAAAAGAGGATCAACAGTGTGGAAAAATAGCAGCTCAAACAAGCATTTAGAAGTGATTTTGATCCAAAAATTGTGCAAACGATTTTGCCTCCATCGGATTATAAAAAATCCAGTTTTGTTGAATGAAAAATGTCAAATGTCCTTGCAACAATCCTTTATTGGGTAAAAAGCAAAGGAAAGGGGAAGGAGCAGAGAAGGAATTGAGTTGATGCTGGAATGAGAGGGATCAAAAAATGCTCAGTTTCTGCAACAGCTTCAACTATTTGCAGAAGTTGCCATAATGCTGACAAGAACTGCTGCTTTTGATTACGGTAGAGAAAGCCCCAAAAATCCCCGATATTATAATTTTGATGATATTATCCTCCATCTTATCTCTGATGGTAAGATTTTTACCTATGGCGAAGGAGCGGGCTAGGCCTAGTAGTCAGATTTTCGTGTCTTTTTTCAAAATTCGAAAGCTTGCATAGTTGGACATGTTCCGCTTCAGTAGTGAAAATGGTAGTTAGTAAGCTGTACTTATTTCCAATCCAGCGGATTTGCGTGCTAAATGCACATTGCCAAATTTGGTTACGAACGTAGCGAAACACAATGGTTTGAAAAAAAAAAATATAAAAACCGAAAATTGAAAAACTTCACAAATTAAAATCTACAGCAGGAACTGCGTAGTGCTAAAATATGGATCTATAGCAATAATGGAATACAGTTGATCATTGTGCAAACGCTTCGAAGAGCGGACTGCTTGCAATGAGGGCTGACGCGATGGATTTGGACAAAAAACTCGCAAAAAATAAAAATCGGCATCCAAAACAATGAGTTGAAAGGGCTCTTGTCATGAAGTGCTTTTGTATGAGTTTGTATAAGCATTCTGCGGCTAGTCTTGGCTATAGGCCAGGAAAGGGAAGTAAAGATTTCCTTCAAGAACTAAAAGCCAAAAATTCAAGAGATGCATGCAGGTTGAAAAAAAATGAGCGTGGGAAAATTCTTCATGGATAAACACTCCTGAAGGTAATGTAGGGTACAATAGAAGGTCAGGGGTGCACATGACCGCAGCCAGTTATGTAGAGTGTGGGGATATGACGAGCGAGGATCTGCCGTTGATTATTCCCCCTGATAACACATCAGCGCATGTGGGGGAGGGGAGGGGAAAAGAAAATTTGAGGGGCTAGTGGCACCTGCTACACTTTTTTGATCTAAGCTTTTGTGGACTAGGTATACTTGGTTGTTGAGGAAAGCAACTTTGCATTCTAATCATCAAAAAGCTCACTTTGAATAGAATAATGCACAACAAAAGGTAAGAAACATTACCATGAGTAACTTTTTTTAGAGAACCATTTATATACGCCCTTCTATTCCTTCTGTCCCTTTAACAGAATTTTTTGTTTTTTTTTCTATATTTATATTCTCCTTCGCATATTTCGTAGATTTTCGTGAGTTCATACTTCTACAAGATGACATGGTGCATCAAAAAGTACTATATAAAAATGTTGTCCAAGTCATTTAATTTTGCTCTACTTCCTCCAAAAATTTCAAAATTTGCGCCAAAATCAAACTCTCATGAAAATTGTGAAAGCACCTACCCGTCTGAACGGATTCATCGGCTCCTTGTCTGGCCCGGTGGTGTCAGAGTGAACCTTCATGGTTCCTGAAATATTGTAAATGTACTTGCTCACAATGGAAAGTAGTGAAAATGGAAAGAACGACAAAAATGCAAAGAGAACGTGAATCATTTCAATGTACAAATAGCGATGACTTGGCTGATAATCGTCATTAAATCAGCTGATTGCTCGGTAAGTGTGTGAATTCCAAATGCTGGGATAGAAATGGAGCCACGGATGAGCTCACAGACAACAATCCATTCTAACGGAGTAATTATAAGACAAATAAATTGATTCCCGTGGACCAGTCCGTGGAAGGATATGGTCCTCTAAAGAACGACAAAAATGCCGGTTCTTACAACATTTAGCGCTACTTGACCCAAATCTTTGAGCATTTCGTTGAATGCAATTATTAGCAGCGAACTTGTTCTCCAGAACTGGGTCTCGACCAAGTTTGCGCAATCTAATGGAAGGTAATTTGGAACAAAAACGGACTGACTGATTCAGTGCTGGATTAAGAGATGGATAGAAAAAGCGAAGAAGGCAGGATGAGTGGAGGATGGCTTATATTTCTTGGCTACCGTAGTTAGATTATGTGGTACCAATTCTAAGAAAAAAAAGAGAAATGGATAAGTATATGAAAAGAACAAGTGATATATGATGAAGAAAGATACGAAAAATTGAATTGAATTTTTTAATCAGTTGAATGCTACTGAAACGTATAGGATAATAAACTGATAATTGTTTCAAATGGATGAATGCAAGTGAATGAATGAATGAATGAACGAATGAATAAAAGAATGAATGAGCGAATGAACATGTTTGAGTAATGATTAGCAAATGAACAAATGAACATTTGATGCCGGAAACAAGAGAGTATGAAAGAGTGTAAAAAAATGTGATTTTGTGAGCTTGACGCTTTGAGGGGTATCGTTCAATTTTGGAGAGTGAATAACAGATAATTTTCACTATATATTTATAGAACTACTGTGATCACTGCACAGAAATACAACATAAAATTTCTTTGGTTTAAAAGGGTAGGTAGACAGCTTATCAATCAGGTAAAAGAATTTGCCACAACAGAATAAATATCCTTTGAAGAATCCCTCGCTCTTTTCTCCCAATGAAAATTTTCCTCTCATCTGGATCTTTTCGAATCGTTTTCTAAATGATTGAGACTTTTTTAGTAAGTTGCCTGATATCCACTGCTAGCTTGCACTCCAACAGAACGCGTATTTAATCCTTGTATGGGGGCGATCGGCAGCTAGCCGTCGCGACACTTAGCCACCGTACACAAAGGCTAGCAACCGGACAATAGTTGTGGAAGGCGCAAAAATCGGATAGGGTGAGCGAATATCGCACGGATAGAGGACGATTTGTAGCCCACAACCACGATAGGATGTGGATGATGTGGGTGCGATGCTGCACGGATTGTGAATGATCTATGGATGAAGGAGGGGGGGGGGGATGTCGAACACGAAATTGTGAGTTGCTTTGCCTGGTTTTATTCGAAAAGAGCAAATGTGAAGTTTTTGGTTAACCGTGGAGGCAGAAAAGCATAAGAATGTCATCGAGAAAGCATGACACGAAGATTATTTGTAGTCAGGAATAGAATTTGTTGAAGTAGAGTTTGCACCAAAAAAAACGAAAAAAATCAATTTTTATGACGTGCAGCGCAAAGAGTTTCGAAATCACCAAGAAATGAAAAAATCTAAATGTTTTGAGGAAAAACATGTGGAATATTCAGAACAAGTGAAGAAGCCAGAATTTTCCACATGTCCCTATCCCAATCTCACCGAAGTTTAACATTCTTTTTGGGAACACGCGATTACGAAGAAATTGAAATTCAGCGATGTTCGTTCCCAGTTATAAAATCATGCGTAGTGGTCACGCAGACAAGTAAAATTATTCTAAAATTATTCTTCGTCATTTTGGCATGTAGATGTGAATCCGCTGCATTCCTGAATTATTTTGCATCAATTCCACTTCACATCAGAGACGAATTCACAAAACAGTTCTACAAAAAGTTTGATCGCATGAATTTTTTTTCTCTTGCAGGAAAAAAATTTAGTTGTCTCTAAACGTCGCGAAGTCACATCTATTTCTAATCAAAACTGACCCACATCTCCCTTTTCGTAAAGGATTTTGCAGCCACTTGTTAGTTAAGAGGAATGCGCAGTTGCTTTGTGGTAAAGTTTACAGCATAGTTGGATGGTTTAGATGGAATCCACTTAGGGCCGCATGCACTAACCTCCCCGCGGGGAGGTTAGTGCATGCGGCCCTTAGTCTTGGGTTTCAAATTAGTTGAAGGGGGGAGGGAAAAAATTCGTACGAAGACAAGCCTTATAGTTGGACTTAAAGCATCAATGTTAAATGTAGCAGTCTGCTGATAAAAGATGCGAACGGAAAGAATTGGTCTATGAAACGATCATGTTTATCATGATCCTCGACTGATCACAGCAGAGTAAGCAAGTTATCAAATTGTCTTGATGCGAAATGTTGATGTCATATGAGGAGAAATCGGAGAAGAATGTCCAAGTGTAAATCATCAAAGATCAAATTTCAAGATCACAAAGGTGAAAATAGTAGAGATGAAGTTCGAAATTTTCCGTTGAAATTTGATGAAAGTCAAACCTCTCATACCACTTTGAGATTGCGAAGTAATGATTGAGAAACGTCAACTAATTACAGCCAGTACACTTGGCAAGAAGAAGACTCGTTTCATTGACAAAAAATCGGTAATTGATTTGGCCTCGACATCTCGAAAAGAATGTAAAGTGCTCTCGCACCACTAAAGTTGAAAGTGTCGACGCGTTTCTCTAAATGAAAAGGCGAGTCATTATTAGTACGAATGAACTTCGTGCTTTTGACGTTGTTTTTGAGGTGGGAAGTAAGTGCAAATGGAAGTCAAAGGGGAAGCGATAGCACGAGAAAAGGGGGAAAAGGATGGAGGCGGAGAGGGAGAGACTGTAGGATGTTTTTTTTTGAGTGACACTTACACAAAACCTATCGCAAATATAAAAGAAATTGTTGACAAAAAGCAGGAAGTAAACGAGGAGTTTGAGCTCAACTAGAAGGCAGGACCTAGATTTCTGCTAGGAAAACTGATTTTGGGAACTTAACCATTGCACAAAATGCAGCTCAATTGGCACATTCAAAGCCGAAATAATCGCGTTCAAACTGCTGCCCAGTACCGTAATCCCAGAACTATCAGCGTCCTTGGGTACGGTACTGGGCGAAATTCTGGAGATGAAGTCCTGTGCCGCTTGAGCGATGGCTTGACGAAAGCTCCTGATTAGAATCTACATAAAAGTTCAGACAGCCAGATTTGCCCGGGCATTGCCCTTAGGTAGCGGCACTGAATTGCAAAAGGCAAGCAACGATACCGTGACCACAATGATGAAGTGAACAGTCATACGGTATAGGCATGGACGATTACGATCGCACCAAAGCACGAAGTATGCGAAGTGCGCAATTAGGACTTCAAATAAAAATCGAAAATCATAAGACCTGGGATTTCTTTGGTGTCTCCGTAGTTGACTGCCGACTGCTGATGCAAGACTACAGTATGTACATAGAAAACGAGAAATCTCAATAAACATCGAAGATCGGAGGAGGAACACGAATCCGAAACCATGGCGAACAAGAGTTCTAAGGCTTCAATGCCACAAATCCATCCGCCCATCGTTTGTGCTTGAATCCTAACAGTGGCTAATGTGGGAAGGCGGACGGGCGGTAGTAGCAGTGAGGAGGGGAGGGGTTGGCGAAAACTGGAACTATGCGATGCGAAAACGGGACAAATTCGCAGAATAGCCGGCACACATTTGTGTCTAGGCTACATAATTGCATAGAAAAAGTGCTTAGCATGTATGGTGGTTGAGTGAAAAAATGCACGAAACGGGGATATAAAAAAGGGCTTTCAAGCGCGGTTCCGGGAATTTTTTGAGGGGAGGGAAGAGAAGCTTGAAAGCATGTGCGATGTATCATATCTTCTTTTCAACCTCCGAAATATGACGTCAATTTATTTCAACCGCCAGCAAAGCCCAAACAATCTCAAAAACTTGCTTGTGCAGCTTCTGCTTTTAGGGATATAAAAAACCGTAACCAGCTGCAATAAAACTTTTTTTGGGAATGTCTAAACCGTAAGCCCGATGAGAAATGCTTCGAAATGCGACATTTCCGAAACTGAAAACCGTCTTTTTAAATATTTCAATTAATCGTAAGAATTCGATTACTAGCCGTTGTAACCCTCTAAACAAGAAAGAATAACCCAAGAACAAGCTACCTAAATGGCAAATGAAGTCAAAACAATTTTTGTCTCAAGTTGAATAAAATTTTAAATTTGAGACTTTTTCAAATGCTTCACCAAGCATGAAAGTACGAAATGCAAGTAACGCTTTACTTGCTGTATTTCAGATAATTGTCCGCTCGATTCGGCAGTATAAAGGAAGTAAAAAAATGGTGGAAATATGTGTGCAGCTACAAAAAACAAAATTGGGAAAAAATGAAAAATTTGAGTCGATTGTGGGATACATGAAGAATTGAGGAAATCGCAAAACTATTTGCTGAGTGAATCTGCATTCTGAATCTGCTGAAACATGAATGAAAGAAAATTGTAGAGAAAAATTCTGAAGATATTTCGTTCAGTTCACTTAAGAGTAAAATTTTTCAAAAATTTCTCGTGTTTTCGCTGAAGTTGCTTTTATCTGATACTTTGGATACGAAAAAACGAAGATGAACTAGAGGCATTATATTACCGCTTGCCTTTTAAAAAAAAGGAAGATAAGATTAAAAAGAGTAACATAATTTTCTAGTTTGTCGAACAATCAGAAGAGATAATCATAAGAAATAAATTAAGAAAGCAAAAAATCAAGTTATGACTAACCTACCATCAGTATAGACCAAAGAACCTACAAAAGTACATATAGTCAGTACTCAGCACATAATTGGATGACAAACATGTTTTATATAATCGGCGTCACGGTTCTCAGAGTACAGAAAGTTAGTACTAATCAAGTAAGTTGAAGAAAAGTGTAGGAATCTGTTGATGCAGAAAAGTTAGTGTACCTAAAGTCGAAAACGGGGAGTAGTAGTTACGAATTTTTAGCATGGCTAGTATAGTAGTAGTACAAATGTATCATGCTTAAAGCAAATTGTAAAGCACAAAAAACAAACAGCTTCTGTTTTTGGAGACATGTGAAGGAGTACGACTTGTTTGCAAGTGAATATTTGCCCAAGAATGATATTGGTTGTATAAAGTTCAATTTAGCTACGACTGGAATAAGATGGAGAAACTTTTGTGCGAAAATAATTACATTACTACAGTCTCATTTGAAATGTCGTAACAAACAGTGATCACTGATCATTGATCACCTTTATCCTTCTGCACCTAAATAAAGGAAGTGTGAACCATATCTTGGCGGGTGCAGATGAGATATCCATGTGATGTTTGATTTACGTGCAAATATGTAGTGACCCTGTGCTTGATAGCGATGTCTATCTCGCTCACTATATCAAAGATCCACTTGAGTGGACGTGAAATAAACGAAATTTAGGGAAGAATGCTCAAAATGCTTCGTTTCAATCGTTGAAAAAGCAAAACTTTTGGAAATCCTTAAAAGTGTTTAATACCTTTGAAAAGTGAACAGAAGAAAGGCATGTTCAACCACGAACTCCGAGTTTATTTCTATTAGGTTGTCGGATAATTTCTGTTACACTTTTTTTAGAATTTCTGGGAAATCCCAAAAGCTTTCTGAAAACCCCAAATTTGCAATACGCGTAGGATATAGCAGTATCTACCTACCAGCATGATTGATGCCGCAAATGCACTAATGTCCAACAAGTTTACGGCAGTTTTGTAAAAGTAGTCAAATTTTTCAGTTTTTGTCTGATCTTTTCTCTGCATGTACTTGCGATTTCCCTCTTCCAGAATTTTTTTGGAACCTATTTTGGCATTGTCTCTTACATGGAGGCATTCCGGTGCCTCTAGCGTTTCAAAAACAAGGGGTGAAAAAATATCGAAACAAATTCAAAAACTTTCCTAAATTCTTCTTTTTATGTGCATCGTATAGAAATGAATAACTTTCCTAAATTCTTCTTTTTATGTGCATCGTATAGAAATGAATACAGAAAACATAAAAATGATTTTTTCAAATTTTTTGAAGACGTTTTCACCGTAAAAATTCCGATGATTGCAAAGATGGCGCACGCTGAGATTTGAACCGCTCAGAAAAACGTGTGCAGACATGTCTGCGTTATCCCCCCATATTAGCTAAACGCTACATACTATGCCCCACCTGATTACCACATTGTCCGGTCTATCGGTCATCACCTGAGAGAACGCCAGCTCATTTACAAAAATGGGAACAAACGGATTTTCAGCCACAAAGTGGGTGTTTTGCGCACGGATCGCGGATGCGATGGTACCCTTGTATAGGCCTTTTGACCCTGCCAATAAGCCGTGAACATGAGATCTTTCCAAAGCTTCTGAGATTTTTGAGAATTAAAATAAAAAGTGTAACAGAAATTATCCGACAGCCCAATACAATAAACTTATTTTTGCTCAGTGGCAAAGAGATGTTGATCTACAAGATCTACATGTTCTTTGCTATTTTCCCCGAGTTTATTTGAATGAATCTACTATCAGAAAGCAGCCCACTTTTTACTGCCCGACACCTTTGGGATTGTGCTCTCTCCCAAAACCAAAATACAGAGGGCAGAGATCTTCTATTGTGAGGCAGTTGGACGAGTCATTCCGATGTCGCCTTATGCTTTCCAGATTTACATGGGAATGAAAGCGTAATCGGCGGTTAAAGGTACCATTTACCCTAAGTTAAGGGTCTTAGGCTTTTGGCAGCTTACGATAGTAGGACTCCCTCTCAAGCCAATACCCAAGCCGCGGCGCAAAATGTCGCTTCGGAAGCATGAAAATCGCTTCGGAATAGCAGAGAGACAGGAGGACCCCAAGTCGGCACCGCCCCCTCTAGTATTCCCCGCCCATCCGCACGCGCCCATCCCATTACATTCCCAAAGATGACCTGAGGCTTTCCCGGAGCGGCTACATCGGGATTTTTGCGGATTCTCGGCTTCATGCTAATCAGAAACATGAGAAGGCACGGAAACGACCAAAACATGGAAGTCGAGAATCCGGGTGGACGTTGCCTTTAAAGAAAGGATCTAATGGTATGGCTATTACCCGTCGTAGAGCTATTAGCTCAACTGTTAGCCCATTAGATCATTTAACCGGAGCTATGTAATGGTGCCGCCAAATAGCCAGAAAATTCTCTTAGATCAAAGAAGAGGCCCTTAAAACAAATAAAAGAAAAGAATTCCTTCCATAACGGCTGTCCGGTAAGGTACAGCTAATTAGTTGAAAGAAAACGAAAAAGAATACGGAACTGCGGATTGGACGCAAAGCTGAGACAAAACAAGCGTAAACGGGGCGACATGGTTATAATGCAATGTTTGAGATGATAATGTGCTGTCTCTCCAAATCCGGAGCGATGGTAATCGGGTGCATAAAGTCTGTGTAGGGAGAAGACGTTGTAAAAACTGTCAGCTGGTTTGGGAGAAAGAACGAAGACTGGTCTTTCTACACCAACTCTTAACGAATTCATAAAGTAAGCGCAAACTTGCCTTAGTGAATGAGAAATTCGTTAAGTGAGTGCTTGGCCTTCACATCTCAGTCAAGGTCAGCGAATGAGATGCACTTCGTATTGTCACCTAATTTTTATAGAGCAAGAGTCATACCATTGACCAAGTGCCAACTCATAACCATGGCTGAAAAAGTCCACTTGAAATTTCGCCCATACCGTATTCAGTGACACTGGGTCTGTCGGAAAGAATACGATATGGATGAGAGCTCAGAGTGAAAGTACTCACAAGAAAGAGACATAGTTATGAGAAGAGGAACGTAGATCAAAAAGTTCGTTCTTCTTCCATTTCCTGATACAGTGATAACTGCACTGACAGAACAGAGTTCATAATCTAGGTGCTAAGGGCCTATGTTTGTTCTCCCCCCCCCCTCCTGCTCCCACCTACATTTCAATATTTTCTTTGCTGAACTACCTCAACTTTACTTCCAACGTTTCTCAACCATAAAGTTACCTAAACCAGTGGCGTACCGAGGGAGGGGGCGGGGGGGGGCGCCCCCCCCCCGAGAACGGGTCGCGAAATTTTTGAAAGTTACTTACATAAGTTATAAAAATGTGCAAGTGACTTGTTTATTTTTGTAAACAATTAAAATAATTTTTAAAATTTTTTAAAAATTCAAATTAGCCTTATAAAAAAATTTTTTTCGGGGGCGTGGCTGACGCCACGCCCCCTTCTTCCAGATTTTAGGGGTTGGAGGCCCGCAGAAATTTTGAGAAGCCCCCCTAAAATTTTTTCGGAGTGCGTGGCTGACGCCACGCACCTTCGTTTAAAAAAAATTTTTGCCGCCCCCCCCCCGAGCCGAAATCCTGGGTACGCCACTGACCTAAGCCTTACTCAAAAGAACTTTCCTAGGAAAAGCAATGTAAGTGAAGCAACCAAGTCGATGTGCTAAGTTCCAAACTTAAGCCTAAATAGGTAATAAACGGGTTCAGCGTCAAATGTTTATGTTTTGAAGTGAAAGAGACTCGTTCCGCCCATATCGATACAATCTCGCTTCGTTTGACAATTCAGACCTTGTGCCGGAACCAGTACGTTGAATGAGGTCTTGAGAAGTGCCGAAGAGGAGGACAATCTTGATGAGTAGAAAGTAAACATCAAAGCGGTTGAGGGGTCTGTCGCAAACAGATTTGGCGGTTTTTGTGTTTTTGCTCCTTTTTGAGTCCTATGATTGCTGACTTGCAACTTATTTGTCAAGTATTGCCCTTATCTAGCGAGGATTACGGTAGAGTTAACCGTAACCTTAGTCCGGAAACGATTTTTTCACAGTCACAATCTCAAAGCACTCGTTGGGCTGTGCATGAGAGTTACAGTAAGCCTACAGTAAGCTTTCTGGCGAACTTATAGGGTAAAAGACAATGAAGAAGAGCTTTTACTCGGCGGTCATTGCGACGTACTTGAAGGGCATTCAAACGGAATGAAAAAGCTAGTCCCGCCATTTACGTTACCGTATCTGTACCGTAAGCCGCATAGCACCTTACAATGAGTGGGGGATAGGCTCGTCCACCTACGCTGCTTTCGCAAAGTACTGGTGCGGATTATAGGGGAGAAATTTGTAAGTCAAATGCGATTAGGAAACAAAGTGCAACTATTCATTTACCGATTGCTGAAGTATGAAAACTACTTTCTTGCAAAAATTCGAATTTGCAATATTTTGAAGTGGTATGCCACGCCCCTTTCTTACTTCTTGCGCGATGTCCCTTCCCTATCCAAATTGACAACAGACATCATTGTAAGTGAAGTTCTTGAAAGTACAATAGTCCATCAAGATCAATAGCACTTTTCTCAAAACTCAAAGGGAGTAGCCACAGGTTCCTATCCGATCTTTCAACGTATCTACGCACACTTCTCTTTCAATTCCTTAGATTGCCATTCATTAACAAGAATAATTAGGACTACACCCGTAGCAAAGTACATGAAAACACCACTTAAAGGACTTGTTTTGGCAAATCAAGTCTGTTTCTGGACAAATACTCAAAGCAAGAGGGACTACAGCAGATTTGAGCATTGAAGTTAGGTTGAGCTTTTGCTTAATTGAGATTAGGGTATAACTCTCAACTAAAAATCCCAGAAGAGAAATTTTTTGCACCTCTAGTTTTGACTTTAGCCCTTCAAACCGGTTGGGAAGCAGGGGGGGGGGGGGGGGAGAGGAGAAAATCGTACACACACCCTTTAAATCAACTGGCTTGGCGGCTGGAAGGCAGGGCTTCGTGACCTAGTTGAGGCTAGGTAATGATCAGAAAACAAGGGCGCGGGAGAGACGCAGATTGCGTCGCGGGTGCGAGCGACCTCAATTGAGTTACGAAACCCCGCCTTCCAGCCGCCAAGTCCGTTGAATTAAAGGTTAGCATATATACTTGAAGTTGTTTTTTAAGCCTTGAGCCAAGGTTAGAGTTACCATACCTCCTCCTTCAGCGAGTGCTTACTGGAAACATCTCACTTATCATCATATGGAACCACCCATTTGCACCGTTTTGGTTGTTGAAGATGGCACTGATTCATTTTTCATATATATGGTAGTCATTCTATTTGATTGCAAAGACCGCTGAGTAGAAGAAAGAATTCTTATAGCTAGTGACAGCAAAAAGTGCATCGAGCAGCCTGGACATGTGATTCGAAAAGAGTAAGGGGTAATGCACAATTTTTTCTTTCTTTGTGGAATGATGAATTTTCATTCAATTGTAACTTTAGATAACAAACTGATGAAAAGCAAATTTACTTCCAGCTCCAAATCTGTAGGATATGTGTTTTTTTTGAGATTTAGAAAAAAACGAATAGAAAAATTTTATTTATTACAGTTCCGATGTCAAATTTTCTGTTTGCTTAGAATATCAGCGTCGATGCTTGTTTTCGCTGGTTTATCTATATACAGTAATCAAATTATTCGAAGAGAGAGAGATTGAGGAAAGACAGTGGTTTATTTAGTACTTTATTCTACTTTTACGAAGTTTCAGGACATCTGTTATTTCTCATCTGTATGTGGCGACGAAAAGGGTACTCGTTGCAAATTCAAAATTTATTCTTGGGGAACAGGGGTAGCAACCTATAGCAAAGTCAGAAAAGAAAACCACATTTTCAAAGAAAGTGGAACTTCGGGCTAAATATGGAAAGCGGACATAGCCAGGTCATCTCCATACGAGAAATGGAAGGTGCACGTCATTGAAAGATATTGCGGCGGATGTAGACGAACGATTGTCGTCGGACAAGTTTCGGTCATCGGATCGGTTTGAATTGATCAAGACGATGTGACCGATTCTCGCGCAGATTGAATAATTTTTCGTTGAATCTGCTAAGGGCGCATATTCGTGAAAAAGAAGGGAAAGGGAGTGGCGTTTGAGCAAATGGGAGATGCTACATGAATTTCGTCATACCCATGCTTTTTTCTGGCAAGTTATGGGAATGCAGGAGGAAGTGAACGAGATGTGAAGCAACACAGTGGAAAAGAAAGGAAAGAAGTGAGATTTGCCATTGCAAACGAGTCGGATTCGGACGAGTCGTGCGCGACTTTACGAGTAGCGCCGAAGCTACCGTTGCAGTGCATGGTAGTCAATAAACGACTGGATCCACCACCATCACCGGGCTAATAGCGAAGGAAAAGCTCAGAATCGCCACGCCCCGTCATGGACGGGGTCGGGGAGTGAAGATGGAGAGGGCAAGGAGGGGGGGGGAGCAACACGAGTGCGCGAAGGCGAAGGTGCGATGACGGACAAGAAATGAGTGATACTCCAATTAATCAAAGCAAGCCTACTTTGACTGAGTGATGATTCAATGTGGGACGAGTTTTCGTGCACATAAATTGGCGTTTATGCTCGGCGTAAACGATGTTCTACAGCTTCGTCATTGCTATTAAATACAAAGTTCAGGAATGTCTGTGTGAATGAGCTTCTTATGAAGAAAGGGACTGCGGAATCTCAGTCAGCAGATTGCCCACGAGGCAGCTCGTGCTTCGCAGTCGAGAAATCAGCTTAATATCTCGCCCAGCACTGTAAATTTCCAAGCAGGGAGTAGTCCTAAATACCGTACAGGGCGAGAGACCTTGGCGCTTTCGGCTGAGCACAAACGTTAAAATAAATATGAGAATTGATCTAGGAGTAAAGGCAGCAAAGTGACTAGAAACTTCAAATTTTGGGCATTTTTGAGCAATTTCTGGCATGACTGGTAATCCTATAATTTCGTGAATACCAACCAACCAAGCGTCATTGTCGAGGAAATCAATTAAAACTCGTCTCTTCCATCTTGAATTTCCGAAGAATATGGACCGAAAATAAATTTTGAGGAACAGTGAGTACAAAGTACAAGAAATTCAACGATGACTAGCATCGTCGTCTGTGACCGATCTAGCTCGAATGCTAAATGCGAAGACACCCCTGTATAAAAATGAACTATGGGCTGTAAAACGAACCGCAACGATAAATTTGTCAAAATGCTGCGGTAAAGTGGAAAAAAAAGCAGTAACGGACAGTTGCAAGGTTATGATTCATTGATAAGATGGCCTATTTTAAATCGAAAAGCTAGATTTTATCAGATCTGCGCCTCACTTGGCTATAAATGAGGAATCTGCACCAAAAGTGGATTATTAGCAAATATAGCCTAAGATACACGTCCTTGACTCAGCGTCAAATATGCATGGTATTCGAGGTCTCCTCGTCTCGAAAATCACCCGGTTCCCTCTCAGTGAAAGGAATCGAGTCTTATTCCGCATATCTTTCATCGCAATCGGCTTTTCTACGAATGGCAAGGTCGCTTTTGGACGAGAATGTATGTAGAGCTGGTAGTTTTTGCTATGTGTACGAGAAGCTTCCAGTTTCATCGTCTTTATTCTGACAAGGTGGAGAAAACTGCCTTGAGCAATTTGAGTCCGAGAGCTGCATTAGCAAATGGGTTGAAAATCGGGGGACCAGTTCTCGTGATACTGGGAATAAATCTTGGAACGAAGTAGATATGAATCAGAATTTCAAACATTATGACTACGTGGGGACCAGTTCTCGCGTAAATACTTGTGTTAATATAGCATATCTAAATGTTTACTCAAATGTAAACGTGAAAAAAGGATGTCGGATAGAAAAATTGTCGTTTGAGGATGCGCTACAGATAAGTTGTAATCTGGAGACCAGTTTTCGCATAGATCCTGGAATAGCTTGGCTGTGGTGACTTGAAATTATCTTTCAAAAATAAATAGAAGTAAACTACTTTTTAAATTCTTTTGCAAAATATAAATCGAGCTCATTCTAACTGATCAACACCAAATGTTAGAGCAATTTTCGGATTTTGTCACAGAGATTAAACGCGCAGATCAATTCAGGTTTTACAGCCATCAAAACCCGACCGACTAGTGTAAAAACAAAATCGTGCCTAGAGTCTGCTGACTGCCTGATTCGCATGTACATTTTATATGACCCGAATCGGATCGGTTGCTTCATTGCACTTTTGACAAACTGGAAAATGATCTGTACTGACACCTGCTGTTCATTGAATCCGAAATCTAGTTCCCCTCAAAAGTGTGAAAGATGTTCGTTCATCCTGGCTAATGAACAGAAAATAAGTCGAGGAATAAGTGAAAGCTGCTTGGTTAGGTGCGGTGAACAGTAGTAGCGAAAACTCGTCCAATCTTACGAGATGCAGCGAATGTGCTGCTAAAAACTTATCCAAGCTAGCTTAAGTCTTTTCTTATGTCCTGCTAAGAGCGCGGATAAATGGATTTCACGATTCATTAGGATGATAATGTGGTTCTGGTTGAGCTAACTAAGTAAGATAAAAACAAGAAAAGTGAAAATTGGATAGCTCATTTGATCGTTAGTTCACTGGATCTTGCACAAGTTATCAAAAAATGAACTGTGGTAATGGGCCGCGAAATTTTTGAAATTATTTATGTGGGTTATAAAAATGTGCAAGTGACTTGTTTATTCTTTTAAATAATTAGAATAATTTTTGAAATTTTTCAAAATTTAAATTAGCCTTGTAAAAAAAATTTTTCGGGGGCGCCCGCAAAAATTTTGCGGAGCATCCCAAAAATTTTCTCGGAGTGCTTGGCTAAAGCCACGCACCTTTATTTGAACGATTTTTTCGCCGCGCTCCCGGTCCGGAATCCTGGGACTGCCACTGGCGTGCAAACTATGCGCTTCAATGGTCTTCTTGTAAGATTAGAACATGCTCATTTCCACTGATTTCTGCTTGTTTCTTTGTATTTTCAAATTGGTTGGATATTTTTTCATCAGGAGAAAAATTTTACAGCTCGCTAGGCTAGAAAATGTTCTACTGAGGATTTACTGATAAGGGTGTCGGCCGCGCATAGTGTGCAAATTCACATATTAAAGTACACATGACTTGATGGTAGATAGGTAGTGCTAACAATAATTAGTAGTGGACGAACTACAAGGAGCGGGAAAGTGTAGAGGCTCAGGCCCCGAGTGAGCAAAGTCGACTCGGGACCATCGCCTCCAAGACGCGAGTTTCGACTATCTGACTTCATGTAAGAACGACATAAGACAAACCGTTTATTCTACGAATAAATACCAGAAGAAGAGATAATTGAAAAGACCAGACAACTATTTAAAGAATGAAGAAAATGATAGAAGAAAATGAGGCGAGCATCCAGAAGATGAGGCAGGGGATGTTGAGGTCCGCGCCGATCACCAAACAAGCTGGGTATTTATTCAGCCCAGTTTTTAATAAACGCCATGCTTCCATTGTATGATGAAACGTTAAAATTTGAAAAATAAACTTAAAACCGAAATATTAAAATTTTAGTGTGCGCACATTAAGTGCGTGCAACTTTGCAAGCCAACTGCTGCAACCTGCAAGCGGCTGCTGATAACGCAGCACAAAAGGAGGGGTGAAATGTTGGCTTCAGGTTCCACGAAACGATGCAAGCAACTTTTTCATTTCAAATAATGTCAAAGTTTCGATATTTGTGAACAGTTTTTAATAGAGGCATGACCAACGCAACAAGCTTCTTCTCGAAGGTGTGTCACCCTTCTCATTTCTAAAAAAAATACTGGCGAGTGGTAAAGGATGTAGCCCACATATGGATTACCAAAATGATTGTGAATTGCTTGTCAAGTGGAAAAACGGTTCACAAAAAGATTCGAAATTTTCCACACAGAATCTAAGGCCAGATATGAACCTTTTTTGAACTCAATAAATCAGTGTGATGAGTATTTGATTTGATAACTTACTATTTTCGGACCGGCTATTTTTTGAGTTTGCAAGAATAAGCAACCATTTAGTCGATATTGAAATCTACTGACTATCGCTGACATTAGTGAGCTATAGTCAGGACCATCACGATGGTACGCAATTTCCCTGCATACGCGAACTCCCGAACTTGAACTCTCCATTCTAGAACGACACCTAACGTAGAACTAATAGTGTTCGCCGTGCGTTCAGAACCAGCAGCATCATTGACATTGGTAACCGGCTCATCTTGAAAACTGCATACGATGCAACACACCATACACAGTGACTGATGGTCGTAGAAAACTAGACTTGCGACATCTGAAGTGCACAGCGGAGTGTTCTGTACGTGAAGAGGATGACGGTAGCAGTTTTTGGAGGTGTAAACAAGCAATGATGAAAGCTTGAGAGTCATCTGGGTAATCGGAGGAGAATGGGAATTTCTTTGGCTTCGCGCCAATTCGTGAAAAAATACGCTTTCATATCGAAGAGAATGAAACCTAGCTGATAGTGAAAAGTTTGAGTATCGTACACACGTCGAGCCTGCAGCATAGCTATTGTAAGAAACTCGTCTTTTTCTTCGATTACTGCAGCGATTATCGAAATGAGGACGAGTTTTGTACGAGTGAATAGTAGCTGTGAACGAGCTTAACACCAAGAGCTTTATATCTTTCTAGTTTTGAACCTACGCTTTCAGCTGAGCCGGATGATTCTGAGGTAAAAGTCGAGATACTTGTTCTTCAGAAAAAGTGACAATTTTTGGGAATATGAGGAGCTTGATTCAGAAACCTACTGGAAAGTCGTCTGATATTGAATACGGTTAATTTTGCGCAAATTATAAAAAAAGATGAAAAAGATTATAAAAAAGTACACTGCAATGAAAGCAGATCGTATGCGAGCGGCAGCACAATTTGACAAACAAGGAGTCCGGGACAAAAAATCTTGAAATCATATATCAGAATGGTTTGTTTAAGACGTGAATTCGAACAAGAAATCACAAAATTAGAAGAATTTAAGACAGTAACGAGGTCCCATAAAACCCTCACTGTCTTTCTAGAAAGGATTCGCCCCAGACAGAACCGGCTTTATGGGAAATGGGTGGAATAAGAAAATATGGAAGAGATCTGGTATGACCACTTCTTTGAACTTCTCTCAAATGAGAATTATCCCCCCGTACTAAACTTTGCGCGCCTAAGTGTCGTTCAAAAGGCGAAGAAGCAAGAACGAGAAGATCGAAAATTTCAAAATCACGTTCGGTCATTGGCTCTCATCAAGAGGATTTCGAAGAAAGAAGTTGTGAGTACTATCGAGAGCGAATCTGAGGATCGTCAACGACGATGGCGACGATGATGTGTTTTCGGCCTAAAGGCGGTCGAAGGAAACGAGTTTGCATTCATAAAGCCCTATGTTCTCCCATCCCGATGATGTTTGTTGAAACGCACGATGTGTACGATGTCATGGAACGATTCCCATGTATACAAAGATACAAAGATGTACACAACGAATGGACTAATTCGCTATGACTACCGTAACCAAACATAAGCACCTTTATGGCGCAAAGTATGTGGTGACAAGGAAACATATCGTCGAAAGTATAAGGGAACAGGTTCTTCTACTTCCTTTTCCTGGATGACAAGGATACGGCGTCAAGAGGGCATCTTTTCCCGATGAGATTTCCTTAATGGGTGAGAAAAGTGTAAGAATCACTGTCGTAAGTGACCCAATAAATATCGCGAAACGCCACAGTCTCCAAGAGCGTCGGTGTGAGAACTGACAAATCATATACATACGATTGCGTTTGAATAAAGAAAATCGGTCAACGCAGCCACAATCTGATTCGGCGATTCGCCTCTCATCTGCGGCTGTCAGGAAAAAAATCATCAACATCGGGATGAAAGCGGAAGTGAAAGTGCTAGGGATGAGACAGGATAGACATAAAAGTCGAGAATTTGAAGTCAGAATTTGCTCGAATCGCTGCAGAAAGCTTTGTGTGGTAAACAAAGGAGGAAAATTAGAGAAAAAGTGTCCGAACACGATCATAAAGCTTCTACGAAAAGTAGTGTTTAGGCAAATTGATACCTGGATTCCTTATGCGGAAACATTAGGTTGATTCATGATTAATGCAAGTTCAGACCTTTTCTTTCAAAGGCTGATTTTCAAAGCAGGATTGATTAATGCGAAAACTTCACATGGTACATATCTGAGAATATTTCTTCTAGTTTCTTATCGACCATCAAAGGTAGATCAGATAACAAAATTGCTTTCACTCTTTTTGTCCTAAATCCACGAGAAATCACCGGACTTGCTTCAAAAATGTGCATGACGATTGCGAGGCCTTGTAATTTCAAAGAAAATTTTTCAAAAATCTTGAACTCAGCAATTTTAATGCAAATTTGGAAGCTTTTATACAGTGTGAAACTCTTGAGCAAGAAGCGACTGGAAACCAAAGCACTATACAGCAAGATAGATCCAGTATGTTTAGTGATATGGAAACGGCAGTTTTCTCTCACTTTTTAGTGGGGAAAAACTGAAGATATAAAAAAGGGAATTATTTGAATTCACCGAGATGCCTCACAAAAAGGAATGCGTCGGACAATTTTGCAACCTTTTTCCTAAAAAGGTTTTTTGAACTCTGAGTTCGACACCGCTGCTTACTCGACTATGGCTGAAAACGAACAGAGCGCGCGTTACCCTTCACATTGAGTAAGTTATGGTCTTTTAAGCTCGAGATTTCCACAAAAGTTCTTGGCACTCTTCAGGACAGAAAATCTTGCTTCCCGTAGTTGAGGTTATATAAAGAATAAATTGTATAGCCAAGGTTTGCTCTTCAGAGCAGGCTTTACTGCGCTTGAAAGAGCGCTTCTAAAAGAATTATCTGAAGTTGATTTACGGGAAACTTGCATCAATTATGAATCAACCTGATATTTGGGACATTGTATGGGGCTTTTTCAAGTACAATACCATTCACAGAATGTGCAAAATTCCGGGTATTTTGCGAAAGTCTGCGACATTCCTGGAATTCCGCGACATTCACGGAAATTTTGCACATTCTTTGAGTGGTATTGTATCAGCCGTAATGGTTTACCTCCAGCTAAAAAATTCGAGTTTTACTTTTTGTGCCGTACTTCTTCCCCCTGGACCAACCACATTCCCTGATTACTGTACTGTGCGAGAGTCTAGAGTCATTCCCCACTTAGTAATGAATATCATGAGCTTTGGGCAATGGCTATGTCAAAACTCCCAAAACAATACAAGAAGCTAGAACAGCCTGAGTCTAAAAAATTTAGTGGAAATTGCTGGACCAAACCCCTAAAATCAAGATAGCATAGTAAGACTGACATGTAGGTTAGATACATATTTAGTACGTGCATGATCATGTGGATGCGAAGATAGCGAAATGATACAATCTGCGAAAAAGGTGGAATTGTCACGTACTCCTTCGGATAATTCAGGAGCGACTGCCCGATAAATGAGAAAGTACCACATAGGGTGCATGATACAGAAAATTCGAAAAGTTCAAGGTTGTACTAGTAGACCAACAATAATAATTCTTTAGTGGTAATGCACTGAAACGCGTGATTCCACAGTGTACTAAAACCACTCCCAACTGTTCAATTATTCCGTTAACAGAATTCGTACACTTTGAAAGTTGAGAAGACAAATATTATCTGTGGTAACGTGAAGAGTAGCGCTAAAGGCAGTACGCTTCGATAGTCTTGCTGTTCTTACCTTTGAGACTTCTTTCCTAACCCTTAAAGCTTAGCATACTTGGGGCCGCAATCATCAATATCCTCGCCTGGTAGGGGATTGCAGCTCAAAAGAAAGTTTCATATCGTAAAACTCCAGATTTTGTCTACCTATCGTAAGTATTTCTACTACCCTTCACTACAAACATAGCGAACAGAAGCGAGAAGCTGTACGAGCCGCATTTTCCAGCTCTTTGTATGGTCCCCTGATGATCTCCGGGTGCCGACTGTCTTTTCTTCAAAGTCATTTTTCTTTCTTAGAACTCAACGAAAACATTTTGAAGCTGTACTGATTATCTAATCAACAGTGCTAAGCATGCTGTTGCTAAGAACAAATGATGTTTTGAAGTCATGGAATTTTCTATGAATCACAGGTCGAAAGTTGGGGTTTATCAAAAATTTCGATATTTCGGAGACTCATTTTTCATCAGCAATATGCTTAGCACTATTGGGTTAGATAATCAGCACAACTTTGGAATGCTTTTATTAACTTTGAAGAAAGAAAATTGACTTTAAAGAAAAGGCGGTCGGCCGCCGGGGATCATCGGATCATACAAAAGATGGAAAATGTAGCTTGTACAGCTTCTCGCTTCTGCTCAATATGTTCAAAGTGAAGAATGGCGAATTCAGTGATAGGTAGGCAGCGTGAAATCAGTTATCTGGAATTATAGGATATGAAGCTTTCTTTTGAGTTGCAATCCTTTCCCTGGAGGGGATGTTAATGCTTGCGGCCCTGAAATACTTTCTATTTCTCCTCCCCTCCCCCACCCTCCCTCCGAATACAGCTGAGCTCTAGAGATAGCGATATATGCTTTTGGCTCAATTCTCAATGTTATTTTTACAAAAATAAGCAGCTGCAAGATCCTACGATAAGCAATCTTCAATTCGAAATTTCTGATGCTCAGCGTTGCAGTAGATGAGAGTAGCGATGCCTTACTGCATCCAGAGCGAACCATTATATAATAACTATGGAACGCTTACTCTAATGCATTCTGCTTAGTGAAGCAAGCCGATGATATGAGAAAGGAAGCAAGAACGAGAAACCAGATAGCAACAAATAATTTTCATCTTGCAAAATAAATATTCAATAATTTAATCTTCGGAACTGGCTGCAGTTCGCCAAGAGAAGGTTAATCAAATGTTGAGGTTCGCTTTTTTTACTCCCAACCGTCTCGCCTCTCAATTCTGTCCAGGCTCAATTAAAGAACGATTCTAGTTTGATTGACTAATTATAGATATATAGCGAACGATCTGATTGCGAGATCTGGTCCCCAACCTAATGCATCAAGTCGTGAGTGTAACAGCTGCAACAGCATTGCTTGTCACTAAATATGTTGAAACTAAAGTACGAATGGTAATTTTCCATGCAACCTAAGACAGATTTATGGAATCGGGGTAAAAAAGATCCTTTTGATGAAAGATAAATCAAAAAAGGAAGTCCAATGTGTTGACCAAGACATCTCAATTTGAAAAATGAATTCGACAAAGGTAAAGCCAATTTTTCGCCTATTGAATACCCTGCAGGACGAATAACGAGTTTCGTTTCTTGACAATTGCACCCTAAATAAGACGAGAATGCTCTTACACGGGAAAGTTAGGTACTGATTTGAACGAGTTAGGAAGTAAGGAAAACGCGGGAATTTTGAGGGGTAACATTAGGAGTGGCCATCACATGCTCCATTAGCGATGTTCTTTCGCTGGCGATGTTTTTCTTAATGCGATGACCGCATGTGATGCGTCGAAGAAAAATCGTCGCGATCGTCAGTGATTGTAGCAAAAATATGTATCTTTAGGAGAAAGTGCCACTGCTTATATTAGGTTGATGCATAATCCCTGCACCAAAATAGGTACAGACCCGCAATAACTCGGAATAATCTTACATCCCAAGTAGGATTCAATATATCATTAGATAGAGCAAACCTAGCTCTAGAAGAGAGTGACTAAAGTTTTGCAGCAGCTTTGATCCAAGCGAAGATTGAAGCCAAAAACGAAAAAGACCCAAGCGCCCCAAAAAATCAAGAAAAAATTGAAAGTCAGTTCGGAAAAATCCTTCAAAATTTCTAACTTGCTCATGCATTGTCATTTCATATGAAACATTTCTCTATGCAATTGCCGTATTTTTCTCTCAGCTAGAAATTGAGAAAACAAAGTTTTTCATGTTTTTTTCAAAACAATGCTGAGATGTTTTAGCACTGACAGTTGTATACTATAGGACCTTAGAAGCGTGAGTGTGAATTTTCATCTTTTTACAGCAACTGGTTTACGAGAAATATCGAATTTTTGGCAACTAGGCAAGAAAGATTCGGATGAAGAGAGCTAGATCCGTCATTTCTCGTGAACTAGCTGTTCTAGAAGGCTGAAAATGTAAAGTTTCACTGTTAATGGCATGTACTATACAACTGTTAGTGCTAGAACATCTCAGCACTAATTTGGCAAAAACATGAAAAACTCCGTTTTCTCATCGATTAGCTGAGGAAAAAATACAGCAACCTCATAGGTAGATGTCTTACATGGAATATCTACGCGTGAGCAAGAAAGAAATTTTGTAGGAGCTTTTTGAACGAAGTTACAATTTTGTTTTGATTGGTCTTAAGGTTTTCGGACGCATGGTTTTTTTCAGTTTTCGGCTCAAAACTTAGCGTGAATCAAAGCTGGTGTAGATATTTGAGCACTATTTTGTAGAGCTAGGTGTGCTCTATCTAATGATATATCGAATCCTACTTGGGATATAGGATTATCTCGAGTTATTGCGGTCTGTACCTATTTTGGTGCAGGAATTATGCATCAACCTAATAATAAGAGAGGAAGTTTGCTTGAGTTGGTTTTCGAAATCTAATTAAAGGCTGCGGCTCGGCAAAATGACAAATATGGGATATTCATCGTTCTCGGTTCCCCTGGATGAGCTAATTTCAAGACTGTGCTTTGCACCCTCAAAGGATATCAATAACGTGCTTTTCCAGAGATGAAAAGTGATAGCGGACGGCGTATGCCTACCCTCTAGAGCGCGATTGGCTTGTGGGTACGGTAGGTACAATGTCTCCACTCACGAGCCAATCGCGCTCTAGAAAGCAGGCATACGCCGTCCGCCCAAATAGCATTTTTTTTCTGGAAAAGCGGGTTATTGAAATCTTTTGAAGCTGCAAAGCACAGTTTTGGACTTAACTCATCCAGAGGAACCGAGAATGATGAATATGTGGTCGTTCTGCCGAGCCGCTGCTAAATACGTACAAAAATAGAAGAAATTTTGGGAAACAAACACAAAATCGAAAGTTTTGTGGTTTCAGTCTAGAATCTGGAAAAGCTTCAAATTACAGTGTAAGATAGAGTTTGTTGAAACTGACGTTACCCACCACTTTCCTACCTTTTATTCTCAAACTGACTTCGAATATTGTGGAAACCACGAAGAACGAGAACTCGTAGTCCGTAGCCGGTTCCAAATTCAAATTAATGACTACCCAAATGCACATTAAAGATAAGGATCAATGGACATATGAGTTCCTTGCGCACATAAAATTGGTGCTCTACGAAAATCGCGTTTCCCGACGAAGAAAAAGCGATTGAAAAAGAGCACAAAGAACCAACAGTGTGCTCTCTTTTCCTTTTTCTAGGCCAATTAGTCAAGGTACATATAATTCTGCCATAAATCAGGCATTTATATTCAGTACTTTATAGTCAGAGAGGAACTTTCTGTGATTTGCACTTACTCAAAAGAAGTATTCCAACTAACTTTTGATTCAACTGGCTTGGCGGCTGGAAGACGGGGCTTTGCGACCTAAATAAGGCTGCTCGCGCCCGCTATGCGGTCTGCGTCTCTCTCGCGCGCGGGGCTCTGATCCAACTAGCCTTAAATAGGTCACGCCCCGCCTTCCAGCCGCCATGCCAGTCGAATCAAAGGATAACTCCCCAACTCCCAAGAGCCGCATGCACTAACGTCTCCGCTAAGGAGGGGATAGCAGCTTGAAAGAAAGCTTCATATCCTGAGGCTCCAGATCCAGATATGTGTACTTCCGCCGTTTACCTATCCGTAACTATTCCCACCATCCTTTACTATGAACACATTGAACAGGGGCAAGAAGCTGTACAAGCCGCATTTTCCAGCTGCGCAACTAAGACAAAATAGTCCAGAATTGCTAATTGTTCAGGTGATATTTAGCAGAGTCCTTCATGCAAGAGATAACTTCTATATAATATCCTCACACTCAACACTGCTCTAATTAAGAGCAAAAAAGATTATAACGTAGTTTTTACAAAGAAGCTGCGTTCATTTTCCGCTTCAGAAAACACTTAACTCGACGTCAAGAAGCGCTTGGCAAATAATAAGAACATACATATTTGAAAGCAGCGTTCAATGCTCATCAAAGTGGTACAGATCTCATTTGGAAAGGCCACTTCGAATAATTATGTTTCTTAGTGAAGCAGACTGATGATATGAGAAAGGAAGGAAAAATGAGAAACCAGATAGCACCAAATCATTTTCTTGCAAAAATTATATTGAAGAATTTCATCTGGTGCAGAACTGGCTGCATTACACCAAAAGGAAAGTTAATCAAATGTCGAGAACACCTCTTCTTTTTATTTCCAATCATCTTGCCTCTTACTTCTGTTCAGACTACCAATCACATAACGATTCTAGTTTGATCAACCAATTATATGTATAGCGAACGATCTGATTGATGCGAGATCTGGTCCTCACCACATGCATTTAGTTACTGTATCAGCAGTTAAAGGCTGCTGCATGACGAAGGCGCAACATCTCTGGGCGCGATCGCGGCTTTATTAGCCGCAGAGCGCATGGAGCGCAGAATTTCCAACGTAAGGATACGCGCGCGCCGCGTTCGCGCCCGCTCAACTAATATTGCTTCTGCGCCTTCCTCATGCAGCAGCCTTTAGCTTCTTGCGAATGACGCATCGCCTGCTGGTGTATCGGTTGTTGCAGCGTGGTTTTTTGGTTATTAGGTATGTCGAAATCAGAATGTAAATGATGATTTCGAAAGTTCATCCTTGCAGACAGACTAATGGAATGGAAATGAAAGAAGAAATTGAAGTTATGTGGTAATGAGAAGGGAAGCAACAACACTACGGTGCAGGTATGGTTTTTTTTTAGTTACATACTTCTTGAAATGAACTCTAGCAACGAAATCCAACAAATGTAAGAGAAATGCAGATTTTATCACGACGACACCAGTATGCAAGGAAATGTTGGGATCTCAGAAAGATTTCTAGCGAATCTAGAAAAATGTCATCCAACCCTTACGATCGCCGCTGCGATCTTTCCCAAGTGATAGCGGTACAAAAGGTCTTCTACTCGACATAAAGGTCTGCAAGAGATTTGTTTCCATGAGTATCCTGCAAGACAAATACGGTCACTTAAAAATGCACCCCAAAGATCGGATTACTCTTGTACAGGAAAGTCAGGTACTGATTTGAGGGTTGGGAAATAAAGAAAATGCGCGAATTTTGGGGGAAAGGGGGGGGGGAGGAAGTAACGTTAAGAATGGCCATCACATGCCCCATTAGCGATGTTCATTCGCTGGCGATGTGTTCCCTTGATGCGATGACCACATGCGATGCGTTGAAGAAAAATCGTCGCGATCGCCAGCAATTATACGCAAAAATATGTTTCTTTGCAAGAGTGCCCCTAGCTTGTAGGAAAAAATAAGATTCAAAGCTTGACATGATTTCTGAGATCAAAGACCAATACATGGATGAGCGAGACATCCAGAAACGGGAACAAATGTGAAATAACGAACATTTTTTTGAATTCTTTATTGAAAAAATATTAAAGCTTGAATCAATTTTTCAAACCATATCATAACTGCAAAGACAAAAAAAATTCGAAAAAAAACAAAAATACGCGAAAACTAACAATCTTCCTTTTTGATTTCTCTTATCACTCAGTGTTTTAAGTTTTTGTATTTTTAGATCTGAAAAAGCTTTGATATTTTCTGGAAGATACGAGTTTGTTAAAAACTACGGTATCCAATACTTTTCTTCCTTTCGTTCTCATACTGATTTCCGAAAATCACTGGAAACTACGAAGAACGAAAACTCGTAATCCTTAGCCGTTTCCAAATTTGAGATTAATGACTACCTAATTGCACATCAAAAATAAGGAACAATGAACATATGAGTTCCTTGCGCCACGAATTTGGTGCTCCATGGAAATCGTTTCTCAAAAAAGCGAATGAAAAAGAATTCAAAGAAACCAACAGTGTACTTTCTTTTCCTTTCTCTATGCCATTCAGTCAAGACACATCTGGTTTTGCCATAAACCATACACTTGAATCAGTGATTTGTAGTCAAAAAGAAAGATGATGTAATTTGCGGTTAAGAAAGTATTTGAGCTACCTCCCTTCTCCCTAAGTTTTTTTTTTCTTGGAAAACGCTATAGGCGCTTAGAATCTAGATTGACCTTTTTTAATCGATGTAATTCTTAGGGTAAAACCCTAAAAAGTTTTCTATCTTCCTGATCCCGACAATGTTCTTTTCTAAGATTTAATACACGAATTCCTTATTTATATTTCATTGAATGCTTTACTTACTGATCTATTTAGTAATCCATCGTTACGCATTACATGTGCAGTTAGAAGATGACGGAAGAGCACTCTAACTCTAGCTCGATAATAATTTATGGGTTTTTGAGACTACAGATGCAGGAAGGTCAGAAAGATTGTGAATATTGTACTTTTGTAATTTCACGCCAGAAAGGAGATTAGTCAAATCAGTTTATGCAGGAAACTCCGGGCAAATTAGTCTAAATGGTACAAACTTCGCCCACAACTAGGTTTACCGCGTAAACGCGCACGCGCAGCTTCTTGCGCGTGCGCGTGCGGGCATGCTGACACGCCGCAAGTATAGGGCTTATCAAATTGAGTGTCGTTTGCACCAGCATCTCCATCTTCATGCTGGGCTCTGCGTCTCTTCTGCGGTACATGCTCCCCAATCACTTCCAATCGATTGATGCTCCGCCTTTCCCGTGCTCGCCCTGGGAAAGTGCTCAGAGAGCACCCTGCGGAAGAGACGCAGAGTCCAGCGCGAAGATGGAGATGCCGGTGCAAACGACACTTTATTTGATAAGCCCTATATGTCTATTCGTGTGCGGGTGTGGAGACATTTTCTGGGCATATTCACAATTAGAATTAACATAGAAGAAAAGAAAAAAGCTTGGAGACGCGAATAACCTGAACACAATAATTAAAATTACGTACCGTTTTCGACAGCTTTATGACCGTAGGTTATGATTCCGTTAGTAGTTTTAGTGGAATATCCCCTACGTAGGCAAGTGCTTTTTTCATGAATGGACAGAACTAATGCGCACTGCTTACTCTGCATCAAAATTGCAGCGAATTCGCCAAATTCTCAAGATTTGTACCGGAAAGTGCTCTCGTTTCTAACAACAAGGAAAACCAAACATTTACGTACGAACAATTAACCACAATTTCTTTGACTTGAGACTAAATTAGGAATGATGACGCAATGAAGAGAATGTTGTGAGGAAAAATTTATGGCTATCAGTTACCGTTCCACGCTCTGCAATTAGCAAAGCCATTCGGCGATCTGACCGGTCACATCAAGATCCGGTAGATGAAGCATGAACTAGATTGGCTGACGGGTTCAGACGTCATATAAATCGTCGACAAAGAGAGCTTGTTCGCACAAGGGTGACGAATCACACAGCAGTTCCAGTCACTTGGCAGATTTTTTAGCCAATCAGCTGTTGGCTAAACTGAGAGGGAGGGGGGGGGGGAGAAAGGGTGCCCCAAACTTGAGTTTTTTGATTTTTTGCTGCTATATGCGAGGAATCTTCTTATGGAATATCAAGGACATTTCTTGCGACAAAATCCAGATACTGTATCAGATAACACCAAAACAGGACTTTGGCCTAGACAAGTTCCACCGGCTTCCACAGCATGACAATACCTTCCCTTCCCCCTCCCAACTGACAAAGGTTTTTTCACCATCCGTCTTGGAATGAACTAAGACGAAAAGATCGAAAATGGCAAACATGCAAAGTGAAGACTGAAAACAGCAAGGCAGCAGCCATCCGAGAACCTTTTATGAAGGGGGAGGGCGTATTTCGAATGGAAGGGCAAAAGGTTAGCCAAGCCCCCCGAAAATAAATTTTAGGATGATTTTCACGTTTTTGGGTCTACAACTTTGAAGTTTAAGAGAGGCATTGGCGTCACCAATTCCCGAAAATCTTTCAATGAAAATAATTTATTATTTTTTTATATTTAAAAAAACTCTAATTGCTTCAAATCACAAAAGAAAAACAAGTCGCTTGCGCAAATTTAAAATCCACTTGGAATCCCGGTCGCTGCGTGGGCGGAAGGGGGGGGGGGGGAGTGCCTTTGAATGCTGATCTGAAATCTGTGTATAACTTGCCCAGCAGTGGCGGTCGGAGGGTTTCGTCCGGAGGGGGGGGGCATGTTTTTTCAAATCAAGGTGCGTAGCGTTAGCCACGTACTCCGAAAAATTTTTTGGGGTGCTTCTCAAAATTTTTGCAGGTCCATAACCCCTAAAATCTAGAAGGAGGGGGCGTGGCTGCCGCTTAAAAAATTTTTACAAAGCTAATTTGATTTTCAAAAATTTTCGAAGTTATTTTAATTATTTACTGGAATGAACAAGTCACTTGCACATTTTTGAAGCCATTAAGTAAATTTCAAAGATTTCGCGACCGATTTTCTGGGAGAAAGCGCCCTCCCGCCCCCCGCCCTCCTCGGTTCGCCATTGCTGCTCAGTTAAAATGTTTATACAGAGAGCTGTGAATATTTCTCAAGGAATAGCCTATGCTGTTGCTGAAGAGCTGGACTTACTGATACAAAATGTTTCTCCTCCTGCCGAATTCAGATCAATCAACTACATGTAAACACGGTCTCCTGTCGTCTAGGCCGTTTCGTAGAATTAACTTACATAAAATTTAGAAGATGTTTCAACGATATGAGAGCAGTGGAAGCCGACGTTTCGAGATACATCTTACAGTATACATACTGTCTTTTTAAACAATTATCGTCACCAGGTTTTTTATAGATTTTCTTTTATTGAAAAAAAAGGTTGCAAAATTTTGTGAGAACGTCAATTATTGCACAGAATACAAGTTCTTAACTATAAGAGGCCCGAGTAGCTAACCAGTCTCACTCTCTCAGTTGCGCTGAAAGGACGAGTTTACCGAAGAACAGTGAGATGAATTTGCTAATTTTCTTTCCTTATTCCCATAACAATGTGCTAGATCTACCGTCACCCAATGTGTTATATGAGTTTAGTAAAAGGTGCAGGTGGAGCCTGCTCATCAATGGCAGATACGGAAAATATTTTTTAGAAAATTTGAACAATAGGATGAGTAAAACTTAAATGGAATGTGATCGCTGGAGCTTGAAAAAAATTTGCTGTTGATTGACAAATAAGTAAGTATACAAATAAATGAACAAATAATTGAATAAATAATGACAATGGTGAAATGATATGATAGTGACTGCGAAAGAAGATAATAAGGTTGGAAGAAGAGAAAAATACCAGAAAAGCGCAAAATGCTGCGTGAATAGATTAAAAACAACTTTTGAAGGCCACCCGAGTTGGCTAATCTTTGTGCAAAACTCGCCAGGAATTCGCATAAAATTTCCTAAATGATGCGGAAAGATTATTTTGAGGTCATTGCCGTCCTCGAAAAATGCCATCTGCAAAATTCAGAGCAGTGCACATCGATACAACGAGCAGATGCGAACAGAACACAGGTGGTGAAGAATTGCATTGAGCGGAACGATGCTGGTGAACTAATGTCCTTAGCAATGTTGGGGGTAGTTAAACTGGTTCGGTACACTTGACGATAGACTTGAAGATGTGCGCAGAATGCACGAACCGCTTCGGCGCACGTATTTTACCCCTTAGAAAAAAGGAGAGCGTGGCAGAGATATGGAAATAATTGTTTGGCTGGCGGTGTAGAGTTCCGTGATCAAAATACAAAATTTAATTTGCAGAAAATTTCCAGAAAATCAGGAGGTGAGCGACGGGAGGGGATCGAAAATCAATAATCTTGAACTTTTACAAACATGTACAAGAACAGGAAGTTTTAAGACTATATACGACAGCAAAACAGACACTGTAACCTGTCCAGTGCAGTGTAATACGCTAGAAAAAGCCACTGCGACAAAGATGGATATCGATCGCACCCATAGCACATAAAAATGTTTTATTGGTATGTATAACAGATCAGTATGTGGTGCACATCACACATGCGCGACACTACTCACTAATCTGGAAACGAGGGCAACCGGCAACAATTGTATGTGTTTGGCCGCCGCCACTCTAGGATACGCTCTGCTGATTCTCCTCTCCCCGTCCTCTCTTCTGACTTCGACTAGAAATCGATATCTATCCGGTTCATGGATGGAGGATATGTGTGTGTGAAATTTTGTAGATGGTTATTTTGTGGCTAGTTAAGACGTGCTATAGTTTAACCAGGAGTTTCTAGGGCCGCAATGTTTACCTACCTGCTCAGCTATCTTGGGTAAAAAAAGTTTCATCCAACTCATCGCCTTACTTTCGTTTCGTCAAAAATGTATCATTTACTGCCCCGCTCAAAGAACTAAGACTATTCTCTTCGAGATACATTAGGGAGTAAAATGGGGGCAACGAAAAATCTATTTATCCTCGAGTCAACTGTTTGATATGTGAGTTTGCACTCTATGCGCGACAATCGACGACACCCTCACTAGTCACACCTCAGTAAAATGTTTTCTAGCATAACAAACTGTAGAAGTGCTCACCACCAACTAGTACATATTCAATCAAATAACAAAGACAAGGAAACAAGGTGGAATTACTAGAAACGGGAAGGTTTCGTCAAGTAACGCGCATGAAGTGCAATACACATGCTGAATTAAAGTGGACGAGAAATTGGTTTTACAAGGTACATGTACTCTTGGCTTTTGTTCAAGAACATGATAGGAAGTGAGTTTATTGGCAATGACATATTTCTGAGTTTTCCCCTAACAAGTATTCTAGACAGCAGCACTTGAAGAAGTGGAAGTGATTTGCTACAAAATTTATGGTGCTACAATTAATGCAAGATTCGAATTTTTTTCGATTGCGAGAAGAGCCCTCACGAAATTGCCATGACAAAGCCCTGAGATCCAGAATCAAGGCCAGAAAAGAAGGTATGCATTGCACCTCCATGGTGGTAGACCAAAAACAAAGCATTGCTGTTTTGATTGGACAACCCTTCCATCTAGAACAGTTTCTTTTTCTTTTCCATTTTTATCCCTATTTTCTAGAATATCACTGCTTCAAATTATCGGACTTTTCTTCAGAGTTTTCCTCCAGTTTCTCCATCATAAATCGTAAAGTTGCGACGGTATAGGGCATTCAAAAAACGAGGTTGCGACCGCGCGCGACACGCACGCACATCGGCAGTCGCATTTTCTTGGTTTTCATCTCTCTCGAATGGTTCTTCTGCTTACATACGACAATATTTAGACATTGGGAGTGACTGAGCTGAGAATTGAGGTGATGCCTTTCTGTATGAGTATTTTCTGCTCCTGTGGGCGCAAAGACCGCAGTCACCATCATCAAGATTTTATAAAAGGCCTATAAATCTGGGTCAATACTCTCAAAGAATTATTACTCTGCTTGTATGATTCCTGAGTAAAGATCTGCAAAGAAGGGCCCTTTGAGTGTACAGTGACCAGTGTGAGAGGTCGAAATTCGTTAAGAAACCCTCTACCAAATGAAGCATGAGCAGCACAACGAACGCAAACTCGTTCCGTCCTATTGATAATCGAATTAAACAAAAGATGATGGCTTAGGCACAACGATAAATTCTCCGAAATGCGTCCGCCTTTTCTCTAGCTTTTTTTTTTTACTAAACGAGGCGAGCGGCAAGACTTTGTTGCAGTTCCTTCTTTCCATTGAAATTACTATGCAATAGTGGCCACTGGTTTGTAGTCTCGCTACAACTTTGTCTCATTCCGGAACACTTAAAATTTGGCATGATGCGCATCCGCTCAACCAAGGCGTCGAGTCACGTTTGCGTGCTGTAAAGTATGCCCTGGGCTTTTCAGCGGAAACTGTGGGGGAAGACCCAAGTGAGCCATTGCTCAAGTAATAATCATATGATTTACTCCCGACCGAGAAGCTGAAGTATAAACTTTCGCCCAGATCGTGCTCTTTTATGGACCAATGCGGTTCGCGTACGGCACGCTGATTCGTGAGAAATTTTGGTTGAAGTCTGTGTAAGATAACGTAACAAAATGATAACTTAAGGTTGATAATGTTAAACCCTACACAACTAATCATTGACCTGACATTAAGGAGACCTTCAAAACCAGTCCCTCTCGAGGAAACCCATTAGGTTGTGAGTGTTTATGAACATACGTTTAAAAGAAGGAAATAAAATGGAGACTGACGTGGAGTTTGAACAAATAGGTGAGGTGGGAATATAATATCCCTTCGCAAGAATCTGTGCTTCTAAACAAGTAAAAAATGGTTTATGATGCTGCTCGACTCTTGGGTATGCATTTGTATACATGCATATGAGTAAAGCGTTCAGAGTTTTACTTTGAAAATTCGAATCAATTTGAATTGCAAAAATTATGACTAACCCTTGGAAGATATTAAAAAAATGATGTAAGCACCCTTTCTTTACTCACAAACTGCCATCTTCAAAATTAGTGTCCGGGTAAATTGGACTCACTTAAACCCTTCAAGTGATATTGATCGGGAGACCTTAGCTAAGACACTCAAGCGGCAGGGTTAATTTACTCATTCCTTGCCGAAATTCAACTGTGAACTCTCCCCCAGTACCGTAATTTTTTCAGGTGGCAGTCTTCTCGACTACGGCATTGGGCTCATGGCCTAGAATGTTCCATATCAAACTCTTGAATAGACCTAGCGTATCAAATACCGTGCCGTACTCAAGGGAGCTGACTGAGGGTCCCGCGGTACTGTCTGGGCGAGAATTTAGAGTTGAATTTCTCGCTAGTTGAGGAGGAGAACAGTTTGAAAGATAGTTTGATTACTCTTTGCCACGATATCGTCACCTTTACGGTGGAATTCATAAGGTACATTATTCATGACGTTTTTAGGGCGAACGAATGTATCAAACATACTTCATAGGCACTAACAATTTTGAGAATTTCTCTAAACATGCTCATTTTTGATTTTTTGTGGAAAGATTTGAGCTTACCTGGAAAACAAAAATTGTACATAATTACAATTTCTATGGAATAAGCTTCAATCTAGTTGTATAACTCGAAATGAAAATTATTCGACATAGAGCTGTAGAACCGCAATGAAGCTGAGAGGAGACGGTGCTAATATTGACGTCGCAGTAAAGAAGCTTTTCGATTGTGCAGCCATCGTGCTCGTCAACACCGTCTCCTGAGAAACTGTTTGCAGAAGCTATAAAAATGAGTGCGCCATTGTGATTTCACTAGGCAAGAGCATTATGATAGGTTTGTTGGATGGTGGTGCGGAGCGTCGGTAAAGAAGAAAAATCATGAGACGTAGGTGCGATGTCAGCAAATTGTCGACTGTGGATTTACAGCTGCTTCAACTTTCGGATATCTGAAAAAGCTGTGTTTCATTCCCTATGAGTTTTAGGCCCGTATGGCACGTACATCCCCGCGGGGAGAGGATGTGCGCTCCATTGAAATGATCTCCGCTGGGGCTCCCCTCCCTTCCCCGCGAACCCCCGTATGCACAAAGGCAATAACGGGGAGGGGATCCCCTGGAAGTAGGGGAAGGGAACCCCCTTATGCAGAAGGGGGGGATCGAGCGTGGAAATCATTTCGCTTCCGCTTTTTGTGGTAATCACTCCTCTTTTCTCACCTTTTGGTAGCTACTCGCCTCCAGCATGTCATGGGCAATATTTTACTCGTTGCGGAATGCCCGCCCGTGATTGCGCTCGGCGCAGCAAAAAAATTTCCTACGCACAATATATTTTTGCTGTTTTCAAGGATGTTGCTCACTTTCGCTAATGCTGCACATTTCAGCGTAAAAGTGTCCAAAATTAGAAGTCATGATGTCTCTACAGTGAGTGAGTACAATATGTTATGCTGCCGAAAAAAAGGGGGGGGAGGGTGCCGCAGACATTCAAGCTAAAATTTCCACACATAAAAGAAATTGCAAATCGTGCTAGCTTTTCATGGAAGCTGTAGCTATTAGCGACATGCCGTCCATTCCTCCAAGGAGATGATCCTCAGCGGCCATCCCTGCTATGCACGAGGGGAACGCTGGGAAGGGGATCAGTCCCCTGGGGATCTCTACTAAGAATTAAGCAGGCAAATCTGCTACTTTCAAGACTTTTTCAAAGCAGCTCATGTTAAATTAACAAGATAGAGGCAAAATTTCATATAATACGATAGATACAATGTGTTTACGCAGCTTATATGGTTAAAACTATTATGCCATATGAAAAATGCGCAAATTTCTTGAATGATCAAAAACTCCTACGAATATTCGAAATTGGCAGCTATTATTGCTCAGATTTCTTCTCGAGAGGCGAATACAGAAGAGAAAGACAAGATTGCAAGCTACAGGTCGCTGAGAGAGGAACTCGGTTTTCAAAAAAAATCGCTCATCAAACTGAACGAAATGCTTGGTAATAACTGATTAAAACCAGAATATCCGCTTCTCTGGCATGATCTACACCATCGAACCCCTACTCCGTTGCAGGGGATCGATCCCCTCCCCCGCGTTGACGAGCTACATTCGTGCATACGAGGAGGGGAAGGAAAGGGATCCCCACTGAGGGTTCGCCTGATTGTTACCATGAAATCAAATGCCGAATTTGTAGCAACAAAAGAGTACCGTAAAGATATGGTTAACAGACGTTGAAAAAAAGCACAGAAACTACAGTGAATCTTTTTATGGGAGAAGTAAGCCATAACATAACTGTTAGGAAGCCATAACGTGAACTGATAAATATCGCACCACTTCAGAAATCAACAATTACTATCACAGTATGTAACGAGTATAACAAAGCCTTAGAACCAGTAACAGGGAAAGAAGTAGAAAAAAGCGACGAAGATTACAATAGGAGGGGTGAAAAGAAAAAGGAGAAGACGGCAAAAAGGAATAAAGACACTCGAAATCGCTGCTCTTGTACATTTCATTTCGAAAGCCATTCTAGTACACAAAAATTGGCTGAAAATAGCTTTTTGGTGAAGTCTTCTGGTAGCCGTGAGATAGATGCGACCACCGCAATGGCATGATCCCCGCTGTAAGTGCAGGGAGGAAATCGCTCCCCTCCCCGCTGGCATAGCGGAGTTCAATGAAGGGGATCGTTCCCCTGGGGATCCAGCTCCCCTCCCCTCTACAGCGGGGATGCACGTGCATACGGGCCTTAAAGTGGTCTTTAAACGCTGGAAATGCTGATTGGGAGTTGCTCAAAGAACTGATCTACTCATCGGCCAAATTGGTGGAACTTTTCCAAGAGGTGTGGAACTAGACTAAACGCAAACAGAGAATGTGGTTATTTTTTCGAGCAAGTGAAATAAGCGCATCTAGAAATTTCAGCGATAATCCAAAGTCGTAAGTCCGCCAAGACGTGCCTCAATATCAGATATTTTGCCCTTCTATTAGGTTGAACCGAAAGTTCTGTCGTTTCATTCTCTGAAATTTGTAACTTTGCGCTGTTTCAACGGATTTGCTTGCCTGTAATTTTATTAGAAAGAATAAGTTTTCCGCTTTCAAATTTCAAACGCTGTTTTGAGAAGCTTCTGTTTCACATTAGGTGCGGAGATAAAATTGGAAAACTAAGACCATATAAGATTTGACCATTTGAAGTTAGGTCACCAAAAATCTGGAATGCTGCGAAAAATCTGAAATCGTCAGTACATGTGTTTTTTGAGCTACCCTTCGCAAATGTGAAGAGTTTGTGCTGTTTGGACGTCTCTGTGAGAAGTTATGATTTTCACGAAAATTGACAAATTAATTAATTTTGGCGTTTTCCATAGTAAACTCGATATTCAAAACTTCTCACGGAGACGTCCAAACAGCACAAACTTTTCATAGTTGCGAAGGGTAGGTCAAAAAACATATGTATGACGATTTCAGATTTTTCTGCAGCATTCCAGATTTTTGGTGACCTAACTCAAAATGTCAAACCTTATATGGTCTTAGTTTTCCAATTTTATCTCCGCACCCAATGTGAAACAGAAGCTCCTCAAAACAGCGTAAAGCGAAAGACTTATCCTTTCCAATAAGATTACATGCAAGCAAATCCGTTGAAAAAACAGCGCAAAGTTACAAATTTTTGAAAATGAAACGACAGAACTTTTGGTTCAACCTAATATAATAGTAGCTGATTTTTCTGTAATCGTGGTCATTGACGATGTATCGTAGACAGAAACTCCGCGACAACAAGTAACCTGTCCGATAAAACTTGATGGATTATGTATTAATACAACGAAAACTATCATAGTAATGATACATAGACAAAAGTTGGCCACAAATCAATGGCACTGCACCACTTATGAAATAAATAGTTGAAGTAGTAATAGTAAAGCAACTCAGAGTTTAGGCGCTGACTCACCACAGAAAAGAAGAAAAATCATGTAACCATGCGTAATTTTCTGACAAGCGAGGGATACTTTGTGTCCGTGGCCATTAGTAATGCGACACATATCAATGGATGCGTTTTAAAACGCTGATTACAAATCTGTTCTTGCTATCTGCTAAGCGACTGTCTGGAAAAACTTATGGGCTTTGCATTATTTTTGCACACTCTAGTAAATCACTGACATTGATTCATTATTTTGAGATAAACACAACTGAGAGGCTTATCCGAGCTTGAAGCATTTGCGCTCTTCTTCAAATAATACTCGAGGAACGAAACAAGAAAAAAGCGAGGTTATACTTTTGCTTGATTGAAACAGTGCAGATTTTCATAAAATAACAAACGTTCATAACTTATCTCAGACAATCGCTTAAGGGCAGCGTTCAGGCAAATCTGGACACACAGGGATCGATAGGGACTGAAAACTGATTCTGGAGGCCCACTAAGGCAGTTCCCAAGCGACAGCGAGTATGGTGCATTCGCGGCTAAGATATTCGCCCCCAAACCAGACTCTTCTACCGTTTTGCGCACAACTTGCTCGTGTTGCACCATTGCGAGCCTGGGTCCCCGTTTTGAGAAGCATCTGATGTAATGAGTCTCACTACAAATGACTACGGCCACCAGTATCCTTCCCTTGTGACCGAAAGATTTTTTTATGTGGAACAGACAAGACTTGGCACGAGCTGGCACCTAGAATTTTCGAAATCAGAGTACCATCTGAGGCGGCGGAATTTTTGCTAAGTCTGCTGATGTATAAATGAGTAAAAAAATACCTGCGGTATCGACAAGTTCCTGAAAAATGTTGGGCCAAGCTGAAGGGTAAGCTTAGATTAAGCTGCATAAGTGGACAAATCCGCTCTAAATTCATCTCTTACAAGGGAAGTTCACTTGGTCGAAGTGGCAATTCGGAAGGAGATCTATACCAGTGTATAGAGCTTAAAAAGCTAATCGCAGATATACCTTCTATATCTGCGATGCATTGTTCTGAAAAAAGTTATGATCTTTTCTAAAGCCAAATTTTCGTGCATTTTGAGTCGCAAAATCATGATAATTGCTACACAAAAATGTGCAAGCTTAAGCAAACCACCTAGTAAGCATTGCAGGTCTAATTCGAGTTCATCCGAACGTTTTCGAGTGTTTTCCGACCATGTTGTTTATTCACAGGCCTCATTTCCTCTTAGACCCTTCCATTATACTCAGGGACTCGCGCCGTGCGGGCGGCCAGCGACGACCTTACAATCGCTCGTTGGTGTGTGCGATTGTACGGTCGTCAAGGGCCGTTGGCACGGTTAACGTGGAGCGCTCGCACGGTCTCTAATGTTCGCCGTTTGCGCGGAGAAAGTCGGCCGCTCGCTTGCTCTTGGAGTAGATGTATTTGCGATATCTTGACCATTTCTCTTGGATAGATCAATCCTTTGCACATTTTGGGAACACGGATCGATGCTCGCAGCATTGCCAAACTTTTCATAGGGAAGCCCTCACCATCACTCTTGATAACTGTAGCCTCACACAGGTTCATTCCAGCCTTGCTGGTAGAAGAAAATGTTGATAACACGATGTGTCAACGCTTGGCCAGCCTAAACACTGTGTCGTATCTCACACAGGTACCGTTTACGCTCACAATGTGTGAAAATAGTGAGCAGAAAATAGAGGTCACTGTTGGCCGCTTGCACGGCAACATGTATTGCCGACCGATAAGACGGACGCATTGCTGGCCGCTCGCTCGAGCAATTGTATTGCATACCGATTGCGCGGCGAGATTGCCTGCCGCTTGCACGGGCAAATGTTTGCCGCCCGATCGGACGGACACATTGCCTGCCGCTTGCACGGTCGATTTTATTGCGTACCGATTGCGCGGCGAGATTGCCTGCCGCTTGTACGATCAAGTATTGCTGGCCGATCGTGCGGACGCATTGCCTGCCGATTGCACGGTCGATTTTACTGCGTGCCGATCGAACGGGAAGACTGTCTTCCGCTTGCACGGCATTTTTATTGTTGACCGCACGCACGTACATCAAAAACTATGCAGTGCGCTCAGGCGGAGGAGCTTTAATGAGGACCGCCCGCACGGCGCGAATCCCTGAGTATATACAAAAAAGCCCATAACCTCCACCTAGAAAAACGCGTCGCAGATACTGGAGATGTATTTGAGAACATCGCTTTACGTTCTATCCATTGGTAGTTTCCGAAAAGTTTTCTACGCGACGCGTTTTTCTAGACAGAGGTTATGGGGCTTTTGTGTATACATAATGGAAGTGTGATCTAGGAATGAAATGACGACCTGTTTATGAACAACATGGTCGAAAAACATTTGATAGCGTTCCGATAAACTCGAATTAGACCTAGAATGCTTATTAGGTGGTTTGCTTAAGCTCTTGCACACTTTTGTGTAACGATTATCATGTTTTTGTGACTCAATTGCACGAAAATCTGGCTTTAGAAAAGCTCATAACTTTTTTCGAAACGAGGCATCGCAGATATAGAAGATATATCTAAGATTAGCTTTTTAAGCTCTATCCACTGGTATAGATCTCCTTGCGAATCGCCACTTCGACTAAGTGAACTTCCCTTGTCAGAAGCGACTTCATCATCTGTGCTCTGTCCAGTGGAACATCACAGATAAAAAAATGAAACAACTTATCTTCGTACTGCGCTGAGGACAAAACAGGGTCATCCGATGTTACTGTCTAAGCGTCTGAGTAAAGTGTAATGTTGTCGACGAGAAATTGATGGGCGCCTAGGGAAGAGGATTGTGGATAAATCTAAGTGCATCTGTGATCGATCCGGTCTATATTAGGTCTGGACCCTAGAAAAGTTTAAAAAGTTTGTGAACCAAGAATATTAGGTTTGGGAGGAACCAACTAGTGCGGATTATTATATCATTTGAAGACAGAACTATGCTGCTAATGTTTCTGACAATATGTCTGGTTGCCATCGTGTCTTAGTGATAGCGATGTGCTCACCTTAAAGGCAGCGTACACCCAAAATTTGAGTTACCGAATTTCCTAGATCTTTCTACACCTTGTATATACTGGGCCCAGAAGAAGACCAACTGCGTTGGTCCGGTCTCCCAATGTTGCTTCTGAGCGGAGAAAACTCCCCTCAATTTTCTTTCACGCCGCCCGTTTTCTTTCGCTCCGCCTCCTCCGGACGAATCCATAACAGCGTAAGCTGCAATTGCAGTTGCAGTTGCTGTTGCAACATCTGTTGCATTTGTTTTGGGTGTACGCTGCCTTTAAAAAACGCTTCCATTATTGGTCTTATCTTATTTTCGCTCCCACTCAAGTAAGAAGACCTAGGATATCGCGGAGGATTGGAAATCCGAAATCCGGTTGCAGAGATAAAATTTTGAGCTCTTGCTAGGTCGTTCTTCTCAACACTTAGCCGGTTTAGTAAAATGCACGCAGATAGTAATTTAAAGATGCCTGACGCCGCGGCCTCCGTGAACTTCGCATTGCTGGTAGGATCAAACTGTCTCCCAGCAACAAATGAAGAGAATTTGTTAAGAGCAGCGCTCTTTGCATGAGTTGTTATTTATGTTATCGTTTGTGTGTTATGAGAACAGCAACTTCTAAGCTCTCGAAGATGTTGAGCTCTGATAATCTTATCTTATAAAGCTGAATGTCTGTTTGTCTGTCTGTCTGTATGTATGTCTGTCTGTGTGTACGTATGTTCCGAATAGAAAATTCCATTTCTGAACCGATCCGGACCAAACTTGGCACACATACACTTCGGGCCCCGGCGGGTGTCATAGGCTACTTTTCGTCATCGATCGATATCGATTTTATCGATTTTTTGCAAAATTTGAGCTACGAGGCTGGGAGTTGGCACAGGGGGTAATCGAGCATGCTGATTACGAATAAAATAATGACAGGGCCGGGCGGAGCCGGGTAAGCCATCTAGTGTTGTATATAATCACCAAGTTAAGCGTGGGGTGTGGCATGCCACACCTGGGGGTCGTATTGAGGAGTCAAAAGGGGAGGAGGTCGTAGTTGGGTAATCTGATAATAGTGATGATATGATATTCGTATCATATCCATAATTAGCATGCCAATTAACCCCTGTTGACAAAGTTTGAGCGAATTTTGAAGATTCAAGATACTAGGCTACCTAAGTGAAATGGTCATATTCCAACATGGTCAACATTGTTTCAGAGGTGAATTAAGTATCCGTTTCTGCACTCAAAACTAAGCACTGCTCATTCTTCGTCCACCTCAGAAATCCCGCTTCAAAAGACCTCCAAACTGTGGAATTAGAAGCCAATCAAAATCTCATTATTCCTCTTTTTCGCTTTTAATGGCTGTGCTTTCACCAAATATTACTCAGAGGTAAGAAGACGAATCAGGCTTAGAACATTCCTATGGTACGAGGTTTAGGCTATCGATATATATAAATACTGTTTGCTGTTTTTTTGATACTGTTAATGGGGTTTGGCACACCCCCCTAAAAGCTGTGGCTGCCACAGCTTTTAAGGGGGTGTGGCACACCCCATTAACTATGTCATAAAAACATTTTTAGCAAACCGTATTTATACAGGGTGTCCCAAAAAAATGTATCGAACGTTTGATCGTTAATATCCCTCTTCCCAAGAAGTCTTTTGCCTTGCTCCAGGTATCGTTTTGTAGAGCTGGCTTCAACTTAGATTTGGAGTATAGAACGAATCACCCATCTCTCTTCATTACTGTAGGATTACGGTAAAAACTTGAAACATATAGTGTCAATGTGGAAAAAGCTGCCGTTTCAAAATTTTTCAAAAAATGTGAAAACATGTGTAATAGGGTTTTTATGAACGCTGAGTTCAATACTCAACTATTCACAAGATTACGAAGCTTTCTAAACGGTGTAATCGCACTTTTTAAGAACATTGAAGAAATGGCCGCTACTTCTTACCTGGCATAACTCTTCAATGAAGCATCATAATAAGTTGGGAACTTTACAGTAATAATCAGCAACTCTAATTAGCCTAGTGTAAAAGTTTTCAGGCTGTTTTGTTTCTTTTCTGAAGCAAAATATGGCCTTTCATTGCTCAAAACCCTCTTTGAAGTTTTTACCGTAATCCTACAGTAATGAAGAAAGATGAGTGATTCGTTCTGTAATGCAAATCTAAGTTGAAGCCAGCTCTACAGATTGGTACCTGGAGCAAGGGAAAAGACTTCTTTAGAAGAGAGATATTAACCATCAAACGTTCGATACATTTTTTTTTGGGACACCCTGTATATTAGGTTGTCCCGAAAGTTTTGTCGGTTTTTTTCATCGCTCGCTAAAACTCACAGAACACCGATCCATAAACGCTCTAGGCATTATTTGATTCAGATTTTTATCCACTTTCTTACAGCCAAACTTGCTCTGTGATTTACCCTGTCTTTGCAATGTTATCGCCATGGCTTTTTGAGCAGCTCAGCAGTAACGCCAAATCTTTCCTGAATTTTAGATTTTTTTATTCTGATGTTTTCGAATAGCGCTGGTAACTGTTATGTGGAGCAAACCTTTGGCTACATTGTGTTCATTTTAGATTACATGAAACACGTTTACCAAGTCCGTTATAATTATTTATTTGGTAAAAACCGCGGTTTTTTGGTTAAGTTTAACAATAAAAGTACCAAAAATTCCAAAAAGCTGCTTTTTCAAAGCGAATCAAAGTTGGTTATGTTGTATAAATGATGTTTAGTAAGAATTATGTTTCGATACGAGGAAACTTTGAATGATTTCTTGTATTTGCTGCGGATGCGTTTTTCATGGCTTTGCCAAAAATCGAGACCTCCGGAGAAATAATTTTTTGAAGCTAAAATCAGCAGATTAGGAGAATCTAAAAATACCAGCTTGTAGTCCGAGTGTTGCGGCTCGGTGGGCTCTGCGCCCCCTCATCTAGTGCTCGACTGCCATACGCCTCAGCTCCTGTCCCCGAAGGACTTCCGCCACTGCGGGTGCGCGCTAACACGCGATGGCGCGTTACGCCTACACTATACACAAAACAATAAAAGAATACATAAATTTACTAGATAAATATACACAAAAATACACGATATAAACAAGTATAAATATACTTACCACGGGGAGAGTTAAGCTCTACCCCGGGCTACCGATGGGGACTCTAACTTACTCACTCTCACACACTAGCACACTCACACACTCTCCCGGAATCCAAGGGAGCTACCCACAGGCCGGCCGCGCGCCGCCAAGGCAGCAGCTACGGCACGGCAACACCGACCCCATGATGTTAACCAACGGCATCGAACAAAGCTCCCAACAAATCCTGCGCGACCAAAGCGCTTCGTGATGTTCGTCATCCTGGAGTTCTATCCTCGCGCGTACATCCAAACAATCCATCAACGATCCATCCAATCGCGCGAGGCACGGGGACGTAGACACGACGGCGATATCGTAGAAACCCAACCAATCAATAATAAAGGCGGCACGACGATAATAGTAAGATGACAAGACGAGAGAGGCCGCACTGGCGCGCGTACGCGCTATTTATAGCGGTGGCTGGGGGCGTGCCTACATGGTGTGGTCTCGGAGCGAACAAGGTAGCCGCCGTAAAGCGCGGCGACCGTGCTCACGACCGAGACGCGCGGCAACACGGTGCTCCCGGCCACATGCTGTGAGGAGCGGTCGATCGCGAGCCGCGACACTCCCCCCCACAACGAAAGGCATTGGGCGTTGCGAATAGGTGGTTACGTGATAGCACCGTGACCTGGGGCAACTGCCTTAACCTAAAAATTTGGGCGATGATAGAAAAAAAGAAGCCTACGGCATCGGTAGCGAGGGAACAGGCAACAACCCGCCCCGTGGTAAAACACAAAAATAAACACAAAACTACAGGCGCTTTGACGCGCAGGTCACTACTAGAATAAACCAGAGCGCTCAGGGCGCTTACCAAATAAATACGAATAGTAATTAAAAATACTTCTACAGCTACTGAACTATGTACACTGTTTCAGGATAGACGCTCCAGCCCATAGCGTCGCCACCAATCCATCTCGCCATCCATCTCGACCAGCGCTGATCTTACCGCGCATCCAACTCGCACTGCGCCCCTCGCATCACCAACATCCAACCACTCTAAATGCACTCATAAGTTCAACATCGAGGGAGCGTAGTGCCCGAAACAAAACCTACCGTCCTGCAACCTACATGACGCGCGTCCTGGAACGCACACCCTGAAACAAAGGAAACCTCCACCCTCTCTTAATTTTGACTTAATTTACGATAAAAGGGCACAAAATAAAACGGTAAACTGAGAGGGTGTTGGCCTCCAGACGAAAGAAGTACCACGTCTTTCCAGAAACATTCCCAAATTTGCGCATCTAGCACCCATCCGGACCGAATTGGACGAAGGTCCAGCCTCCCGCCGAGGACAAAATGCCTCGACGAGGGGGTCGACCCCGCAACTCAAGGACCCGGGGGTGCAGCACTGTGGGTCTGTTCAAGGAAAGACGGCCCAACCTATAGAGCAGGTGTTACAGGAGCCTGGTGGACTGCTCGCAATGGCTCTATGGTCGGGACTTAGGCAAATGAGACGGCGCGTCCGATGACGGCTGTTATCTTCCTAAAGTAGACTATACCGCTAGGCTGCTCGACAGAGTAGCAATGATAAACAAGTTAAATAATTAGCGGAAAATTTAATTGCTATTGACGCGCTACTACAATAGGAAGTATGGCTACGGAGCTGATGATTGACTAAAATGTTACGCGGGACTTTACATGGCGCGATAGATGTTAACGCGCTCCACAAGTGCGCCGGATGGTGTCAGTGCTGGGTTAACTAGCTCGACGGATGTTACACGGTAAGTAGGTAAAGTATAAAAATGAATTTTAGAGGCGCGACAGTCACAAAAATATTAAGGTGTTAAGGAAAATTGACTGACGCGCAGATACAAAACGTTAGTAAATTTAGAAATGTAAAATGTAAAAAGGGGAATTCAAAACAAAATTTAAGATTAATGTTGCCTACTAGTACCATTCGAGTCCACAGTATCACCCGGTTGCGCGTCCGCCTGCGCGTCTTGTGGATTTGCCATGGGTACCCGTCCACGAATCTCCATCAACTCCTGCCAGAAGTCGTCCTCAGACTCGCACGTCGAAATTCCTATTCCCGGCTCGCCGTTGGTTCCATCATCCTTAAAATAGATCATCGTCACGAGGTATTCTAAGCTGATTAACGCGCGTCCAAGCTGCGCAGCAAGACTTCCCTCTGGACGTTCCGACGATGAATTCACCAACATGGGCATGATTAATACTCAGCGCAACAACTAAACGATGTTACGTACTTGACCCACCTACTTAGCGCGTTACGCTAAGTATACAGACGCGCAAACTGAGTATAACCATGTTCAAATGTTGGAGTATGAGCCAAGCTGCTGAGGAAGACACTACAGCGAGTGCGGGAGTAGGTGCTACCCGCAGGACCATTCCAACCTTCGTCAAATTCGGGTTGGGCTGCACACCGAGAGTGTCAAATAGGAGATGGAATAATGACACAACAAAACAGTGATGCAGACAAGAAGTAAGTCCGAATATAAGCCAATCCAGGTAAAGGGGATAAATCCAAGGAGCAACGGCGAAAGCCGCGCGTATACCACAGCCGATATTACTGGCTACAGTGCCTGACATAAGTGTCCACAGACAGGGTAGTATAAACGTGTCTACGGATCGCGCATCAGGTAAGTCTGAATCCAGAAAGGAAAGGCACTCAAAGGACATGCTCACGACGCACCACAGTTGGTCGCAGTTACACTAGCTGGCCAGGCAAGTTAAACATACGAGCAAGATGGTAACAACTGTGAATACTAGCCCTAAGCGCAACGATTGAGCCAAGCTACTACGGGCAAAGAATATCCATGAAGTACGGTGGCGCGCTAAGCGCAATATCTCGTCGAACGACGATACAACTCAAAAACGCGACGATGCCAACATAGATGGTAGAGGAGTACTTCACTAGCCGAAGGTGTAATCAAGTAAACTTGGCATAAAGTCAAAGTGCAGATGGAACGCACAACGAGAACAAAGGCGCGATACTCTAAAGGTACTCACGCGCGAAAGGAAGCCTGTAGATGGAATAGGCGATGAGGAGAAAATCTACACTGCGCCAACAGAAAGTAGTATACTACCAAAGGCGCGTTTACGATTTACATAACAAATACCAGGATTGACGCGCCGTACAAGGGATATCCGAAAATGCGCGAATCATACTGACGCACATACAATGTACTGAACGCGCGTAAAGAAAAAACCGAGTTTAAGTCAAAGCCGAGTGAGTGATAGTCTTGCAGGTAGCCAAGAATCAAACAAAAAAAATTACAACTACGCGGAGCACTTACAGGCACAACTGCAGGGATACAGAATGGCATAAAGGAAAACGCGCGTGCAGAAGGTTACTGCAATGAGCATAAGGATGGTAATAGGCTCACGGCTCGCGAAGTTGCAAGAAGAACAAAAATACTGATTTGGCTGGGACACGGCTGCAACGGTAGACAATAGCAACTGCAAGGATGGAACAAGTCCGCTATACACCAAGGATAGAATACTTAGCGAGAAGAACAGAATCTACTGCCTAACCGACGCTCTGAGGCCAAGAAAGATGAAATTTGCGCGAATGTACAGTTGGGTCGCGCGTACTACAAAACACAAAAAGAGGCTACGATTGCTTACTGCTTGCCGGCGACAATAAGCAAAACATAGGAAACAAGGGAAAAAGCGCGAAAGATCTGATGGTCGATCAATATGCACAAAAAGGTGGGGTACACGCCGCCTAGAGTGCGCGCTCAACAACAATCGTTTCAGGACCCAACTGAAGAAAAAGTGGGGAAAACGGGACAAAAATTACAGAAAGAAAGGCATTCCGCCGCAAAAACACAACATCTGGCCTGATAGTAAAAACAGAGCGTAAAGCTCGACAACGGCCTGGTACCAGACAAATCAGAACAAAAAAGAAGGAAAACAAAGGCTCGATACCTAGATGGAAAACGGTAAGAAATTCTGCCTGTTTCCGATGGCTCTCTCTGTACTATCCGTCGTGTGACCAACGACATCGAAGATGGACCATGCCTGAACGAAGCGCGGCGCGCTAGGGGGCAACACTCACACCCATCGGTAACCTAAAGAGAATACATGTAATTATAAATAGAAAAATCACAGAGCACGCTCCCTACTACCCATGCCAACGAATCACCCTACTAGACCCTTCCAACTTACCCAACCTACTTCACCACAGAAGGAAAAATGAAAAAGAAGTGTAGTACGTAACCGTGGGGTGACCAAAGGACGTAAGGCAAACAGAGCATGAATAACGACAGAGTGTCACTGAAGAGCCTGCGCGGCACTAAGTGGCGCGCGTATAACAAGGTACGGGAAAGGTTATCCTGTCGGAGGCCGGTCTGGAAACTGCTCAGGGCTCCTGTCGGCGAACGGAGAGGCCATCACTGATGACCCGTGGGCACTTGGACCATATCCTGCTTAAAACCGTGCTTCGTTCCAATTGCCGTCCTTCATCGTCGTCCTGCTGATGGTACCTTCCAACATCTTGCTCGGCAATTCCAATCCTTCTAGCACGGCTGCTCTCCGCTTTGTACTAGGGGTGGTGGGCGAACTAAAGGGGCAAAGCCTCAAGGGCCCAAGTGCGCTTATTGCACCAAAGAGGCTAACCTTACGGCCCCATGTAGCACTACGCCGGGGATAGAGGTCACTACGGGTCACAATTGGGCCAATCTTATACTACGGACTAAACTACTAAACTAAACTACGGACTACAGGAGGTTAGACTACGGGGACAACTAATGCCGGTTGTAGAAAAAACTAAACTACAGTAGAGTGAAGAAAAGAAGTGGTGTGAAAGAAAAACTAACGGGATACGGATCAAAGGACCCCTAGTACCAATCCAAACCCATACCCAACCCAAACTCAAATCTACCTAGAAAACAGAAAAATACAAAAGCCATAGTACACAAAATACTAACTATAAAACCCCAGCTTACATAAAAGAACCTGAATCCCGTCTCCCCGGCTATGGTCCAAGCTCCTATATGTGTATATAGGACGGTGTCGATCCCCAGCTGCGATTCTTCGCGCGTCTTGATACAGCTCCACCTTCGCGCGTCCACCGATACAACTCTACGCAGCTCCATACCCCTCTCTCAAGTCGATCCTCCTGTCCACCGCTCGTCCTTCGCCTTCGAACTAGCGCGTACAACGATACAGTACTGAAACGCGTTCGACGATACAACACTGGTACACGTACGACGATACGATACTAAAGCGTGTTCAACGATACAATGCTATATACGCGTGCAACGATACAGCTCTAAATCGCGTTCCTTGACTTCCATCCATCCGTCTTCCCACTGTCCATCTCCATGCCATCTTCCCTCTCGAACAACAATCCGACGTCGAAACTCTCCTGGCGCGTACTCCGGTACAGCTCTCTCGCGTGCTCCGATACAGTCCTAAAATGTGCGTACAACGATACAGCTCCTCTTCGCACCTCCACGATCTGGTCTTCTGCGCGCAGCGTGCTCGACGATACAACACTAAATGCACGTACAACGATACAGCTCAGGCGCGCTCGCGATCGTCCTATCCTCCATGTTCATCTTCCTCATCCGTCTGTCTGACATCCATCTTCCATCGATCGATCCACAATCCAACAAGGCGTCCGTCTGTCAACTCTTCCTATCCTGCTTCCCCCAATCCTTCGCTCCAAATCCCGAAGACTCGACTTGTGCGGCCGCTGCTCTCCGGTACCCCCTATCGAGCCCGCCGACTGCGGCACCGGCCCTCCACCTGGGCAGCACTTTCCAAGCGCGACAGGCTTACCAGGTATCGCATGACGTGGGCGCTCGATCGATTGGGGTTCTAGTTGGCAAGTTGCCACAGTCTTCCCGACTATCCCCCCGCGCTAACACGCCATGCTTCGCACCCTGGCTACCTTCCGGCACTCTTGTTACTGGCTACGTAGGTATTCAGCTCTGCCTCTCTGTTTGCCAGGACTTCCTACTGGGGCGCTGAGCGTGGTAGCTTCGGGCTCGTTACGCACGCATGATGGATGGGATAGCGCGTTCCTTCAACAACGTAACAACGACGCAACATACCGATGGCACACAACCTGCTCCAACTTGCGCGACTAACCCATCCGCGGGCGGCGACGCCATCCACCATGCGCTCGGCGTCGATGCACCATGTTGCGGCTCGGTGGGCTCTGCGCCCCCTCATCTAGTGCTCGACTGCCATACGCTTCAGCTCCTGTCCCCGAAGGACTTCCGCCACTGCGGGTGCGCGCTAACACGCGATGGCGCGTTACGCCTACACTATACACAAAACAATAAAAGAATACATAAATTTACTAGATAAATATACACAAAAATACACGATATAAACAAGTATAAATATACTTACCACGGGGAGAGTTAAGCTCTACCCCGGGCTACCGATGGGGACTCTAACTTACTCACTCTCACACACTAGCACACTCACACACTCTCCCGGAATCCAAGGGAGCTACCCACAGGCCGGCCGCGCGCCGCCAAGGCAGCAGCTACGGCACGGCAACACCGACCCCATGATGTTAACCAACGGCATCGAACAAAGCTCCCAACAAATCCTGCGCGACCAAAGCGCTTCGTGATGTTCGTCATCCTGGAGTTCTATCCTCGCGCGTACATCCAAACAATCCATCAACGATCCATCCAATCGCGCGAGGCACGGGGACGTAGACACGACGGCGATATCGTAGAAACCCAACCAATCAATAATAAAGGCGGCACGACGATAATAGTAAGATGACAAGACGAGAGAGGCCGCACTGGCGCGCGTACGCGCTATTTATAGCGGTGGCTGGGGGCGTGCCTACATGGTGTGGTCTCGGAGCGAACAAGGTAGCCGCCGTAAAGCGCGGCGACCGTGCTCACGACCGAGACGCGCGGCAACACGGTGCTCCCGGCCACATGCTGTGAGGAGCGGTCGATCGCGAGCCGCGACACCGAGAGTTGCTCTATTTGATCTGTGCTTGACCCTTGCCGAAAGTTTGTAACGAAATTTTTAAAAATTAGCCTAACTTTGAGCAGGTAAAATTGACACATGGAGAATTTTGGCTATTATCAAAAGAAGCATAGAAGATTTTGATATGAAAATGTATACACAAGAAAGAGAAGGAAAAGCTGCATCGAATACATGTTAGAACTCACTCAGGTCTTTAGTGTTCGTGGTTTTACAGTGGCTTGAAAAAACCGACAAAACTTTCGGGACAACCTAATATATCGATAGCCTAAACCTCGTACCATAGGAATGTTCTAAGCCTGATTCGTCTTCTTACCTCTGAGTAATATTTGGTGAAAGCACAGCCATTAAAAGCGAAAAAGAGGAAAAATGAGATTTTGATTGGCTTCTAATTCCACAGTTTGGATGTCTTTTGAAGCGGGATTTCTGAGGTGGACGAAGAAGGAGCAGTGCTTTGTCTTGAATGCAAAACGGATAGCTAATTCACCTTTGAAACAAAGTTGACCATGTTGGAATAAGACCATTTCACTTAGGTAGCCTAGTATCTTGAATTTTCAAGATTCGCTCAAACTTTGTCTACAGGGGTTAATTGACATGCTCATTATGGATATGTTGCCCATTATGTTTGACAGGGCCTTTAGGTAATGCTATCTTAGATATATAATTCAGGGGGGGGGGGGGGTGTCTTATTAAGACAGCAAACAGGGGGGGGGGGAAGGGGGTCGTAACCAGCAATCATGTGCCACACCCCTTGCTTGACCCTGATAATCACGCATGGGATGGTAGAAGTCTAAACATTAAATATACTTCAGCAACGAAAGGCTTCGCCTTCCTGGGCGGCTTCTCGGGCAGAAAAACGAATACGTCAACTGAGCACCGCCTCCGTGGACTGGTCCTTTCTCCGTTCGATGTACTTGTGTGGGACCAATAGTCCGATGAGGTGGTGTGCCTACTTGAGGTATTCGCTCTACCCAGGCCAACCGATGTCACACAGATGTGTGATTGCCAGGGCTCGGCACGAGCTGGCACCAGGAAATTTTCAAAACGAAGTCCCCTTTGACCCTCAACGATATACCCTCTAAAAACCTGAAAAATTCCCCAAAATCCCCCAAAAACGAAACGTCGACTAAAAAAAAGGTCGCCAATTTTTGACGTGTCTTCGCCCACAAAAACGAAACCCACTTTGCTTTTGCCCCAAAAACGATATCCAGCTTGCCCCGTGCCAGCTGGTGCCAGGCCCTGGTGATTGCAGTCGTCCTCTCATGTTCATAACCCTCTCCGCAATCCCTTTCCTGTTTTCTACTTGACAGATAGTAAGTTTTCCATCACATTACTGTAGTTTTGCTAATATTTAGCTGCTTCCACTGGACAACGCTTATTGTTATATAATCCCTTAAAGCTATTACAGAAGAATATCTGACGGATAACACAGTGTATGAAAGTTCATAGGAGAACGGACGTATGAGGTAATACGCGGGAAACGTTTCACGGAGGAGTATAGTAAGGGTGTCGTCGGTTGCCGCACATAGTGTACAGAACTAGTCAATTACAAAGATTCGAGGATCTTCGCTTTACAACATCGTTTCCAACAGCGACAAGCTACATTTGAGCTATATGTAGAACATCATTCTTGTTGAATCTTAATGTTTTCGCGACGGAGCTACACGTTGCATCCAGAAAACCTGTCGGAGCCAATACCTCCTATTTACCCTTTTCTTCAACCAGGTTGGCGGTTGATAGGCGGACCTCCTGACCTAATTAAGGCTAAAAAATGATCAGAAAGCATGTTTTCGAAGGAGGCGCAGACTGCGTTGCGGACGCGAGCAATCGCCTCCTAGTCATAAAGCCCCGCCTTCCAGCAGCCGATTTGGTTGAAGCAAAGTGTATTCGATGATCTTCTACCCTACTTTCACGACAAGGCGCGGGGGATTTTTTTCCAAAATCGACCAGCCCAAATATGCTAAAGAACTTTACAACCAAAGGACCCTATGCCTTGCTGTATATTGCTTAGGAGATGTACGGCATAAGGATCGCTTTCCGAAATAATTTGATTGGCTGATTGGCTTATTTGAAAAATCGAAAAAGGTGCGCCTTGTACGCGTGAAATTAGGGTACTAATGTTTTGTACCCGTTCTCAAATTATCCCGAGAAAAGTCTTTTTTTTGTCTCATTTAACAAAAGAGGCTGTCAGCTGGCAGCTTTCCGAACATGTTGAACCGTGTTGACAGGAGCTCGGTAAAAGATGAACCTACAAGCCTGTACATTTTTAGTGCATCGGTAGGAAAGGCCCAGAAAATAAGTCAAATCTTGTTGAAACTTGCCAAATCAAGATAGATTCTGATTTGATCTTGATTTGGCAAGTTTCAACGAGAACTGACTTATTTTCTTGCAACGCTGAAAACTTTGCTAATGTCAAAGAATGAAAAACCAGTATATCAGAAAATAAACAGGCCTACGAAGCAGACTTGCAAGCCGGAAAACCTTGCAGTCTTCAATGTATCTTCTCTTCCACAGCTGCTGCTACCCTTGCTCTGCATCTCTGGCCTGTGGCAAGCGTGGCTAATATATTGACAACATGCAACATTATGCTGGCGCTGAAGCTAATAGCCAAAGTGGTTTGCCAACAACTTAGGGTGCCTTCGTACTAAGCCGGCAGCTTGTAGTAGCTGTCAGCAGCCCTCAGCCGCATCTAGCTGCTACGACGCTGTTTCACATCGGTTGATCCAAGATGTGAAAAACTTGTACTTTGCTAAAATTATCCAGAAGAATGTTTGGCATGCTGATAGCAGATATAACATTTATTTCGCTTAATAGAGTTAAGTGATGGGGCTAACGGAGAAAAAAGAGGCACAATTTTTGCACAAGTCACCGATTTAGTCACCAGCTCAAATTAGAGCTATACGAGTCTTTCAAGAATACCAGACAAAGGTCCAGTTACTAACCAAATGAAGCCAGCACAGACCTAAATTTCACGGCTGGGTCTCCTTCAACATCCTCAATCAGCAGATGCGTCACATCAAGATGAACGGGAAAATGTGTTCCTACCCCCTTCACCCCTGGGCCGGAACCCAGCTAACCCCCTTCACCCATGGGCCATGGCCATAAAAAACGTGGAAGAAGTGAGACAAAGAAATCAACATTTTAGGCAAAATTATGAAAATCGGCAATATCAAAATTAAACTTAGTAACATTTTAATTCATAATATCATTAGTGTGGTTATCAAAAACTTATTTGCAGGTTCGCTAAGAAGTACGTCGGAAATTCGCCGCCTATTGCTCACTTCGGAGGAACCACGAAAAAGCTTGCAAAGAAATTCGAGAAACGTGAGAAGCCTTCGTGTATATATTTCAATGAAGTTACTCACGTATTTGCTGAAATGATAAGTGAATAAATGAAGTTTGATGATTGGTGCATAGTTGAATTGCATTCTTTTCAACAAGGGATAAATTTTCCAAACAGATGGCGGAATCCATGAAGAGTCATTGATTGATTCCATGAAGAATCATTGTCCCAACTCTCAATATTATTTCTAAACTCTGACAGAGATGGTAACGTTTGCGTAGAAAAGCAGGTGCAACCAAGAACACGTATTATATCGAAGACTTAGTGTGATTAGGGTCATCTTACTGTCAAAATGCTATAGCTGCGAAAGTCTGGAGTCTTCGACAATGCACCCATTTGGACGATGACATGGAGGAGGAAGGACAACCAGTAATGCATTTTTCCATGTCAGAGCACTATACAAGAAGTGGAGACAACCATATATAATTGATGGCTTGATTATTCTGACAAATTTTGTTTTCCATTGAAGAAGAATGAGGAGTTTAGATGATCTTAGGAGGAAAACTCAATCATAACCTAGCCTTAAAATTTATGTGATGAATAAAATTAAATGATGGAAGTAGTAATGGATCAGATAGTACAGTCAACGTTGCGCCCGGAAGCGTGAAATATAGATAGACTTTGCGATTAGATAGTTTATTAGTTACTGGCAGGTTACATGGTTTATTGCACCGATATCAGCATGTGAGATACGACAGTAAGGCAGGTTGATATGAGTATAGGTATGACGAGGGGAAGCGGCGACTGGTAGGGCTATGGGGTTGAAGGAGGTGGATGGAGCAGATGGCGGTGCCCGACCATCTCAGGCAGCTGCGCGAGTCCTCTCTTGGAGTCCGAGGCTTCCTTCAGTCACGCCCTGTAATGGATGAGTCAGCAAGAGTTAAATTCAAGCACTCACTCACTCTCAGTCTTTCTTACATAATTCTCACTCTCTTACACCTCCCTTCATTAATTTAAGTCCGTCCCGGACTTATAACAAAACATTGAGAGAGAACAAAAAAAGGTCAAAAGGTACTTGAAAAGATGGAAAACTCACTAGGCACTTACAAGGGAAGTTCACTTAGTCGAAGTGGCGATTCGGAAGGAAATCTATACCATTGGATAGAACTGAAAAAGCTGATTTCGGATATACCTTCTATATCTGCGATGCATTGTTCTGAAAAAAGTTATGAGCTTTTCTGAAGCCAAATTTTCTTGCATTTTGAGTCCCAAAATCATGATACTCGCTACACAAAAGTGTGCAAGCTTGAGCAAACCATCTAGTAAGCATTGTAGGTTACTTCGAGTTCATCCGAACGTTTTTGAGCGTTTTCCGACCATGTTGTTTATTTACAGGCCGTCATTTCCTTCCTAGATCACACTTCCATCATATATACAAGAAAGCCCATAACCTCCATCTAGAAAAGCGCGTCGCAGATATTGAAGATATATTTAAGAACATCCTTCTACGTTCTATTCATTGGCAGTTTCCAAAAAGTTTCCGACGGGACGCGTTTTTCTAGATGGAGGCTTATGGGGCTTTTTTGTACTCATAATGAAAGTGTGATCTAATAATGAAATGACAACCTGTGGATGAACAACATGGTCGAAAAACATTCGAAAGCGTTCGGATGAACTCGAATTAGACCTACAATGCTTACTAGGTGGTTTGCTTAAGCTTGCACACTTTTGTGTAGCGTTTATCATGATTTTGCGATTCAAAATGCACGAAAATTTGGCTTTAGAAAAGCTCATAACTTTTTTCAGAACAATGCATCGCAGATATAGAAGGTATATCTGAAATTAGCTTTTTAAGCTCTATCTACTGGTATAGATCTCCTTCCGAATCGCCACTTCGACTAAGTGAACTTCCCTTGTTAGTGATTAAGGAAATATTCATCAATGCGATTATGATCGACCACGGCGTTCAACGACTTTGACCATGACAAGACTCGGCTCCAAAATGGTATGCGGGACAGCTCTGCGTGGCCGAAGACAAATTGGCCTTGTCAACCTGGTGAGGGCCACGTTCATTCTGCAATAGTCATCCAAGAACTCTGCTGTACCGAGTTCCGCATCCGTTTGAGTCGTGAGGATGATGACGACTTCTTTCTCTCTCCCCTGTACCGAATCTACCGTTGCTAGTTCGACACCAAGACGTTGTGCTTGCTCTTGCATGCGATTGAACTGCGCCCGGTAGAAAGTGATTATGGCCATGTCATCCTTAGATATTTCGTTTTCCAAAAGCAGGTGCACCAACTGCCAACACGCCTCGGCTTCCGCCGTGTTAAAGTGCGACTTGCTCGTCGAGCGAGTAGAATCAGCCGGAACATTGATAAACATATATGGGACGCCCGGTGATGGGAACTTCATTGCCGTGAGAAGCATCTGGCGTTCTTCTGCCCGCACTCCTGATACCAGGGCGCCAGCGTATGCGACGCGGTTGGGGAGTTCGAGTAGACTCGGATGACCTCTAAACGTCGTGCGCAGAGGGGCGATCGGAACCTCGCGCGCCTTCATAAGTATCTCCATTACACTCCGCGCCCCGAAAATTGCCATGTTCAAGACCTTGGGCATCTAACATGCGGTTGGAGTTGGTGCGCGTCTCCGATGTAGACATGGCGCACTGTCGGTAGACGCATGGCCAGCGTGACGACTACGGGTTCGGGAATTTGGGACGCCTCGTCGCCAATCAAGACAGAAAACCTGGACATGTGCTTCCGAAATATTCCCTTCGGCCCTATGATGTTAATCAGCGATGACGTAATCGCAAATATCACTGCCGGTGCGTGAAGTCGAAACATCAGATCGACCATTTTCTGGAGGTTGCGTGAAACATACTTGTCCGAGATGTAACATTCTTCGCTCTGCTCTTCCGACATCTGAAGCGCGCGCTCTGGATCCCTCAAAGCCAGTTCTAGCACTTCTCTTCCTTCTCTGAACTCATGGCAGCGATTTCTTTTTGTTGATGTCATCTTCGCCGCGTACTTCTCGCCAAGCCCTTTGAGTATGACGTTCAAGTCGCTAGGGGTGGTATAGGCGTTTTCAGCTGCGGCCGCTGAATCCGAAACATATCGGACCATGGGCACGTTGTTGAAGTCGTCTAGAGCGAGGAACGTTTCCGCAAACTGGGCGACCGCTGCATTCGTCGTCGAGGTCACTATCACGGAGATGTTTGCTTTGCATAAGTGTGCTGCCAAAAGCGCGCCTATGACCGTTTTGCCCGTTCCGAAAACGGCTTGAATTCCAACTACCGGTTAACCCGTGAGCGCGAGAGATATGGCCTTCTGCTGGTCGTTGTTGAGGCTGATTCGACGTCCCTTTAAGGAGAAGGAGGTGCTTGTGAGCTGTGTGGAAACGGTACCTGTGAATGTCGAGGAGAGCAACCTATTCGTGCGCGGCCGTACATGGCATTTGTTCTCGCTGCTGTTGCGTAGCATCGGGTTTTCATTCCTGGCCAGCGCGTGAGCAACTACGAATTCGTAGTTTTAGTAAGTAGTTTGGGTGTCTGGGCAAACGGCCCGAAGAACAAAATTCACCTACCTAATGCTTCCAACTGCTGCTGTGGGGAGAGCTCGTCCATAGCCAAATGACCACGAGTTAGGTCTACTCGATTCTGGGAAGGGATTACTGTGTTTTTATGAAAGTGTTGTTATATGAACGAATTCATGCGCAAAAAGGCAAACAAAAGGTGTTAGTGCAGTCACTGAATGAAGACCAGATATGAAGGGCTGAGTTATAGTTAGTAGTTTGTGATGCAACCGAAACTTCGTACAAGTGAGGACTGAGGCATTATTAGTGAAAGAGTTAACGAATGAGATTCGCACAATGGTGCATATATTGTCAAACTGGGGATTAGAAAACAAAACGGTGTGTTAGTGACGAGAATACTGGTAGGATAGGAATACCATGATGACGTCCTCATATGGAGATTAGTGCGATGTTCAACGAGATCTGAAGCGATTTTTGTGTTGGTGTGTTGGTTTGGGGTTAACGTCTGTGTCTGCAGGGGGTTCGACAGCATAGGAGCGCCGGGTATTTCAGTATCAACAGCGTTAGTCGTGGATAGCGCCCTTTGTTCTGCATCCGGGGGCCATGGTGTCGTGAACACGGGGCCCCCCTACAGAGAAACATTTCTTGACCTGGTTCATGTGTACTTTTTTAGGAGGCGACTGAGGAGCCGAAATGCTAGTAAGCGTAAGGTGAGGTGGTTCGACGGCGATCACTCGGAACTGCCCGAGCCAGGGATTACAAAGTTTTTGCGAAAGACCCACCTTAGGCGCGAAATCTTTGAGAAAGACGCGATCACCTACTTTGATTGAAAGAGGGTGCGCTAGGCGTTATCATGCTGGCGATTAAAGCGTTCACGTTGATTTTGGTTGCAAGGCGGCCGACCGCCATGCGGCATGGAGAGTTGCGACCAGATTTTCGATATAGATGCCTGCGTCAATATCAGTTGGAATATGACGCTTCAAGTCATGTTTAATGAGCAAGTCGATGTTGAAAGTGGGCTCTGCCAAACATAAGGAAAACGGGGTGTTGTTAGTGCTACTATGAATCGAAGTGTTTTACATGAATGTACAAGCCGAAACGTACTTGTCCCAGTCCGACTGATTTTCGTTAATGTATGTACGAAGCATGGGATGGAATGTTGCAAAAACCCTTTCTAGGCGGCGATAGCATGTCAAAAATATCCTCCACCCAAGCTAACCATGCTGAAAACTGTGTTGGGTCTCATCTAAGCCACTAAAGGAAGGAAGCGAGGGGATCGGGATCGGGGTCGTGACATTCACTGCGGATAGAAGCCCGTCGATCCGATGACCCATCGCCGAAAACGACTCGTTGAGGCCTGCCAAGAGCAATGCATTTGTAGCGTTGATTTTCCCAGCCAAGTTTGCCGTTGCCTGGCGGCTGTCAGTCCACACGTCGGTGATCGCTTGCGCCGTAACGTCGCGCAACTCCTTGACATCCCGCCCTGTGACGGGGCCATCGTCGACCACGTGGGCCAACGACGACGATACTGCTGCGGCAACCTGTGGTGCCGCAGGAGCACTTGGTGTTAGTTTAGAAAAGTGGGGATGGCCCCCGGTATCAAATGATGGCGCACGAGCACGAGTTGTCGGAGGCGGCATAAGCGAGAAGGATCTGAAATGGAGGCAATGAGGAGGCTGTCTGGACCTACAGAAACGACAACAGAGACGAGTGAAGTATGATCTTGAAGTTCGGAGTAGCTAAGAAGAGGCAAGCGTTTGAATTGAAAAGGAGAGCGACGTCGATGAGGCCTTGACCAAAATGGTGATGGAGTGAGATGACGGTGAGTGTGGGAAGGGCTTATATCTCCTACACCAGCTGTTCTAAGGAAAAAGATGTCTCAGCGCAGCTGCAACGATGTTCGACCCCCGAAGAAGTGCAAAGTCACTGCCATCTGCGAAGTGAGTACTGTAGAAATTAAAAAATAAGTGAAGAAGTTTGCGGAGGGGGGTGCAGGTGGCGATCGACGGAGCCCTGATTCGGTTCGAAAAGGCAAAAAGGCTGTCATCTGTGCGGCAGAGGACATAAAGGAACCTTTTTGTTCGCAAAGTAAAAAGGCAACATCTCTGAATAGAGCCGAGCGAGTGTGCAGCTGCGCGCCCCGCGTCGTCAGCGGTAAACAACTGATGATGGCTTGTCAAATACGGTAATAACACATTTGAGTTTAGAAAACTGGGCCTAAGGCCCTGGTAAGGTAGACGTGTCCTTACTGCTATTTGGCACCTGGCTCCGACCATTGACTATCAATCGCGCGATAATCTCACTTTGCCGCCTATCAAATCCGTCCCAATCTGATTGTCGGAACCATTCGTACTGCTACTCTTTGAAGTCACTAGACATGGGCGATCGCCGATGAATCCAGGGCGCCAGACACGCAACAAAAAATGCGGCAAAGATTTCCACTAAAGCCGGCAGTACAGGTCTTCCCAGAAGATCCTGATTCACAAGCAAAATATATGCGCGCAATGTAAACTCAAAACGTGGTGAGGAGCAGTGGTCGAGAAGTTAGGACCCAAAAATATTGAAAAAAAACTGAGACCCCTGCTCTTCACCACGCTAAACACGGGCAAAACAATGCAACTAAGATAAGCAAAGCATGCATGCAGATTAGACCTACCTGTCCGCTCATCCTCGTCGGGCGATGGAAACCACTCGCTGCTACCAGTCAACGTTGCGCCCGGAAGCGTGAAATATAGATAGACTTTGCGATTAGATAGTTTATTAGTCACTGGCAGGTTACATGGTTTATTGCACCGATATCAACATATGAGATACGACAGTAAGGCAGGTTGATATGAGTATAGGTATGACGAGGGGAAGCGGCGACTGGTAGGGCTATGGGGTTGAAGGAGGTGGATGGAGCAGATGGCGGTGCCCGACCATCTCGGGCAGCTGCGCGAGTCCTCTCTTGGAGTCCGAGGCTTCCTTCAGTCACGCCCTGTAATTGGATGAGTCAGCAAGAGTTAAATTCAAGCACTCACTCACTCTCAGTCTTTCTTACATAATTCTCACTCTCTTACAGTACTTAAGAATGCGGGATGATTTCTCAAGCCCTCCAACTTGCCCAAAGATCGAGAACATTAGCATTCTATAAGGCTATTGTTTACTTTGCGATTGTATACATATAATATGAAGTGACGGACATTACGACTGTTAGAAAAATGAGCACAAAGTTTATAGCGCTGCAAAATATTAGGTTGATTCATAATTAATGCACGTTTTTGTCACCTCTTTTTCCAAGCACTGGTTTTTTAAGGAAACTGAATCTTTCCCAAAAATTTCAATGCTATCTGAAAGAGCGTTTCTTCTAGCTTCTTGTGTATCCTTTCTTTTTCGTGACACTCTGTATGATACCGAATTCCACGCTTCGGAATATGAGAGACTAAAACTTGAAATTTTTTCCTTTCATTCTTTTTGCTCTAATTTCATGAGAACAAAAGATATTAATTTCAAAAAACATGCCTAACAATCGCGAAGCCTTCTGCTATAGAAATCTCTATAAAGCAGAATTTTGCAAAAGTTCTGAGATGAGAGATTTAACCACAAACTTGACCGGTCATTCTGGCCTTTCAAATCGTATGAAACTTTGAAACAAAAACCAATGACTGCGATTTTGCTTTGTATACAAAGAATAGACATAGCACATTGAGTGGTAGAAAAACGGTGAAATTTTACAGCTTTTCAATGGCAAAAATTTTGAAAATTCTCAAAAAAGACAATTTTTTGCTCTTCTGAAAAAGCTAGAAAAAGTGATCACTTTTGAACTTTTTGCAGTATCTCGTCTTAGAAAAATACCGTAAAATCCTGGATTTTTGCCACTTCTCTCTTGACCATTGGCTGCGCAATGAGCAAAGTTTGCGCTTTCCCCCTACCTTTAAAAGTAGGTTATGCTTTCTCAAAATAGAGGTTTTAAAAAAAAAATTCTTGGCATTTTTCGGATTGTACAAACTTTCTCGTTACATTTATCTATGAACAAAAATATGCGTTGTAAAGCCAAAGATTTGCTCTTTGCAACAGTTTTTATTGCTCTTTGAAAGATGATTTGGGAAAAAATTAGAAAAAATTACGGCGCTTTAAAGATGAATTTCGAAAAACGTGCATTAATTATGAATCAACCTAATATAAATGATGATATCTTTCCTAGTAGGGGGTATAGAGGCAGAAAAGGAATGATCAAGTCTAGTTTCTATCCGCTTCCAGAAAACATACAGTTTGCCAGGAAAAAGAGGGATTTTTCCTGCCAGGTAGAGATTGTTATGGCCGTTCTTTCAAAATTGGACAATTTTTCTATAAAAAATTGTAACTTTTTCATAAGAGAAGATAGGAGAGTCTTAGCTGTATATTGAATTATTCTTGTTGAATTCTTTCATAAAATATATAGCTTGCCAGGAAAGAAAGGATTTTCCCATCGGGTGAAGGTGGTCGTAATTGTCTTTCTGAAATTAAGGGCATTTTCCTATAAAAAAATTATAACTTTACTATATGAAAAGCTAGAAGAGTCTCTTGCACTTAAATCCTCCCGTCGTCCGCTCTCAGAAAATATATGGGTTATGGGGAGAAGGATACTGAAAGTATAGGTTGTTTGTAAAATCGTGACGACAGATTTGACTGCGGCCTTTGCGCCCACAAGAACAGAAAACACTCGAACAGAAAGGTACCATCTCAACTCTCAGCTCAGTCACTTTCAATTCCGAAATACTCTCATATGTAAACAGAAAAACCATTTGAGGAGAAATGAAAACTTAAGAAAATGCGGTTGCCGGGAGCGCGTGCGTGTCGCGCGCGGTCGCGTCGCCATTGTCAAGATTTTTCGACATAATCCTGGTGAAAGCGTGAGAAACATGGTATGGGCATGTTTCTTAGCTCCTTAAAACGACGTTTTTGTAAGGCATACGTATTTACACTATGCGGCCAAACTTACAAAGGCTGAAAAATAATGTGCTCCAAACAAGATTCGCACTAGAGCGCCGATCTTGTTCGGAGCACCTTATTTCTAGCTTATTTTCTTCCCGCTATTCTATTAAGATAAAAAAAACGACTTCTTTTTTCATTTGCACACTAGAAAAGTAATGTCTCCTCTAAAGGTTTTAGATTGCTTTTTTAGTTTCTTATGTACCTGGGGTTATTTTTCATGTTCACAAATATGATAACTTGCAAAATAATGCTTCCTTGCACTCCGTCCACCAATATTGTTTCTTCAGATGAGAAATCATCTCCGATTTTTTCAGTTGATTCAAGCAAGCTTGCAAGAATTAGTTTTCCGTTGTATTTTGTTTACCACTTACTTCACAGAACATGATTTTGAAGTTTTTCTTCTATTTGTAAGGCGTTTCCGCTCAATCCAACTCAGTCTACAAATTCCCTTTTATGCTATGTTCGGAAAATTCTGATGTTCGATTTTCAGAGGGTAAATGACCGCGAAGGCACTGGCAGATCCGTGCTTGAGGGCACTGAGGCTAGAGCAGTGGCTTGAGCAAGCTGAAAGCTTTCTTGCCCCTTATTTGGAGAAGAAAGTCATTGTTGTCGCATTGGTAGGTCAATGTTTGCTTTGTTCCTATTCTTTTAACTCGTGTTTCATTTTTTTACATTTGTTTTCATATTTTTCTTTTTCAGTTGATGTTCCAGGTAGGCAAAGATTCTGTAAATCGAGGTAAAGGAGAGGATCTCAATGATTTTCTCCGAATGGATGTGTTTCCGCGCTGGACAACTGAAGAAAGTACAATGTCTGTAAGTCCCATCTCCACTTTGCTCAGTGAATTCCAGCTTTTTCCATATACCTGGGTCACTTGTATCTCTTCATCACATTTTAACCATATTCAGATCGAAGCTTTTTACTGTGTGGATACAAATATAGTCTATCTGCTTGTGAATGGTTATGCGGATTTCACAAACTTGCGACAAGTATTGACCCCAAATCCCGAGAAGGTTAGCAATCACTGATGCAAGCAATATCTTGCAGCAATCAGTTTCAGAACTTCTTCGAAAGACTCGCTGAAAGTGAGGAGGAGGAAGTTCGGCTCCTTCACTTCATCAGCATCTTTTCGCATATGATCATTTTTGTAGAAAGCAGCACTCGCTTTGATATTTCGCTCGCGGATATGCTAGCGAGTGTAAATAAATTAAGGCGAGTTATTGGTACGGTTTTTTAAAGAAGACGACCTTTTTTACTCGTCATGCCTTTATAGGAAGAATGTCAGAGAAGATATCAGCGAAGTATTAGAGGAAACCTCAAAAGAACCTGCTGAATGGATAAAAGAGGGACGAGTTGCTTGTCCTCGTATAGTGTTTGCTTTCCAGCGAAATATCATCCGCACTGAACTCGGTTATGTGAAAAAGGTAAGTCGAAGTCTTTTTTGTTGCTACTTTCTTTTGCTTCTCTTTTCTTCATGAATACATTGCTCTTGGGTATGTAATAACCACATCCTAGGTTGAAAAACTGGCTAGCGTTACCTGAACCAGTAAGGATCTGTCTTTTTTCTTATGCAGGAAAATCAGGGCTAAACGACTCTACATCTATTACTTTCCATTGCTCATGTGGTCATTGTTGTGTGCGCTGTTTAGAGGCTTAAAAAGGGCTAATGTGCATTTTCAGCGTGAAATCTGCGACAAGCTGGAACACAGTCTGGAGTCTCAAATTTACTCAGTGCTCAAGTGCTACAAGCTGGTCGATCAGATAGCGTGAGTTTCATACTTTATCTCATTCTGTTCCCTCTCTCTTTCATTCTTTCATGTGCTTCTTTTTGTCACTTTCGGTGAGGTATAAGCTAATATTTTCAGTGGTGATTCGTTTGGCTATGTCCCTGAAAGCGATGCATATGTCAATGTTATGCAGCCTGTATCGGTCAACGTCAATCCGCTATCTGATATCCTGCAGATTGCGCTTGGAGAGGACATTACTGAAGAAGCCGATGAAAAATCGGAAAGTATGTTCTTGAAAACCACATATTTCTCTAAAAACGAATCATTTTTGTAAATTTTGTAGTTTTAGGGATCCCCTCATTCAGTCGATTTCTTCGTATGCAGCTAGATGCAGTTCGCTCCGAAAAATCGAGAATTTATGAGGTAGGCACATTGCACAAGGTTTTTTGCGTTTTTTGACTTTCTACTTTTTTGTATTTTTGAGATACCAAAACTGGAATTGTGGATCAAGTACGCAAAGGCATTGGTAGAAATCATCAGCCCTAGCTCAGAGATTGTCACTAAAAAGTTGCTGAATCAGTATGTGAATAGGCAACTGCAGTTTATGAGAATGTAGGTTTTTGATATTTTCGTACTTATTTCTTCTCCTTTCGGGTGAACCTTCCAATTTTAGGCTCAATGCTAAGCATGTAAAAGAAGCAATAGCGAGATATACCGGTACGTCGCCCAGTTTTGGTAAAAATAAACCGCTTACAGACAGAGGTCGAAATCAAGTGTTTACGAAAGCCGAGCACGATCACAAAGTGAGTATGCTATCCGTATTGTATCTCACTATTTTCTCGTTTCATAGATTTTGAGGTGTAATTTAATCTACAAATCAGCTTAGGTTCCGGTTTAGGTTGCTCTTGCTATAGCTTATTTGGATGCTGTGTTAGTTGGAGATCGAGATGAAGCAATAGCGCAAGTGCGAGCCACTTGTGACAGTCTTTGGCAAGGAGGGATGCGAGGTTGTGAGGAGATCTCGATGACAGGAAATCGTTGCCAGTTAAAGGCAAGTAGATTATGTCCCTTTTTATTCACTTTACCTAATTTTTTTTTGCTGCATGACTATTTAAGTTGGTGATTGTTCATCTTACTCGCTCATGATATTGTGATCTGGCCCTTTCTCGCAAGTGTCACACAAAAGACCTTCAGGTGCATGCTGCCATTGGTGATGCATCCGTACCATCCAGTGAATGGGAAATGCATTCGAATGACATCACATATCTTTCCACATGCTCTTGTGGCCGGCGTCAGGCAGTACGTAGGGATCCTTTCACTCTCAAGGTAACTTCATGTATTTCATCATCACAAAATCACGCCTTTTGATTATTTAGGAAGCAAACTATGACTTTTATTTCGAAAACAAAATCTTTTCATGCTGTGCTGGACTGGAAAAACATGTGTTTGCTGTGTTAGAGGATGATGATACTGATGCAGACAAGGGAGGAATGGTAAGTGCCTGTTATTTTGCAAAGAGTTCTGTTATGTATATGTGTTTCAGTGGTCCGGTAATGAGAATTGGGAAGGTGAAGGCGCAGGCTCAAATCCGCTTTTCCCTGTCCCTGCCGCTTTGAGAGATAGGCAGAATGCTGACGATGATTCTAACAGACCAGAAGGTGATGATGAAGATGCCACAGAAAGCGAAACTGGCGAGGATTCGGTAAGTCTTGGTGTTTTATGCAATTCATGCAAAAGCATGTTACACAACTATTTTAGGTAAGTAACGCAGAACCCGAAGTGATTGAGAGTTCCTCACAATCATCGCAAGATGATGATGTGCATTATCAAGACATGAGATCGTATCTGGACGACGAGTCAGGTGAACGTCGGTGTTTATCTATAATCCTTACCAAGTTGTGTGTTTTTTTTTTGATTTCTACTATGGTCACATTCTTTCTTTTGCAAGGTGCTACTTATAGTTTCTTTCGTGAAAAATCCCCACACCAAGCTTGATGAAGCCGCGATTGCATTCGAAGCTCGTTTGAAGAAGCTGAGAGCAAAGCAGGTAATCATCATTAGATAAACTATCCTTTGATTTTCGTTGTTATGCCATATAGACAGGCCGTATTTGAATATTTTTCACACACATTCACGCCATTTTCAGATACCATTCCTTGAAGGAGTGCCGCACTCGCTTTCTCCAAAGTTGCCACCTCTTTTCCCATCGTGGACACTCACTTGTATTGGACCGAACAGTTACTATACGTAAGTCATTGTGTTTGATAGGGCTCACATTTTCTGCAGCATCTGCATTCAGGCATTCTTATGGTCTTCGTGACCAACCCAATTTAAAGCTGGGTGGAGAGTATCTGTATCCTGTTAGTGTTCAATTAGAAGTGAGTTATTTGCAAACTTTTACCTTATCTTATCGCTGTTTTAGGATTCACTTCTTTTCTTATACTGTCACAATTATTTTTCTTGCCAGGTTGATCCTGTTTCTTGGGATCGCGACATGCAGTACGTGCAAGCAGTTGAAGGAGTATCGTCGCGACCTCCTCCGCGGAAACCAAGAAGGTTACCCGCGGAAATAGAGAAAGTAAGACGTCTATTGGTGCATGCATTCACTCGACTTTAATGTGTTCTTCAGGTTAAACTCTTCGTCGGAATGGAGTATGAATGTCCACGCGGTCATCGCTTTTTTGTAGCAGAAAATGGAGAACCGCTAAGGTTACCAAAGGTGAGGGAAAATTAACTCTGTTGTTGCTTGGTTTGGAACTTACACTTATTTTTAGAACTCAAATGCTAGATCTGCGCTGAATCGAGAATCGGATGATGAGTTCTTGCACTGTGATTTTCCACTGAGACGTCAGTGTACGTGCAGAAAACTACCTGTGCAAACAGCTCAACTTATGCGAGTTCACGTCGTTACTCCTAAGGCGCCGATAACAGTGACTATCCAACCTTCTGTTGAGGTGAGTTCCTGCTTCAGTTCAATAACTGGATCTTGGAGAGCAGATTTTTTTTTTACAAAGTATGATCCTGTCTCACTGCTTTCCAGGGAAGTTTGTTCATTCTGCTCGTTAATTTCATTGTTCGGCATCAACTTCGTAGATTTATGAAAATCTTGGAAGAAAAGTTCACATCTTCGCGATTACATCTTTTGAGAAACACCTTACAAGTTTCAAAATTGCCGGATGAAAATCTTTTTTGGTGATGTGTACAGTTATTTTGCGAAACTGGGATCTTTTCCAGATTCCTGGGCAGGAAGGCTGTTTTGGTACTGGTGAAGGACCGCTCCAGCTTTCGTGGGCAAGGTATTCAGCTACCATAGGATTGAAATATACATATTCTGTAACATACTGCTCTAGGTATTACATACTGCAACTACCTTTCATATACTCCGGACCATCGGGAGTATGGATACCACCAGTAGGGGTCGAAAAAGTGGGTACATTCAAGGGCGACGCTATCCAAGTGAAATACGTCCCGATGCTGTCAAGGAGATGATTGTACAAGTGTCAGTTAGAGGATTTCATTTCATCTGCTCCTAACCTGTGTCCCGGGACGCTGTATGTCAGTGTTAACGAATCCCGCTGGACTTACTAGGAGTCGACACTGTTATGTTGTGAATTGTTGCCGGTGTTCCGCTCACATTATTGTTTCTGTCGGGTCTGATTTTTTTTTTCCTTCTGAAAATTTTTGTGATGTTGATCTTATCATTCATCAGATGTATATATAATATATTTATCCGTAAAATAAAAGGTCGGAAAATGATAATTTTTAATGTTAAGAAAAGAGAAGTCGTGAGAAGCATTTTTTAATCTTCTGGGTAGCTAGCCAAAGGGATTAGATGAATTTATCATAAATTTTTTCATAGACTTTATTCACGGCGTTCACTATAATGGATCCGAAATGATGTTTTCTTAATCGGTTGATAAAGCGAGAAGAGCCTCATTGCGCCTACCGTAGTGCTACGGCGACCACGCCCGCATAGCAAGTACGGTAATAATCCTCCCTCGCACTGCGGAAACATTAGTCAAGAACTTATCTGTGAGGGAAGACACCCGCTGGATATGTTCGTTTCCTGACATTTCTCCGTGGTGGATGGTATCACAATTAACATTTCGCCCCATGCGGTTAACTCGTTTTACTTCGTTTTCGAGGAGGCTACTGAATGTGTGCGAACTTCTGAGTGACTTGAGGATTTTCCGTATGCCATGGTCGCGTCACATGCCAATGCGCCACTTCCCCCCCCCTCTTCTTTAGCACTTCACAGTTCTCCTATCCTCATACCGAAACATGATAATTTTAAGGATCATTCAAATTATTGTGTTTTTCCCAAAATGGCATAATTGCAAATAACCAGTTGATCTCCGCTGCATCGGCCATCCCAGGACGAAAAGTGCAAAAAATTGCTTTGGACGTAAGCAACCGATATTCTTGCAAGGGTGTAATTCTTAGTCCATGTCGACTTACTGAGTATTGTGAGTACAACTTATGGTGTACAATTTTAGTTGTCTCACATTTTTTTTGAACTTTGGATTCTTATCGTTGTAAGTCCTGCTTTTCTATTCCTAAGTTCAGCGTATCATTCAACTGGCAAAGCATATTCTACAAGATGGATTATAACCGTTTACACAAATCGACCCACATAAGGATTGAAGCCAAGATCTAAAAAATTCGAACTTCCAGAGAAATCTGGAAAATTTTAGCTTCTTTCAAAAAAAATCCTGCGAATCCAACACTCATTTATGCAGATATTATACTCCCCATATTAGACATCAACAAATACGCTTGCTGATTTTTTACTGGCTGGAAATTGAGAATAAGAAAGCGCATTTTTTACCTTAGCCTCTAGCGATTCTGTTCTAGCATTCCTCCATATGTGATTATGTTGGTTCACTCAGAATTTCAACCTTTTTGCGTTCTTGTAATTTCCTTAATTTTTGTAATTTCTAGCTTTGAATATATAAATCAGAAGATCAAAAAACCAAATGGTTACAAGCTGTTACACTTTAATGATCATCACTTCCCCTACATAGTGGGTTGCAGTTCTTGAATTTAAAATCTGCAAAAGATAAATAAATCCATACAGCCATGAAGTGATTTTATGGTGTGTTTCCGCAGAAATCATTTTCTCCCATACACCCTTCAGCCATTACAGGAAAATGCCGAAATTGAATAAATCAATATTCTTCCCATAAATTCCCATAAACAGCCTACTACGCTGCAGAAGTGCAGCTGTCAAGATTTTGTGCTTTGGTACTAACAATTTTTTTGTTTGATAAACAAGTGCGCAACTTTTTTTATAGAATATTTAATTTCCCGCCTTTTTCGATTAACGACGCGGAGAAAATATCTGCTGTCTGTGCACAACATCTATCAAGACAAATCGTACCACCTTTCTCAATTTGTGCAAACTGAAAGAAAAGAATAGCCTAAATCCATCTACAGGATCGAAAACATATATGTGCAAAGTTTCAGCTCAGTTGGTTCACGCGCAGGAGTGTCTACAATAAACGTACGGTCCAGAGTTGCACAAACTTTGACTTTTATATGTAGCTATATAGATGCAAAGTGCAGTGCTAGTAAACACTCAAATGAAACGGTTCATAAATTTTTATTTGTAATAGTATATTCAACATAAATAAGATCACATCTGTTTCGGCACAAAGCCTTCTTAGTTGTAATAATATATTCAACATAAATTAGATCACTTTTGCTTAGGCACAAAGCCTAAGTGTAGGATTTTTCGGATTGTGGACGGGCCATTCCACCATCCCTTCACTAAGAAGTTCCAGTAGAGAAATGCCATGAGGTATCGTTTCATGAGGAAAGCGTAAAATCTGTAAAAAAAAGTGGTTAAGGGTTTATGCGAGAACTGGTCCCTAGCAATTGTTGCAAAGCGAAATTGTAAAGAAAAAATGTTCTACCAACCCTGGTTTTGCTTGATTTATCGGTAATGTTTCCATAGGTCCTTTGGAGTTAAACTCAGCCAGCATTCCACGGCGTTTACCCACTATTATTGGACAGGACGCGTAGCCATCGTACTGGAATCTTCAAAATTACTTCAAAGCCGATTGGGGGGGAGGGGGGGGGGGATCATCACCTTTGCGGGCAATTCTTTTCCTTCCATAGCAGCTGTCAGGTTTTTGTCAATCGTCTTCAGATGGCTAGACACAGCGGCAGCCGTCTTCGCATTCGGTGTGTTCATACAATCGCCGGCCGCAAAAATGTTGGTAAAGTTTTTCACCTAAATGAGACTTAAATTGAATGCTGCTGAAAGTGTATTTCTCAAGATTTGATAACTGATACAATTCTCCATCAAGAACTTGTCCATGAAAGTACCAATTTATACAAGCAAGATAGAGCTGTAGCGTCTGTGCGAGAACTAGTCCCCGATTCAAATTGTTTGTGAATCTCAAAGGAACCTTAAAATTGGTGCATTTCGCATCCAGATCTTCGAGAATAGAAAATACGTCTTATATAAGCTGAATAAAGCATTAACAGATATGCGAGAACTGGTCTCCCACTCAAAATGACTGTTTGAAGAATTTCTGAGCAAGTGATGCAACTTCTTGATAAAAACTTGCGTTAATGGAAAATACCAACTTGTACGTGCCAAATAAACTTGTAGCGTTTTTGCGAGAACTGATCTCACAATCAGACTTATAATGCTTATAAGTTTTAGAAAAGTTTGGAAGAATACAGTTGTCTTAAAGGCAGCGTCCAGGCAGATCTGGACCTATGGGGCTTTTACGTGGAAAGTACTTTTGGGGCCCTAACTAAGGCACTGCCCAAGCGGCAGCTCAGGTAGTGCTCTAATGGCTGAGATATTCCCCTCGAAACTGGCCCCCGCGAACGTATTCGCATGGATTGATGGCAGCTTCGCGCCGATCCACGCTTTGCGCCATGAATCCATGCGAAACACGGTCGCGGGGTCCAGTTTCGAGGGGAATATCTCGGGCGTTAGAGCACTACCTGAGCTGCCAGTTGGGCAGTGGCTTAGTTAGGGCCCCAAATATACTTTCCACGTAAAATCCCCATAGATCCAGACTTGCCTGGATCTATGGGGATTGCCTGCCTTCAAAGTGCAGCACTATCTATCGCATGGCAAAAACCGCGCATGCGACCGCACGCGAAGCTTTTGCGACGCGGGTGCGGGAATGCGACGCGAAGAAGCTCTGAAATGACCTAATTATAGTATAGACTGCAACAAGATGCTTTCATTAATGCTATAATGTACAGTGCAAATCCTTGAATTTTGATCCAAGTAAATCAAGCTTACCCTTAAAGGCAGTGTCCCGGCAGATTTTGCACCTCCACCTTTTTGTATGTTTTAAGCCTTTTCGATACGTAGAATCCGAATTTGAGCTTTGAACGGGCTAAAAAGGCCGACTTTGGGGCGTTTTCCTAATTCCAGAAAAGCAGCTTGGACGAGATTTTTAATGGAAAGTTGGCGGAGGTCCTCAGACGAAGATCCTGCCGCCTGTAATTCTTGCTTTGGATAGCATGCATCATGGGGGAGAGCGCTCGTGGGGTCCCGCGCCGAACAGGCGGGGAAGGCCGTCCAAGCGCGCGCCAGTTGGGGTTGCGCGCGCCGGTTCAAGGGCCATTTTCTCGGCCCAGGGGGAACATCACCCAGCCGGAGTGCGCCTGGAGGTCGATGGGGTGACCAGAAACCCCACCACACGTATATCCCCCAGGACCCGAATCTGCCGGGACACTGCCTTTAACGTCTCAGGATCGACATTGACCCATCCAGTTTCGTCGACGATTTCCTTACAATTCCTCACGGCTGGAGGAGTTGAACATGGTGGTCCGACATGCAATAGCGAGTACTGTAATAACGAAGAATAAGCAAGATCTGTTGGGGTTTGAAGGCGCGGTCCTTTTTGCACATCTACCATAGGCTACCGTAACCCTGCGCTGTGGAAAGCAATAATCACATAAGCACTCATTTGAAAGATAGCGATTATCTCTTGCGCGGGATTAGTGCCTCCAACTTCACTTGGGTGCTGTGCAGCATTACGATAGCATACTGTAGTGGCGCAAAAGGGCAGTTTCTCAAGAAAGAAAAAAACCACTCACAGGTATCTCATCAAACTTTCCGTTTGGTTTCGCATTCTCATCAAGAAGTTCAAATTTGGCAATTTTATTTTTTGTATCCACTTCGATAAGATTATGTCTTGTTCTGACGTCAATATTCTTTTCTTTGGCAATTTTTTGTAAAGTGCCGAGGTAGGCTTCAACACCGAACAGCTGCAAAGTCAAAATGAATAAAATTATTCCAACGAGAACTGGTCCCCGACTTACCCTTGGTAATGAGGTAGCATAGATAAAGTTAGTCTTATCGCGATAGCCTCGTTCTTTGACGATATCCTCGCCATAGTAGAGTACTTTCTGTGGAGCACCAGCACATTTGATTGGTGCATTGGGAAAAGTGAATACGCACTTTCCTGACTAAAAAAATTCTCCATAATTTGAAAACAAACAAAAACAATAATAGAAGAACTGGTTTCATGAGTAAAATTGACATCACGAAAAAATCAGTGAGTCGAATTTTTTAAAAATTTCTCAGTCTGCCCTCTGAGCTGCTCATAAAAAAGGTCTAAAATTTATAACAGACATGCTCCAGTATATTTCCGTTTCATATAGTATTTTTGTATACGGAAGGGGCGGGCAAAACGCATGCAACTTGAAGCACCGCCCATTGCGTCAGGCACTATATCGTGCCGAGACCGGTGCCCCATCGTATCGAGACCATTTTCGGCCATTAGCGAAGCATCTGATTTGCGCGCGAAATTTCAAATTGCCGCATTCCGCAACCTTTCGAGCTGTCGACAGCACTTGTTCGTAAAGGATAGCCAGGGAGTGCAAAGGTAGAGAAATGCACTCCACGCTCATTCTTTTACGCGCAATCGTTGTGAGCAGTGCAGGCAGCCTATCTGCCAAAATTACTTGATTTTAGCACGATAATAAAAAATTCAATACTTTACAAAATCTTGCACTTACCGTAACGGTGCTAAGTTCCTTAAATGTTTTCGTACAATGGAAAGGTGAATAGTTTGAGCACACTCCGGGTGTATCAAGTCCTTCCGGTAAGCCTTTGATCTGCAAAAAATCAATAATATCAATACTTTGTTGAAAACTGAGTGATATCATCTATCTACTTAGCAAATCAAATCGTAATTGACAGCCTGTGGCTATAATCATAAAATCATAAGTTATTTCTTCTCCACCACTGAAATTATAAATTTTCCAATTACCATCAGAAAATTTATAGTTGCTAACAGTCAGTAGCTTACCTCAAAGTAACTGAATTCTTCTTTGGTTCGAATTTTTCTACTCTATCTTTTACCCAAACTGTATTGGGGTGAATGAGATCCTTTTCTTGACGAGTGTGATATTCGACAGGAGTGTAACCGCCGCCGACCAGCGTGAAACCGGGTTGGTAGTAATGGGTCTAAAATACAATTTCTTAGGGTTGCATCTTTTTAATGATATTACATTTTTTCACAAAATCGTATGGATCAAAGTATTGCTGCCAAGAAAGAGTTCTCGCTGTACTCGTTCGTTCAAAATTACTGTACCAAGCTAACCATTGGCGGTCCAGGAGATATTTTGGGTTCCCCCCCCCCCCAAAATATCTCCTGGACCGCCAATGGTTAGCTTGGTACAGTAATTTGGCCGCGGCCGCCTCGCTTAGGCTACAGAACAGATTTGGCAGTCGTTGCAACTTTCAACTACAGTATCCTGGCGCCATGTACAGGGTATTCGTGGCGGGACTTTTGTGTTCCAGCCAGTTCGGAGACTGTCTCCAATCATTTTCCAACGGATTAAACTTGCCTTTATGGATTACAAAAGGAGCAAGTACAAGGATAGTGAAAGTTGGGTCTGGTATACGCACAAAAACACTAACCTAGAGCGATGACAAAGTGGAATTTGGACGATGTTCGAGGGTTAAATAAGATTATTCGTTTTCCGAGTCATTGTTTTTTACCTAGGTAGAAGCAAAGAGGTTCTGGACATGTTATCACTGATCAGACTTCCTAAAGCACGAGTTCACCTTTTTATGACGAGCGTCAATCGCACACAAGAAGGTTTAAAAATGTACTTGTGATCAGTGAGATGTTACAGAACTACATGAGAAATCAAGAAACTATCATAAGAGCATATGTAACAACCCAACGATAGCCATCCTTTCTCAGCAAACAGTTTTTTTGGCTTGTCAACCAAACGTGGCTTAAGTCACTGTTGAGGATATAGCGATAGGTTTAGCATCATAAATCGCTGCGTAAGTGATTATTAGCCCGCTTTGGCTCTACGCTACTATCAAATGCTCCGAAATATTATAATGAAGATTCTGGACTGGTACTGCTGCAACTTCTTTACAGCATAGGCTATAAATCCCTATTGATGTAGCATACTGTTCTCACTTATACATTGTGGTTCTCGTTAGACATGAAGATAAGTTCATTCACATCGCATCCCAACATCAGTACTTGATGCATAATTTCATCGTCAAAACTCTTATTTCCCCTTGCTTATGTTGCCGGAAAGCAGCAAACTGGTTAATGAAAGAGTCATCTACTGCAAGTGACAAGATTCGACAAGTTTTGACAAATTCCTTGCATAGCTAAGTATCCGAGCTTTGGTGAACATAACCGTGAAGAAATCAACAAGAGATACCCATTGTATCGTACATACCCAGAATTGTTCCCCTGTGCTACCAACGTAGCTGCCCTTCGTTCGTTCTAACATGTAAAATTCGGATAAGCGCTCAAATTTGCTGGAGACAACATGTTAAAACGATTGAAAGGCAGCCACGATGGTATACACCTATGATCGTCTCCATAATTCGTGTAGAGGTGTATTGCAGACTTTGCCTGATAACACAGGTAAACTTGCTAAACCTCCACGTCATAGCATTGTTTTTTGTACTCTCTCGCTATCAAAAACCGCCACACTTTGAGTTGGCAAAACCCCGCCTCTACACGAATCGTGGAGCCGATGATACCTATGGAACAATTTTGAGGGATGCACCAGATATTGTCTGCAACTCACTTCATTCATGAAGTCAAACACAATACTAAACAAAACAACTCACCAGCTTTGACCTGCTATATAGTATCTATCTATAGTATTGGTCATTTGTTTTGACATTGGCTGTAAGGCCTCACAGAACGACTTGAAAAAAAGAGAAAATGACTTCACGAATATGCAGCTCTTTGACCACTAGTTAAACATCGAAGCAAATGTATGCATCTAGATTCAGTGGCGGCTTCGATCTATATGCCGCTGCAACTTTACTTCTCGATTCCACAATTTTTTGCGAGCACGTCTGGACCGAGTGATTTGGGCTAAGGTCACACAGGAAGGATATGCCCAGGGTAAAGCGGGGGGTGCGGCACTCGACCGTCGGATACGACCCCCCCCCCCTGATTGCTGTCTTAATAAGACCCCCCTCCTAAACTATACACTTAAGATAGTATTACCTGAAGGCTCTGTCAAACATAATGGACAACATATCCATAATTAGCATGTCAAATACCCCCTGTAGACAAAGTGTGAGCGAATTCTGAAGATTCAAGATACTAGGCTACCTAAGTGAAATGGTCAAATTCCAACATGGTTAACTTTGTTTTAAAGGTGAATTAGCTATCCGTTTTTGCACTCAAGACAAAGCACTACTCCTTCTTTGTCCAACTCAGGAATCCCGCTTCAGAAGACCTCCAAACTGTGGAATTAGAAGCCAACCAAAATCTCATTTTTCCCATTTTTCGCTTTTGATGGCTGTGCTTTCACCAAATATTACTCAGAGCTAAGAAGACGAATCAGGCTCAAAACATCCCTATGGAATCTACGAGGTTTAGGCTATCGATTCATATAAATATTGTCCGCTAAAAATGTTTTTTTGATATAGTTAATGGCCTGCGGCACCCCTGCGGCACCCCTGCGGCAGCCGCAGGTTTTGAGGGGGGGTGCCGCAGGCCATTAACTATATCAAGAAAACATTTTTAGCGGGCAATATTTATATGAATCGATAGCCTAAACCTCGTAGATTCCATAGGGATGTTTTGAGCCTGATTCGTCTTCTTAGCTCTGAGTAATATTTGGTGAAAGCACAGCCATCAAAAGCGAAAAATGGGAAAAATGAGATTTTGGTTGGCTTCTAATTCCACAGTTTGGAGGTCTTCTGAAGCGGGATTCCTGAGTTGGACAAAGAAGGAGTAGTGCTTTGTCTTGAGTGCAAAAACGGATAGCTAATTCACCTTTAAAACAAAGTTAACCATGTTGGAATTTGGCCATTTCACTTAGGTAGCCTAGTATCTTGAATCTTCAGAATTCGCTCACACTTTGTCTACAGGGGTTAATTGACGTGCTAATTATGGATATGATACGAATATCATGTTATCGCTATAATCAGATCACCTAACTACGACCCCTCCCCTTTTGACTCCTCAATACGACCCCCCCTCTGCGGCGTGCCGCACCCCCCGCTTTACCCTGGATATGCCTCCCCCTGCGCTACTCTTAGTAAACTACCGCGGCGGAACCTCCTTCAGCCCGATAGGAATAGCTGATGGCGGATGGCGCCATGCAAAACTTCTTTCTCAAAGGACCGGGACACTAACGGTCCCGACACGAATACCCTGTAAATGGCGGCCCTCTACTGTAGTTGAAAATTGCAACGACTGCCAAATCTGTTCTGTGCTTAGGCTTGCGCCGCATTCGCAAACGTGCTGTCAAACCATTCTCCCACGACTAATCAACAAGTGACGCTCGCTTCCGAAAGAAAATGGGATTCACAAGGGAACCCATTGCTTTCAGGGTTGTCTGACATCCCGCAAGCGCGATGAAATCGTCGTGAAGTTCTATTTAGGAGCTCTTACGACAGTGCCAGGCATGTTTATAGCAGAATATGTGTAATCTCAGGATATCAAGGTCTTCGATGAACCACTATTAGTGGTTTGTTCATTGTTCGTGAGCTGATGTTCCTCGAAAAATTTCAACCTGTACAATCCATTTGTTTCCTCGAAAACATCCCTCGTAGTACCATGGTGAATCCTCAGTACAACTTTGACAATTCATTCAGTTTCTGGAAAGGTGGACGACTTTGGAAACAAAGGTGGATGTCCACGGAATCAACAGTGGAGACTCAGCTGAGTGACAATGTTCTGCCATCCATATCCATGGCGCCATCTAAATCTACAGTCGGTTTCATCCCGGATTAGGCGGAATTTTAGGAGGAGCACGCGGCGCATCGCTGAAGGCTTCGCGAAAGCGTAGCGCTGGCATTTTGCCAAATAAAGACAGGAGAATGAAGAGACGCAAACCTGGGTTCTTAGCACGATGTGAACTGTAGATGAGAAATGGCGCGAGTCGTTGTGAAGCGGACGCCTGCCAACCCAATTTCCGCCTAAAGCAGGTCGGAACTTACTGTACTTAACCGGCTGCGCGGGCGGTCGCGCGTGCGCCATCGCTGCGCGCCGGGACCCAGAACTCCCTTTTCCAGCATTAATGTTTGAAGGGTGGGGGACATTAGGTCGCCGAAAAAGGGCGGTCCCCGCGGTCATTTGCGACAAATACGCACCCTTGTATATGCGCGGACACGCGTTCCTGCAGGGAATCCGCGCGGGACTCTTCCAAACGGCGACCTGATGTCCTCCGTCTGTTTGAACAGCGCTGCAATGTATGAATCATTTCGGCGCGACAGCTGTTGCCGCTAACTTTTGACTGCAGTGCATGGTCTTGGTTGTCTATTAGTGATGGAAGTGTTGCAGGTTCCAATAAAATATACGTATACCCCTCCTACATTCCTCATATCGTTATCCGAGTTGAGATGTTGACTCAGACGCACAATCTGATGGTGATAGTCTTGCTAGAGAGCCTAACATGTCAAAAGTTTCAACGAATGCGGGAAAGTATTCATGCGAAGTTGCAAACGTTTCTGCTTGACTCATACTTTTGAATGTTCTTCGAAAAAGTTAGGAATAGCAATTTTGCTCATACAAGACGCTGTTGCTGTGCAGAGCAATAACTTTTGAGGCCTAACTCTGCAATTTCAACAGAATCAGAATAAGAAAGAAACAGTCATCTAGACTAAGAGACTCTTAAAAACAGACATTACCTGATAGTTGAATTTGCTTTTCCTAAACTAGATGATCAATAATCGAAGACGAGATAGCACGGTATGAAGAACAAACGTAAAATTATCCAGTGTTTCCTCAGTGAAAGATATATTCCCGTGGAGAGTCAAGGTTGGCCCTATAAAGGCCGAAGTGCGGTAGTTTGAGGATAGATGTGTTGGTCATAATTCCTTTTCTATCAATTTTGATGCGATACGTTTTCTGAGGAATATGCGCCCTTCCGCCACTCGGCTGCCGCTCGCGAGCCGCCGCGCAGCCAGCCCGGTAGGAATAGATGGCGCGGTTGGAGAACGCATGTTCCCGCCGTTTTCGCACCTCCTAATGAGGATTTTCGGAGTTGCGGATAAGCTCCGGTAAATGAATTTTCTAAAAATCGAGTTTTTGCCCGGACACTGCCTCAATCAATGCCGTAGGTAATCAAGACAAGGGAGTAATGCGAAAGAGAAAAAAGAAAAAGAACTAACCTAAAGAACATTTGCTGTCTAGATTATATGTATAGGAATTTCCTGCCTTGCTCCTATAGCGCCGATTAAGCGCATCGCGGCAATTTCTAGCTGACACTTACAAGTAAGCACCCCACCCCCCTCCCCTTACGAATATAATTGTATTCATGCACACCAGATTATCTTTTCTCCTTAAAATCAACTTCCGTGAAAAAAAATCGTCTAAGCAATGAAATCCTGTGGAAGGAACAAGTACAGTTGTATCAGTGGTGACTTGGGCTGAATGCCCTGCGATCAAAAACTGTTCATTGTATGAATCAAAAACATTCGAAACAGTGTTATAATAGATCAATACACCAGCAGGGTAGAAAAATTCCTTTCCTTTTGTATTATGGAAAAGCAGCAAAACCCCGGAACCTGCGCGGGGTTCACATGGTACCCTTCGCTTCAACCAGATCGGCTGCTGGGAGGCGGGGCTTCATGACCTAGGAGGCGACTGCTCACATCCGCGACACAGTCTGTGCCTCACTCGAGAACATGCTCTCCTATCATTTTTTAGCTTCAATTAGGTCACGAAGCCCTGCCATTCAGCCGCCGATCTGGTTGAAGCAAAGGGTAAGTTATACCGAAGCAAGCGATGAGTGAGTAGCCTTCCAAGCTGATTTCTCTATGTGGGAAAAGCGCAGGAAAAGACGAAGAAAATGGGTAATGCAGTCGTACTTTTTTAACCAGGGGGGAAAGAGGGAAGCAAAATTAGCCTGGTATTATGTAGCCGCACGTAGCATGGCTTGACATGCGAAAGATTCTCGCTCGGATCCGTTTATGCTTGCTTCAATCTATAGCGCAAATTGCCATTGCTGTGCACTCACGTGTGTAGAGTTTACCAGATCATGACAGCCAGTCATATCGGCTTTGGCCATTGCTCGTGCAGTACGCCATATTAGATTTTCCCGGTTTTCTTTTTCCTCTCAAACGCTTTTGTACCATCAGATGACAACTTTCTACAAGTAAAATTAGTTCTGAAAAAGTGTAGAACGACGTAGCTGCTTTAAGTGGTTAAGCCCTATGGCGTACTGCGCGAGCAATGAACATGACTGATACACGACTGCCACGATCTGGCAAGCTTTGGATACAGGCACTCGCCAGACTGTGGCACAAGCACAAACAGTAACGCTCCATATCGCTTCGACTATGGAGACGCAAGCATGATGGTAAAGAAGCGTTAAACTCAAGCATGTACAGTCTGTCTGTTGAATTTGACATTTGGCAAACTGCCAGATCGAACGACTGAAATCGTGTTATGGAAAATACGAGGCCTTTAATGAGACGAACGCGCACTTTGACCCCTACCAAATCGGCTTCTCCCCAGGGAAACTGCAGGCATCGGACTATTTTGGTTTCGAACCTGCTTACACTCAAACCTACATGGCTCCTAAGCATCCTCTGACACGACATTGCTGAAACTTGTTAGCGAGCGGTATGAAAATGGCCTAGAAAGTAGAGGTACAAGAACTAACTTTTAGGCAATGTACGGGAACCTTTTCTTTCTATGCTCCTCTTCTACTCAATTGTGCTATGAATCACAGATTAGTCTAGCAAGCTTTATGCGCAATCAAGTGTTCCCCTCGTTTTGCTCAAGAAGTAGCTGGATAGTATGGAGTAGAAATGTGTAGAACCGTTTTCCGAGCTGAGCATTCTTTCTCAATGGGTAACATTGAGGTGTATATGCGTACTGCTCCCTACTAACCTTTCGAACTGCAAAATTAGTTGCTTTTTGGAACCTTTCAGTGGCTCTGCTGTTGAAGGAAATACAACCCTGTGACTAATGGCTCGCCACATATTTGGCACTGATATACTAAGGTGGCCTTTCGTGACAATTTCCTTGTTGAACCACTTGTAGTGGCTCTCCTGAAAAGAGCAGAGACTCCGCAAAATCTTTGTCATTACCCTATCGCAATCACAAGCACTCACCAAATCAGCGCAAACTTGGCGTCCGATCCAACAAGATGCTGCACAGAGAAAAACATGATGTGAACTGACAAGAGCAAACATTCGCAAAGATTATTAAACAGAAAAGTCCTAAGAAGGAAGCGTTCTCACTAATGGAATAGTATGAATTGGAATGGTGTCGGTAGATGGCTGGTCTTGGAGAGAATCCCTGCGCTCACAGCATACTCAGACACTCGCTGCGGCGCCGCGCGCGCCAAGTGCGCGCGGGCGCTCATATCCCCCGCCGCCGGCCGTCAAATGGCGCGCGCGCCGCGAGTAAATGGTACAGTCGCTTCATTTCATATGATCATGTGTGTCATTGCACATACAGTTCACCTTTGGCGTCCCCATCCTGGATTCGTGGGAGAAACAAGCCTTCAGGTAAGTGTTTCCAAGGTGTTCTTAGCATTTTCTTTCCTTTTTAGTTACTAGTCACCTCAAATTGATGTAATCAATAACAATCGGTAAATCTCTTGCGTTTTTGCGAGTGCAAATCCAGGATAGGACGCCAAAGTGGACTGTGTGTGCAATGGCACACATGATCATATGAAATGGAGCGACTGTATCCCTGCCGTGAGTATATGGGACGCGCGCCACACGATAATGGCACGCCGCTCGCACGGTATGAAAATTGCCATTCGCATTTGAAGCACTGCGAATCACGGTGAATCTGTAGTAGACCTGTTGACGACCTTCAATTTCAGGCAAACAATGGCTTCAATTTCAAATATGAACTTGGAAGTTTCCAAACCTTGAATTTGAGAATATTCAAATTCAAATTCAAAGATTCAAATTTCAAAAATTCAAGAATTCCAATTTTCAATTTGAATTGAAACTCGGCACCTACTCGCAGTGCTTATGGGGACTGACTCTCAGTGGAAGAACTAGAAGAATCCCACTTGTGTTAATGAGACAACTCCATTGCGAAACAGCGACAACCTCAATGAATTAGTGATAAAGCACCCAAAACACTGCGTCGTACTTCACGCGGGTATCGCTTGTGCTTACAGCGTGTGGGAATGCGGAAATTATCATGGCACGCGGCTCACTGATAAGTTGCGCGCCGCTCGCACTCTCAACTAGGGCGCGCCGTTCGCAATACAGTGCTGTAATGGCGCGCCCGCCGCCGCAGCGAGTGTCTGAGTAGGCATCATGCCAACTCGCTCGCGTCGCTTCCTGTTTGGCGTGCTTCCAACGTTTTAGTATCTATGATTTCTGCTTCTTATTTGGTAGGCAGTAGTGATGTTGAGATTTTTGATTCATATTTTCAACAAAGTCATCACAAGAAAGGTTGCTGACGTATACTTGCTTGAACTCAAGGGAGCGCATGGTTTTACGTAGGAGTTTCTATTTGAGCTCCGTGAGGGTTTGCTTGTTGAAGGGGTTGTATTAGGTTGATGTTTCCACTTGTCTCATCACAACGACAGGGCCTGTCCCTAGTTCAATATGGACGCAGACTAAACAAAAGAGGAGCCCCTAACCTTCTAACCTTTCTCAAACAACCGAAATTTTTTTTGAAAATAGCACTTCACTTCAGTGGAAAGTCAGGTCGAAGTGACGATCGGGAAGGTGATGTATACCAACAAACTCAAAGATGCCTTCTATATCGGCGAAGCGCTCTTTGAAAAAAGTTATGGGCTTCTCTTTTGCTTAGTTTGCGTTTATACTGAGCTGCACATACGGTAATTTCTGCGCAGGAGTATGCGAACTCAAGCAGACCACCTGATAAGCATATTACATTTGATCTTATGTCATCTGAACGTTTTCGAGTGTTTTCCAAGACTATGTACCATGGGCCGCATGCCACATTTCGTTTCTGAGCTATACTTCCATCATGGACATAAAAGGCCCAATTCTTGCAGAAAAATGCTCGCCTATATAGAGGACTAGCTGGCTTACCCGGCTCCGCCGTATCCGGACCAAACTTGGCACACATACACTTCGGGCCCCGGCGGGTGTCACAGGCTACTTTTCGTTATCGATCGATGTCGATTTTACCGATTTTTATCGATTTTTTTGCAGAATTCACCTACAGGGCTAGGAGTTGGCACAGGGGGGGAAGTGAGCATGGAGATTCCGAATACAATATTAGTTTTCAGAATTATCGATTACTTTTATTGATTTCATCGATTTTTTGTAAATTTTGACATGCGAGGCTGGGATTTTGCACAGGGGGTAATCGAGCATGCTGATTACGAACACAATATTAGTTTTCAGGATCGTCCATTACTTTTATCGATTTTATCGATTTTTTTGTAAAGTTTGACCTGCGGGGCTGGGAGTTTGCACAGGGGGGTAATCGAGCATGCAGATTACGAATACAATATTAGTTTTCAAGATCGTCCATTACTTTTATCGATTTTATCGATTTTTTGAAAATTCGAGCTAGGGGGCTGGAATTTGGCACAGGGGTGTAATAGCATGCTGATCACCCCCCTTGGGAGTGATCAGCATGCTCGATTACCCCCCTGTGCCAACTCCCAGCCCCGTAGGTGAACTCAGCAGAAAAATCGATAAAAATCGATAAAATCGATATCGATCGATGACGAAAAGTAGCCTATGACACCCGCCGGGGCCCGAAGTGTATGTGTGCCAAGTTTGGTCCGGATCGGTTCAGAAATGGAATTTTCTATTCGGAACATACGTACACACAGACATACATACATACAGACAGACATACAAACAGACATTCAGCTTTATATATAAGATATAAGATCGACGTTTTGGGCTCTATGCATTGCTCATTATCTTGAGTTGCCACTTTAATTAAAGGAAGGCCGCTTAGGCGACGTGGCGATTCGGAAGGTGATGTAAAGGATATTCGTCGACGACTGCCCCGACTCCTGTAATTACACCATCGCGCGTGTGCGTTTATGGAGCCTTTCCAGCTCTACAGCACGCTGCAGCGCGCGGGGAACTTGCTGCTCGCAGCATTCCTGTCCTATAATCTTCTCTGCTATTTATGCCCTTTTAATCACTTTTTCCTTGATTTTCATTTCAGGAGGACTTGAACATCGAATATCCTACAAATCCTGTGTGTGTGTACCAGGCAACGCCCTGACTGAAATACTGTTAAGCTCTCCTCGAAAAGCTTAGAATGGAAGCTTTGTTTTCTGGTTTTTTCTCATTTTTCTGAAATGCAGGGTTCCAAAGGTGGTGCTATCTAAGCATGACCTAAATGGACCATCGGCCACAGGTTGCCACTTTGCGGTTTGCGGTATTGACGAAGTCGCGTGCCGTTAGCGTTTGCTGACTCCAGATTTCATGACGAAATTGCATTTGTTGTGATTACGTGTGTTTTTTTGCCAATTCCTTGCCACTGGCACTTCCTGTCCACACCGTCAAATCGCAAACCTGGCAATAATTCTCGGCAACCTATGGCCGATATTTTGGTGATAAGTTTGTCGAATTCATTCTGGTCAGGTGAATGCAACCCGACAATTTCCATCTCGTAACTTGATCTAAGAATATTCCAGTTGGGCTCGCATTCACTTGATCAGACTTAGAAGGTTCAACAAACAGCACAACAGCATAGAACGGAACCGGTAAGTTAGCACTGCCCATATTAAGAGGACGTATCCTATGAGAAAAGGATAAGAATAGCAAAAAAGAATGTAGAAAACTCTCGTTGATCAAATGTTCGAGCTTGCGAGGGCAGTCCGAGCGGCTTTACGTGTGTGGCGGAGATACCTATGGATAGGTGCCACGGACACATACTCTAGAACTTGTAGGATATATTCAACGGTCGAACAAGCCTGAAAGAATGGAGGTATAGGTGCAACGAATTTCACGAAGAAAAAGAAATGAGAAACGCTTAAATAACAAAGAAGGTTATAGGACAGGAACGCTGCGAGCAGCAAGTTCCCCGCGCGCTGCAGCGTACTGTAGAGCTGGAAAGGATCCAAAGACGCACACGCGCAATGGTGTGATTGCACGAGTCGGGGCAGTCGTCGACGAACATCCTTTATACCAGTGAGTTTGCTGATCTCAAATATACCTTCTATATTGGCAAAGGGTTTTCTGTATGAAATTATGGGCTTTTTTATATCTATAGAGGAAGTGTGGTCTAAAAAGAAAATTACGACGGGTAACAACATGGTTGAAAACACTCGAGAAAGTGCCGATATTACAGATAGATCTAAGCTGCATGTCTGTCTTAGGTATGTTCTGAGTGAAAAATTCTATTTTGAGTTGATCCGTACCAAACTTTAGAGCGGCGTATGCCTTTTTCGTTATCCATTGGTGTCGATTTTATAGATTTTTGCAGTCTTGGGCTCTGGAGCTGGAACTGGCACAGGAATCTCAGCAAGCATGCTGATTGCGAACAGTAGATAGTCTAGTAGATCTGCTCAATATAGTCTGCTTGCGGTGCCGAAACTTTACATCAAAATTTGCGTGGGTATAGACACGCCAGTAATGTCTTCATTTTACGCGGCAAGTGGTGGCCAGCATCATATGTTAACGCGCAAACTTTACCGCAAAGTCTCGGCACCGCAACAACACATATCGCCCTGGTTTCATACTTATCCTAAGTTCCGGTAAAGTTCCAGCCAGGGTAAAGCGGGGGGTGCGGCACGCCGCAGAGGGGGGTCGTTAGGGAGGGGGGGGGGTCGTCTCGACCCAAGGTCAAAAGCACTTGTACAAGCTGTGTGACTAAATCGACTTGATGAAAGCACTGTTGAAATCCTGCAAAATTCAAGTTAAACGACACAAACTTGCAGATACCGTATGCCTACCGTAACCTATCGTACCTCTAATCAAGCATAATTTTCGTAATCCGCGTGTCGAATAACCCCTATGCGCCAAGTTTCAGCGAACTCTGAGGTCTCCGAGCAGTAAACAACCTTGTATAAAGCAGTAATTTAAAACATGATTAACTTCATTTTAACGGTGAGTAAGCTACCTCTCCTTGCACTCAATACAAAGCACTACTCCCTCTTTGTCCATCTCAGGAATCCCGCTTCAGAAGACCTTCAAACTATTGAATTAGAAGCCAACCAAAATCTCGTTTTTCCCATTTTTCGCTTTTGATCACTGTGCTTTCACCAAATATTACTCAGAGCTAAGAAGACGAATCAGGCTCAAAACATCCCTATGGAATCTACGAGGTTTAGGCTATTGATTCATATAAATATTGTCCGCTAAAAATGTTTTTTTGATATAGTTAATGGCCTGCGGCACCCCCCTCAAAACCTGCGGCTGCCGCAGGTTTTGAGGGGGGGGGTGCCGCAGGCTATTAACTATATCAAAAAACATTTTTAGCGGACAGTATTTATATGGATCGATAGCCTAGATCGCCTAGTTTTCACAGGAGTGATTTGAGCCTGATTCGTCTTCTTAGCTCTGAGTAATATTTGGTGAAAGCACAGCGATCAAAAGCGAAAAATGGGAAAAACGAGATTTTGGTTGGCTTCTAATTCAATAGTTTGAAGGTCTTCTGAAGCGGGATTCCTGAGGTGGACAAAGAAGAAGTAGTGCTTTGTCTTGAGTGCGAAAACGGATAGCTAATTCACCTTTGAAACAAAGTTAACCATGTTGGAATTTGACCATTTCACTTAGGTAGCCTAGTATCTTGAATCTTCAGAATTCGCTCAAACTTTGTCTACAGGGGTTAACTGACATGCTCATTATGGATATGTTGCCCATTATGTTTGACAGGGCCTCCAAGTAATGCTATCTTAAGGGTATAGTCCAGGGGGGGTCTTATTAAGACAGCAATCAGGGGGGAGGGGGTCGTAACCAGCGATCGTGTGCCACACCCCTTGCTTGACCCTGGTTCCAGCACAACGCGCGAACTGTGCTGGAACTCTTCCGGAGCTTACGGAACAGTATTAACCCAGTCTCAAGGAGAAACATCACAACACGGGCCACAAATTCACCTCCATGGGAGAGCCTATTAGACTATCCACAAGGCTATGGCTTACACCCTTGCACAAACACTGATACAGCAACAAGTTGCGACTGAGCTGAGGTTCATAGAACGCATAGAATGCTCATAGAAAGGATACGCTGCCGCGAACGCTGTTACGTCTCCGATCTACGCATTCTTCAAGCTACATCAAACTCATTCTTAGGAAACTTCTTTGCGTTCTTGACCTTGTTCTTGTTCTGCAGATCGCTTGAATCTTTTGCTGCCATGCTCAACTCGATTGCATTTAATTGCGATTATCTAAAGGCAGCGTCCAGGCAGATCTGGACCTATGGGGCTTCTACGTGGAAAGTACTTTTGGGGCCCTAACTAAGGCACTGCCCAACCGGCAGCTCAGGTAGTGCTCTAATGGCTGAGATATTCCCCTCGAAACTGGCCCCCGCGACCGTGTTTCGAATGGATTCATGGCGCAAAGCGTGGATCCTGGCGCGAAACTGCCATGAATCCATGGGAATACGTTCGCGGGGGCCAGTTTCGAGGGGTATATCTCAGCCATTAGAGCACTACCTGAGCTGCCACTTGGGCAGTGCCTTAGTTAGGGCCTCAAAAGTATTTTCCACGCAAAAGCCCCATAGGTCCAGATCTGCCTGGACGCTGCCTTTAAGAAAGTACTGCGTTTTTGATCTAATTTTGTACTGCAGATCGCTTGAAACTTTTGCTGCTGTGAGAATCTTGAAGGCGAAATAACCCAATTTCTGTCATTTATGGTAATATTGGCGGGGAACTCGATTTTGATCCGTCCCTCTAAAAAACAGTGGTAGAATCACAACTCCTTCACTTCTACACAGCATTTCACTTTTTGCCACACTTCTGTGTAGCTGTCTGCCTTCGAATTTACGTAACAAGCATCACCCCCCCCTATGCAAATTTCCAGCCCCTTTTAGGGTTTGCAAAAATTGATAAAATCGATAGATAAGAATATCTTTACAAACGGCTATCGAATCCGTAGTCAGCATCGCCTCCTCCCCCCCCCTGCCCCGGTACGGACCAAAGGGCGTCTCTGTTTGATATTCTGAAGCGATTTTCTTGCCTCAGAAGCGATATTTTGCTCTCAAAAGCGGCTATGGCTTGTTTGGGGAGGCCGCTTCAGTAATCTGTAGGAGAAGGCTCCAAATTCGTTTGCAGACCAGTGCCTTTAAATAATGTGTCCTAATACGAGTGGCATAGTCCTCCTTTCAAGCTCTGAAGTTGCGTTGGAAATACAGAACAGGTAAATACTCTAAATCTTCACTTCGAGTAACAGCCCTTCAGCTTTTCTCATCTGTTCGCCTTCATAGAAATTCGCTTGAATCATTACCATGTAAAAAATCTCGTGTTAATCGTCATAAAAAGCTAAACCATATCGTAATTCATTATCATCATTAAGATTTATTTATTTCAATTATAATACAGAATTATACAAAAAAACGATAGAGCAAAAAATCATAGTAAGACACAGAAATTCGAACTAGCATTCAACACAGCTCCTTGAATAAATCCTGCACGTGGACTCAAGATTTATTTATTTCAATTATAATACAGAATTATACAAAAAAACGATAGAGCAAAAAATCATAGTAAGATACAGAAATTCGAACTAGCATTCAACACAGCTCCTTGAATAAATCCTGCACGTGGATATAGTACTATCAACAATGAACTACAAGGAGCAGCTCTTTCAGAGACTTGAGAAGTATTACAGAAAGTTGACAGGAGAAAGTAAGTTGCTGTCGAGTCTTCTACATCGAAGACTGGCCATAGATTGCGGGAGCACAGCGCTGGCGGCCAAAGACTTGTACCAGTATCAAGTCGTACTCTGCTTTCAGCCACGCTACGTTTACATCCTCACCGCGCGTGCTCCGCAATCTAGGCCAGTTTTGCGGCCCTTTTGAGGTAAATTCTCCAACGAGTTTCTAAAGCCGCCTTCCACCGGCTTCACAAGCACACAGCGCCAAGGCGAAGTCGTGCCCGACAAGTACCTCTGACCTGTTGCCCAGTAGCGTACTCTTCCGAGCGGGTCAGTCAACGCTAAGTGACCCGACCCTGAGTGAGAGTCTAGAGTTGAAAATCCCGCCCCGATTGAATCACATGAGCTACACTTGTGCAGGGTCAGGGGACCTCTCACTCAGTACCATTACATGCGAGTCAGGCATTACCAGATTTCCCTAATGCATTGAGATGCGAATCGAAGTCTCTTACTGTGACATCTAGTGATAGAAAATTGCAGAAGATGGGCTCATCTAACTCCATCACCAACTGGTCCTCCCAGTTTACTCATTCCAGCAACAACTCTCAGAGTGAAATGGCTGGGTGCGCCATGGTCGTGAGAAGCGCATTGTATTTTGCGCCTACACTCAAACTTACGAATTATCTACTCGAATATTGCACTACCTTTGAGTGAAGACATTTCTTAGGAAGAAAGACAGTAACGAACTTGTGTACCATTCGCAGCCATTTCTCCATCAATCTCTCAGAATCCTCTCGTGCTACCTCGTCTTTGACATAGCCGAAGCGTAACAGCGTAGCCGTAACAGCTAACAGTGACAGTTCTCAACGATACTGCACCACTCTAAAATTGAAAAGTTCCTTGGGAAGATATGATGATGGCGACTAACAACGGCGGTATACCGATAATGGCGATAAACCGGCAGCAATAAAAAACACGACAAATTATAGTAACTTTAAAACACGGTAATACCAATAGCCGTGACTGTATAGCCAATAGCGGTAACAGCCGCGGTAAGCATAAAAACGACGAAATACGACAATACGCGGTTAATAAAATGATATAACACGGCAATATCAAAAGTAGCAACTGCATAGCCAATAGCGGTAGCAGTCGCGGTAGGTATAAAAAACGACGAAACACGGCAATACCAGAAATAGCGACTGCGTAGCCAATAGCGGTAGCAGCCGCGTAAACATAAAAAACGGCGAAACACGGCAATACCAGAAATAGCGACTGCATAGCCAATAGCGGTAGCAGCCGCGTAAACATAAAAAAAGGCGAAACACGGCAATACCAAATTTTAGCGACTGCATAGCCAATAGCGGTAGCAGCCGCGGTAAACATAAAACGATATGCACGGCAATACCTAAGCACGGCAAACGATACGCATAGCAATGATAGGAAAACACTAACGGAAAACACGGTAAACATATTACGACGACAGTAACGGTACCGATTTAACGCTGTTACTAGTAGCGCCGCTGTATCGCAGTCATCAAATCACTGTCCTTGCGTTGTTACCGTCATGATATCTCGTATCGCCCGTTGAGAATTGTCACTGTTATCTGTTACAGCTACGCTGTTACGCTTCGGCTATGTCAAAGACGAGGTAGAACGAGAGGATTCTGAGAGACTGATGGAGAAATGGCTGCGAATGGTACACAAGTTCGTTACTCTTTCTTCCTAAGAAATGTCTTCACTCAAAGGTAGTGCAATATTCGAGTAGATAATTCGTAAGTTTAAGTGGAGGCGCAAAATGCAATGCGCTTCTCACGACCATGGCGCACCCAGTCATTTCACTTGCTGAGAGTTGTTGCTGGAATGAGTAAACTGGGAGGACCAGTTGGTGATGGAGTTAGGTGAGCCCATCTTTTGCAACTTCTATCACTAGATGTCACAGTAAGAGACTTCGATTCGCATCTCAATGCATTAGGGAAACCTGGTTACCTAACCCCCATGTAGATACTGAATGAAGGCCACAACCTGACCGCACAAGTGTAGCCCATGTGATTCGATCGTGGGCGGGATTTTCAACTCCCGACTCTTACCCAGTGCCGGACTCAGCGCTGAGTAACCCGAAGAGTGCAGTATTGGGCCAGAGGTCAAAAATAAACTTGCCAGGCACGACTGAGCCGCGCGAGCTACCGCTTGCGCACTGTCCACCTCCCCTCTTACCCGAATCACCATGGGGTAGAGATAAGTCGCCCAAGGGGAAGGTTCTCCGCGGACATTCGCAAAGACGCGCACTTCTCTTTGCCACAGCTGGTGATAGCTGACCGCGCGGGTGGAGCCTATTGATGACCTAAATGTCCTCTAACCATCACCACGAATCTGGAAGACAACGCAGATTTGCGTGGACACTCAAGTTTTGTGGTTGAAGTAGTTTTCCTCAAACTTGTTGTGCTTGTGGAACCACGAAAAGAATCATCACAACAGAACCACCACAACGTACCATAACAAATTGCCACATCCATGGGAGAGCCTATTAGACTATCGACGAGGCTAGCGCCCTTGCAGAAACATTAAAACAGCAACAAGCTGTGACTGAGCTGTGGTTCATAGAACGCATATAATGCTCATAGAAAGAATACGCTGCCGCGGACGCTGTCACGTCTCCGATCTACGCATTTCATTCCTCTAACCGGTCCTTCCAATCAACTACTAACTCGTTGACGCGACAGCGTTCGGCCTCTATTTGCAATAAATATCCTACAGACATCACAACAATGAACAATATGCTTGCAAGTGAGTGGCCTTCAAGTCGTCTAACTCGCAATGTCACGTGATGCGAATATTCACTTAAGCTACATCAAACTCGTTCTTAGGAAAGCTCTTGCGTTCTTGACCTTTCTTGTTCTGCAGATCGCTTGAATCTTTTGCTACCATGAAAAACTTATAGGCGAAATAGTCCAGTCCCTAATATGGTGATATTAGCGGGGAAACGCGATTTTGATCAGTCCCTGTAAATAATAATGGTAGAATCACAACTTCTTCACTCCTACACTGCATTTCACTTTCTGTCCTACTTCCGTGTAGCTGTCTGCCTTCGGGTTTTCGTAATGGGAATATTCACTTACCCCTATGCAAACTCCCAGCCCCATTCAGAATTTGCAAAAATTGACAAAATTGATAGATAAGAATATCATTACAAACAGCTATTATATCCGTAGTCAGCGTAGCCTATGACATCCGCCCCGCCCCGAAACGCGTGCGTGCAAAGGTCGTTCCGGTCGGTACATTAAAGGAGTTTTCTATTCAGAAGAACATACATATACATACAGATAAGCATTCAACATTGTATATGAGATTATCTTATATATAAAGCTGAATGTCTGTTTGTATGTCTGTCTGTATGTCTGTCTCTCTGTACGTATGTTCCGAATAGAAAATTCCATTTCTGAACCGATCCGGACCAAACTTGGCACACATACACTACGGGCCCCGGCGGGTGTCATAGGCTACTTTTCGTCATCGATCGATATCGATTTTATCGATTTTTATCGATTTTTTTGCTGAGTTGACCTACGGGGCTGGGAGTTGGCACAGGGGGGTAATCGAGCATGGGGATTCCGAATACAATATTGGTTTTCAGGATTATCGATTACTTTTATCGATTTTATCGATTTTTTTGCAAAGTTTGAGCTACGGGGCTGGGAGTTCGCACAGGGGGGTAATCGAGCATGGGGATTCCGAATACAATATTGGTTTTCGGGATTATCGATTACTTTTATCGATTTTATCGATTTTTTTGCAAAGTTTGAGCTAGGGGGCTGGGAGTTGGCACAGGGGGGTAATCGAGCATGCTGATCATCCCCAAGGGGAGTGATCAGCATGCTCGATTACACCCCTGTGCCAAATTCCAGCCCCCTAGCTCAAATTTTCAAAAAATCGATAAAATCGATAAAAGTAATGGACGATCTTGAAAACTAATATTGTGTTCGTAATCTGCATGCTCGATTACCCCCTGTGCAAACTCCCAGCCTCGCAGGTCAAACTTTACAAAAAAATCGATAAAATCGATAAAAGTAATGGACGATCCTGAAAACTAATATTGTGTTCGTAATCAGCATGCTCGATTACCCCCCTGTGCAAAATCCCAGCCTCGCATGTCAAAATTTACAAAAAATCGATAAAATCAATAAAAGTAATCGATAATTCTGAAAACTAATATTGTATTCGGAATCCCCATGCTCACTTCCCCCCCCCTGTGCCAACTCCTAGCCCTGTAGGTGAACTCTGCAAAAAAATCGATAAAAATCGGTAAAATCGACATCGATCGATAACGAAAAGTGGACTGTGACACCGCCGGGGCCCGAAGTGTATGTGTGCCAAGTTTGGTCCGGATACGGCGGAGCCGGGTAAGCCAGCTAGTACTGTATATTTTTAGACTATCGCCCACACAAAATCATCAACTTTATGAAGCAGACCGAAACAGAATCGCGAGATTTGATGCACGCAAAAAACTTACTGTTTTGATCCGGTCATGGAATCGGTCCAGATCAAATCCAGCTCGAAAAGGATTATTTGCGCTGCTTGTGGGCGAATGCACATGGCCAGTCGACGCGCAAATTCCTGACTGAAAAATTCCTAGCCTGATGTACTGAAGGAATCAACTCACTGAGTACTAACAAAAAAATAACTCACTTCGAGCTTTGCCTAACTGGTAATCGCCCAGCTCCGGGTAAGTAACTGAGACCCGATGGTGGGTATTTCGTTTCGATTTTTAACCTAAAGCAGTGCATTGTGCAGAAGCTTGGCATACGTCGAGAAAGTAGAACAAACTTTAACGACAGCCGATGCTTTCTTGACATTGCTCTTGCATGGCTGATATTTGCATACCAATGCATTTATGGTCACCGAGTTTCTATGGGATTCGTTTTCCTCAGTGTTGGAGCCCGCAGCAGCGGGTTCAAAGGTGGTCGCTTTAGCCGTTTTCATTGTGACTTACGCGGACCTCTGTCGCATTCCCTTCACATCGCTTCACACTAAATTCTTTTTTATTGTTTAGGAACTGGGTTAGTAACATAATTATAGGCACGAGTAATGAAAAAGTTTTTTTGATGAATGAACGGCACAAAGCTAGTTAGTAGCTTTCACTGGCCAAAACCTACCAATGATTTTCTCTTAACACGTCCTCTCAACGATGATAGATACTATCGAAGGGTCGTAAGATTAGCCTAAATTAGTTAAATATAGGAATTTGTACTACGCTTTCTTCTTTTCTTTCTTCCCCTCTTGAAGAGTAGAAAACTCGCCCAGCTCAGACAGTTGGAGCGTGCGGCGCACGCGCCTTTATGGTCGATGCGGCAAAGCGCGTGTCTTATTTGTGGGCGTGTCCGGCAGTACGCCAAACGCGTGCCATGCTAGATATTTGGTGCGCGCCGCGCGCGTACTAATGGCCAACACCGCGGCCCGCGCGCTACGTTTATGTTCGATTTCGCGACCCCCGTGCTCAATTTTTTAGCACGCCGCGCGCGTGCCTTTATACTACACCCGTGCGGCCCGCGCGCCTGCAATTATCACGTGCTGTAAGCGTAAGGGATACCCGCGTAGTGTACGACGCAGGGTCAGGCTGCCTCATCATCCAGGAGATTTGATATCACATCTTAATGTATGAGTAGTTGCAGAAACAGAAGTTGTTTTTTGCTTCCAAACGTCAACCCTCGGTAGCATTGTGAGTGGGCGCTGGAAACGAATTCTTGGATTCGAATAAGAATTCATATTTTTGGCGTTTGAAGTGTGGATCTGATCAAGAGCTGCGACATATAGCGCAATGAGAAACCTGGGAAATGGCAGCCATCCGCGGACCAGCAGCAGCGGCGCGGCATCCAATGTCCCGCCATCCGCGGACTGGGTGTTGCGCCACCCTGTGATTGCACGCGCGCTGCACGCTCCAAGTATCTGAGAGCATAAGGAAAAAGGTGGCAAAATGACCATTTCCAAACAATCTTTCTCACTTAGGGAAGGCAATGCTTTTATCGAGAGTAAACTGCTTGTATTGAAAAATGTAGCTTAGAGCTGCGAAAAGAATCTCTTAAGTGCAGAATGCTAAAAGTTATGAGAAAATGTATTAATTAAGTACGTTTCTGGATGACACTCAAGAATAAACGAAGAGCATAAAGTACAACACTTCCAAAATTCAATAACCTTTCTCGGAGTAGGAAGATTTTATCACATATTTTGGTATAACAAAATGTAAATTTCTTGCGCAGGTTTGAAGATATAGAACGAGTTCACACATGACTTGGCTGAGGGTACGATATTATTGAGAACATGCACTTCCGTGCATCCAATGAGTTCGATAAGAACGAACTTGCGAATACGGTTTTGATATACATAAATTTCCAGTACTTGGATCGGTAAAGTATGATAACTAGAAAATAGAGAAACATACCGTTACAAGAGATCCAGCAACACAATACTGACGGAATAGGCGGTTTTTCAAATCGCCACATTTTCAGTCATCTTTACATTTTCCAAGACAGCTGCACTGTGTCTGCAGCCGCTTAGCTCTCTAAAAAATTCACAACACTAATTGCAAAAAAAGCTCATCAGATTCACTTGATCCTACTAAATACACGCTATAACAATCCGCGGTTAGGATTAGTTGGATAGTAGTAGATATGTGGGAAGTAAGAGATGTAGATTTGAATACCGTACATGGCTCAAAAATAAAATTGATATTTTCCCGCCGCAAACACGGCTGAAGATAAAATTAATGTTTTCCCGCCTTGAGATGATTAGTCGTACGATATAAGACATTTTTTGTGCGCCGTGTTCGTGCTTTGATTTTGACGGGAAAATCTAAAGTCTGTGCATTCTGCTGCTCATCTAATTCACTATTTCATGTTGGTAATCTGAAGAAAGCCTGGTCAGAACTCTATTTTCTATCCTTGTTTACCTTATCTTTCCTTTAAGGAGTATCCGAATTTGACTCCAATGTCACACCTTTAAAAATAAGGTACTAGCCTTACTATTCTTCTCATTCTTACTTTTCTCAATGAAATTTTGGCGATTGCTTCTCTTTGATATGCTTATATTTGTCCTGATTCCTCCTGTTATTATATACCTGTTTTACTCTCGCTCATGTTGTCTTTTGGGTCTAGGCATATATTGTTGTTAATTGTTTGGGCTACAACTATTTATCCTCTCCACCTTCCCGAAGGGATGCAGCGATCTGTGCGGCCCTTGCGGTCATACAGTCAGCTGCAGTCAGCTGCGGTCTGCTGCAGTCTGCTGCGGTCAGTGCGGCAGTCTGAAACAACCCTCAGGAATACGGCGCGGGCGCTTGACATGTTCGATGCTAACGATAAGTAGTAGAGAGTACTGAGAAAGTCTTGCTAGAATACAAAACATAACCCGATTTGCCATAGATACCATTCGCGCGCATACTGCCTTTTCAAGCATGCACAAGCAAAGTCATAAGTTTTTTCCGTTACAGATGCGAGAACTCCATCTCACGCCCAGAAGTTATGCCCAAAATCAGGAAACGCCCGCCAGATTCTCGCCTGAGGCTCAAAAAGAAGCAAAAAGGAAAGTCGCTTCAGTCAGTAGGTAATAGCTTTGCTTCAGTCACAAGATGAGAACATCAACTATCTTTCAGGTCAACAAGTTTGAAATACTCTCTGCTTCCATGGGCCGTCGGTCTGACTGTGATCTGTGTTGAGGTTGGGTTCCCTGTAAATCGTGTAGATTTCAGATTTGATATTATTCTTACAGATTTTTACTTTTCGCTCCAGCCTTGGATTCTTTTTCTTTGGTAATTACCTTCCTCATTCAGTAGTGGTCTTCTTCGAGTACGTATTCTTTGTGTACCTTCTCAGTGTCATCCTTTGGATAACATATCAGATTGTGAATAGAAAGTTTCATACAACCTTGCCTGGTTAGCTGCAGTCAACCCCTTCACTTTTCGTAGTAATTCTCATTGAATGTTTAGTCAATTATGGCATGATTGTGCCTTCGCAACTGTCACATCCTGTCAGCAAAGCTGCTACTAAATCACCCGCATTAGATACCTCAAGTAGAGCGGATACCTCTTGGGTGGAAGATCACAATGTCGGGACTATGTCAGCATTTTTACCTCAGAGCCGTCAATCGCACATCAGTCCCAATCGGTCGTGAGTTTCAACCCTTTTTTACGTTTTCTCTTCCTTACTTATCTGTTTTCCTTCTATGTGCTATTATGTGCGACAACAATTTTGATGCACTTAGTTATGAGCAAAATGCTTTAAGGCAACGTCCACAAATCTAAGGTTGGCGAGATTTTGGTGCAGTAGCGGAATCCCTAAGCAATTGCCCAAGTCTCGGTGTAATAGGTTACTTCGAAGCGACAATATTGCTCCAGAAGCTGGATGCTGCTGGGGTTGCCAAGCCTACAAGCGTGGGCTATCCAGAAGCTTGAGCCAGGAGTGGGCTCTAATAGCTGCAAATGTCAAAAATGTTCTTTTTGTAGAAAAGACTTTTTTAACATCTTTAGGCATTAAAGTATAGTTTCGGATTAATTACCTCTAAGGCTTGATACATACCTCTCTATACGCAGCAGTGGCAGCAACGCATTTATCGTTTCATTTATCGTTAGCGGCTGCAGCGTGAGGCAACAGCCTCACTCTGCAGCCGCTAACGCAAAAGGTCATGTCCATACCTAGCGACTCATTTTTGAGCAGTGTTGCTCATGCTGATCAGAGCTAATCAGCGCTGCACTAGATTTTGCAGCTGACTTACGGTCATGAACGTTAACCAATTCAACCTAAGACCATCATACTAGGACTTTAGAGGCGGATATGGGGAAATATTGATATAAACTGGAGAGACATACTGAATGAAGTTGAAGAGATGTGAAGTAATCAAACTGACTACAAAATGACAATAATTTAAGGAACTGGCGGTCACTGATGGTCAGGTAAAATGTTGCCACCAGTGGACTCCGATCATGTCATTGCCTGAGGGACACTCTCATATTTCTGGGATAGCCATTGCGACTCATTCGACTCAAGTACTTAGTTAGGGCCTCGATATCATACTGCATCGAATTTCGCCAATGTGGGATTCGAGTAGACAGTGCCTTTGACTGACGGCTACACTTTTGTTACACTTGTGTCAGAAAGAGCCCATTTGGTGTGGCACCATATCGGTTTTTGGGTGTTTTTGGTTAGATGAAGTCGCTAGTGCTCACCTGACTCAAGCGGTATACACAATTCAACTTTTCTGCAGTCCAACTTGTTTCAGACTTCACTGCAGGCGTACTCAAAACTTCATTCTCAAATTGAATAGTTATAAATTTACTCAGTGCTCAAGTGCTACAAGCTGGTCGATCAGATAGCGTGAGTTTCATACTTTATCTCATTCTATTCCTTCTCTCTTTCATTCTTTCGTGTGCTTCTTTTTGTCACTTTCGGTGAGGTTATAAGCTAATATTTTCAGTGGTGATTCGTTTGGCTATGTCCCTGAAAGCGATGCATATGTCAATGTTATGCAGCCTGTATCGGTCAACGTCAATCTGCTATCTGATATCCTGCAGATTGCGCTTGGAGAGGACATTACTGAAGAAGCCGATGAAAAATCGGAAAGTATGTTTTTGAAAACCACATCTTATATATAAAGCTGAATGTCTGTCTGTCTGTCTGTCTGTATGTCTGTACGTATGTGCGGAATAGAAATTTTTATTTCTGAACCGATTTGGACCAAACTTGGCACACATATACTTCGGGGCAGGGAGCGTGTCATAGGCTACTTTTCGTTATCGATCGATATCGATTTTATCGATTTTTTGCAAAATTCGAGCTAGAGGGCTGGGATTTGGCAGAGGGGGGTAATCGAGCATGCTGATCACCCCGAAGGGGGTGATCAGCATGCTCGATTACCCCCCTGTGCAAAATCCTAGCCCCCTAGCTCAAATTTTGCAAAAAAATCGGTAAAATCGACATCGATCGATAACGAAAAGTGGACTGTGACAGGCTCCCTGCCCCGAAGAGTATGTGTGCAAAGTTCGGTCCCAATCGGTTCAGAAATAAACATTTCTATCCGGAACATACGTACACGGGTCTAGCTGGCAGGCCCGGCGGAGCCGGGCAAGCCAGCTAGTATTTCTCTAAAAACGAATCATTTTTGTAAATTTTGCAATTTTAGGGATCCCCTCATTCAGTCGATTTCTTCGTATGCAGCTAGATGCAGTTCGCTCCGAAAAATCGAGAATTTACGAGGTAGGCACATTGCACAAGGTCTTTTGCATTTTTGACTCCACTTTTTTGTATTTTTAAGATACCAAAACTGGAATTGTGGATCAAGTACGCAAAAGCATTGGTAGAAATCATCAGCCCTAGCTCAGAGATTGTCACTAAGAAGTTGCTGAATCAGTATGTGAACAGGCAACTGCAGTTTATGAGAATGTAGGTATTTGATACTTTTATCTCAATCTTCTCTCCCCTTCCTTTTTCGTCGGTCAAGATTTTAATTTTTTAGGCTAAATGCTAAACATGTAAAAGAAGCAATAGCGAGATATACCGGCACATCGCCCAGTTTTGGTAAAAATAAACCGCTTACGGAGAGAGGTCGAAATCAAGTGTTTACGAAGGCCGAGCACGATCACAAAGTGAGTATCCTGTCTTGTTCCGCTATTGGTTTTCACTATTTTCTATTTCTTATGTGAAAATGGGTTTGTCTTCTCTAGGTTGCTCTTGCTATAGCTTATTTGGATGCTGTATTAGTTGGAGATCGAGATGAAGCGATTGCGCAAGTGCGTGCCACATGTGACAGTCTCTGGCAAGGGGGAATGCGAGGTTGTGAGGAGATCTCGATGACAGGAAATCGTTGCCAACTGAAGGTAAATAAATCCTGTCCCTTTCGTTTTACTCACCTTACCTTTGCATTTTTTTGCTGTGATATTTGATATGTATCTATGTTCATTCGCGCGATTGCTCATGATGACCTTGTGTGATCCTTTACTCGCAATATTATCGTGACTTTTAGGTGCATGCCACCATTGGTGATGCTTCCGTACCATCTAGCGAATGGGAAATGCATTCAAATGACATCACCTATCTTTCCACATGCTCCTGTGGTCGACGTCAGGCAGTTCGTAGGGATCCCTTTACTCTCAAGGTAAATTTCTGCAAGTTTCTCATCAATAACTTCCTCCAAATTTTCTTAGAAATCAAGCTTTTGATTATTTAGGAGGCAAACTATGACTTTTACTTCGAAAACAAAATCTTTTCTTGCTGTGCTGGATTGGAAAAGCATGTGTTCGCTGTGCTAGAGGATGATGATACTGATGCAGACAAGGGAGGAATGGTAGGGGCATTATTTCTGTAGAATTCTGTTGCATATGTGAATTTTGGTGGTCCGGTAATGAGAATTGGGAAGGTGAAGGCGCAGGCTCAAATCCACTTTTCCCTGTCCCTGCCGCTTTGAGAGATAGGCAAAATGCTGACGATGATTCCAACAGACCAGAAGGTGACGACGAAGATGCCACAGGAAGCGAAACTGGCGAGGATTCGGTAAATGTCGACTTCTCAATAGCATGCGAAAACATACTAACGAACAACCTAGTTTAGGTAAGCAATGCGGAACCAGAAGTGATTGAGAGTTCCTCACAATCATCGCAAGACGATGATGTACACTATCAAGACATGAAATCGTATTTGGATGATGAGTCAGGTAAGAGTCGGTGTTGATCAATACTTAGGGCCGCATGCACTAACCTCCCCGCGGGGAGGTTAGTGCATGCGGCCCTTAGTTTGAAGCATCGTAGCTAGTTTGTAGCTCTTTTTTGTCATGTTATAATGGTGTTTCTTCAAGTTTCTTTCGTGAAAAGTCCCCACACCAAGCTTGATGAGGCCGCTATTGCATTTGAAGCTCATTTGAAGAAGCTGCGGGCGAAGCAGGTAATCATAATTATTATCTATTAGGTTGGCTAAAAAATAAGTTCGGTCGTTTTTAGCGGTTTGTAGAATTGTCACAAATCAGTTTTAGTGTGTATGTATGGTACCACTGGAAAGAGCAAATTAAGGAGAATCGGATGGTCGCCTCTGTTTTCTCAAAAATAATTCTTGTGATAATGAATTGGTAGAGAAAGGAAAATTGATCAGATTTTTTCCTCAAAATTTCGAAAAATCACGCTCCGAAAAAATAACTGAAGTCAGGTGTAAAGTGTAGATTCGCTATCCACACAACAAATTTTTGAATTTCCAACCATTTGCATGGCCATAGATGGCCAAATTCGAGTTATCTGGAATGCCCAAAATTTGACCTTCACACGCAAATGCCTGGAAATTTTCACAATTTTGACTGCAGAAATTCAGGAACAGCAGGTCACAATCTCTATTGTGGTTCGCCACCTAGCCAGAGGCTGTATGTATCCAACCACCAAATTACACGCCTGTGTACTCACTGCAGGCTGAGAACGAAAGCTAGAAAGTCAAAAAAGCGAATTTCTAGAAGTTTGACCGTATAAGGTTGTAACTGTCATTTTTTGGTAACATAAAATTTTGACTATTCAATATTTAAGAGTAGAGGCTTGAGGCTATCTTCTCACGAAAAAATCTTAGCTGAATAGCTGTTACGGGAATTGTTATGAAGCTTTGAATTTGCATATCAAAACGAACTTATTTATTAGCCAACCTAATAGTTTATCTTTTGTTTTCGTTTGTTGGTTACCTGGTCATATTGGCAGCTCATATTTGGATTTTCTTGCTTATGTGCTCACATTTTTAGATTCCGTTCCTTGAAGGAGTGCCGCACTCACTCTCTCCAAAGTTGCCACCTCTTTTCCCATCATGGACACTCACTTGTATTGGACCAAACAGCTACTATACGTAAGTCACGCACGTCAGTGTTCATATTTTTCGTAACCGTTCAGGTATTCTTATGGTCTTCGCGATCAGCCCAATCTAAAACTGGGTGGAGAGTATCTGTATCCCGTTAGCGTTCAGTTAGAAGTGAGTTATTTGCAAACTTTTACCTTATCTTATCGCTGTTTTAGAATTCACTTGGTTTCTTATATGTCGTAATTATTTTTCTTGCCAGGTTGATCCCGTTTCTTGGGATCGCGACATGCAATACGTGTAAGCAGTTGAAGGAGAATCGTCGCGACCTCCTCCGCGGAAACCAAGAAGGCTACCCGCGGAGATAGAGAAGGTAAGATATCTATTGGTGCATGCATTCACTCTACTTTCATGTGTTCTTTAGGTTAAACTCTTCGTCGGAATGGAGTATGAATGTCCACGCGGTCATCGCTTTTTTGTTGCAGAAAATGGAGAACCGCTAAGGTTACCAAAGGTGAGAAAAACTTGACTCTGGTGTTGCTTGGTTTAGAACTTACAGCTATTTTTAGAACTCAAATGCTCGATCTGCGCTGAATCGAGAATCGGATGATGAGTTCTTGCACTGTGATTTTCCACTGAGACGTCAGTGCACGTGCAAAAAATTACCTGTGCAAACAGCTCAACTTATGCGAGTCCACGTCGTGACACCAAAAGCGCCGATAACCGTGACTATCCAACCATCTGTTGAGGTGAGTTTCTGCTTCAGTTCAATAACTGGATCTTGGGAAGCAGATTTTTTTTTACAAAGTATGGTCCTGTCTCACTGCTTTCCAGGGAAGTTTGTTCATTCTGCTCGTTAATTTCATTGTTCGGCATCAACTTCGCAGATTCATGAAAATCTTGGAAGAAAAGTTCACATCTTCGCGATTACATCTTTTGAGAAACACCTTACAAGTTTCAAAATTGCCGGATGAAAATCTTTTTTGGTGATGTGTACAGTTATTTTGCGAAACTGGGATCTTTTCCAGATTCCTGGGCAGGAAGGCTGTTTTGGTACTGGTGAAGGACCGCTCCAGCTTTCGTGGGCAAGGTATTCAGCTACCATAGGATTGAAAAATACATATTCTGTAACATACTGCTCTAGGTATTACATACTGCAACTACCTTTCATATACTCCGGACCATCGGGAGTGTGGATACCACCAGTAGGGGTCGAAAAAGTGGGTACATTTAAGGGTGACGCCATCCAAGTGAAATACGTCCCGATGCTGTCAAGGAGATGATTGTACAAATGTCAGTTAGAGGATTTCATTTCATCTGCTCCTAGCCCGTGTCCCGGGACGCTGTATGTCATTCAGTGTTAACGAATCCCGCTGGACTTACTAGGAGTCGACACTGTCATGCTGTGAATTGTTGCCGGTGTTCCGCTTACATTAATGTTTCTATCGGGTCTGATTTTTGTTTCCTTCTGAGAATGTTTTTTGTGATGTTGGTCTTATCATTCATCAGATGTATATGTAATATATTTATCCGTAAAATAAAAGGTCGGAAAATGATAATTTTTAATGTTAAGAAAAGAGAAGCCGTCAGAAGCATTTTTTAATCTTCTGGGTAGCTGGTCAAAGGGATTAGATGAATTTATCATAAATTTTTTCATAGACTTTATTCACGGCGTTCACTCTAATGGATCCGAAATAATGTTTTCTTAATCGGTTGATAAAGCGAGAAGAGCCTCATTGCGCCTACCGTAGTGCTACGGCGACCACGCCCTCATAGCAAGTACGGAAAAAATCCTCCCTCGCATTGCGGAAACATTAGTCAAAAACTTACTTGTTTGGTAAGAATCTCCATTGTGGATATCAGAATTAACATTTTGCTCAAACTTTGCCGAACTAAGGGTGAAAGATTGGTTATCCTCAAACCTGCGAGCATGCGGCTAACTTGACCTACTTCGTTCTCAAAGAGGCTACTGAATGTGTGCGAACTAGATGCCTTAGTTCTTAAAATAATTTCGAGTTCCAAATTTGAAAAAAAAAAGCCGGGATCAATAAAAACCGATACTACCAAGATTTTCATACTTCAGTTCACCTCCCATTTATATAAACCTGGTTCAATCTGCAAACAACTATTAAATCAATACAGCCATGCAGTGACTTTATGGTGTGTGTTCGAACGGCGAAATCATCTTCCCCCATTTATCAACTGTAGCCGTAACAGGGAATCGCCGAAAATCAATAAATCAATGCTGTTCCTTATAAAGAGCCCACTGGTCTGCAAAAGTGCAACTATGCAAATTTTTTTCCGCTTCGGTACTAACAATTTTTTATTTGGAAAACAACAGTGCGCAACTTTTTTTGTATAGAACTACAAATTACAACAACTTCATTTCCTAGCTTTTTCGATTAATGACACGGAAAAAAATATCTGCTATTTCTGCGTATCATTACCAAGACAATCATACCACCTTTTTACAATGTGCAAATAAACACCTAAATGAAAATGTTCATAAATTTTTATTTGTAGTAGAATATTCAACATAAATTAGATCACTTTTGCTTAGGCACAAAGCCTAAGTGTAGGATTTTTCGGATTGTGGACGGACCATTCCACCATCCCTTCACTAAGAAGTTCCAGTAGAGAAATGCCATGAGGTATCGTTTCATGAGGAAAGCGTAAAATCTGTAAAAAAAAGTGGTTAAGGGTTTATGCGAGAACTGGTCCCTAGCAATTGTTGCAAAGCGAAATTGTAAAGAAAAAATGTTCTACTAACCCTGGTTTCGCTTGATTGATCGGTAATGTTTCCATAGGTCCTTTGGAGTTAAACTCAGCCAGCATTCCACGGCGTCTACCCACTATTATTGGACAGGACGCGTAGCCATCGTACTGGAATTTTCAAAATTACTTCAAAGCTGATTTGGGGGGGGGGGGGGGGATCATCACCTTTGCGGGCAATTCTTTTCCTTCCATAGCAGCTGTCAGGTTTTTGTCAATCGTCTTCAGATGGCTAGATACAGCGGCAGCCGTCTTCGCATTTGGTGTGTTCATACAGTCGCCGGCAGCAAAAATGTTGGTGAAGTTTTTCACCTAAATAAGACTCAAACTGAATGCCACTAGAAAGCGTATTTAAGATTTGAGAAATGATACAATTCTCCATCAAGAACTTGTCCATGAAAGTACCAATTTATACAAGCAAGATAGAGCTGTAGCGTCTGTGCGAGAACTGGTCCCGATCCAAATTGTTAAATTTTTACAGAATTTAAAAAAATGATGCGAATCTTCGTCAGGATCTTCAAGAGTATGGAAATACGTTTACTGTGCGTCGAATAAAGCAGTAAACAATATGCGAACTGGTCCCCGACTCAAGATGAATGAAAATTTGAAAAAAATCCTGAGCATTTGATGCAACTTCTTCAAAAAAAACTTGCGCTAATAAAAAATATCAACTTACACAAGCCAAATAAACTTGTGGCGTATTTGCGAGAACTGGGCCCAGACTTATAATGTTTGTAAATTTTACAGAAAGTTTGAAAAATTACAATTCTCTTGCGGTGAATTAGCACTATCTATCGCATAGCAAAAACCGCGCGCCTGCGACCGCACGCAAAGTCTCCGCGACGCGGTGCGTGGATGCGACGCGAAGTGAGCTCCGAGTTGACCCTACTATAGTATAGACTGCAACAAGATGCTTTCATAAGTGCTATAATGAGCTCCAATCCCTGAAAGTTTGGTCCAAGTACATCAAGCTTACCCTCAACGTCTCAGGATCGACATTGACCCATCCAGTTTCGTCGACGATCTCCTTACAGTTCCTCACGGCTGGAGGAGTTGAACATGGTGGTCCGACATGCAATAGCGAGTACTGTAATAACGAAAAATAAGCATGATCTGTTACGGTCCAAAGACGCGGTCCTTTTTGCACATTTACCATAGGCTACCGTAATCTTGCGCTGTGGAAAGCAATAATCACATAAGTGCTCATTTGAAAGATAGGGTTTATCTCTTGCGCGGGATTAGTGCTTCCAACTTCACTTGGGTGCTGTGCACCATTACGATAGTATAGTGTAGTGGTGCAAAATGGCCGTTTCTCAGGAGAAACTTACTGGTATTTCGTCAAATTTCCCATTTGGTTTCGCATTCTCATCAAGAAGTTCAAATTTGGCAATTTTATTTTTTGTATCCACTTCGATAAGATTATGTCTTGTTCGTATGTCAATATTCTTTTCTTTGGCAATTTTTTGTAAAGTGGGGAGGTAGGCTTCCACGCCGAACAGCTGCAAAGTCAAAACGAACGAAACTATAACGCTGACGAAAACTGATCCCCAACTTACCCTTGGTAATGAGGTAGCATAGATGAAGTTAGTTTTATCCCGATAGCCTCGTTCTTTGACAATATCTTCGCCATAGTAGAGTACTTTCTGTGGAGCACCAGCACATTTGATTGGTGCATTGGGAAAAGTGAATACGCAGTTTCCTGACTTAAAAAATTCTCCATAATTTGAAAACAAAAACAGTAATAGAAAAACTGGTTTCATAAGTAAAAATGACATCATGATAAAATACGATAAAAATTTTCTTCAGTTTTTTAGTCTGGCTTCTGGGCTGCATAAAAAGGTCTAAAATTCAAAGTGTCCCAGTATATTTCCGTTTCATAGAGCATCTTTGCGTAAGCGGGGGAAGGGGCGCAAAACGCATGCAACTTGGAGCGCCGCCCATTGCGTAACGCACTATATCGTGCAGAGACAGGTGCCCATCGTGTCGAGACCATTTTCGGCCATTGGCAGAGCATCCGATTTGCGCGCCAAATTTCGAATCGAATTGCCGCCTTCCGCGCCCCTTTGCGCTGTTGACAACACTTGTCCGTAAAAGATAGCCAAGGCGTGCAAAAGATAGAGAAATGCACTGCACGCTCATTCTTTTACGCGCAATCGTTGTGAGCAGTGCAGGCGCACTATATAAGTCTACCTACCGAAATTGAGTTTAGCACAATAATGAATTAAAAAATAATGCTTTGCAAAATCTTGCACTTACCGTTACGGTACTGAGTTCCTTGAATGTTTTTGTACAGTGAAAAGGTGAATAGTTTGAGCATACTCCGGGTGTATCAAGTCCTTCCGGTAGGCCTTTAATCTACAAAACAATCAATAAAATCAATACTTTCTCAAAGCACAACTGAAACAGCATCTACTTACCAAATCGAATCGTAATTGGCAGCCTGTGGCTATAATCATAAAATCATAAGTTATTTCTTCTCCACTACTGAAAATAAAGACATTTAATAACTTCAAAAAATTCGTATATATGATAGTCATTAGTTCACCTCAAAGTAACTGAATTCTTCTTTGGTTCGAATTTTTCGACTCTATCTTTTACCCAGACAGTATTGGGGTGGATGAGATCCTTTTCTTGACGAGTGTGATATTCGACAGGAGTGTAACCGCCGCCGACCAGCGTGAAACCGGGTTGGTAGTAATGGGTCTAAAATAAAATTTCTTAGGGTTGCGTCTTTTTAATAATATTATATTTTTTCACAAAATCATGTGAATCAAAGTACTGCGGCTGAGGACGAGTTATCGCTGTACTCGGTCGTTCAAAAATGTAAAAAAGCTAACCATTGGCGTTCCAGGAGATATTTTTTCGGTTTAAGGGGGGGGGGGGAGGGAGGTTGGGGGTTGGGGATATCTTCTGAATGGAGAGGCTTGACGTAACTTAGCCCTCTGAATACTGTTTAGAATGTTTTCGTAAACTGCAGACGTGTAGCATCTAAAAGAGTGGCGGCAACTCGCCTCCGAAAAAACTTTTTAGAATCTCTTGTGGATTTCAAAAAAAAAAAATTTGAAAGACTCTATCAAATGCTGCAAAAGTTTTTAAGAAAGTTATTTGCGTTTCCCTTTCATGTTGAAAGTTCGAGGTTTTCAACGATCACTTTCGTGCAGTTAGTTTTTACACATAATGTGTAATTCGGAAAAAAAATTGCTGTCTCGATTCTGGATTGTAACAAGGGTGATGAATTTTTTTTTAAAAACGGTTTGCTGGAAGTATCGCAAGTTTATCACTCTAGAGACCGAGAATATGTAAGTAGCGAGATTTGCGATATTTAAATTCAAATTTCGCAAATCTCGTTACGAAAATTTACTTACACGAGTCATAAAATGTGCAAGTTTTTGTTTATACTTATAAATAACTGCGATAATTTAAGATTCTTTCTTAGTAGTCAAAATAGCCTTTAACGTTTCTTGGTCTGAAATTTCAGACATATGGGTCAAAAAAATTTCGAGCATCCCAAAATTTTTTTTGCCTTAACCGGGGCTCGGCACGAGGGGGGGGAAAGGTTCCAACTTTGCAAAATTTTACAAAGTCCCCTTTGACCCTTATCCGAATATTCAATCGACTAAAAAAACGAAACACCTAATTTTCGACGCATAAAAACGTCCCCTTTGCTTTTAGTCCCAAAAACGATATCCAGCTTGCTTATAAACCACCTGTGCCGAGCTCTGTTCTCAACGAATCAAGTAGAGAATGCCCTTTTTGGTATTAACGATTTTCCAAAAAATAAAAAAAACGTTTTCTGATTTTTGACACCACGTGCATTGATTCCTTTACTAATCAAAAGATAACAAGATATTTTCGTCACTTGATAGATTGATTGCACTCATTCATGTACCGAACAGTCACCGTACTATTACTGCTGCACTTTTGTTGACCGTTGAGATTGCGGACGAAATTTGACTTCATCGACTGAACCCACTTCCGCGTGGACAGGAAAAAATCGGACAGAAAGAGAATTTGAAAATTTAAGAAAAGCTTCATAAGATTATAATATGCAGCAAAAATTAGTTTAGCAATCAGCTGGTCATTCGAAGTAGAAAAAAAGTGGATTGAATGAGTGATTGATTTCAAATTCAGCAATTTTCGTTCTCTTCATAAGAAAAGTCCTTGTATTGAATTTTGTGCCACATTTTGACCACAAAAAACATTTTTGACAAATTTAAAGCTAGATGATGAAAAACTGGCTACCTCGCTCGGTTCTACCACTGCAACGCTTTTCTTCGGCAATCTTCTCGCGAATTTGTGACTAGCACCCATTCCGGCAGCACCTCCACCAACTACTAGTAATCGATAATGTTGAGCTGAAATTGTCTTTTTTTTTCTAAAGAGCTAGCGGAAATACCAACCTCCATCAATATAATCATATTTACTTTGGGAGTGAAACGGTAATCTTTTAGAAAATAAAGTGCAAATGCACAAAAATCCCTGTGTAACGGATTTTTCCAGAATTAATAGGTCGGTTCAAAAGTTCTGTCGATTCATTTTTCCAAAAATTGCAACTCTACGCTGTTACAATGGATTTGCTTGCTTATTTTATTAGAAAGAATAAGCCTTTAGCTTTCGAAATCTATCTTGCAGAGCTTCTGCTTCACACTGACTGCAGAGATAAAAATGGAAAAGCAAGACATATAAGCTCATGTAAGCTTTGACCTTAATAATAATACAAAACGCCAAAATTGATTAATTTGTCACTTTTCTCGAAAATCATAACTTTTCACACAAAAGTCAAAACAACACAAAATTTTTACAGTTACAAAGATTAGATCGTAAGACTTATATACTGATTTGGGATTTATCTGTAAGGTTCCAGATTTTGGTGACTTAACTTGAAATCAAAGCTTCATGGTTTGTTTTTCTATTTTTATCTCTGCAGTCAGTGTGAAGCAGAAGCTCTGCAAGATAGATTTCGAAAGCTAAAGGCTTATTCTTTCTAATAAAATTACAAGCAAGCAAATTCACTGTAATAAGAGTTACAATTTTTTGAAAATGAAACGACAGAACTTTTGGACCGATCAGCATATATCCACCACCGCTGAAGACCTTCTTTTTTGAACCTATTTTTATTTTGAAGGTGAAACGGTGAATTTCAAAATCGAAGAGATATGTTCTAATATTTTTGAAAATCAAAAAAAATGGAATTTCCCCTTTAAGAAAACAATAAATATTTATATTTTTTGACAATTTTGTTGTGCAATAATAATTACAGTACAACTGCATAACTCACCATAGGCTATCGGACTTAACTTCATATTTTTAGTTAGTAAAACCAAGTGTCTGAAAAATACGATCAATATCACAAAATCAATGCAAAAACGGAATCATGAGAGAAGAAAAGAAACGATGAGCAGATACTCACAAAAAATTTTTCTGACCTCCTTAAAGTTTTTCTAAAGTATTTGTAGTGCAGCAAGGCTGTTTAGTGCGTTTATTGAAAACTTGCGCCGAGGACATATGACCGTGTCCAATCAGAGGTCAGGTGTGTACGTGATAATCGTAAGAATGTTCGAAGTCTGCACTCTGAAAAACCAGTTGTGAGAATAAGAATGTTCCATTTCGTTGCAACGAAAAGGAATCGTCTATATAGCAAAAAACGATTGTTTTGTCAAGTCGGTAAGAACAAGAATAAAAATAAAAAATCACAACAAAACGGTCGCAACCCATTAAGCACTTCCCCTATATTTTAGATGAATTCTGAAATACTATTTGTTAGAGCAAAGCAAGTTCTACAAAGTATGCAAATTTCATTTACGTGGGGTTTGAAGCAAGGACCAAAAAAACCGACTGCACAAAAAAAATGAAAATTTGGAATTTTTTCCAAAAACTTTCCCAAAAACGACAAAATTACCTCTCGCATATACATACTTCACCAGACAATCTTGTATCCTTTGATTTAACGGGATTGGCGGATGGAAGGGCGCCGCTCGCGCCCCAGTCTGCGCCTCTCTCGCGAGAGTGCTCTCTGATCACTCTCTAGCCTAGTCAGGCACGAAGCCCCGCCTTCCAGCCGGCAATCCAATTGAATCAGAGGGTACAGTTGCTGTATTTTTTCCTCGTCTTGAATTTGAGAAAACGAAATTTTTAAGCCTTTGCCAAAGCAATGATGGCTGTTCTCACTCATTACAACCTCAATACTACAATGGTTTCGTTGATTTTCAAAACATTTCTTGTTATTTTCAAACGAATAGAAATCATGGTGCAAGGCTTTTTTTATGTCATTGGACTTTTTGGATATGAAGAACAATTATTCTCTGTACTAAGGCAATTCTTCATGCACGGTTTCTCACAGTAGTATACGGTCATTTTTTTGATACAGTACCCTTTTATAACAAAAAAAGAACTTTCTATTTCCTCAGGTAATGTGACCTCCTGCAAAGACCAATCAGCAGCTGGCTGGGTATTTGATCTGCCCTCTGCCTCCAGCAACTTTGTGATCGTTTTTTGTGCTGTTGTACTTTTATCAGTCAACATTTTTGAGGACATACTTTGATCAAAAAGATTGATTGGTGACTTAATTTTAGTAATCAATATAAGTTTTAGTAATAAATATAGTCATTCCGTCATTGAAGGATGTCACAAGAACATTTTGCAAATTCTACGCAAAATCTCATATAAGCGCGATTCTAAAGTGACTCAAACGTTAATAACGTAGAGTAAAATAAAACTATCCTGTAATTAATGCAACTAATAATTGTGGCAAAAATAACATAAGAAATTGTCGAGAAAAGCATTCTATCTTTAGCCGGCTTAAACTAGAAATGCTTCAAAAGCTCTGGATTTGTCGAAGGACAAAAAGAAGTTACAATCACACAAACGATATAATAAATTTTATTTATCTAATAGGACTGCGCCATCCAAAAATTAACGGAAAGTTTTTCGGTGGCCATCGCAAAAATCCCTTTATTCAGGCAAGGTCGTGGAGCAAAGTTCGTGTATTGCCCTGCTTAGCACAAATCAATGTATGTGAGGTCAACTTTTCCCAACTTTTTTTGGAGACGCTGGTTTTGAGTACTCATTCTATTTTAAGACGGGAAAATGTCACGCCGCGATCATAGATTCGATAATCAGAAAATTTATCCAGCCTCTGTTTTAGTCTTCGCCAATCAAGCTTGTTGATTCTAAGCTTTTCTTTGCAAAAGGCAAAGTTCATTTTTTCACATAAGGGATTTAAAAACAAAGAAAGCAAAAAAAAGGAACAATTGGAAGGACGCAATGTTGAGTTTCAAACGAATAGGCAAATCACAAATTCTTTGAAGCTAAGTTTCTAGACTTCTTTCGTGGTACGCGTTACGGTAACCTTACAGTAATCAGTATGGGTGTGAAATGGACGATGCGCTTAAAAAAGTATGAATGGTACATGGAGCGTGTGATGTGATTGCCTATAAAGGGGGGGGGGGGGAGGATATTTTCGACATCTGCATTACAATAATCAGTGCTTGAAATTTTGCAGCAGTCACCTTTTGAGAATTAAATTTGGTAGTCTCGTAGGGTAAAGCATTTTTTTATCGTAGTGCCACAGTGGGAACTAAAAAAATTTTCTACACCAATTTTTCGGTAACAAGTAAACATTATGAACTTTTCGGCAATAAATCATTGCCTTTCCTCATTATTATTCAACAAGGTGCAGAATTTCTAATTGATCATATAATCCGCAATACTTGCATCATTCCCATTGAGTTAAAGCAATGATTTTTTGAAGAGGTGGAAAACTCTAGAAAATATGTATAAGCAGGAGAATTTACAGGTGCTGTTTTACAAATCATTTCTATCAGAAATGGTATATTACTATTTTTACACCCATAGTAATAAATATAGATTGTTGAAATGATTTTGTTGATAGTATTAGCATCATTAATATTATAGTTATCCATTCAATTTATAGCATTAAAGCATAGAAAAATTATTAATTATTCACTTCCAACAACATGACTTCTTGAGACAAATTCAAGTATGAAATCTCAAATGGCAATAATGAATAGAGTCTGTTGTGGAACTTTGAAAACTCAAAGGTTTGGAGCAGTGAATCACCACAGTTTTGTGCTCCCAACTATGATAAAAGAGAAAAAGTGTCGCAAAAGGAAACCATGGAAAATCTAGGCTAAATGGCCGCCGCAGATTGATTTCGTCGCAGATTTGCGATCAAATGGAGTTTTCGACTGTATTTGGAGGTCAAATGGCAGCTAAGGGAAGCATTCGATTGAGAGTTTTCGAATGGCAGTGCTTACAATTATAGTCTGTAATACGCATACTATTTGAAATTGTATTAGTTTATTGTAATTTTTTTACTGTTAGTTTATATACCAACTTGCCATGTTCCTATCGTGCTTTGTGCCTTAGGAATATGAGATGATTTACAGCGATCAAGGCTTTGCGTTTTCTCACACGCTCATGTTCTTTGATGGCTTATCATTAGATTTATTATGCTTGCATATAGTTTGTTTACTTACATATGTATATAAATGGCTGACACAGCTTAAAGCTTATTGGTTGTGTTCTATGTTTTACTTCCCATTGTTTGAGTGCATTATGATTATTTCATCGTATCATTAACTCTATCCTTCCAAAGTTCGCCTCCGCTGCCTCACAGTGTTCACAGTCACAGATTCATGGAGCTCATGTACTGCTGTACCGTCATATCTGTTATCAGATGTAGTTAATAACAAAGGTTCAACTACCGAAGTTACCGCTGTGCACAAAAGTCCCGCGTGGCAGCTAGTCGATCAGTACACAGTCCACTCACCGAGCATACATTTTGTATTATACGTTTGCATTGCTTATTTACTCTATAGAAACCACAGTACTCGTCCATTCCAGACTCCCGTGATTCTTGCCTTTGATTAGTGCAAAGAATTGCGCGTAAGTTCCTTTGTTCTAACTTTGCAGGTAGAAAACTTCTCAGTGATTTTGCACACAGTAATACAGTTTACATCAACACAAAACTTTTCACCATTGTTATACTCGCTTCAAGCCATGTACCTTCTGCTTCAACCAGATCTGCGGTTGGAAGGCGGGGCTTCGCGACCTAATTAAGGCTAGATGGTCAGAGAGCATGTCCGCGAGGGAGGTGCAGACTGCGTCACGGACGTGAGCGGTCGCCCCTCAGGTCATGAAGCCCCGCCTTCCAGCAACCGATGTTGGAGCGAAGGGTACAGTCTGTGTCAATCACGAGAGGTCCGCACGCAAGGCTCTCGCGTTGCGTGTAGCTCCTACGCGGAGAGGAGTATAAGCTACTGCACGACGAAGGCACAATATCTTTGAGCGCGAACGCGGCTTTATTAGCCGAGCGCATGAGGCGCAGTGTTTACAATGGTGAAGATACGCGCGCACCGTGTTCGCATCCGCTCAACTAATACTGCTCCTGCTTCTGCGCCTTCGTCCTCCAGCAGACTTTACGTAATTGACACCGAAGTTAAGAATGTATTGTGATTCCTATCGTAACCAACGGATGTTTTGATGCAAACTCAGTGTGCACTTGCACAAAATCCTTTCGGCCGAGTTTAAAGCAACCTCAGATTCGTTTATATTCTCATTAGACTTACTCCTCATGACTGTGGTTTATATGCTCTTACAAAAGCTCATATTTCCATTCTCTGAGCTCTCTCATTGCTTGACACTTGATGATATATTTTATTGGAATATAAACAACTAGAAAAGCGACAGAAAAAGCAACAATAACAAAATCCCATCAACAACCACCTGTAGATAACTAGAGAAAGATCACAGAGTTGATAAACTAGATATGGGTACTTGCAAAGCCGTAGTTAAAGGGCACTTTGAACTTACATTTTGTAAACATCTCAATATAAATCCGTTCTAATTTGTAGCTCTTGATCAATGCCTAGATAACAATCTGACATAATGAATACTGTCATGTAGCATCGTCCCCTAAAATCACATCATATGACTGAGAAGAAAAATTCACAAAATATACTGTTAAACGAGCTTACTTCTTGTCTGGGGTGACGAAGTCCAGCCGAATAGTTCTGTTGCCTTGGATTGCATTCACATGGTTGATCGATATCAATCGATCATTGTCTTTTTCACCAATTATTACTATCCAGCTAGCTGTTTTTTCTTTAGACCATTGGGTAAGATAAGCTTCCGTGTTAAACTGGAAGAAATTAAATTTCGGATTAACTAGCACCCGCAGGTATACAGATTAGAATACAGAAATAATCCTTCCTTCAAGGAAAAAATTACAGGTGAAGTCCCAAGTTCAAAAAACTGACCACAATTTTTCGAAAAATGTGACATCGAAATTTCATTGGAAAAGAGTGGAATACACCAGTTGAATTCGAAAAAAAATTGAGCTATCGGATCACCGTAAACCATTTCAGCTGCTCATTCTGCTAAGGAGGGGGGGGGGGGAGAGAGAGAGAGTTCTTCGTTGCCAATGCATTTGTGATAGAACTTACCCTATTTGGCCCCAACATGCTTGCATGAAACTGCAGTTTGTAATGGCTGTTGTGTTCCAGCCGTATCCATTCGTCATTCATCATCACTCGAATTTCTTTCGTACCCTTGCATATCCGAAGTCCACTAATGGATAAGATAGGCCATCTACACAAGGCGCGAACCACCTAAAAAATTCATGCAAAATAACAAATACCTTCCTAAGTATTCTGAAAATAGAGAACTTTGACTGACGTCTCTGATTTCCAGTTCCTCGAGTGTCGTGCTCTCAAGTAACACATTCTTCGCGCGTTTTTCTACCATATCTGACCCGGAAGCTTTTTCCACGCCAAACTTGTCTTGGAGTAGAGGTATGGTGACTCGCTCCCTAAGAGGCATGGATAAGTAAATAAAAGTTTTTGTGAGTTGCAAACTAAAGACTCACCCTATTCTCTCGGCATCGTAGCTTTTGAGCTGAGGCAGGCACAGCAAAGGGTGATCGTCATGCCATCGTCCAGAATGACACATTTGCTGCAGAATCGTTATTCGCAGCACTGTTGATAGCCATCCATTGAGCTGACAGACATCGCGCATAGCCTAGAATTATAATCAACACAAATAGAAGTGAAGGTTCTAAAAGAAGGGTGCGAAAAGATTGAGAGCACGATTGCAGATTGTGCACCTGTAATATTCGTACGCACTGGTCAAGTACACTTTTCAAATCCGTGCGATAATCAGTAGGTATGTCGGTTCGAGAGAAATGTGCCTGAACATTACAGTCTAATGAGAAAAAGTGAAAATCAAAAGCAAAATTAAAATCGAGTTCACTCGCACAACAAATTGTACCTGGAAAAGAAGATGAGCCTTTGTATGTGACGAGTCCATAACACTGGTTGCAAATCGGATTCTTAGCTTCCGCTGCAATTGCCTGAAAAAAGAAGACATAGCTTAATGAGTCAACACACTCTTGAAATAATTCCAAGCAAGTCTGAGAACCTGGATATGTGGATGCTGATGGGAGGCTTTAAAGGCAGCGTCCAGGCAAATCTGGACCTATGGTGCTTTTACGTGGAAAGTACTTTTGGGGCCCTAACTAAGGCACTGCCCAAGCGGCAGCTCAGGTAGTGCTGTAATGGCTGAGATATTCTCCTCGAAACTGGCCCCCGCGACCGTGTTTCGCATGGGTTCATGGCGCAAAGCGTGGATCCTGGCGCGAAGCTGCCATGAATCCATGCGAATACGTTCGCGGGGGCCAGTTTCGAGGGGAATATCTCAGCGATCAGAGCACTACCTGAGCTGCCGCTTGGGCTGTGCCTTAGTCAGGCCCTCAAAAGTACTTTCCACTTAAAAGCCCCATAGGTCCAGATCTGCCTGGACGCTGCCTTTAACCCACTGCGCAAGCGGGAGCTCGTACTCTTTCGTGGCCGAAATTACAACTTTTGCCCAGTACGGTACCGGGGTACGACTGACCCACGGAAGAGTATGGTAATGGGCAAAACTTGGGCTGCATTTCTCGGCCATGAACAAACCAAATGAGCTTTCCCTTCAACAGTGGTGCTGAGGCTTCCAGTCAGTTTCCACATGACCCATGCTCACACCTGAAAATTTTACTTACGTATTCGTAACATCCTCATTATGTCGCACTGGTATCTCGTCGTATTCGGGAACATGCTAAAGGCATGATAATTTTGATGTTTATTCCAGATCGCGGTAAGAGGTTCTTACCGATAGAGTCTTCAGCAAGTCCTCTATGGAATCTTCGCGGCCTAACTTTTCTACCAAAAACTTCATTGTTTCATGGCGCAGATAATAAATGCTAGCAATTCTTCCAAAAGGTGAGGGTCGCAAGGTTTCCGTCTCCTAAAAAGGTAATTACCAAATCCTCTCATCAATCAGAAATGACTTCAAGATTGACAAAGTAGGTGAATATCAAAAAAAGCCAGGAAAGAACTAATGGAGTAGATGAGCAAACCACAAACGAATGCGCCTCACCTCATCGATAATGATACACTTCGAATACTGGAGATCCATCACACACCCATCAACAACAGCGACTAGATATTTTATCAGGGACTCCTCAGATAAGTCTTCTAACCCGTAGAAACTATAATATTTTTCGATTACAGGGAGATAGCTGGATGGATTAGCTACAAAGGGACAAAACATACTTTGGATTTGCAAACAACCGTCTGTAGAGATAAGTACCAGCCAGGTATTCCATAATCTCCTGTTTGCTAGTGATTGTACCCGCATTGATTTCGGCGTTGACATGGTTAGCTAAGACCGGAAGCAGGCTGAAATCAACCTGACAACGTCATCAAAGTGAAAACATAGCACATGCAATAGAATTCTCTTAGAAAAATCTTTCAAATTTCAGAAAAAAATCGGTTAAACAAGCTCGTTCATCTTCAGAATTGAAAATTTCCGCAAAATCGTTTTTTGTATAAGAACTGAACAAGCAGAAAAAGTGCACACCTTGACTCCACCGGGAAGGGTTCATACAGGAATCGCTTGTAGAAAGTCTTCTTGATATCTTGCACGAATATCACAGCAACTGCACTCGTGTCGTACTGTGGCCGTCCTGCGCGTCCCATCATTTGCAAAACATCTAGGAGTATGATGATATTTTGAGTTGCTATGCTAACATCCTACGTGAAAATTTACCAGTGACGGGGAAGTCCACATATTTGCAAGTTTTCCCATCATAATACTCTGTTCCTTTGACAATCACCAGATGAGCAGGCATGTTAATTCCCCAAGCCAGAGTAGCTGTCGCAATTAATACTTGGATTTTCTTCTCGACATAGAGCTGAATAAAAAAAAATATGAACAGACTTTTGATTGAGTGAAAGGGAGAAGACCGTTAAAATTTAAAACGGCAGTGAAAGAAGCGCTTTCCGGATAAAATCCGATGATTTCAGGCTTACCTCCTCCACTAGCGCCCTCTCGTGCGGACTCAGACCAGCATGATGCATACCGATACCGAATGGTAGTGTAAGCTTCAAGTTCTCATCTTTTACCGATTGTAGCAAAACCTCTAGCTAAAAATTTGTTCTTTAGGTCAGTCATGCTGTAGTTAAAGTAGCCGCACCTCAGCCATATCAATGTGGAGCCACTGCCTCGGGTCACTTTCGGTAACCAAATGGCTTATGAAGGCCATAGCAGTCAGCCTCGTTTGCCTTCGCGATGCCACAAATACTAGCACTGGCTTTAGTGGAGAGTAAGAGATAATGGCTAAAGCAGATCTCGTTGACAGAAACAGTGAATGATACACTTATAGTTCACACAAAAACCTAGGGTTTGTTGCTTCAGCTAACCTTTGAAGGCCGGCTTATTCATCAGCGCCATTCTAGGGCAGTAATGCTGTCCAGGGAAGCCTTGGATATGTACATCTACTGGGACAGGTCGAACAGATGGTCGGAAGTTGAAGAGTCCATCCTGAAAGGAGTCAAATGAATCAATACTATGCTATTCTCATAACCCAAATACATAAAAGTTGGATCCAAAACATCCAACGGAGAATGATAGAAGTGGCAAAAACACTCGGTGAGGGAATACTACTCACATCATGGATCCCTAACCACTCAGCAACATCTCCGGCATTAGCAAGAGCTGTGGAAAGTCCCAGCAACCGAGCAGGAGAATCTCGCACGCATGATCTTCTTGTCAGTAGTTTGAGCCTGAGTTACAGATATCGAAGTCCCAAAAATATGGTGTGAGTACGCTCCTACCTCGTTATTATAGCTTCCAACACAGCGCCTCGATCCACACCCAAAAGGTGAATTTCATCGATAATGATGAGTTGAACCTGACGGACATATTCACGAGTAGCCCAACTCCTAAAATGAAAAAATCAACGTTCTCCAAATATGAGGTAAGGAGGGGATAATGCGCAAAGAAAATATGGGTAAAATAGAATGCGAAACATTTACCTTGTGATACCATCCCACTTCTCAGGAGTGGTAATCATGATTGGAGCTGCGTTGAGAACGGCCACATCTGGTGTGTAGTCACCAGAAACTTCCACCACCCTAAACTTTTGCCTGTAGGTATACCCAAGAGTGGGGGAAACATACTTGTATCCCATTTTCTTCTCGAATTTCTCACGCCAATCGCTAACGCGTTCTCTGACAAGAGCTTTCAGTGGTGCAATGTACACACACTAGTATAATCAAGATCACAACAAGAAAGAGGTAAAAGATGGATGATGGCAATGACTTCTCACCTTCTTTCCCGGATACTTCTGCAACAATCTGAACATAGCCAACTCGGCACAGAGTGTTTTTCCAGAACCAGTCGGTGCTCCGATTAGTACATTCTCATCCGTTTGATACAAGCAATGGAATACCTGGATTTGACAGTACAACTAAATGTTTGTGACAAACGAAGAGCTTACCTGAGTTTGTATGGGGTTGAAGTATGAGAAATTGTATATAGACTCAAACAGCTCATTTCCAATGGCCTTTACTGGTAATGGGTCAAGAGGTAGGAGATCTAAATCGCTCGGTCCCATAGTATTTCCTATCTTGAAACCATGGAAAAAGAGGTCTTACCTGTATGAGCCTTGTAAGATTTCGGTAATATACAATTATGCATAGATAGCGCCACCACAGTGTCATCAACCAGAAAATACTCGCTAGCAACCCGTAGTTGAAAGACATTGGTCAACTGGTGATCTCTAATTGGAATGGTGAAGATAAGGTTTTGCGATTCACCCATTCGCACCTATAAAAACTGTGCAGATCCGCAGCCGAATAAATTCCTGGACAAAACGGACACACCTTCTTCTTATTGATAGCTATTCTTTCCTGATGAACTATGAGATTCTCATCTATATTCTCCAACGTCAACCAAAATGACTGCGCTCCATTTTTGCCAAGCAAGCGATCATTCCAGATGAACGCTGGAGTGAGCGTTGCTGACACTTGCATTATAGTGCTAGAAAGCAAAGACAATGAAAATGAAAAGCATCGAAAAGGCTGCAAACAGTTATGCTGGCTTACTAAGTAATAGGTTTGAGAGTAGCGTCCACCTCTACCCGTGGTAACATTCGCATGGTCTGGTAAAGCTTTTCACCATCACAGCTGAACATGTGTCCTAAAAGTCAGAATGTTTACCCTATGATTTAAAATCATATTGATATCTGAATCAAAAAAAATTGTCTAGTTGACTTTTCAAACCCACCCAACTCCTTTGCAGAAAGGTCCAGCAATTGGGATTCCGTGAGCTTCCTCCTTTCCACTTTCTCAATAAGAGTTATGGTAAGAAACTCTTCTAATTGTCTGCAAAACAAATTTAGGAAGCACTTAACTTTTCTTTGCCCAACATACCTAAGACTACTCTGCGTTGGCCAAACCCTTTTCTCTATGGACTTGGACATCGTAAGAAAAGCATTCGCAGCTTGTGCCCAACCTCTGCGCAGTACAATCTCAAAAACAGCTCTACAGAGACGGCTGGCATTCTGCTGGACATAGAGCGATTCCGATGACAAGGAGAAGCTGCGAACGAATGTCCGCGAGATATAACTCTAAAGAATACATAAATCTATTTTGCTTTGGAGCTTTGTGAAGATGAGATGTGTATAGAGAGGTGAAATTACAGACATGAATAAATTGACCAAAACAAGAAAGAAGAAATCTTCTTGGTGGGAAACATACTTGCAAAAGCACATTGACTTTTCCGGCAACACTAGCTAGTCCCCCGCCTCGCAGGGGTAAGACGCAGCCACAGCTTATCAGTTCTTCAAGATCAAGGCACTCTTCTTCACGAACCTGAAGGTCCAAACAGGAAAATTCAGAATTTAGTGAAATAAATAATAAGAAAAGATGCCAAAGTATAAACTATGAAAAGCCGGAACAAAAAGCATAGGTTGTGTTAGCATTTGAATTAGATATGTATCCAATTGTCTTCACCTTCAACTGACTAAATTCCTTTGCCATAGATATCAAAGCTATGACCATGTCATCTGGCATGAAATCACTCAAGGAAACCGGGAGACCTAAAAATCTTCGATTTCACACATACCTGGAGAAATGCGTTTTACCTGTTTCATTTAGCATCTCTATAGTCTCGTACTTGACATAAAAGTTGGATGCGATGCGTCCAAGATCTGTCGCATGAACGTAAGCATTTCTAGAAACTCGAGCGTTTGCAGAATTTTCACCATCATACGCAAGCAACATAAAAGAGTATGAGAGTATGAAGTCGTTTACTTACGTGCTATCAAATCTAATCATTTGATTCTGATCTAATTTCACTGCAACTTCTGTTACCATACGAGTAAGATGTTCGCGCAGATCCGGATCCTGAAAACCCATTGAACAGCCTCAGTAAAATTACAATCACAAAAACTTCCACATACTCTATCCAAAATTGTGTGCGGTAAGCCATAGGCTATAGGGTTTTGCGTAGCTCTAGTATAGTAGTATGTGTAGGTGAGCCATTCAACAGCTTCATCGATGTTTGAAACGGTCCCTGGAGAGATGGGACTGTATAAGAGAAAAGTGAAGTGATAAAAAGAGTAAATCATGAAAAAGTTGGCACTACCAAGAAAATCCGAAACTGATATATTTTGGTCGAACAGTGAGAAAACGACAGAAAAAGCTGCAAGAGACATACCCAGTGCGATTTCTGCATTCAAGTTGTCATGGATGCGTTTGAAAAATTGACTTTCGATCGGAGCTTGCCGTATCAGCATACCAAGATACTTGTCAAGTTTATTTTGCGAAGTGATTATGATACCTGCAAAGGTCAACTGTAATTAAAGCATAGTACACATTTAATGTCAACTCTAAATTTCTACATACCATGTCCTTCATTCTCAAACTGTGGACGACCTGCTCTTCCGAAAATCTGCTGGACATCAAGGACGCCGAGGTCAGTGAACTGTCCCTTTTCGGCATCAAAGACTTCTGTGCCCTAAAACCAAAAATTACAAAAATCAAAAGATGTGTCTCATGACAACGCCCCAATCCTTGATCAAAGAATGTAAAAAATCTTACCCGAATGACTACAGCATGTGCAGGTAGATTCACTCCCCATGCAAGTGTTGCAGTACAAAAGAGCACCTTGAATGATAGGATAATAAGAACTACGGAAGGAAAAAGAGCATAGTGAAAGAAAAACCGGTTACCATTATGTGCCCTTGATGGAAAACCCTCTCCATCAAAATACGATCATGCCGCACAAGTCCAGCATGATGAACTCCAAGACCAAAGCGGAAAAACTCAAATAATTTGTGATTCCTTGACGCTTGTACCTAAATAAGATAATTTTGCATTATACAGCTTTCACCTTTGAGATACTCACCGATTTCTCCGCTTGCACATAATTTTTCGTGCCAGCCGTTGGAGGAACAAACAACTCTAGGTGACCCTAAAAATATCAGCTACCAGAGATAAACCACAGAAAAACGGAGTTACTTACAAGTTGAGCAGCTCGTTCGCGGAAAGCCTGCGCCAAATTTGCTGTCGCGTTCCTTGCATGGACAAATACCTGTTATTTTGAAATTCTTGCTGCTCAAAATAAAAGCATTCTTTCACTTACCAACACTTGATGACCTTTCCTTACATAGCTCAAAACTTCATCGTAGCAAACGTCGTTCATCGCTTCTTGTACATCTCGAACACCACCAACTTTCTTGACGCCGATAAACCTTCAAAGTTTACTACATAACTTTGAACTTTAAAGTTTCACTAGTGGAAATTATAGACACGACCAACTGGTAAAGATATCAAGGAAACCCAAAGCCGGCAACCTACTTCTGAGTGAGTGGAACAGGCCGAAATCGCCCATCGAAGTAGAACAAACCCTTGTAGGGATTGACACGTAGGAATCGAGCCACATCAACATAATTGGGTAATGTAGCTGATAGACCTACTATGCGTATACCTGTCTGTGACATTTCGACCTAGAAAAGAAAGGTGCTGAAACCACATTAGAATTTTTGTGTCATCAGCTTAGCTTACCTGCCTCAACGTTCTAGCAACTATAGTTTCGATAACCGGACCACGATCATCATGCAGTAAGTGGACCTAAAATTTGAATATGAAAACACGAATGAGACAAAAGGTTTGAAAGACACTCGCCTCATCAATAATCAGTAATCTCACTAAAGATGTTAGAGAATTGTCGCTAGCACCTTTTCTGGTTACCACATCCCACTTTTCGGGGGTAAGCACCAACATCTACAAAATTGGTTTCATTTAAAAATATCAAAAATGAAGAAAAATATTCACCTGCGTTTCTGATAGCTCCTTCTTCGTCAAAGTGGTATCACCAGTAAGCTCACGAACTTTCAGCCCTAAGGGTGCTAGCCTTTTTCCAAAACCGTCTGTCATCTCAGTAGCCAGCGCTTTCATAGGAGCTATGTAAATGATCTGAATTAAACCGGAAGCATCGAAGACCGTATCGGTTACAGAAAAAGCGGACAAATGGTTGGATTACAGTAACTGCAAACCTTAAAATCGTCCTTAGCAATTTCTCCATTCAACATTCTATGCTCATGGATAGTGTTGAGAATTGCAAGCATGGCGATGTTCGTTTTACCTGAAAAATACTAACTTTTGTAAAAAAATGCCATGAAATGGCCGATGCAAATTTTAGGTAAGGAGCTCGAAAGTGCGGTGCCGCCATACCTACCAGCGCCAGTGGGTGCACAGATGAGCAGGTTTTCCTTGGTCTTGTATGCCTGCTCAAAAACAATACTTTGGATCACATTAAGTTTCTCAAACCCTTGGAATCCGAGTTGTCCAAGCTAAATCAAAATCTATCAGTACTCGAATGCGTTAGAAGTCGACTAACATCATCCATGTCCTTGACAAACACGTGCTGTACATCACCAATCGAGCCAGCATTCATTGGCGGCACTTCGACGTCTTCATGTGTACGGAAGCTTTCTCTCGTTGAACCTTCTGGTAACGCGTACTTAAAATTTCTCATGAAACATTAAAATCAGCATTAAATCATAAGAATCACCTTCATGCCATTTATGGTTATCATGGCGGACCCGCTATCTATGCAAGCGTCGAATACGTAAGGATAGATTTCACGAGGACGATTCACACCCTTCATCGTGGGAGTCCACTTGAGCTGATCCATTTCGAGCTGTCTAAATGATCTCTGTCTCTCGGTTTGAAATTATCAGGTTGGTCCGAAAGTTCTGTCCCTCCATTTTCAAAAAATCATAACTTCTTCCTAACACGATGTTTTTGCATGGCTAACCATATTGAAAAGAGCAATTCATGCACTTTCTAAAACTACCTTGGCTGTTATCTAGTGAGCTCTAATTGCAGAGATAAAATTGGGGAAATGAAATAACTTCAGGTTCGGAATTTTTAAGCAAGCCTGTTAAAAAATGCAAAACTGTGCCATAAAATCCGAAACAGCCAGTAACCTAGATTTTCTGATCCCCTCTTTCTATACAAGCAAAATTCGCGCTGATGGAGCTTTTCTCAGAAAAGTTATTATTTTCAAGAAAAAATGCCAAAAAATCAGTTTCTTAAGAAAATTGATTTTTACACATTTTTTTTTCAAAAAATCATAACTTTTAAAGAAACAACTCGATCAGCACGAACTTTGACAGCTGAAAAGAGGGAATCAAATAGTCTAGGATAGTGGCTGTTTTGGAATTTATGGCACAGTTTTGGAATTTTTAACAGGCTTGCTTAAAAATTCCGAACTTGAAGTGATTTCATTTCCCCAATTTTATCTCTGCAATTAGAGCTTACTAGATAGCAACCAAGGTAATTTTAGAAAGGGCACGAATTGCTCCTTTCAATATCGTTTTAACCATGCAAAAACATCGTGTTAGAAAAAAGTTATGATTTTTTTGAAAATGGAGAAACAGAACTTTCGGACCAACCTAATAGAACAGGAAAAATTCTAGAATGAAAGTAACAGCTGACGAAATGGTGATGGTTCTGAGTAATCCAAAAACCAAAAACTTACCGCATCCGAAGTATCTCTCTTTGTGCCAATTCAAGCTCTAGTTTCTCTTCATCACCAAAAGCATGTTGTATTCTGAAAAGAGTTCAAGATATATGCAAAGTATTCTTAACTAAAGTCTCTGCTAGATGTTCAGTGCTTGCTTTGGGAAGAAAAACCTTATTTTCTCCATCTTGTACATACTCAATCAGCATTGAGCTATGCAAAGCTCTAAACATCAATACGTTTATAAAAACAGAGGAAACATAGATAAAGTTTCTAAAGGCTCTACCAGCTACTTAGAACTAGCTAGGAGAAAAACAATCAACCATCAACAAAATAATCACAAAAAATTAAGAGGTGAGGGGATCTTTCGAACTGACCGATTCAACTCTTTCTTTGCTCGTTTCTGTTCCTTTCGAATTTCTCTTCGCATATCCGCCTCAGCTTTAGTTTGTACCAGTACCTGTTGGCAGTAGATAGGACCATCATTTCGTAATGGTACCAGCTGAAAAGTGGGAACTGTTAAAACTACATATCTGTTTAACAACATGTTCTGTCCCGCCAATACAGATTTTCAGAAGGCTAGAGATAAAGTGGAGCGGAATGATAGAAGAACTATCAGATAAGGCACCAAATCATTTTCAAAAGTCAAAACATCCACGCAAATATAAGCGTGATTCATTTCTACTCTATGTCGTTACTGTACAGTCTACTTGTTCTAAGCTCAACAATCTCTTTTGCATATGAAGCAAATTTGCATTGCGACAATGGGCTATTCTGCGGCAGAACACCACAGTGCGTCAATTTACCTATTCTTTCATTGAAAGAAGACAAACAACTCATTCAGTCGCACGTGGCTGGCCCGACGAAAAGTAGCGCAACGTCTGGCTGAGTTGCATGAGCTCTCCCAGGGCGAAGGATTCATTTCGAAGTACGGCGAATCAGATACAAAACTGGTTCAGGTGTCATCTGTGGCAAGTACTCTCACCCAATCACATTTAGAAACTCGTCAATTTACCCGATATACCAGCAAAAAGACATGATGTGCAATGATGAGCTGTATGCAGGATTTCTACTTGACGATTTCTCAGACCAATGGAATGTGAGCTGCATTTGGGCAGGTATGTGTTTCACAATTTTGAGCTCATTTCGATTCCAATTTCAAGAGGTTCCTCGCTTTCATGTATAAGATGATTCCATATCACAAATGTTCAGGTGTGGGTATAGAAATCGCTTGTGCGCCCGTACCTCCGAAATACAATAGAGTAGCCTTCGCATACATTGCGCCGCCAGAATGGCAGAGACGGATAAACGTGAGAGAGAACGAAAATGTTTTTGCAAGGTCATTATCCACTACAAACATTTATAGGCTTTTCGTGTCAAAATCGGATGTTCACCAGAAAGAATCAATCAAACATCTCAGGTTGTAAAAATAGCTTCCTTTGATGACTGAAATATGGAGATCGCCAGAAACTTTCAGATCCCCGAGCTTTTCATTTGCAATGAGCGATGTATTCAAGGAGGTATTGGGTTCATTCCAAGTCTCATTATGCTCTTATCTTTCTCGGCAGCATTCATCAAGAACTGTATAGTGTGAACTGTGAAATTACCACTATAGATACTCATATCTTCTACTATTAGAAATATGTAATAAAAGCTTGAAAAAAAAACGATCTTGATATCAAAAATGCATGAAAAAAGAAGGTTAATATGATGGTAACCCAACTGACCTTTTCCGGAGCGTATTTTGACAACGTGTTCGCCTTGTCTTTTGCCGCCTTCATCTCATCTGCTAGTTGATAACGGGCTTCCAGTATTTGACCCACCATCTCAAACTGTTCAAATCCAAGAAGATCGATCAACTATAACACAACAAATCGACCAACATGAGATGCAACATTTTAGATTGGCAAACATCACCTCTCCTTGCAGCTCGTTGCTAGTTTTGTCTGATGCAATCAGATCAAAAAGATGTTTGGTGATTGTTTCATGATTTTCCGGGAAGAATATCAGTAACGAATCCATGATATCAGCACATTTGAGTACAGCGCCACGGTGTGACGATGAGGGCTAAAATACAGGGTGTCCCAAAAAATGTGAACACTGTTTGATTGTTAATAACTTCCTTGCTTTCATGTCTTCCGCCGAGCATGAGGCATCATTCTATAGAGTGAGGTTTAACTTATAACTTTTAACTTATAACTTATAACTTTGTTTGACCTACAGTATAGAGCGAATAGTCGACCACTCTTCATTACTGTAGCATTACGGTAGGAACTTCGACAAGGATTTTAGGCCATTGTAGGCCATATTCTGCCCCGAAACGAAACCAAACAACCCAAAAACTTTTATACTATGGTAATGGAAGAAGCTCATTTCGAATATAAAATTTCCATTTTATCGCGATGCTTCTTTCCAAGGTTATCCCAGCTAAACGTAATAATGAATTTCCAGCATTTGTCAGAAATGTGACTACACCGTCAAAAAAGCTCAAAACACTCGTAAAAACTTGTGTAATGGAATCAGCGTGCGCGAAAACCCTAGTACACGATTCTTAGACTCTTTGAAAAAATTTTGTTAAATGGCATATCTCACATTAGATCCACATACTAGAACTTCATACCGTAATCCTACAGTAACGAACAGCGATCGGTGATTCGCTTCATACTATAAATCTAAGTTGAACCTCGTTCTACAAAATGGTGCCTCAATTCGGCGAAAGACTTGAAAGCAACGGAGATTAACGATAAAACAGTGTTCACATTTTTTTGGGACACCCTGTATAGGCCATAGAAAAGACCTCTATTCAAATCATTACACACTTCCCCAGCGATATGTACGGTTTTATGATAAACCTGATCAATTTCTCCATCAACTACGGCTATATGGTTGACACTAATTTGCTGTGTAGGAGCTACTGGTGCAGAATAGCCGTGACGCTCCTGTTCAGGACTTCGCCATTGAATCTCAGTGGGAGTAAAGGACCTGAAGAAAGATGATTGCAGATTTGTGGGGTCTAAGGAAAGTTTCGTAAATTTTCGCATGAATTAGAAATGATAAAATTTTACTCAATTGAAGCTGAACTATATAAATAGCCACGGTTTTGAGGAAGGACCGAAGATTTAATTTCCTTGATGCAAAATCTGACTAAATTCGTATAAATTATGCAAGATGTGACAAAATAAGACTAGCTTACACTTCGCCTTCCTCCTCGAGCCATGATGTAGACGGCATTTCAAGAGCTGACAATGTCGACTTCACCACGTTGGACACTAGATCCGATGGCTTAGCCCTAAAATTGTAATTCATTGATTTTGCCAAAAACAATGTGTGTGGTGATCAAAAAAAACTGATTCGAAATCTCATGATGACAGAACTTTTCTCTTCTACCAGATGAAGGGTTTCCATCATAAGAGAGAGCAGAGGGATAAAAGTTGACAGAAAAAAGGACTTTGAGTGAAAAATGCGACGCGGTAGAAATCCTAAAGTCACATACCTTGACGTTTCAGCATCTCTTCCAACTACGATCACGTCTGATAACTTTTCAGGATCAGCAGTGACCGAATTCCAGGATGTTGCTATTGCTTCATGTAGCTGTTTCATCCCAACGAGTGAGCGGATTTCGGACACCACTAAAAAAGCAAATGATGCAAAACAATTTTGCAAATGCCATGAGGCTCACCTTCGGCTATGAGCTTCGTTGTCTCTTCGACATATTTGTCGGGTGATGGGAACAATCCAGTTTTTGCTTGCTCTCGTTCAATGTCAGAAATTGAACCCTTTACATTTTTGAATATATTTACAGCCATAAGTAATCGGTAATAAACATGAGATACGTCTAAAACCAACAAATGACTTAAGATTAAGGCAAGGAGATAATAATAACCATACCTATGACCCGGAGGATGTTTTCTAGCAGTTTCAGAGCATTACACAATTCATGTTTCATTAGCCGATTTTGTCCCCTCATAGCCTCGAGCAGATCGGATCGAAACCTTAATCGAGTATTCCTTGGAGAGAGCAGAAGTAAAGAGAATGGTGATTACGAAGAGTGTACCTATCTATTAAGTGGTCGTGCTCTTCAGGATTCTCTTTGTCTGCATTCGCTAAAGCAAGAGATTTTGGATGATGTGGGAGAAGCGAAACCATTGCTGCGTTCGTACCCGAAAGCTTTCCTTAAAGTTACCTCTGTCAAAATTCAAAAGAGTAAAGATGACAAGTGGTGAGAAAACTGCATAGCGCTTGAATACAATATAATTAGATTTAATATGACAAAATATCAAAACGCGAGAAAGTAAAACTAACCACGACCTTGTCCATTCTCTGCGTCTGGTTGTTCTAACCTGGTTCGAAAGTCTTTAGTCCTCTTCATGAAATCTGCCACTTAAACGCAGACTGCGTTCGAATATCCTGAAGCCAAGAAGAACTTCTACACAAGAGCAGAGACAATGATAACCCGCAGATGTTGGCTGAACGTCTCGTTTCCGCAGTCGCAGAACAGCGGCGTTTTGAAAAATTGCACATTTCGGCAGTAACAGCCGCTGTTGCCTACTCTGACATCCTTTCGCATAGACCTGCTGCAAAAATTATGATCCATAATAGAAGGGAACTTCTTCGTACAAGTTACGGTGTTGAGGCCGATAGGTCAAACCCATCACTTCAGGCAAAAGCGTTCTGTATAAATTGACCCCATAGGTACCACAACGTGGCTGCCTTTCAGTCGTTTTAGCTGTTGACTTTAGCAAACCAGAGGCGCTTATTCGAACCTGACATGTTGAAACGATCGAAAGGCAGCCATACCTATGGAAACAATTATGGGAGATGCGCGATAAATAAACGTAACAAGATGAGGCCCTTCAATCGGTAATCCATCCAAGGGTACTTCCACCACACCGCGTTGCTCACAAACGTGCCTTCTTCCAGTTGTTCTTATGTTAGTCTTATCCTTCTCCTGCTTTCATGTGATTCGTTCAGCATCTATCGGCTTCGCTGATGGACCTTAGAGAAGAAACGAGTCACGAAACCTAGGAAAGTCATCACCAATTTTATCACATTTTTCGACTCGAGTAACTACATGCTAAACTGGAGCGCGGCAGTCAACAGCTTTGGCAACAAATTGTCACAGTCCCTTCCCGATATGGCTGCGGAGGGGGTGGTCAAACAGCTGGATTCTAATCAGTCTAGTAAAGTCCCTGTGCGTAGGGTTAGATGGCGTTGATTTCCACACTACAAAGGCCTTCTCTTGATCGACAAAGGTGTGCAGGATAGCTGGTGTTCCCGACAGACCCAGAGATAGCTTGGATGTGGTAAATGCAGCCTTTAAAGGCACCGTCCACCCAAAATGGAGTCGATGAGATTTTGATGCCTAACGGTAGGGGCCCCCAACTGTATACTTATCCAATTCACGCTGGCAAAAGTTGCTTCCGAAGCGAGAAAATTGCTTCAAAATCGCTCGGATGACAGATCCGCCACGTTCGCTCCTCCCCTTTGAGGGGCGTGCCGTTCGTCCCGCCCATACGTGCGCGCCCAACCAATCACTGTACCGAAGAAATTTCTATGCGGGTTCTGAAAAAGGAAGTTTTTCGTGGTTTTCGCGGATTTTCGACTTGAATCAGAATCAGGGGTATGAGAAGGCCCTGGAACGCCGAAAACATGAAGTTCGATTCTGGGTGGACGATGTCTTTAAAGGCAGTGTCAGCACTAGGTGGTTTTGGGATTTCATTCCCATGCTAGAGTGGCCCCCTCAGACAGGGTGGAGGACTATATGTCGCCGAATTTGGAAGAGTCCCGCGCGGATTCCCTGCAGGAACGCATGTCCGCGCATGTACAAGGGTGCGAATTTGTGGCAAATGACCGCGTAGACCGCCCTTTTTCGGCGACATATAGTTCTCTACCCCCCCCCCCCCCAGACACAACATCGCGCAAGTGCGACGTCATAACGGTCGACCTAAACAAGGAAAACGACCGGAAAGTGGGGAAGCTTACGCCTTGGGGCGGGGTCCTCCGAGCTGTCCGAATTCGTGCTATGCGGCAGATTACGCATGCCGTCACAGTTAAAATGTAGGGTCCTGCAGCGACTCTGCGTCTCTGCCTTGGTGGGGACCCTCGAATTTCAAATTGTGCGGCTTTGGAAAACGTATGTTCTCGCCGTTTTCGCGCCTTCTAATGTGGATTTTCGGATTCAGCGTTGCGGATAACCCCCGGTAAGGGGATTTTCTAGAATTTGAGTTTTTGCCCGGATACTGCCTTCAAAGCCACTTTGCGGGTAGAGGAACGAACGCCTCAATTAGGCATCGCCTCCGCGGGCTGCTGGTCCTTTCGTCCTACTGTTGTGCATCGTGTTGGGACCAGTGGTCCGCGGAGGCGGTGCCTAATTGAGGTGTTCGTTGCTCCACCCCCACTTTGCCAGCAGCTATTGCCAGGGTCGTCGGCGTGACCGAATATAATATCACTAGTGCGCTCTCTAGTCAACGAATATATGATCACTAGTGTCGTGCGCTCTCTGGTCAACGACGCCGGACGTATAGCCGATCCCTTAGGCTTGATACATACCTAGCGTCGGGTGTCTATACGTAGCGGTGGCAGCAATGCGATTTGTGCGTATTGATTGCAGCGGAGTGACGCTGCTGCCTCCCGCTGCAGCAGCTAACATGGAAGGTCGTGTCCATACCTAACGAGTCATTTTTGAGCAGCGCTGCGCAGCGCTGCTCAAGCTGATCAGCGCTGCAACGAGGTTTGCAGCTGAGTTACGCTCACTTTTTCTGAGCTTATCTCAGCTGCTGTGAGCTGCAAACAGCTGTTTTGGCTCGAAATTACCTACTTTTAGCAATTTTCAAGCTCTGACTAGCGTTCTGAAAACAAAGTCCGTCTTTATATTGCGTGAGCAAGTCATGAATGCAACCTAATACCGTTTAATTGGGAAGAGGATATGGGGAAATATTAAGGCGCACTGGAGGGACATACTCCATGAAATTGAAGAGAAATGAAGTAATTGATACTGACTACACATTGGCAATAATTCAAAAAGCTGACAGCGTATTCAGATAAAATTTGGCCTCCAATTGTAATATAATAATGGTTGACCCCTGTTAGAGATTACTTATGAGTGACTTTGAATCAGTAACGACAATGTTGGACCTTTTTATATGGGCATTCTTCCCTACTTACAGCAATATCTTTCTTTAACTAAAGGTTTATTAACAAGAAAGGATATTATAGGGCAGCACAAAGGGTGCAGGATAGAATACATCAAGACAGAGCTAGGATGTGAAATGGAGTTTAAACTACATCAATAGAGATCTAAGAATATAGGGAAACTTGAAAGTACAGAGAGCATATGTAGCAAGAAGGAGGATAATTGAAGAAATGGGATACAGATAAAATAAAGATGAAAATGAGTTGATGGTTATCTATCGCTGAGCCGGACGGAGCCGGCTAGCTCGGTGCCTCTCTCTCTTTGAGGGCGGGACTTAGTTGCTTATATAGTTGGCGAGGGGCGGGGCAAGAGTGCAGGGACCAATAGCGCATTAGCATATTTAGCGCTTTTCCTACACAATGGACTGCAATCATGCTCGTAAGAGCTACCTTTCTATTCTAAATTTAGTGATAAAAAATGAAAAATGAAGAACTTCTCATAAAAGTATGGACCAGATCCAGCTTAAAATATGCTATTTCTCTTCTTTTTGACGTAATAAAACTCGACATAAGCGCAGTTATTTTTGATGGTTTCTACACTCAACATGCATTCAAGAAGCAGCCGAGCGCAGCGCTGATCAGCCGGAACAGCGCTGCCTTCGCTGCTCGCTGGTTTTGTCCATACCGAAGCAGCGAGGTACAGGGGCTTTCTATCTGGGTAGAGGAACGAACGCCTCAATTAGGCACCGCCTCCGCGGCCTGCTGGTCCTTTTCGTCCTACTGTTGCATGTCGTGTTAGGACCGGTAGTCCGCGGAGGCGGTGCCTAATCGAGGTGTTCGTTCCTCCACCCGGGCTTTCAATCTGAGTGTCACGGTCGACGTGGTTCACCGCCTCGAGAGCCGCGTCGCATGGTTCTCTCACGTGGCATAATGCCGCATCCGCTAAGGTCTTCGCGTTATCCGGTGCGGTAATGTACCTCGTGAGAGACCCAAGCGGCGCGGCTCTCAAGGGGGTGAGCCACGTCGGCCGTGACACTCAGATTGAAAACCCCTGTATGTATCAAGCCTTAACCCCCCGCAGACTCCGCTCAAAAGCGCTTAAAAGGGCCCAAAGCGCCCAAATTACTCTAATCTCTCTTCACTTTCTCTGTCTCTCTCACCGAGAAAGTGAAGAGAGGTTAGAGAAATTTGGACGCTTCTGAGCGCTTTTAGGCGCTTTTGAGCGCTTTTCAGCGAAGTCTGGCCGGGGCCTTACGGAAACATGTGCTTAGACGGCTCTGCCTAATCGAGCGTTTCGAAGTAATCAACATGATGACCTTTGTATATAGACAGCTTGCAAAGCACACTTAGGAAGCAGCTCATTATTCTGAATCTTGTCTCTTGCCTTTCTTGTATAGCAGAATTGTGCGAGATGTCCTCCACTGGTTGGGTATCCCTTCCTTCTTTATACATAGAAGTTATCTAGAAGTCAACAATTCTCTGTACTTCATAGAAATATTTCTGTGCTCAATGAGCTCTTCCATGTGTGCTTAAAAGCAGCGGCTCGGCAAAATGACATTTGGGACTGACCAAGTCTTTAAGTTTATACTCTGAACTACTAACCAAAAGGCTCTGTAGAAAGTGCTAGATCCTATTTTCTTCGTGGAGAACACGTCAAACAGAATACTCTTTGAAAAACCGGATTCAACCCTGTATATCTTCGTTCAAATGTCATATTACCACATTGCTTGCTCAAAAAGCCAAACCAGAGACAGCCGAGTAGGACGGTACATACAGTGCCCCTGCGGTGCCCAATTTTTCCGCTGAAATTTGCGAGTGAACAAATAACTAAGCCTGAAACGAGGTAGATATATGTCGCTAAAATGGATGGTCCCATGTCGACGTTTGCAAGAGACCGCGCAGTCATACATATTACCGACATTACGGATTTCTGTCGCCAATAGGCTCCACCCCGCTCGGACCAGCTGTCCAGGCGGGTTGGAGCCTATTGGCGACATGTAGTCCTCCACCTCCTAAAACGCCGGCATCTGCACATGCAAACTGCCAGCATTCCAAGCGTAACTATTCGTTCCCGAGGGGTGTATCCCATTACTTGTGGCTGTCAATTATGCAGATGCCGCGCGCGACAGGCTGGCAGTAAATAGGTCCGCAGAAAACTTGATTAGCACACTTGCAAGGCATACTATTCTATCTTTTGCAAAGGTTTTCAACACCTTGATATCAATTTATAGCGTTTGATGGAAGTTTTTGTGAGAATAAAGAAGGATAGCGAAGGGAAATACAGAAATTACTATGTCCCTGACCACGAAATGTGTACTTTCTATTCACTATATTAAGGTAGTCTCGTAACATCTCCTATGGAGCATTTCCTGTGGCCCTGCTGCCTCTCGCTCGGGTTACTGTAACGCCGCATCGCGGCAAATTTCACTTGACACCCACAAGTAATGGGCGCCCCCCGTTCCCGAGCAAATTTCACCGCAAAACTTCGGCGCTGCAAAGCTACTATACCCGACAAATCTACGAATATAAATGACCTTCCTTATCTAGGTTAACTCAAAGTATGATACAAATTTATTACATAAATCTCTACACAAATACGCATAGAAAGAGACCCTACACATCTATATAAAGCTGTGTACGCTCGAGAGAGTGGCAACTAACATAGCGAAACACTAGAAAACCACAACTTTTATTGTGAGCGAGGGGGCCGGGAGCATCGCTTTCTTAGCCCTTCGAAGCGATAAACGCAATGAGGTCCACAACGCGGCATGAATAACCAAACTCATTGTCATACCTGTATTGAAACCACTTAGTATTAGAAGATAATCTGCAAAGGACTCACCATGCGATAAGCTTGACGAAATTCGGGTTGAGAGAGATGCAAGCTCCCGCATCGAAGATTGAAGAGTTGTGGTCACCGACGAAATCAGTCGATACGACCTGATCCTCTGTGTATCCCAAGATACCCTTCATTGGACCCTCAGAGGCTGCCTTGACGACCTTAAACAGATAATTCATTTCAAGAATTGAAAGGCACACAACAAACCTTCTTGATGTCATCCATCGCAGCTGGTTTCTCCAGACGGCAAGTGAGATCGACTACCGAGACATCAGGAGTTGGTACACGGAAGGCCATTCCAGTAAGTTTTCCGTTCAAAGATGGGATGACCTTGCCGACAGCCTTGGCAGCACCGGTAGATGCAGGGATAATATTCTGCCCTGCACCACGTCCATCACGATAATGCTTTCCAGATGGGCCATCGACTGTTTTCTGCGTTGCCGTGGTGGCGTGGACAGTAGTCATAAGTCCTTCGATGATTGTGAAGTTGTCGTTGATAACCTTAGCAAGTGGAGCAAGACAGTTGGTGGTGCAAGAAGCATTACTGAAATAGAAATTGAGTATACTATGAATCAAACCCATAAAAGCGTACCTAATAATGTGGTTTTTGGCAGAATCGTACTTTTCATGGTTCACACCCATTACAAACATTGGTGCGTCTGCAGATGGAGCTGTGATGACTACCTAGAATACTGGTTGAAACAGGATAAGCGTCCACGGTGGCGAAGGTTCTACCTTTTTAGCGCCTCCTTTCAAGTGAGCAGATGCCTTTTCGATGGTAGTGAACACACCTGTAGATTCAACAATGATTTGGGCTCCATCAGATCCCCATGGAATTTCAGCAGGGTCCTTGCTGAAAAACTTCACAAATCATAATAGTCAGGAAGAGTTTTGCAAGCATTGTCAGTTGTCTGTTTTTGAATTGAGGATTAGTGAACAATTTCTCCTTTACTCTTCTCCTTTTCCAGCAAGAATTTATTCAGTACTAGCTGATCTACCCGGTCTTGCCCGGCTATTTCAGTGGACATATAGCCTTGCTTTAAGCTACAGATTCAAGACTTTTTGTGGTCCTTCTGCCTGTTGTAAGGCTTAGTAAAGGCTACTGCCCGGCAAAGGAGCAAAAGCACTTTTAGATGTGCGAGCGCGATAGCGCATGCGTATCTTCATCGCTGTGACATTGGGCTTTATTCGCTTTGCGAGTAATGAAACCGAGTTGTGCCCCTAGATGCACTTCCGCCTGGCGGTAGTCTTAAGCAAAGTAACGTGACATGGTCTCATCATCTGAATTGCGAACGTCCTCTGGTAAGCTGATTGATCAGTGCGATCGCAATATAAACTTTATTCTCAGCAGCGGAGAGAAATGGATCAATAGATTATAAAGGACATATTAGTAAGGAGTCAGCACTAAAGCTGCTGAGTTCTCCACCACATTGTTGAAAATTCGTACACAGACATGTGGAAACTTTATAAATTCTTCTGCGAAAGAAGAGTGATTCATTTTGACATGCTCTTATAACGTAACGGTTATCTCCCTCATGTCGCAAATCACTTCATTTTCCGAGGATATCACTGCTTCGCGGTATGTTGGAGGCAAGCTGTCTTTGTTACTTGCTTAGCCGCCCTAACTCGTTATATGCGACATTGTTTCGAAACCACCCACCAGATATTTAGCTGGCAAAAGGCGGATTGCAGATTGCAACAAAACTCAGTCAAGCACCAAACTACAGTCTGTCCCAATCCCAATCATGCCAAAATTGGCATGGCGGGAGTCCGCGTCGCTAGGGTTTTGCGTTACGCCTACACCTGCTTGCCTGCTCTCTCTTCAATTACTTTGCTCTCTCCGACATTGCGCATATACAGCTCAAGTTACTCGCGCTGCGTGCGCGCAAATTCAGCAAACGGTTTGGCCTGGTCACGATTGGGGCAGACTGTAACGCTCATCTTTCTCAGTGATCAATCCATTTTTGACATATCTATTCCCTGCAGAAAGCAAAAGCTTTCTTTTCTCCCTCCTATACTTGTCGGAAAAGTTGCCCGTTCAGCTACGATTGTGACAATGCTCATCGCCGCTATCGTATCAGAATAGGTGCGTCTGCGACAATGAGAGGGTACGAAAGGGACACAGTAGCATTTAAATTGAAAAGTTTGCATTTACGCATACGTTATATACACCGAACTCAAAGCTTACCTCAGTAAGCTTCTTCTAACCGAGCTCCTTAGCGAAGAACAAAAATGAGGCCTACTGTATTTATTTGGATGTAAATGACTTGTTTGGTTGATAAAGGAATCATTTTCATTGCAAACAGTCAGAAATCAATAAATCGATAGAATGGCCCGGCGAATCGCCGCGGAAAGTAGCTCTAAACATCCGCCAGGGTCGAAAACATACGTGTGCGAAGTTTCAGCCGGATCGGTTCAGTGGCGCGCGTTTCTATAACGAACGAACAACTAAACGAACATCCTTGCAGACATTGAGTTTTATATATATACCAGTGCGTCACCTCTGCTTCGCAGAGGTTCGCACTGGCTCTACTATCTATGTGCCTTACTCATTCTCGTAAAATCGTGGCACTGGAACTCACCGCGCTATGCCGACTACCACGAATAAAATGTAAACAACCACTCATTTAGAAAGTCTTTTCGCGTGAGATCGGTGATTTCGAGTGGATGAAACTTTTCGCAGGAAGACAAACGCAAATTTGAATAGGTTTTTGGATTTGTCATGGCTTGGTAGTCGCCATAAAGGTAATGATAACCGTGAGCTACATCTCTGTGCGAAAATCTTCTCAAACGCTTGGCTAGAACCTTGGCAAGTTGACCATTTACACAACCAATTCATTTTGGCGCCGTTTTCGTTATGTAGTAAGCTTTCGACCACTTTTCTGGCTAAACTCCATCGCTTGCACATTTGCTTACCAAACTCATCCACGACTCTGCAAAAAGTGGTGATACGGACCGAATTTTGCGGTACAGAAGCCAGGTGGACCCGTTTGGCGCGCAATTTTTAACGGATCCACTCGACGGATTTGCTCGCGCTTTTGTATATTGGACTTTCATGCTGCTAGCATGCGCCGTGCAAAATTTGGGCTCAGGAGGTTGGCTGGAACATGTTCTACGAATTTCGTAACGGACAGACACACAGACACACAAAAAGACGTAAACAACCCTTAGCCCGTTATTATAAGTCACCAGTGCATCACCTCCGCTTCGCGGAGGTTCGCACTGGCACTCCTATCCGTATGCCTTTCTCATGTTTGCATAATGATGACTTTGAAACTTACCGCGCGATGCTGAACATCACAAATGAATTGTAAACAACTGCTCATTCTTAAAGCATATCCACGTAATATCGGTAATTTTGAGAAAGAAATCTTTTTCGCAAAGGAAAACCTGCGAATTTGAATGAATTATCGAATTTATTTTGGCTTGGTAGTCGTCATAAGGATAGTAGTCACTTTGGGCTACATTTCCGTGCAAAAATCTTTTCAAATTTGAAGTTACAGCCTTGCCAAATCGACTATCTACGCGATCACCACTTTTTGGCGCCGTTTTCGCAGAAAAGCAAACTTTTTGAGCCCTTTTTGGGTTAGAATTCATGAGGCGCAGATTTACTTGTCAGGCAAATCATAGCTTTGCAAAAAATTCAAATCTGGACTCAGTTTTGCCTGCTTAGAGCCGTGTGGATCCGCCTGACGCACAATTTTTGTAACATCAACGCAACGGATCCGTACGAAATTTTGCATGATGAGCCTAAATGCTGGCAAGGTGCTATGACCAAAACTTCAGCTTAAGACATTTGCTGGAACTCGCTGTATGAATTTCGTGACAGACAGACGTACACACAGACACACAGACAAACAGACGTAAACAACCCTTAGCCCGTTATTATTAAGTCATAGATAGATAGATTGTAATTAGAGTACAGGAAGGTCTCGAGCCATCTTCTTGCATAACATATTGTTACGGCAAGATCCGACGAGCAAAGAGTGATGAGCACTGCGCCCATTGACAACAAGATAAAACTACGACATAGACGTCGTACCTGGTGTGCACCTTGATCGTGTGTGTACTCTTGCCTGGCATGCTTACAACAAGGTTACCACCTTCGTCTTTGACTGAGCCCTTAAATCGTCCGTGGGTGGAATCGTAACTGAATAGGTACACCTGGAATACAAATCTTAATCAGGAGTAGAAAATGCTGTTTCAACGCTCCTATAGCTATTCAACTTTACATCATTAAAAAGTCACGTTTACTTAATCTTTAGTTGTGTTGGAAAACTATCACACTGAGATGTAGGAGGATCGGCATGCAATGGGCTTGTAACAGTCGGCAGATCGCGAAGCGATGAGATCGCGTGAAGTATGCTCGAGGCCTTATAAGCAGTGCTCAGGCAAGAAGTCAACTTTGAGATTTTGTGCTTACCTGGGCCTATTCACTATGCTTAATCCGAAAATTAATTCTAAAGACGCGAAAACAGAAAAGGGCTCTAAAGCAGGAGGGAAAGCAACAGGAGGGCGCAGCCTTCCACTCTGAGAAGTCACTCCCCCTGCTTCAGGAGCGATCTTTTCAGCACCGATAAGTTACAAGTTTGCAGTCGGCCGGTGACGATGTTAGGGTAGTTAAGGCTGTCGAATACGAGAGGATCGCTCAGCTGGGACAGTGACTTCACAGAGTAAACCCAGTTCATTTGCTTACTTCCCTCCTGCGTTAGAACATTTCGCCGTTTTCGCGCTCTTCAGTATGGTTTCTGGATTCAGCACGACGAGGCCCAAGTAAGCACAAAATCTCAAAATCGACTTCTTGCCGAGACACTGCCTTCAAGCGGGTCCAAGTGAAGCAGACATCGCTCGCGCACCACTCCGAAGAACCCCCCCCCCCATGACTCCCTCTTCAGAACCGCTCTGTAGATAACATGCATGTTTCGGAACCAGCCCTCCGAACTCTCGGAAATGGTATGCATCTTGTGCTGATGGGCCAGATTTCGTGATCCTCCCTTGTAAGATTGGCATGTAGTTCATCTTGGGTAAGACAGACGTGTGGACCGACTCAGCTAACTTTTCCATAGCTATCAACTGACCCGTTGTCAAGTAAAAACCTTGTATTATAGCTGGTACAAAGTACCTATGCAAACCGCACACCAGCACACATACTCTTTAATCTGAAAACTACGTCAAGAGCAATCAAGACTTCGCTTACCATGTACTTGAGATTGATGAACGGGTCATTGACAGAAACAACTTCGACGTTGTCTTTCTCGACAGCAGCACGAAGCACTAGACGACCGATGCGCCCGAATCCATTGATTCCGATCTTTGGCTTAGACATTCGCTAAAGTAGGCGCTGAAATTGATAAAACTGATTATCTAAGACATGGTGGTCGTCGAGAGATTGTGTTAGTACGCAATATGCAAAAGACACACATCTGTCGGATTACAAACAGTCAAGCATATCTAAGCTATCATCTATTCTACGGCTAAGGACGCGTGACCGCATTGCAGTCAGTCAGTGTGACACACGCGAAAATAAACAAAAAGCGCATACGCTTTTCTACCCCATACACACCCGAGTCCCGCAGATGTGCCATCATGTGCGCCGCCCCGATAGTTTGTGCGCACAGCGCATTGTTACCGGTCCTGGACCGATCGTAACGGCAAATGAACGGCATAGTGCAGACGGGGTAGAGTAGCGAAAACGACAGATAGGCGACACCACTCTCCCACATTACATGTCGATCATCTTGCATTTCGACTGTGAGTTAGTCACGATTGGTCATTTCGGAGGACTATCACAACTGAAATGCTAGGTGATCGACATGCAATGGACTCGTAACAGTTCTCCTGTCGAGGGAATCGCAAAGCGACGAAGTCGCGCGAACTATGCTTTAAGCCATAGGCCCCGGGCAGACTTCACGCGATTTGATCGTCGCGACTGAATCGCGACGAGACAACTGTTACAACATCATTCCATGTCGATCAACCTGCATTCGGTTGTGATACTTTTCCAGACCGAAATTTTTGAATGTGAAATGAAAATGAATGGAAATCTTGGCGATTTGGTCGCGACGATTAAGTCGCGTGAAGTCTGACCGGGGCCATAGGGGTATTCCTTTCCCCACCTCCTGGGCCGCGCTCAAGTCACCAAAAGATGACCTTTATCGTAAATCGAGCCCAGGTTTCGTCCGTGAATCTTCCACAATTGTGAGCAACGTTATCGCGTGCCGATAGTGTCTAAACACGGTCTTCCCGTAGATCTAATGAACGTACAGTGAAGAGTGACGATCGATGTGGTCAAATGAAGATAAAGTGAACCTCACTATGCAAATCGCGTGCTTATATAGAAAACCTACCAATATTCTAGAAGTGGGTTTTGACTTGTCAGGTTGCAAAATCTAGAAGGATTTTACGTGTCATAATCCGTTTGTACTTAATTAGGGGGATGACGCAATTTGTTGCATGGGGTTTCGCGAATCGCTATGCCGCAACGCAACTGCATTGTTTGCAATGTCGCGTTGCGTATGTCCGCCGCGCGACAACATACCATAATTTGGAATCTCTGATGAGGACACCTCTCACAATGATCTAGATAAGCTAGAATGTAAGTTTCAAACACGCAGAGTGTTGTAAACTCAACTGCTACACTGATGGCACATATCGTTCCTTCCGCATCTGAAAGCCAAATTGCTGAGCGAAAACTCGATAGGTTCGCGAACCCAAATTACAAACCTATTGGGTTACTGAACCTTTCTTCGTTGAAAGGCTACTGGTCCGGGGTGGAGGAACGAACACCTCAATTAGGCACCGCCTCCGCGGACCACTGGTCCCAACACGATGCACAACAGTAGGACGAAAGGACCAGCAGCCCGCGGAGGCGATGCCTAATTGAGGCATTCGTTCCCCTACCCACTGGTCCGTTGATACAAAAAGTCGTACTGTATCGCATATAAGAGTGCAGGATATAGCGCACAGAAGTCTCTTACCGTGATAGAAAACCCTCTCAAGGCGGGAAAATATTTCTATTCTCGAGCCATGTTTACAATTTTCATAATGTCGTCTCCCCGGAGTACGTTGGGCGGAGCTTTTGCGGACATTTCAACACGTTGGGGACATGTTAACCCTCTACTACAAGGCATTGCTTTTTGTGATCTCTCGCTGGCAATCCTGCCACGTGTGACAACAGCGTATGAACGTGGCAGTTTAGAGATTACAAAGAACCATGCATTGCAGTAGAGGCTTTACAAGTTCATCAACGTGTTGAAATGGCCGCAAAAGCTCCGCCCAACGTACGCCGGGGGGACGACGATACCTCATCTCCTTTCCACATCTTTCCGACTAATTCTGACTGCGTATTGATGTATATAACTACCTAGATCGCTCAAGTGAATACAACCAGATTTTTTCTGCAGTCAATGTTTTGAAGAGGTTCTCTTTAGAGTGGTAGTCCACCGGAGACAGCTTTAGACGTTTTGCAGCTGTCTCCAGTCTCTCAAGATGACTGAAGATGTCGGCAATCTATGAAACTGCCCACTACCATGGTGTCGTACTATGCCCCAAGAGTTGCTTATCTCCTAATAACGTTACGTTTCTCTATCTTCTAGTCATCACACCTTATCGATTAGAGTGTTGGGATAACTTAATTTATTTAAACAGTATTCCTCACAGTACTTTCGTTCCTAAACGCTGCACTGGGTGCAGAACTGCATGTAATACCTGAAAAACCGGACGGCGATGCCATATCTTTTGCAATCTCGATGAAAGCATTTCCTTCGCTAAGTATAGGCCATTCGGATAATCGTGACGATGGCGCGACCGCGCGTGACTCGCACGGACTCCCGGATGCCGATTTTCTTGGGTTATTTCTAATTTATACAATGGGAGTGACTGAGCCGAGCATTGAAGTGATCCCGTCTTGTATGAGTGTTTTATGCTCCTGTCATTGCAAAGACCGCCAGATCCGTCTTACTTACAATCCCATAAATGAACTATAGAAGACATGAGTGGATCATCATTTTGCCACGTTTTTACGTATGCTTTGCGAGACTTTTACTCTTGAAAAAAAAAGCATTGTGCATATTCCTACTTTCAATGATTTAGGCTAATGTGTGGGAACCTCAACGGTGGTATCAGGTGTGTCAGGCATACAAGGCTGCAGTCGCTTTGCCTGAGTGTAGCGGTACGAGGTAACTTCAATAGAGTTGGTCAAAAACATGTTTATTAGGATTATATTAGGTCGGTGCAAAAGTTTTGTCATTTTTTTCAATCCATCGGTAAACACGCTAGAATGAAGATAAACAAACACTTCAAAATGTATCCGATGCAGAATTTCTCTTTCCAGTGGCTGAACTCACATTGTGTTTCGATAAGAGAGTGATGAGATATTCGTTGGAAATTACAACCTCTCGTTTTCACCATGTCCAATTTTCGCTAATTTTCGAAATTTTTGTATGAGACTTTTGGAGGAGTCCTAATAACCAGCAGATAGGGCAAACCTTTTGCCAACTTACGCAATTTTTTTCTTTTTTTTCAGCTGCTTTTTCAGATTTTTGCTAAATAATTTTCTGAAAGTCTTGTGTTGTGGAAAAATCGCATAACCTGTTATTGCACTAAACACTGCAAAACCTACAGAATACTGAGATTTCAATACTCGATTATTATCGCTGCCATTATAAGGTAAGTGAGCGATTTTCGCTTTAAATTATAAAGATTTTGAAACATAGGTTACGTCAGTGCGCACTCCTGAAATTGAGAAATAATGCGGTTTTCCCCACAAATTTTGTCTGTCTCAGCAAAAAAAGACAAGTGTTAGAAGGAGGAGAAAATTGCATCGAATGGTGGCTGAAGTGTTTAACATTTTATGTTCTACGAGTTAAAATAGGCTGAATGTAAAATTTGCTTACTTCAAAAAATGAATCGTAGAAATTCTGAAAAACAAGCCATAGGGCTACAAAAAATTGCTTCTGTTGGCAAAATGGTTGCCCTATCTGATGGTTATTAGGGCTCCTGCGAAAGTCTCATACAAATTTTTAGAAATTAGTGAAATTTGGACATGGTAAAAACGAACGGTTGCAATTTCCAGCGAATATCTCATCACTCTCTCATCGAAGCACAAAGTGAGTTGAGCCACTGGAAAGAGGAAGAAATTCTGCATTGGATACATTTTGAAGCGTTTGTTTATCTTCATTCTAGCGTGTTTGCCGATGGATTGAAAAACTGACAAAACTTTTGCACCGACCTAATATGACTGATACATAAAGGGTGGATGAGAGGAAGTGAAGCGAGCCCGTCGGCTCCGATGCTCCCACCTTCACTGAGCCTTAGGCGGTGGCTCTGCCTCTCGGCAGCTGATGCCGAGCTGGGTTATTCCCGACATCTCCATTCCCAGGTTAAGCTCGTCCTCGAGCTTATAGATAGCTGGCAAACGTGATGATGACGTTGTCGAGTTTGCGTCTCAAAGGCTCCAATTCGCGGAAGAATAGGTGAACTGCCTAGACCGTCCCGACCTATTCGTCATCATTGGTGGTCATCATTACTTCAAAAAGGTGATCTGGTACTCTACTTTGTTCTTCAAATCTATCTGTAGAATGATCAAAAGTAGATAAATTTATTAGAGGATTTTTAGAGGTATTAGGTTGTGCTACTACAGTACTAGGTTGAACTTCTACTGAAATAGGTTGACTTATCATAGCAATCATAGCACTAGGATCTAATGTTACCGTACTATGTTCTACAGTATCTAATTCAGAGTTAGTTTTTTGGAAGATGAAGAAGAAGAAACAAGTGAGCTGGATGAAACAGAAGCAGGGAAGAAATCGCTTAGCACTGAAGAACAGAAACGACGTAATCAATTGGCAAGAGTTGGACTTTATTTTGTCTTGCTGTTTGCAAAATTCGAGAATGAGCACAAGGTCTACGTTTTATGGCAGCGTGAGCAGTAACTTTAAGAACGCGCTTTGGAGTATCTGAACTATTGTAAGATCAGTATCTGAACTGCTATGAACACGAGTTAACTGTGTTGTGATCTGATGAACAATAACTTTACGAATGCATTGAAGTAAGACTGAGATCAGTGTCGAAACTGCTCATGCGAAAGAAAACCCCAGCAGAAAATTTTTTTGAACTTTGCTTTGTATTTTCAAACGAAGAATTTATATGTGGATGTATTTCATAATTGCTACGAGATGCAATGAAGAAGAGAAGGAAAGCAATCAATTTTCGTGAAAAGCGCACCTCCATCCTATCGTTGCAAGTGTGGTCGTTGATTGGCTTGAGGTTGACAGACGGATAAGGTAGCTTCTTCGAGATACAGCAAGGCTAGATGTGGTTGGAGCGGCAGTAGAGCGAAGGTAGAAGAAAAGAGGTCAACTCTCAGTGGTCCAACTAACCGGTTAGTTGAACCACTGAGAGATGAATGAGCTTACAAGGGTGTCTGGAGGCGGGTTAACAGTTGGTTGTAATTCCCAAAATGGACGGGACCAAACGCCGAGACTACGGTGGCATCAGGAGTGTAATTTTCTAACTGTTATATATGTACAAATAAATAATATACAAAAATCTTGCAAGATCCAATATTTTTTCAATTACTCTATGCTCTCCAAATCTCTGCATGAAGCTGTGGCTTGGTTCTCTACTGCCCGTAAGGATTAAGGCTTACACATTGCACAGGCAGCGGCGCATTGCTCCGGCACTGTCAACTCGACACCCTATTCTACGCTTGTCCTGTTTTTCTCTCAACTTATTTGTAAATTCTGAAACCGAACTTGGTTTTCATACTTCCACTTACCGATGTCTGCGCAACAAAGCCCTATGTCAAAGGCTAGCGATGGATCTGAGACCGGGTCCGAATGGAGCGGTAAGCTCATTCAAGCTTTACTTTTTTGCTCATGTTCTTTCTTCAACTGAGAGAGCGTAACTCTTCACTATAGGCGCTGGTCGTTAGGCTAGAGAGGCAGCTGGCTGCCACTCACTCGCAACTGGAGAGAAAACAGAAAATGGTCGATGAGTTCCAAAGCTCATCTAAGCATGGCCGGGCTTTATGTGACAACCTGCATGGGCAGCTGGATGAGAAAACCTCGGATAAGCATTCTGGACTACGAACTGAGGAGGGAAAGGAGAACTACGGAAAAAAAATTTCTTTCTGATTGGAAGATGGATAAGGCATTGTCGAGGGTAAGTTTCTAAAGTTTACAATCGTCATACATGAGTAGACTATTTTCAAAAATAATCCACCGTATTCATTGAAAAGGTGGATTTTTCAATTTAAGGAAGTGCTGAGGATGAGTGAAGATCTATTCACTCTTCTTGGAAGGGACGCGGAATGTCTCGATGTTGAAAGAACAATCGCTATGTGAGGAAAAAACTTTCACATCCAGTGGGAGGAGAAGTAAAACGAACCTAATCCGAATAACCTCAAGGCTTTTGTGGAGGTTAAAATATACGATCGGTGGGGAGGTTGCATAAAAGCAGTGTCCCGGCAGATTTTGCATTTCCATCTTTTTGTATGTTTTAGGCCTTTTCGACCCAGATACCATATTTGAGCTTCGAAACGGATGAAAAGACCTTTTTCGGGGTGTTTACCCCATTTCCAAAAGTCAGGTCGGAGAGAATTTCAATAGGAAAGTTGGGAGATCCTGGCACGAAGACCCTGCTGCCAGTAATTTTTGCTTTGGATAGCATGCACAATGCGGGAAAGCAGTCGTGAGATCCCGTGCCGAACGGTAAGCGCAATCGTCCGAGCGCGTGCCGATTGGGGTTGCGCGCGCTGGTTCAAGGGCTATTTTCTCGGCCCAGGGGCAACATCAACTATCCGGACTGCTCCTGGAGGTCAGTAGGATGACCAGGAATCTCACCATAGCAATATTTCCCAGGGCGCGAATCTGCCGGGACACTGCCTATAAAGTGCTCTTATTCATTTTACCCTTTGTTTTGAAACTGTTGTTTTGTATCTGCTTCTTCAAAGGCAGTCTTCACACCAGCTCTAACTATCGCAATAAGTTTGCCCTGAACGCGATAGCTGGAAGAGAGATGAACTTAGCTGATGCTGCATTTTGGCAACTTAAGCGTGCAGTGCCTGGGCGAGTAAATCTCGCTCCCGCCTGAATTTGAGGGTGCGCTTCTGCGAGGAATCACGTTCAACATGTTCTTCAACGGTATCGTTGGAGGAGATAGCTTGAAAAGAAAGCTGGACGAGAAGGCGGGCGCAAATAGAAGAAACTATACATGTACTTTTTTGTTATCAATGTTATTGTTGTTTGGATGAAATAAAACTGTTGTCTCTGTTTCTGAATTCACAAAAAAAAAACTTCTACGTATAGTCCGTCCATGCCGGACGTAGTTGTAATGCGCTTAGAAACATTAGTTTGTGTAAATTCGCGTAGGGACTATCGTATGTAGCCCTGATTGATTTAAATTATAGGATACTAGCTGGCTTACCCGGCTCCGCCGTATGTTCCGAATAGAAAATTCCATTTCTTAACCGATCCGGACCAAACTTGGCACACATACCCTTCGGGCCCCGGTGGGTGTCACAGTCCACTTTTCGTTATCGATCGATGTCGATTTTATCGATTTTTTGCAAAATTTGAGCTAGGGGGCTGGAATTTGGCAGATGGGTGTAATCGAGCATGCTGATCACCCCCGTGGGGGTGATCAGCATACTCGATTACCCCCTGTGCCAACTCCCAGCCCCGTAGCTCAAATTTTGCAAAAAATCGATAAAATCGATATCGATCATGACGAAAAGTAGCCTATGACACCCGGAGGGCCCGTAGTGTATGTGTGCCAAGTTTGGTCCCGATCGGTTCAGAAATGGAATATTCTATTCGGAGCATACGTACATACAGACAGACAGACAGACAGACAGACAGACAGAGAGACAGACAAACAGACATTCAGCTTTATATATAAGATAACATTCTCCTAGTACGCGGTCAACTGTTGCGCATTGTAAGTTAGGCGAGAGATACAAATGTTGATCCTATCGAGCTATGTTCTTGTCAGGCGGATAGTTGCTAATTCCTTTGGGGTGCTAATCCTGCCGGCCATATGTTTGGATGTAAATTCTTAAGGATATTAATTGCTACCCCACATGTGTTGCGTCTCAGGAATTGCTAATCTCAGAGGGAAGTGTATCAGCGAGAAGACTTAGCTAGTGTGACACCACAATTGGTGCCAGCCAAACAATCGCATGTTATACGTAATGTGTAAAATTTTTTTCAGTACTATGGTTTGGGTAGCGGTAATTCGCGGGCGAGTCCTTAGATTGCAAGAAAATAAATCTATGTAAAATGCAGAATTCCGAGCTCGATCGCAACATATAATCACAATGATGCTGGACCCGGTGACTAGGTCAGGTTTTTCGCATGTACTCCGGTGAACTGCGATAGATTATACTATTCAAGGCTTTTCACGACATTTCTCGGTCTATTCCCGGTCAAAAGACGCCTACATATTGGCCAAGAAAGCGTTGAAAAATTTCTGGTGAAGTAGGTTCGCTTGGAGAACTGTCTGAAATTGATATATGCAATGATTGTTCCTTCGATTTCCTGCATAAGGAGGTGGGTGGGCGGGGTGTTGAGGGGGGGAGGGCATGCGTTTTGATTCCCACAACGTTCGAAAAAAATGGTGTGATAAAAAACATACAAAAAAATTCAGTCTAACTTAAGACCTATCTCCCCAAGATCTCCATGTCAGATACAAGGGCTGCAGTTCCTTTGCCTGAGTGTGGCGGTACGAGGTAAGTACAATAGAATCAATTATAAATATGTTTATAGGATTAATATATGGTGATACATAAAGGGGGGGGGGAGGTGAGAGAAAGTGGAGCAAACCCATCGGCTTCACTGAGCCTCAGGCGATGGCGCTGCCCCTAGCCTGCAGCTGACGCCGAGCTGGATTATTCCCGACATGTGCGACAAGGGAACTTCCCGATAGGATTTGGTTTATCCACTTGATAAAATCAGCTTTCTACGACTTTGTGACGTTCATTCACCAGAAGACCTTTTTATTATCCGATCCGATTTACACTAGCACGACTTTCGAGATTTTGTCGTTTGTAATAGAATAAAAGAACAATTACATTACATTTATTTACATTGAGTGTTGAACGATGTATATAGATACATGTTCTAGTTTTGATATAGGCACATGATGAATTTTGCTTCTAACTAGCTTAGTGACGTATTCGTTGAAAAAAAACTTTTCATTGTTCGATCCCATTTTTGTGTTACTAACATGACTTTCCAGACTTAGTCATTTCTCATTAGAAAAGAAACGTTTAAGTGTCAAACAAGTGGATGGGAATGCAAAAGAACTCTTTGTCGGTTTATGCGCAACGTCTCGGGAAAGAGACGAGACAACTTGAACGTCCTTTGCGGGCTTCACTACTGAGGGAGAACAAATTTAACAGAAACTCACAGGGGAAGCTACTTAACTCAGCTCGGCCTTTGGCAAGGTACATAGATATCTATGTTCTGAATCAACTTCAGGCGCTAATTCCAGATATGCTATTCCTGACTACCGCGCATCATTCTGAGCGAGTCGTGGGCTTTTTCTTGCGCAAAATTGCCATACTCAACGACTCACTGGCATCACCTTATCATCATCTAAGTGCTTATACACTTGCATTAAGCTTCTTTTTAGTGAGAAAGGATTAGATTTGTGTTATTTCGATATCTCAACACCCTTTTCTTGGAGATTTCCATCTACAGGCGGTCTTGCCATGTTCATTAGTATGTAAAAATGACTTGTTTGTTCTTTTAAACAATCAAAACAATTTTTAAAACATTTCAAAAATTCGAACTGGCCTTGTAAGAACTTTTTTGAGAAGCGTGGCTGTGCCACGTCCCCTTTCTCTAGATTATAGGGGTTATGAAACGGCAAAAATTTTGAGAAGCACCTCAAAAACTTTTTCGGAATGTGCGCCACACACCTTCATTTGAAAAAAATTTCTTTTGCCGCTTCCTCCCCCCTCCCCTCCACCCTCCCTTTCTCCTCTCCCCGGACGGAAATCCTGCGACCGCCACTGCAAGGAAGCGTCGGCTGCTGCTCAAAATTTTCTATACTTTCCTCACCTAGGCCAAGCTTTTTGCACAGTGCGTTGCTCTAGGTTATAAGCAGGGCTGAGCAAGAGGTCAGACACAAGCTTTTTCGAAAATGACCCCCCCCTCCTCTTGAAAGCCCCGAAGACACCTTCTTCCTCCTCGTCACATCCAGAAATCTCAGATTGTGACATTTTGAAGGACATAAGCCTGTCCTAAAAAGTTGAATTTTAGATCTATACGCCAGACATTCTGTAATTGCACTCTACAAGCACACGTAATTTGACAGCAGATTGTGACCTGAATGGAATTGAAATTAAATGGAATCACCCTAATCTCACGCGTACAAGGCGCACCTTTTTCGATTTTTCGACTAAGCCCCTCAGCCGCTTTAAATTATTTCGGAAAGCGATCCTCATACCGTACGATTCTCTTAAGCAATATACAGCAAGGCATAGGGTCCTTTGGTTGCGAAGTTCTTTGGCGTATTTAGGCTGGTCGATTTTGAAAAAATCCCCCGCGCCTTGTACGCGTAAAATGGGTAAAAGAGCTATAATTTTCTCAGGGGTGGGGTGTTTGGCTCCATATTTTCACTGTAGCAAGACGAGGCTATGAGCTCTATTATACCAGGGATGGAGCGATTTCTTAATTTTGAAGACAAGTTAAAGGCAGCGTTCAATCTGCCTTTAACTTGTCTTCAAAATTAAGAAATCCCCAAAATTTCCACGTAAAAGCCCCATAGGTCCAGGCTTCTGGACCTATGGGGCTTTTACGTGGAAAGTACTTTTGGGGCCCTAACTAAGGCACTGCCCAAGCGGCAGCTCAGGTAGTGCTCTAATGGCTGAGATATTCCCCTCGAAACTGGCCCCCGCGAACGTATTCGCATGGATTCATGGCAGTTTCGCGCCAGGATCCACGCTTTGCGCCATGAATCCATGCGAAACACGGTCGCGGGGTCCAGTTTCGAGTGGAATATCTCAGCCATTACAGCACTACCTGAGCTGCCGCTTGAGCAGTGCCTTAGTTAGGGCCCCAAAAGTACTTTCCACGTAAAAGCCCCATAGGTCCAGATCTGCCAGAACGCTGCCTTTAAGGAGGTCAGGCACAAGACTGCAAAAACTCAGGCAGCCTGACCTTTTGAGGGGTTGTGTTTGACCCCAATAACTTTTTCTCCGAATAGGTTTTTTCACCTAAGTTTTAAGTGGTTCGCTAGCACCAATCTCGAAGATTCTATAATATGTGTTTGAGCTTACTTCGACTTGATTTCTCTTTGTAGGGTCCGTTTATTTGCGCTCAAGGTGAAAAACGCGGTGGTAAAAAATCTACCAGCACTTCTCAATCTACTATTTGAAAGCGTTATGAGGTTTAATTTACAGCATAGACGGGTAGCGAATATTATTTTGTTATTAGTACAAAATAGCGGGCTTCTTTCGCTTTTGAAACTAATGAGGGAAGGATACTTGGTGACCGTGGCCTTTTGCAATGAGATGTGTATAGGCCCCGTAAGATCCAATTGCCCACACGTCGCTTTGAACACCAAGGCGCGGCGCGGCTGGGAACGTTTGGTCCCGAAGCGCTACAGGCTTTTTGCGAGCGACAACGAGCGCGCACCCTCTCCACACAAATTTTTTTAAACTTGTGAAGGGAGCTTTCGTCAAGATATACCTTGCATTGACGAGAACAACATGAAAGCTAAAGAAAAATTTCCTGGAATATAGTGAACGCCGACAGTCGTTCGCGACGACCGCTCGCTTGCGCTGGTGTTCAAGGCACGGCGCGGGCAATTAGGTTTTACGGCGCCTATACCAATAAAAGCGTCTTGGAACGCTTATTCTAAATCTATGTTCACTATCTGCTGTGCGACTCCCTGAACGAAGTTATGGACTTTTTTCCGTATTGATTTTGCGAGATTTAGGCAGTCAAAATCGTCAGTATCCAGGCTTTTTAGACTCTGATGTATCGGTGACAGCTTTCCCGAGCTCATCGCAAAGCTTTGCTTTATCTGTAAGCTCTTTTGTAGTGCGTAAGCAAACATTTTAACGATATTGGTGAATCCTGCATCAAAAACAGCGCAAGTTTTGGTGACAAGAAATGTTCATAACTTCTTTCGGAAGAACGCACAGCAGATAATGAAAACAAACTTGGAATCAGCGCTTCAAGCTGCATTTAATGATGTACGTTTCATTTCAAAAGGCTATGGTCACCAAGTATCCTTTCCTTGTAAGTCGAATTTATTCAAAAATCACGTCTAGACGTTGAAAAACATTAGAATATGTTAGGTAATGTTTTGTAGAGCAGGTAAAGGAAATCTGACATGCTGATTACGGAATTCATATCCAATTCACACAGCAAGCATCTTTAATGACCTTACGGTATGAGTAAGGTAAGAGGTGCAGATTTTAAAATTTGACTATAACTCAATGGTGGATGGAGTTGTGATACTCATGTCTAGCGATTTCCTCCTCCCCTACTCAATTGTATCTCCTTATTCTCTTCGATTGAATTCGATTCCTGGTTACGACCTCTTCCCCCCTCCCCCCTCTTACCTAATACAACCCCCAGGTCGGGCATGCCTGACCCCACGCTCAAGTTATATGTCGAGATCCGCGAAATGCCGCTCCCCCCCTCCCCCCGAGAACGGGTCGCGAAAATTTTGAAAGTTACTTACATGGGTTATAAAATTGTGCAAATGACTTGTCTGCACTTGTAAGTAATTAAAATAATTTTTTAAATTTTTTGAAAATTCATTTTAGCCTTATGAAAAAAAATTTTCGGGGCGTGGCTAACGCCACGCCCCCTTTTTCCAGATTTTAGAGGTCGGGGACCCGCAAAAATTTTGAGAAGCACCCCAAAAAATTCTTCCCAAGCACGACTTGATTTGGAGTGGTCCCAGTGATCAAAACAGTAGTTTTTCTGCAACGCCAAATCCGCGATTCTTTTTCGGTCTGGGCCACGGTCTCTAGCATAAAAAACTTACTGTCAGTCAAGCGTAGGCTACACATAGATGTTATTATTGTCACCTGCATGATTGAGGTCTTACGATTCATGGCCTCTGTACGCAAGAAATGTTAAAGAAAAACTCGCCTTTCCGAATGCAGCTCTATGATCCTATGAATGAAGCTTTTTCCATCCAAGATCGACTACCTCAAACGGAGTTCCTTCTCCACTCCTACTCAGTAATCACTTCTATGATTTACAGGGGCCTGTTTGCAATGCCGGAACCATAATGTGCATGCTGATGATTTCAAACTCTACAGCGCTGTACCAGGGCTCGGGGGCAAAAATAGATTGCGGGAAGCCTTAAAGGCACCGTCCACCGTAAGTTGAGGGTGCTGAGCTTTTGGCAGCATATAACAGTAGGGCCTCCTATCAAGCCAATGCCCAAGTTGCTGCGCAAAATGCCGCTTCGGAAGCGCGAAAATCGCTTCGGAGTAGCGAAGATGCACGAGGACCCCCATCCATGCCCGCCCATTTGTGCGCATTCATCCAATCACTGTTCTGGAAAGCCGGCCTGTGGGCTCTCCGGAATGGGAATTTTCGGGATTTTCGAAGATCTTCGACTTCATATTTGGAATCAGGGACATGAGAAGGCCCTGAAACGACAAAACCTGGAAGTTGAGAATCTGAGTGGACGGTGCCTTTAAATGGCGTGTCATAGTCAAAAGAGCGAGGCCTACTCACTTCCAAAAAAGACTGAAATGTTGCACATAGAATCCAATTGAACCAATACTTTTATCAGCTGGATGAGGATTTGAGAGTAGAGGACTATACGTGGCCAAAAGAAGGCGATTCCATGCCGGGTATCTGCGACAAAGCGTGAAGCCCCACTCATTGCAGAGATACATATGGATACATATTTGTACCAGCCTTCCACCCTGGGGACCTATCCGCGAAATATAGTCCCTTACCCGGAAGATGGTCGAGTATGTAAAAGTGTGACCCGGCATTCATGATGGATAATGAGCTATCAATCAAGAAACATTATGAAAGAATTGTTGAAAAAGGAACGGCCTTCAGTACATAACATAACTAGTTCGTACATATAAGGTTTCGACAGTTAGTTAGATATGGTACCGTCATTTTCAATCTCTCTTTGAATAACGTTGCCCATCGAATATGAACCAGAACAGGCTCACCAGGAAAGGGTAGGGGAACGAAAGCCGCCAGTATGAGCCGCCTTTCGCGGCCAACTGGTCCTTTCGCAGTGTCGGTGCATGTCGTTCCAGGACCAGCAGTCCGGGGAGGCGGCCCAAACTGGCGGCTTTCGTTCCCCTACCCACCAGGAAATTGCTGGTATTACTCAGACAATCGACGGGACCCCTCCGCCGGACAGTCCGAAACTGCCAGAGTCGCGCCGGACCCAGTTGACCAATGAGAGAGGGGCAAATGGGCGGTCCATCGCGGTGACATCACTGGCAGGCAAGTGGGAGGCTTCTCCGGCCCTGCTGCAAAGGTCCGCCATTTCTCCGGCGCGACTCTGCCAGATTTGGCGGACTCCGCGCCGGAGAAATTTGCCCGGCGCGAGTCCGCCAAATTTGGAAGAGCCGCGCCGGAGAAAATGGGAGGGGTCCGGAGCAGAAATGGGAGGCCTCCGGAGCAGAAAATGGGAGGTATCCGGAGCAGTAAATGGGAGGTATCCGGAGCAGAAATGGGAGGCCTCCGCCGGAGAAATGGGAGGGCTCCGCCGGACAAATGGGAGATCCACCGCTGGGGAAACGCCGCGACCCTGCCATTTCTCCGGCGGAGGGGTCCTATCCGCTGTCTGAGTACGAAGTCGGGTTTGCGTACAGTCAGCTGCCCGACTTCAACTCGCAATGAAAGGTCGGGTTTGGAATATTTAAGCGTAAGATGGCGAAAGTTTGATCTTTTCCGAATGATTTCGAGAGATCTCTTTGAGGGTACGAACTAACTAGGGGGGTCCAAGAGAAACTATTATTAAGAACGAGGAAAAAAATGTGGAAAAGCTCTCTCGAACAAAGTCACCCGTGATCTTTACAAGCTCATTAGAATGCAGATGCTCCCGATAAAATCTGCTCAGTTCAGAGCCATTCTTAAGAACTACTTTCATCACTGAGCTTCTTGACATATGTTTTTTTAATGTTTTTCCCATGATTGCTGTTTTGGTTGTTATGTTTTGTCATTGTTATCTCAGTAGTATCAGATCTCTTTCGTTGTGGTGCTCACATGGGCTTCCATGTAACTGCATAAAATGCGGTCTGATAAACTCCGACTCGACGCATCGGCTTCCCAATGTGGTATCATTCCAAAAGAATCAAGTCAATAGCACCTTTCAAGTACTAATCTTCGCAAAATACTTCTTGTCAGAAAGCGCATACTGTGCAGGCCTCTGGCGAGGAAGACTGTGTAAGCGCCGTTTCTGGCATGGTAACCAACAAATGCGTATAGAGCCCTCATGAGACCGTGACGCTAAATATGACTGCGTCCCAAACGCCAAGAGGAAGCGCAAAACAGTCAAATAAAAGACATTTTAGTGCTCAGTTCGGGCACTACAATATCTAAATGCTACCATATGCATGAAGAAAAATGATTCGAGACGAAAGACTGCGATGCTGCAATCACTCTCTGAGCGGGCCCTCAATTTCGGTAGAGGCCCCAATACCGATGTAGTTTACTTGGACTTCACCAAAGCCTTTGATAAGATGCCTAAATTAATCCAAAAGTTAACAGTATTGGGTCACATCCTCGCATTGTTGCCTGATCAAAGCTTTCCTTGATGACAGGTCCTTTATGATCCGTATCAATGACACCTTCTCTCGGCCTAGAAATATGTGTAGCGGGCGGTGACCGAGGAGGTGGGGAGAGGGCGGGGGGGGGGGGGGGAGCTCCGAGAATGAATTGCGAAATTCTTGAAACTTACTTACATGAGTTATAAAAATGTGCAAGTGACTTGTTTAGTCTTTTAAATAATTAAAATAATTTTTAAAATTTTTAAATTCAAATTAACCTTGTAAAAAAATTTTTTTCGGGGCGTGGCTGACGCCACGCACCCTTTTCAAGATTTTAGGGGTTATGGACCCGCAAAAATTTTTTCGGAGTGCTTGGCTGACAACACGCACCTTTTAAAAAAAGTTTTTGCCCTCCCCCCCCCGGTCCGAAATCCTGGGACCGCCGCTAGTAGCGGCGGAGTATCCCAAGGGGGTGTCCTATCTCCCATTCTGTTTAATATCTACACCTAAGAGCCTTCACAAATTCCTGTCGATTTTGGCGTTAGTTGCTGTGCCTTTGCAGACAACTTCAAATTGTACGCGATAGTAATGGAGGATGGTGATAGCAGGCGTTTGCAGCAAGCGCTAGATGAAGCCCATAAATGGTCCACATTGGGGTTTGCCAATCTCCAGGGAGAAAACCAAACTTATTCACATTGGACCATCACATTGTAAGCCAAACTCCGTCTATCTCCTGATAATTTAGCACTGCAGGAAGTGGAGCGGATCAAGGACTTGGGATTCATGATAAAACATAAACTCACATTTGATGAGCATTGCAGGCTTACTGCAGATAAAGCAATGCGGATGGTCTACAAACTTTTTAGAGCCCTCTCAACCAAGGACGTAAAGGCATTTTGAGAGCATGCAAGACCTATATCAGACCTCTGGAGTATGGAGCAGTGATCAACCCGCATTTAGTCAAAACCATAAATTATTTGGAAAAGGTTCAAAAAACAGTTTTACGCGGAAACTGTTTATCCGTATCATGGGCTTTGAGTATGATCTCATTCCTAAAAGTAAGACTCGTACCTGAAAATAAGGTTTATTATCTTTTGCCCATAGGAGCCGTAGAAGTTACCTTCTAATAACTTATAAAATCTTGTTAGGAAATTGCGGCCTCAGTTCGAGGAGTTCCTTCCTACCAGACGTTCCAATACTAGAGGTGACTCCAGAAAACTAATAATTCCCAGGGTCAGAAAGTTTTTTTACATGTCGCGTTATTCATGATATAGATAGGCTCATAAGAATTCTATCTTTTCTTGCTATGCTATCTTTATTTAAAGGCATTTCGAAAGATCATCTACAGTCCGGCATTGGAGTTGTTACTAACATATGGGTTCTATGTTGTTGTTCTTTTTACACTTTCGTATATGCGTTCTATTGTTTTATGGTTCATTTGCTCGTTAAGTCTGACATGGGACCTCCATGTGTAATAAATAAAATGAAATGTGAAAGCCAAGGAAATGCCATTGCCGGAACGTTTATGCGACGCATCCGACTACCGCACTGTCACAATTTTAGATTGTACACATACAAACATGATGCTTTTTCCCTCTTCGCTTTGCCGGTCATCAAGTTCTCCCTAAGTTCACGAGCGAATCCAGTTCAACCAGATGTGGTGTCCACTATACTTGGGACCGAATCGAATAATTATTCGATCATTCGAATAAATCATTCGAATGCGAATGATTCGAAAAGTGAATATTCGAAAATTTGAGATTTCGAATAAAATTCGAAAGTCGAATATTCGTAGTTTTCAGTTTTCGAATATATTCGATAGTCGAATATTCGAAAATCTTCATTTTCGAATATTATTCGAAAGTCGAATATTCGAAAATTTTAAATTTCGAATACTATTCGATAGTCGAATATTCGATGGTCATTCATTCGATCATTCGATGTCCATCAAATATTCGAATATCCGTCGAGCACCGAATATTCGGAAATTCGATAAGAATTGACTATTCGAAAATTCGATAAGCACCGAATATTCGAGAATTCGATATGCATAGTATACTTGGGGAAATTCGAAATTTTTTTCGAATATTCGAATATCGAATATATTCGAAAATTGAAATTTTCGAATATTCGAATATCGAATAATATTCGAAAATCGAAATTCTCGAATATTCGACTATCGAATATTATTCGAAAATTGAAATTCTCGAATATTCGACTTTCGAATATTATTCGAAAATCGGAAATTTCGAATATTCGATTATCGAATATTATTCGAAAATGAAAATTTCGAATCGAATAATATTCGAATTTCGAACATCATTCGTTATTCGAATTTCGAATATCATTCGATTTTCGAATACTGACCGAATAATTCACGTCATTGAGACTGTCTATTATACTTTGGGAAATTCGAAATTTTTTTCGAATATTCGAATATCGAATAATATTCGAAAATCAAAATTCTCGAATATTCGACTATCGAATATTATTCGAAAATTGAAAACTTCGAATATTCGACTATCGAATTTTATTCGAAAATCGAAATTTTCGAATATTCGACTATCGAATATTATTCGAAAATGGAAGTTTTCGAATCGAATAATATTCGAATATCGAATATCATTCGATATTCGAATTTCGAATATTATTCGGTTCTCGAATAATATTCGATTTTCGAATATCATTCGATTTTCGAATACTATGCGAATAAATTATGTCAGTGAGACTACCTGTGAGAGACCAAAACATCTCAGAGTAAATTTTTTCAGGTATAGACATTTTTTAATGTTTCAATTTACAACGAAAAAACGGTTCAGTTGCAGCCCCGGCAAGAAGATGGGTGCCGGATTGTGGCGATGTTAAAGTAGTCCCCCCACCTAAGCGATGACTGATGTTCGGATTAAAATTTGCCCCGTAAGTGGCCCGGATCCTACGGTAGGCTCGTGAGTACGAGATGCATGCAGGGTAGAGACGCAGGGTCGTTGCGGGACCCTGCACTCATGACTGTGTGCGCTATGCGTTCTCTGGCCTTGCAGTCGAATTCGCTGTACGGGCGGCACTCGGGTCTGCCGTATGACGGGCCACTTTGGGAGCAATTTTCAAGCTTACCAAACCCTCTTTCTCGCTCCAAACTTCGTCACCGCTTAGGTAGGGGTCCAATTCAATATCGCCACAAATTCCCGGACCCATCTTTTAGGACGCTGCCTATAAGAACCTAAAAGCGTACGTGACGGTTGTAAAAGAATTTCAAAAAAAAGGGTAAAATATATCAAATATATTACTACAAAAGCAATACCCGGTACTAACAAAAAAGACAAATCAGATGAATTTAAAGGCGTTATTTGCTCCTTCTTTAATAATTTTACACCATCCAGTAAAGCCTGTAATACCCCCACAAAACTAACCTTGGTGGGGCCTAAACGATTTTGACTACTACCCAACACGTGACGCTCATACAATAAAAGCAATAGCCTGTAAAATAAAAACTATCATTAAAATAATCATTAAAAAATTTATAATCAACAGGAATAAATTAACTTTAGATTTACAATCTAATATTTTTATTCAAAAAAGAGAATGCACATTCAAAAGACTCAAAAGCCCGTGCGTAGTTAAACATACGTAAAATCCTGCTACTTAGATTTGAAATCTCTTTTTTGTTGGGGAATCCTTTGGATGTCTCATTTCGTAGTTGCTCTATATGCTAAGTTCATACCGTGATAACACAACAAGAAAAACATACAGTCTGCCCCAATCCTACCAGGCCGAAATTGGCATGGCGGGACTTCGCGTCGCTAGAGTATCGCGGTCACGTCCACGACCTGCTTCTCTGCTCTCTCTTCAATCCTTTCGCTCTCTCCGACAGCGCGCATATGCAAAGCAGGCCGCTAGCGCTGCGAGCGCGCAAATTTACGCGGACGGTTCGGCCTGATCCCGAATGAAGCAGATTGTAGGTGATTTGCTTTCTGCCGTATTTGTAAGCTGAAGCTATCCCTACGGGATGTTACTAAAGGTTGGCAAAAGACTTCGTGAGAGGTATTGCGATTAAACAGTTTGTACATACCCTTGGGACACCCCGTATATGTTGTGGATATCGAATTTCCGAATATTCGATGCTTCGAATTTTCGAATAGTCAATTCTTTTCGAATTTTCGATTATTTGGTGCTCATCGAATATTCGAATATTCCATAGACATCGAATGATCGAATTAATGACCATCGAATATTCGACTATCGAATAATATTCGAAAGTTGAGAATTTTGAATATTCGACTTTCGAATAATATTCGAAAATGAAAATTTTCGAATATTCGACTGTCGAATATTATTCGAAATCTCAGATTTTCGAATATTCGAATTTTCGAATCATTCGCATTCGAATGATTTATTCGAATAATCGAATAATCATTCGATTCGGTCCAAAGTATACTGTCTATTATACTTTGGGAAATTCGAAATTTTTTTCGAATATTCGAATATCGAATAATATTCGGAAATCGAAATTCTCGAATATTCGACTATCGAATATTATTCGAAAATTGAAAACTTCGAATACTCGACTATCGAATTTTATCCGAAAATCGTAATTTTCGAATATTCGACTATCGAATATTATTCGAAAATGGAAGTTTTCGAATCGAATAATACTCGAATATCGAATACCATTTGATATTCGAATTTCGAATATTATTCGAAATTCGAATATCAAATGGTATTCGAATAACATTCTATTTTCGAATATCATTCGATTTTCGAATACTATGCGAATAAATTATGTCAATGAGACTACCTGTGAGAGACCAAAACATCTGAGATTTAATTTTTTCAGGTATAGACATTTTTTATGTTTCAGTTTACAACGAAGAAACGGTTCAGTGGCAGCCCCGGCAAGACGATAGGTGCCGGATTGTGGCGATGTTGAAGTAGTCCCCCATCTAAGCGATGACTGATGTTTGGAGCGAAAAAGGGGGCTACCAGGCCTAAAATTTGCCCCGTAAGTGGCCCGGATCTTACGGTAGGCTCGTGAGTCGAGATGCATGCAGGGCAGAGACGCAGAGTCGTTGCGGGGCCCTGCACTCATGATTGTGTGCGCTATGCGTTCTCTGCCCTTGCAGTTCGAAATCGCTGTACGGGCGGCATTCGGGCCTGCCGTAAAACAGTCGGTTGTAAAGGAATCTCAAAAATCAAAGAAGATTATTTATCCTTATTGAGAGTTGTGAACTGACATACAGGGGTCCCAACAGTATGTGAATCTGTGGGCTGACATCAACCTAGACTTACAGTATAAAGCGATGTATCGATCGCTTTTCACTGCTGTAAATTACCGTAGGAAAACTGAGGAGGGTTTTGAGATATCAAGAGCCGTTTGCCCAAGAATGAGAAACAAAAAGGCCAAACAAAAAGGAAACAAAAACAAAAAGGATCTTACACTAGGCTTCTAAAGACACTCACTATATAAAGAATTTGCACTCAACCGTAACGCCTTTTGCAACTTATGCCAGGTACACCATAAGAGATGTTTTCCAACGCTTTTCAAAAAAGAGAATGCACATTTAAAAGGCTTGAAAGCCCGTGCGTAGTTAAACATACGTAAAATCCTGCTACATAGATTTAGAATCTCTTTTTTGTTGGGAAACTCTTTTGGATGTCTCATTTCGCAGTTGCTCTATACGCTAAGTTCATACCGTGGTAACACAACAAGAAAAACATAGGTGATTTGCTTTTCGCTGTATTTGTAAGCTGAAGCCATCCCTACAGGATGTTACTTGAAGGTTGGCAAAAGACTTCGTGAGAGGTATTAGCGATTAAACGATTACATACCCTTGGGACACCCCGTACATGTTGTGGATATCGAATTTCCGAATATTCGATGCTTCGAATTTTCGAATACTCAATTCTTACCGAATTTTCGAATATTCGGTGCTCATCGAATATTCGAATTTTCCATGGACATCGAATGATCGAATTAAAGACCATCGAATATTCGACTATCGAATAATATTCGAAAGTTGAGAATTTCGAATATTCGACTTTCGAATAATATTCGAAAATGAAAAGTTTCGAATATTCGACTGTCGAATATTATTCGAAATCTCAGATTTTCGAATATTCGAATTTTCGAATCATTCGCATTCGAATGATTTATTCAAATAATCGAATAATCATTCGATTCGGTACAAAGTATACTGTCTATGAAAGGCCAAAACACTAAGAACAAATTGTTTCATGTAAGTGCTAAGAATGGACACATTCTTATGGTACAATTTACGATGTAAAAACGGTTTAGTCGTGACGTGAAGAGACTTAGGAACTTGAAAGCTACTCCTGTGACGGTTGTGAAGAGATTTTTCGTACCCCAAAGAAGATTATATATCCTCACTGAGAGTTGCGATTGGATATACAGCGGTCCCAACAGTATGTAGAACTGTAGGCTGACGTCAATTTAGAGGCGATGGGGCGATTTATCAATCGCTTTTCACTGCTGTAAAATTACCGTAAGTCTGAAGCAGATTTCAATACATCATGAGCCATTTCCCCAAGAAAAAAGAATCAAAAGGGCTGAAAGTCTTGCTTTAGATTTCTAATGACACTCACTTTATGTAGAATTTGCACTCAACAGTAATGCTTTTTTTTCAAAACAACGCCAGGTATCCTGTGTCCCCGAAGTTCCCATGTGAGCCAGCGTGCGTACGTGGTGCGACGCTGCCTTTCGCTATTTTGAACGTGTTAATTTCGGGCTCCGTTGAAATCTCAAGACAAACGTGTCAAAAAGAGCGAAAGGCAGCGTCGCACCACGTACGCACGCTGGCTCACATGGGAACTTCGGGGACACAGGATACCTGGCGTTGTTTTGAAAAAAAGTGTTGTAGAGCCGTCCCTTATATTGGAACTTGCTCACTCACTATAGGCTAGATCGATATGGTCTCTGTGGTTGCGGCGTACCCGCCGCACCTTGATATCTTTGTGTGTGTTGTTCTCTTGTTATTCCTAGTGAACCCTCGGCATGTACGCCGATAGGCAGAGGGGGAACTCTTGTGTTTTTCTAATAAATTGTCAACGGCTCAACGCGTTCCACAACAACTGGCGATCAGGATCAAGGACAGGAAGACTCCACCATCAACCGAGGACGAGAAGAAGCTCCATCGCCGACTAAGGAGAAGAAGAAGCCTGCAATCAACTTCAAGGACAACTTCTCCAGATAAGTTCTATTTGACTCGTCGTTGCAGCGGAGCCATGCCGAAGGTTGCAGAAGAGCGGCATGCGGCGGATCTGGAGAAGGTCCTCAACGTCATGATGGAGCAGATGCGGCTTCAACAAGAAGAAGTTCGGATTCAGATACAAGCCCAGCAAAAACAAGTGCAGATGCAGCTGCAAGCTCAGCAAGAGCAAATGAGGACGCTGATCTCCGCTCTGGCCAGTAATCAGGGAGCCGTCCAAGACACCAGCAAGGATCAGTACGATCAGCTGAGTAAGGACGTGCAAAGGTTCGTCTCAGACGAAGAAACAGGTAACACCTTTGCGTACTGGTATGGCAGGTACGGACCGGTTATACGCGACTCCCAGCTTTCGGATCAGAAGAAGCGCGACTTAATCCTAATGAAGCTGGATGAAGAAGCATACCGGAAGTATGCTGATGAGGTCTTGCCTGCGCAACCGAGCGACTTGGACTTCGACACCACCGTCGCGAATCTCCAGAAGCTGTTCGCCTCCAAGAAGACGCTCATCAGGAGACGGTATGAGTGCCTGAGGATAACCTGCCATCCGCTTACTCCAGCGTACGTACCGTTCCGCGAGTACGCCAACACTATCAAGCGGATGGACGAGGACGCCCGGCTTAAGGAGGTCGACTACACGGCGATGAAGACGCTGCAGTTCGTAGCAGGTCTTCAAGATCCCTCGCTTAGGGAAGTTCGCCTTCGGATGATTCGTCGACTGGACGCTCACACGGACGAAGCACCGCTGACAATCGAGGACCTAGTCGCGGAATGTGAAAACTTTACTGCCCTGAAAATGGATAATACAGACATGGAAGGCACGCGAGACATCCATGCTGTATGGAAGAAAAAGGTAAATTGCTTCATATGCGGAGGACCACATTTCAGAAGAGAATGCCCTCAATCTGGCAGCACTGGTCGGAAGAAGCGACGAAGGACAAGTACAAAACACTTTTGTCGCAAGGGACAGTGCAAGAATGTGGTCGTTTTCGACGCCGAGAAGGCGCGGACTTATATCGACGTCGTAATCAAAGGATGTTCCCTCAAGCTACAGCTAGACACAGGTGCGGATATAACCCTGATTTCGCGAAGAGCCTGGAAGAGGATGGGATCCCCTGCTCTGGAACCCTGTGTATTGCCCGTGAAAACTGCAGGCGGGACGTCGATGAAGGTATATGGTAAATTCTCAACCGACTTTTCCGTCAGAGATCGAGTTACAGGGAAGATGCTTCATGGAAATGGCACATGCTATGTCACCGAAGGCTCGAATCTACTAGGACTGGAATGGTGCATCCAGCTGCCGGCATACAAAAAGCTGAAGGGCAACTTCCATTGCAGAAAGGCGACTAACGAAGAGAAAATCCGAGCCGAAGTGGTCGCCGACTCAAAGAATAAGTATGGAGAAGTCTTGAACAGCGACCTAGGAAAGTGCAGGAAGAGTAAGGGCATCAACAGAGACATCAAGCACTCAGTGCGCTGCTGTAGGGATTGTCAAGAAGCCTCCAAAATGCCAATGAAGACGTTGCTGCATTCATGGAAAGTAGAAGACAAACCATGGAATCGACTTCACATTGACTACGCAGGGCCGCTGAATGGTAAGATGTATCTCGTCGTAGTTGACGCTTACTCGAAATGGCCAGAAGTTTTTGAGATGCCTTCATCGTCAACTACAGCTACTCTCAGAAAACTCAGATCTCTATTCGCACGATTTGGAAATCCGCAAGTGATCGTGTCGGATAAGGGGACGCAGTTCACAACAAAGGAGTTCCAAGATTTCTGTGAAGAGCGAGGAATCAAGCATATGCGTTCACCTCCATTCCATCCACAACCAAATGGACAAGCGGAGAGGTTTGTGGATATCTTCAAAAGGACCTTCCAGAAAATTAAGAAGGGAGGAACGGCAGAGAAGCTCGCGGAGTTTCTGCAGTCTTATCGACGAACGCCTTGTGCAACTGCTCTAGGACAACGTTCGCCTGCCGAGCTGCTCCTGGGACGTCAGATAAGGACACCACTGTTGCTGCTCAATGAAGATTCCAAAGAAGAGGGAATGGGCAATAAATCTATGGAGAAGCAGTTCAACCGCCGTCACGGAGCACGAAAGAAATCGTACCAGCCACAAGAAGCCGTGTGGGTACGTGAATTTCGCTCTGGATGTGAAAAATGGATTCCAGCACGAGTGAAGAAACGATATGGAGAAGCGCTATATGGCGTGCTCACGGAAGACGGTCAGTTATGGAGACGACATGCGAACCAGATGCGCCGCGCAGCAAGTATGGATCGACATCACGACTCAACACAGTCCATCCCCGACGAAGGCCGACTTAACAATGCTATGGATGCTGCTGAACGCAAGCCACCTCGTCTACGCCACCGACATCAACCAGACCAAGTCCATCGTCGCCCACCAGAACGTCTACAAGTAGATCCTTGTTATAAGATGTACCGTTGTTCATCTTAGGAGGGAGGTGTTGTAGAGCCGTCCCTTATATTGGAACTTGCTCACTCACTATAGGCTAGATCGATATGGTCTCTGTGGTTGCGGCGTACCCGCCGCACCTTGATATCTTTGTGTGTGTTGTTCTCTTGTTATTCCTAGTGAACCCTCGGCATGTACGCCGATAGGCAGAGGGGGAACTCTTGTGTTTTTCTAATGAATTGTCAACGGCTCAACGCGTTCCACAACAAAAAGCATTACTGTTGAGTGCAAATTCTACATAAAGTGAGTGTCATTAGAAATCTAAAGCAAGACTTTCAGCCCTTTTGATTCTTTTTTCTTGGGGAAATGGCTCATGATGTATTGAAATCTGCTTCAGACTTACGGTAATTTTACAGCAGTGAAAAGCGATTGATAAATCGCCCCATCGCCTCTAAATTGACGTCAGCCTACAGTTCTACATACTGTTGGGACCGCTGTATATCCAATCGCAACTCTCAGTGAGGATATATAATCTTCTTTGGGGTACGAAAAATCTCTTCACAACCGTCACAGGAGTAGCTTTCAAGTTCCTAAGTCTCTTCACGTCACGATTAAACCGTTTTTACATCGTAAATTGTACCATAAGAATGTGTCCATTCTTAGCACTTACATGAAACAATTTGTTCTCAGTGTTTTGGCCTTTCATAGGCAGTCTCAATGACGTGAATTATTCGGTCAGTATTCGAAAATCGAATGATATTCGAAATTCGAATAACGAATGATATTCGAAATTGGAATATTATTCGATTCGAAATTTTCATTTTCGAATAATATTCGATAATCGAATATTCGAAATTTCCGATTTTCGAATCATATTCGATAGTCGAATATTCGAGAATTTCGATTTTCGAATATTATTCGATATTCGAATATTCGAAAATTTCAATTTTCGAATATATTCGATATTCGAATATTCGAAAAAAATTTCGAATTTCCCCAAGTATAGTGTCCACATATACAAGACGCTTAGCTTCCCCACTCGTTGAAGCGAAGTACGATACTTTATTACATAAATCTCTACATAAATACATCTACAAAGAGAATCTACACATCTAATAAAACAGTGTACGCTCGAGAGGGTGGCAACTAATACAACGAAACATTAGGAAACCACAACTTTTATTGGGAGCGAAGGGGCCGGGGCGTCGCACTTTAGGCCTTCGTGGCAACGTACGCGATGAGGTCAACAACACGGCATGAGTATCCGAACTCATTGTCATACCTGGATCGAAACATATAGTCAAAAAAAAAACAACTGATATAGTCAATTCTGTGAAATACTCACCATGAGATAAGCTTGACGAAGTTGGGGTTGAGAGAGATGCAAGCTCCGGCGTCGAAGATCGAAGAGTTGTGGTCACCGACGAAGTCAGTCGACACAACCTGGTCCTCTGTGTATGCCAAAATGCCCTTCATTGAGCCCTCAGAGGCTTCCTTGATGACCTTAAACAGATAATTCAACTCAAGAATTGAAAGGTAACACAACAGACCTTCTTGATGTCATCCATCGAAGCTGGTTTCTCCAGACGGCAAGTGAGATCGACTACCGAGACATCAGGAGTTGGTACACGGAAGGCCATTCCAGTAAGTTTTCCGTTCAAAGCTGGGATGACCTTGCCGACAGCCTTGGCAGCACCAGTCGATGCAGGGATGATGTTCTGGCCTGCACCACGTCCATCACGATAGTGCTTTCCAGATGGACCATCGACGGTCTTCTGCGTTGCTGTCGTGGCGTGTACAGTGGTCATAAGCCCTTCGATAATTCCGAAGTTGTCATTGATGACCTTGGCGAGTGGGGCCAGACAGTTGGTGGTGCAAGAAGCGTTACTAAAACAACACGTACTCTAGTGAGTATTCAACAAGCATTTAGTGATGCGTACCTAATAATGTGATCGTTAGCGGCATCGTACTTTTCGTGGTTCACACCCATTACGAACATTGGTGCATCTGCAGATGGGGCTGAGATGACGACCTGAACAACATGATTATGAAAAATAATAAATGCAAATTCTTAACAAACGGCTGCACCTTCTTAGCGCCTCCTTTCAAGTGAGCAGATGCTTTCTCAACCGTGGTGAACACACCAGTAGATTCAACAATGAATTGCGCTCCATCAGCTCCCCAAGGAATTTCAGCGGGGTCTTTGCTGGAAAAAAATGTAATGTACATTCGTCTGAAGAGAGAATAATTAGCTCGCAGCCCCCTCGATAGTTTAACCTAACGATCTCTTTATGGAAGAAAAAATCTGGTTACAGCTAATCCCCGTCAATCTGTGCACTGACATTCACAGCAAATCCTCTGGCTGCAACTATTCTCTGGTTCTCTCTCAAAGTATACATTCTGCAGTGCATGATAAGAAGCACAGGTTAAGCAAATAACTTGTTGGTAAAGAAATCCTCAGCCAGCAGAGAGAACAAATCTTAGCATAGCATCTTCAGACTCTCAGCCAGTGCTCACCTGCACTCAAAACAACAGTTATGGCGAACACCTTCACCTCAGATGCAAACTTTGACCAAAGTGCATTTTTGGGACATGTTCCCGATAAGACCAGATTTGCATCACAGTCAAATGCACAGAGGACGAACAGATTACGAAATATTTTCGATGGCAGCAAACAGATTTGTGCAGATATTGTGTAAGCCGATGAGGGCACGTGAGATTGCAAGCGTACTTTGAAACATTCTCTCATCTACCACTTGTCACGACATCGCTTACGAAACACTGCAGTTCCTTAACGCTTCACCAAAATTCGATAACCACCAATTTAAACCACCTTCCCAAGTAAGCCTTACAATGAAGTTGTTTAACACTCGCACATTAGTCCGACCCCCTAGTCTTGGTCTCCTTTCTTGTGCGGAGCAACTGTGCTGCCAGTTGCTTGGTCTAGTGCAGCTGTCCGCAAAAAACGAAAACGGCTGCCGCCTTTACAGCACTGACCATAACCCACTAGCTTCAGTCAATAAATCATATCTAACCTGTTGTGAACCTTGATCGTGTGTGTGCTCTTGCCTGCACTGCTCACCACCAGGCAGCCATTTTCGTGTTTGACGTCCCCCTTGAATCGGCCATGGGTGGAATCGTATTTGAAAAGGTATACCTGGAGCACAAAGCTACAGATCAAATGCAAAAACCTCGAGTAATCACTTGTTATAATTACTATTCCCTTGATCACAAAAAATAGACCATAACTTTTATAGTCTGTGATGACTAGCGCGCAAAAGTTCAGTCTCATTTTTAAACTAGCAATGCTTGATCCTTTTCTGCTGCTTGCTCGCCCTTCGTTATTTCACCTAAGCGTGTATTATAAATATCATGAGTCATGGCGTAATCACGAAAACGCAAGTGCAAAGCGACTTATATTGTGGCATTACTGCTGCGATTATGACACCATAAACTGCAAAACATATCATTTCTAATAATGATTTTTTCAAAGTCTATCCCTCCGACTCTGATAGGGCCATGAATACATGCGGGCATGTGATTAAGATAAACTGTATAAAAGAGTATCTTTTACTGATTAGTGACAAAAATTCTGTCCAAAGATGAACAATGTGCGAAATAACGTTCACACCTCGCTGTCACTTACTGCCACCAAAAACAGGACAATTGACGCTGGGTAAGGCAGGCGCCATACTTGATCCGCCCCACTATTGGTTAGTTCACTGAACTGACCAATGATGAAGCGGATCAAGCAATCAAGTATGGCGCGTTCCTAATCTAACTTCCCCTTTGGATAGATTACTATAACTTCACTGAAGCGGTTCAAGAAGGGGAACGAGACTACCTAATGGCAGTCTTACTGACTCATCCATAAAGGATAGACTACGACTATGCAAAACCGAATCTGTTTAAGAAAATCGAGCTTATAAAATTCTAGAGTTTTCGCTCACCATGTACTCCAGGTTGATGAAGGGATCATTGACAGATACCACTTCAACGGTGTCCTTCTCGACAGCAGCGCGAAGTACCAGACGGCCGATACGGCCAAATCCATTGATTCCAACCTTTGGCTTGCTCATTTCGGAAAATAAGGGCTGAAATTGAAGCAGTTAGTTTTGAAAGGTGCTAACTGCCGAGGCTATCAAGTACGATCCAGCAGTATGTAGAGCAATGAGATCATTTGATACAGATAATTAAAGAGTAAAGCATCCCTGCATCATTCTGATATGTTCTTGTGACGATTCAGCTTTTACTTTGACAATCAAGAAGACATCGAGAAGTATGTTCATGTGGAAAATTTTGATTCAATTCAATTCAAAATTCACTGATTCCTCGATAATAGCCTGCTGTCATTTAGAATGAAAAGGAGATTAGCAAACACCCAAGTGCGGACCGCCAAAATCACATAATCCTCCAATTTGCGCCCTTCTAGCCAATTCTATAATCGCCTTCAAGAATGGACGCTGTGCCGTCAATCAGTATAGAGACCCTGGTCCGCCCTATGTAGCAGTGCCTCTCTATTATTTCGAATAAAACTAATAATTGAAACAGAAATTGCGCATATGCAAAAATTCCTACAATATGAGATCAATATTTACTGGAACGGCATGAGATGCCTTACTCTTTAATATAATAGCCTGAATCCACATCGTGAGTATAAATAGAAAAACTGAGGCAAACCAAATCTAGCACTGCTCCCATGACTTGAATAAGTTAGAGTGCTTGTACTGTATAAAATCTTGAACAACGGATATAATCTCTTGATTATGAAAATAGTATCAACGTTTACTGATGATGTCAGCGTCGATAGATGGAGCTGAAGATATCTGGTACTAGTGAATGCACGAGGATACACTCGATAAGTGTAGCAACAAGCCTTGAGGTGCTGCGACGCGAGGTGAACAGGACGAAGTGAAGGCACTCTGAGCGGGCAGAAATTACATAAAATGTGTGTTGGAAAGGTATTTATGAAGATGGAGTGCGTAGGGAAGGTAGCCCTGACCTCAGCAGAACATTCAAAAACGTGGAATGCATTGAAACTAGCAGATTCTGGGCCCTGGACGTGGCAGCGGAAAAATTGCGTCAGTCCCGGGCGAAGACCGATGGTGAAATGGCAAACGAACGGCTCGCGGCGCAAAAAGCGCAGAGCCCGCCTACCGCGGGGGGCTGCGATGCCGGATCGATGCGGGCTGAGAAAAGAGCGAAAAACGAAAACGATTGCGCAAACTGCCATCAACTGCACACCAGAGGTTACCAGAAAGATGACAACTGTTGTCAGTGGGGAACATTGTCAGGCTTTGTCATAGAATTTTCTGGAGAAGTCCGCCATTTGTCCGCTGATCGAGCCTTCCAAACGCATCCATGTCGCAGATCTACTTAACCTACGGTAAGAGGTGATCGCTCGATATAGGCAATGGAAACAAAATGAACCTCACCGGGAAACCTAGCGCTTAAATAGGAATCAATCGACATTCTGGAATGAGTTTTTGAACGTCAGGTTGCGTAATGTGGAAGGGCTTTACAAGTCAGAATCGATTTGCACTCCGGTGGGGGAAAAACGGCCCATTTCATTGCGATCCCAGGATTATGCATTTCCAGTATTTCGCAACAAAATGCACACCTTCCCAACGCAACAACACATGTGTGCACGGTTGTATATTTTATGTAAGCTTATTGCTAATGTGTGCAATTGCACATTCTCCAGAATGTTGTCGATGAGCAGGTCTCTTAGCTTAGGAATGCATGGCTCTTGACCAAAGATGCTTCCAAACAAAAGTGTCCCTCATCAAAGAAGAACAAGTAAGAAGCAAGGGAAACGTTTGAATTTACCGACATCTTGGAAATTGTGCGGTTGCACACATTAGCAAGGAAAGCTATACACGATTCATGACACGCAAAGACTGGGCGCCGTTGCGTGCGGCCAAGACAGTTCGTGCCTGGGAGAGACAGCAGATGGTAAGAGAAACGAAAGAGCACTAGATCAGTGAGACGCCGATAAGTCCACGGTCTTTGCGTGCTATGAATCGCCTGTGTCTGAGTGTACAGTCCGTGTCAACCATGGGCTTCCTTTTCTGTAAGCGTAATGAGCTTTGCGCCACGTTCGCGCGCGTCTGGCTCGGCATTAAAATTGGCCTCATCGATTGGGGTCCGCACGCAGGGCCCTTGCGTTGCGCATGCGTAGTTCCTATGCGAAAGGGAGTACATAATTGACATTGACTCTATGATCCCAGAGATTATTGCGCAAACTCCAAAAAATATCGAATGAATGCTTTTGCCTGTAACTCTTTTCTACAAAGAAGTTCGATTATTTTCTCGCAAAGTTATTTTACAAGAACCCGAGAACATTTAGTAGGCAAAACTTGCTTTGTCTAGAGCGTCTGGAATGATGTTTTATTACACTCACTAGCGTGCAATTTGCAATGCAAAAACTGCAAAAAAACCTTTGCAGACGAGATGTCTGCCCTTATCTCTGCATTGGATCAGTCTGTTGAAAAAAAAACACAGTTCACAGGTGAAAGGGCAACGACTTAGCGTGAGATTGGGGAAGTATAAGCCTATCGACAACCTCACACCTTTATGTTACATATAGAACTGGATCGGAACAAGTCTCATATATATCAAAGTAAATTTGTTGAAGAATTCAGTGATTACATATTGCAGGAAAAGAACGAATAAATGGATGGTGAATTAAGTGAAGTGTACTAGACTCTCATAACCTACGCGGTCGAGCTCTCTTATATCCACATTTGATAATTAAATCAAGTTCTTAATCGCTTTAGCTTTTTCATGGACGCAGAGCTACCCGGTGCCCCTCCATTCCGGAGGATTCGAAAGTTCGCATGAACTCTATGTGGACAGGGTTGTTTACTTTTAAGCCCTCTGCCGCCATAGCATGTTATTCGGTGTCAATTTTCGTGCGCTCTTCCGTTTTGTTTTCGACAGTGTTAAAAAGCAGCTGCAATGCGTAAGCAGTGCATTGAATTTGTTCCAGAGCGCACTACGTACATATCCTCTAGGGGGTTCAGTGCTAGGGACCCGTCATACTTCGCCGAAAAAAGCCCAAAAGCGTCAAGTGAGCCGGAACGTCCCCTCGCAAGTTTCGGCGCTAGGGTTGCGTTGTGTTTGCAAGGCGGTCCTTTCATGTGATTATTCTTCAAACCTAGTTTCTAGTATCCCATGTTTCCAAAAGTAATGCTCCAGCGCCAGAAGTTGCGCTCGTGAAGTTAGCGTTCTGGCGCTTTCGGGCGTTTTTGGGCTTTTTCGGACTTTTTTGGGCTTTTTTCGGCTTTTTTTTCGGCGAAGCATGACGGCCCACTGTAGTTTGCGCGCGGCAGACATTTTTACAGCGTTTCTTCTGTGCTTACAGAAACAACTGAAAATCGCTAGTTTAGCTTCTTAAATGTCGTATTGTAGCCATATTACTACGCAGACAGACTTACTATTACTACGTTATCGCAGACAGACATGACTAATATCTGCCACAGGTTTTTCTCATCACATCCCCATTCGAAAATCTGAACAGCGCGTAGAACGTTCGCGAAAACATTGTTCGAACGTGGCCGTGCCTAGGTGACCAGAGTTCGATTTCGGCAGCGCTATCGATTTGGTTGCGAGAATGGGGCACAATCTGCACACTGCGCCAAAGTTCATGTGTCGATTCCGCTCCAATAAGTGAAAAAACAGGGAAGAGGATGTTACACTTGAATGAGCGCCGCAATTCGGAGCTCGTTTCCAGCACGTAGGAGATGCTGAGGGGCTTTCTCACCTCCTAAAGGTATTAGTAGGAAGACATGAACCTGTCCGAACTCGAATCCGCTCCCATTGTCCCAGAAAAAAAATGATCTTTTGTAGTTCTTTGACAAACCATTGAAGCATGATAACGTCAAACTCAAACAACGATCACATCCGGCCTTTTTTTTCAGCATTTTTAGTTCCCATTTCTTTACAAATGTCTAGGGCGTCGCCATGCAGTAATGATTAGCGTTATCAGCATGCTAATTGTCCACAAGAGCCCGCCTATGATAAAAATTTGAATAAACTGCTGGACAAAACAGGGCACGGTCGTCTTCAGGGATTGTAGACGCGCAAGTGTTGTTGGCGCCGCAGCGACATTACTTCAGCACTCAAACTGCGCTGTGTGCTTGTACATCGCTGTTTTACTTCTGACAAGGTCGATTTTTTGCGCAATATTTGTCTACGATTCACGTTGTTCAAATGTCTGCAATCAACTGTGCAAGAGGGAAAAAAATCCAGCATGTGTGTTCCGCTTTGCAAATCTATCTCAACCAGTTCTTGGTAGTTATAAGAAAGTTGAATGAGGGGCTCCATGTCAGGAGTCACGCCGCGCGCCGCGCCGCTTCGCCGCGCACGTCGCGTCTAAATTTTGTACCCCATAAAACTGCCCGGTGTTGAAGTGGCACGGCGCCAGTCTAGGGGGATGGGGGGTAGGGGCAGATACATGGCTCGTGCCATAAGTAAGACTGCGCCAGGAGTGCTGGCTTCTGTTTTGCTGACATCGCTTGCGGCATCGCTTCGCGAAAAATTCGCGCCGCCGTGACTCCTGACCGTTCCCCGAATGAGGGCAGTTACGCTCACCACCTTGTGAAAAAGACCGGCCTCTCATGATACTAAGAACGAACTCTTGACTAACCAGAGAGAGAGTGCAGTGCCGATAAAATGTAAACGGGTTACTGAATGGGTAATCTATCGAGAATGAATGGAGATGATTGGATTGTTCGCCCAGGTAATGGCATGAGCTTATTTCTGCCATCATGTAAGGCTGCGAGGTTTATTGCTTTGCGTCACTTCTCAAGAAAAACATAATCAATCTTCTATAGCGTTTGTCTATGTCCTCAAAAATAACAAGGGTAACGCGCTGGCCTGGAAATATTTTTTTGTAGGGAAGAAAGGGCATTAGTGTGAGCAAATCTTGCTTCACGTTGCTTGAGTATTGCTTTTACTTCACATTACAAACCATTGGTATTCATAAATTAAAAGTGCATTCAAGCAGCTGACACGCAGTTATCATGCTGGTTATGAGAAAGCTTATCTCATGTATAGTGTTCTTGCGATATTGGCAACATTCTGCACGAGAAAATAACCATAAAGCAACTGCGTATGTGGCTGTGTAAATCATTCTTTATACGCATATGTTGACGACATGACAAGTAGGGCAATTTTTTTCGAGCAAGTGTTGTCGTCACCGCAGCAACACTCTCTCAACCGTAAATCTACTAGCAAGCTTAGAAATTCGGAATCTTGCTCTTTAAGTGCGCAACTTTACTGGAGGAAATTTCTGCAGGGTTTTTTCTACATGGTCTCTCATTGCTACAGCTTTATAGAGACCAGTGCGTCACCTCTGCTTCGCAGAGGCTCGCACTGGCCCTACTATCTATGTGCCTTACTCATTCTCGTAAAATCGTGGCACTGGAACTCACCGCGCTATGCCGACTACCACGAATAAAATGTAAACAACCACTCATTTAGAAAGTTTTTTCACGTGAGATCGGTGATTTCGCGTGAATGAAACTTTTCGTAGGAAGACAAACGCAAATTTGAATAGGTTTTTGGATTTGTCATGGCTTGGTAATCGCCATAGAGGTAATAGTAACCGTGAGCTACATCTCTGTGCGAAAATCTTCTCAAAAGCTTAGCTAGAACCTTGGCAAATTGACCATTTACACAACCAATTCTTTTTGGCGCCGTTTTCGTTATGTAGTAAACTTTCGACCACTTTTCGGGCTAAACTTCATCGTTTGCACATTTACTTACCAAAGTCATCCACGACTCTGCAAAAAGTGGTGATACGGACCCAATTTTGCGGGATAGAAGCCAGGTGGATCCGTTTGGCGCGCAGTTTCTGAGGGATCCACTCAACGAATCTACTCGTGCTTTTGCACATTGGGCTTTCATGATGGTAGCATGCGTTATGCAAAATTTGAGCTCAAGACGTTGGCTGGAAACTGCTCTACGAATTTCGTAACAGACACACTCTCACACAGACAGACACACAAAGTCACGTAAACATCCTTAGCCCGTTATTATAAGTTATGATAGTGCTTTTATAAATGAGAGCTTCATGGACAAGGAAGATGTCAAACCGAGTCCTCGCTCTCTCAGCCTGCTTGCGTAGGTTGAGCGGCTGGACGTTTGTCAAGTGCAAATGCGCAGTGCGTCGACATTCTTCGCTTCTTGCAGTTATTACACACGCTGAGGTTATGCAGTAAAACTGGCAGCCTTCAAGGACATGAAGAGACATATTTCAATTTTTTAACTCTGGGATAGAGTTCTGCTATCGGCCAAACTTTCATCGAACAATCCAAGCAGTGAAAATCCTTTTAAGACACGCTTTTAACCACTTTCATCCGCAAAGCATATAGCATCTTTTCTTGCAGGTCTGGAATGCGGAAATGCATCAGTCCATCCATTTTCTCGTTTTTTGCTCCAAGAAAGAATCTGCTCTATAAAAGGAAGGAACTAGCAAGAACTGAACTATTAGCTGCAACATTGCAATCATTTTCTTTTGCAGAAGCTGAGTCATTTATCAAACAAAGAGGAAAAACAGAAACAAAGTGTGCGTTGACTTTGAAGATTGTGAGATAAGCAGGGGAAGTTCGAATAATCTATAGACTAGTACGTCATTGGACACAGAGAACAAAAGGAAATGCTAAGGAATGTTTCTTTTATCGCATTCGTCTTCTATCATGAAGAGGTCTTGGAAGCAATAGAGCTAATAAAGTACGGGAACTTGTAAACTCATTCGTAGGAGAGAGCTTTTGACTTTTGTCCGGCACCATACTCGAGGATGGTCTAGGAAAGTACGGCAGTGGACGAGTAAATCCATTTGTAGGAGAGAAAGCTTTTGACTCTTGCCCGGTATCATACTCAAGGAGTGGTCTAGGAAAGTACGGTAGTGGGCAAAAGTTTAGAGTTCAATAAACTGTCTTGAATCAAATTGTATGAGCTGTATCTGACTGTGAGATAGTGGCTTACTTACAGCTCTCACAAAGCTTCGACATAAGAAATACTTCTACCCACATTTCAAAGGGAAACTAAAGGAAAGAGGGGAAAGAGAGCATTTTTTTTGCAGGTGTGCCCTTTCAGTTGTCTAGCCGTAATCGTCATCGACGGGACCTTGACGTTTGGCCTCTCTATAGAACAATATTAGCTCTAGACATCAATTATATCAATCGTCACAACATATTTCAATATTGCATCAAAAGGTTAAATTGAGTCGGATGGAAAGGGAAGAGGAAAAGTCAAGGGGCGGAGGGGGGTGGGGAAGCTGCACATGGGCACGAAAAAATGAACATGTGAACAGTTCTGTTTAATACATTTTCATTCTAGGAAAAACATACCACCCCATTTTTTATATGCGTACCTCAATAGCGGTTGTGCTTCTACTAACCGCTTTTGATCCTATCTTCACACTCAAATGTTTTTCGTGTAGGTTTATTACAATGATCGCGTTAACCCCGTAGTGCTCCGATTTCTTCCCGATCAAAACAAGTTTTTTTTGTTTACTGTTTCACTAGAGGTCGGTCGCCTGTCAGAGGGTAAAACAATTTTTACCGCTGAGATTTATATGCTGGGGTTGCAAGATGCAAGTATACCAATTAATTTCGGCAATAAATGAGAAGCATGTGCTCACGTTCAGTGCATAAAAAATGATAATAGGTCACTGAGTATCTAGAACAGATTTTTAGATTAATCCAAAAATAATTTCTTGTTTGCTTTGCCAATTAGTATTCGTCAAAATTTAACAAGTTTTAGATTTCGATTTAGAAGTATGTATTATTTAGACTTTGATACCGAAATGTGGATTCAGACCTTGAATTAAGCAATTCATAACTGGGATGTGAAGACTGCGAAATTTTCAATCAAATGCTTGCCAAAATTTTCCAAAGCAATCTCAACTTTTTTGTACAATTCTTCTTGTATCTTTGCGCCACAGTCGCGCATCTACTTTTGTTTGCGTTTTGAAGATCGAACATCGAGGACATACCAGTGGTGACCACTCCCTTTGTCCCTTTTGGAGGTTCTTTCATTGCATCTGGTTCAGATGTTGTGTTCCAGCGAGGAGCCCTGGCCTAAATGCTGAAAACAATGTATTCGAGCTTTGGTTCAGAGAAAAAAAATATGAAGTTGAACCGGAAGTTCTGTCGCACCATTTTCAAAAACAGCAACTTATTCCTGTCACGATGGTCTTGCAAGGCAAAAATACCACTAGAAAGTAAATATGTCCTTTTTAATGACATTTTCCTATTCTCAACTATGCTCTAGTTGTATAAAAATGAAAAAGGATCCTATCGCGCAGTTCCAATTTTTAAGGGGCTTGCCTCAAACCACTAAAGCTCAAGATCTCGTTTTTCCATTTTTATCTCTCCGTCCAGAGTATAAAAGAGAGTAGGAAATGTCTTTAGAAAGTACATGATTTACTCTTTTTAATAATAAATTTGCCATACAAGCTATCGCGACAGGAAGAAACAATTTTTTGAAAATGATGATAACTTTCTGTTCAACCTAACATATCACAATCGGTAGTTTGAACATCCATGCACAGAGTTTATCATAACATTGTGGGCTGGCAGCTTCGGCGTTTTTATAGAGGAAAATGATGAGCAAAAATTTGGACACGAGATTTTTTGTTAAAGTCATTAGCTCTGTGAATGCTTACGGTCTTTACCAGTGTGATGGAAATAAGGAATACCGGCGTTGAGGTCAAACAGTTAAAGTTTGCACTTTTTGGGCTACTCTTTTTTTTTGCGTCATTCCTACCCACATATTCAATTCTTTGCCATCTGCAAGTTAAGTGTAGAACACCTTGGTAAAAGAATGAATAGGCTCTTACCTACATGTTTGTCTATGAAAAATTAGCGCAACGGGTTCCGCCGGCTGCCACGAGAATACAATAGATTGTCGTTTTTGAAGGCAAAAAAAAAGAGAATGAGCACCGTGTATACTTGTCTATACATGTTATACGTGTTTTAAGGCATCGTCAATGATTTATGGACAAGTTAACACGGGGCCACCATTTACATGCTCTAACATGATCTTACCATGGCGGGGAATTTGAAACTTTGTTTTGCTGGCACGTTGCCAGCCTGTCGGCTAGGCTAATATTATACGAATTCATATTTTCCTTTTCCTTCTCTCATACTGTAAAATACGTTTATGCACATCTACAAAGCAATAACAACAATCATAGATTAGTCACGCAAAAAGTGTGCTGTGGAAATCTCATACTTGTGGAACTTGAGACTTGCCCTCGGTCAAGCTGTGAAGGTCTGAGAAAAAGTTAGGGGAAATGGAAAACTATAATATTGTTTTTGTAACGCAGAAAATACTGGATGTTTTGGCATAACATAAATAATGACCTCATAGTTTATAGAAGAACATGTGATTCTAGAGTAGTAAATTCGAATCCCAATTGAGGTCCTATGCTTTCTTTTTTTGCTTACTTTGGTATTTATCTGCTTTCTGTTGAATAGCTCTCATTTAGTTGCCAGACACGAGTTGAAGCTTGAGGATATTTTCGATTATGGCCTGGTCGAATGCCCGAAGACGTCTATTGGATGCTTGTAGGTTTTTTTTTACATTCCTCGAAGAGTTTTGCACAAGGAAAACCTAGAAACCTTTATGATTGTCCAGGTAGTTGAGCAAACCTTTAGAGAAGGTTATTGCGTGCGCAGCTTGTAGAAAAACGCAAATAACACAAATGCTTGATGTGTGCAGGATGTATAAAATTTCTAACGTTCTCACCAACCTTTTCTTTGAGTTTCAGCACAAATCAGTGAGAGCAAAGAGAAAACTGAGGCAAGGAGAGGAAGGCTTGATTACTGTGATATCTCCGTTCAATGGAGTAAAAGCGCAGAGAGATGGTTGAAGGAAGTACAATAATTGACTCTGTAATGATTTTAATCAAGCACATAGAATTTTGCATTTTGGTATTTCCCGTTACATCCCATTTTCCCCTGCTAGATACTTTTCTAGCATTTTTTTTTCAAGGGAAACCTATTTTCTCGAGTGATGCAGCTCGATTTTATCTAGTAAATCAAAAGGCAGGTACTCATACAAATTTGTACAACTGAAATTTGTAGATGGCCGTTGCCCTAGCGAAAACTCATATAACACTGATAACCGAGAAACTCAGCCCTAAACTCCCACCCAGCACCGTAATAGCTCCGAGCGCACCAATCAGCGCGCTCGGGTACGGTACCGGACGAATGCTCAGAGCTGCATACTTCGACCACGAGTGCCAAATTAATGAGTTTCAGCCTTGGTTTCAGCTATTACCCTCATTGGCAATGCTTTGAAAAGAAATGTGGTGTAGCTTATTCTATTACTGGATGTCTAAATAACCCGAACCTGTGCATTGTAAATTTAAACTAAAATAAGTTTGCCCCAATTCCCACAACCTTCTAACAATTTCTAGACAAACAAAACCGCCACGAAGCTGAATGATGTTGCTCGCTGCTGTTATTATTCTGGTTGTAACTATGCGGTAAGTTCAGGTAACCCACCACTTGGTAACAGGATAACCGTAATCTTTTCAGCTCTACAAATATCTTACGGCTCTCAACGACTCAACACCGGTACACGACTTCAAGGACTGCGATCAATCCATGAAGTGTGATGAGACGCCGGTCACATCGACGACAACTTCTGACCAGTTTGTTACTGCACCAACTGTAACGTACAGTAGCCAGGAAAGTAGTACGATTGTGACGCGGACAAGCGGTGTAATCAGTAGTAGCACACCCGGTTCAACTGACACTACAAACACTCCGACTGCGACTACGCTCACTAGTTCAAGCGAAAGTAATCTTGCTACATTCCGCCGCCTGAAGATGTTGAGAAGGATGAGGAGGTCGATGGTCGTTGAGAAGGATGATCTACTTCATTATTTTAAGAATTAAACTTTGGTTATATTCTAGTGTCCATAACGTGTGTTACGGTAAAGCTTTAACTTCACCTTTTTCCCATTCCGACGCTACAAATCACTTTCCTTCTTCGCAGATGGGTCCTGATTTTTTCAACAAAATACCGTCCTGATATTTTTTACTGCAATGCTGGTCTCGCATTTCTTCGGGAACCCAATGAAATCGGCGCAGCTGAAGAAAATATACGGTCAGTAAAATGTTCGGCAGCTTTTAACTGTCTGCCGTTGCATATCCTTGTTGATAATGAAGGGTTCAAGCTTCCTACATGAATTATCTAAACTTCAGAATTTCCCCGTTGATAGCCAAGATTTGGAATGAGCATTTGATGATGTCGCGAAATTTTTGAAACTTACTCATATGGGTTATAAAAATGTGCAAACGACTTGTTTATTTTTGTAAATAATTAAAATATTATTTGAAATTTTTTTTTTAAATTCAAATTAGCGGGGCGTGGCTGACTCCATAGCCCCTTTTTCCAGGTTTTAGGGGTTGGGGACCCGCAAAAATTTTGAGAAGCACGCCAAAAGTTTTTTCGGAGTGCGTGGCTAACGCCACGCACCTTCATTTGAAAAAAGAAATTTTTCCGCGCCCCCCGGTCGAAATCTGCGACCGCCACTGATATAAAGCTGTCTGTCTGCCTGTCTATCTGTATGTCTGTATGCCTGTATGTCTGTATGTCTGTATGTCTGTACGTCTGTATGTCTGATGTCTGTATGTCTGTGTGTACGTATGTTCCAAATAGAAAATTCCATTTCTGAACCGATCCGGACCAAACTTGTCACACATGCACTTAGGGGCGGGGCGGGTGTCATAGGCTACTTTTCATCATTGATCGAAATCGATTTTTTTGCAAAGTTTGGGCCATGCGGCTGAGAGTTGGCACAGGGGCGGGGTAATCGAGCATGCTGATTACGAATACAGTATTAGTTTTTGAAATTATCCATTAGTTTTATCGCTTTTATCGATTTCTTTGCAGAGTTTGAGCTACGGGGCTGAAAGTTGGTACGGGGGGGGGGGTAATCGAACATGCTGATAACGAATATATTTTAATAGTTTTTGGAGCTATCCGTTAGTTTCTTCGATTTTATCATTTTTTGCAAAGTTTGAGCTACGAGGCTGGGAGTTGACACATGGATTGAGCACGTGCTATAAAGCATTTGTCGTCCCTATTGTAGAACATGCAGCCAGTTTAGAGCCCCTTTCTGAGGAAGCATAAGCAGGCCCTGGAGAACGTCCAGAAGGTTTTTACCCGCTTGCTTTTCTACAGATGTTATCCCAGTCGTGGTTATTCACGATCGCTTCCAAGCTATGGTGAACGATTGAAAGTGCTAGGTCTTAAAAGCCTTTTACACCGTAGGATTCTGCATGATATAATACTTGCTTTCAGGAATTTTAGAACGAGACTAAGCTAGGACCTTCTAAATATTGGGTGTTCAGGCCTAGTCATGGAAGGACCCTTTTTCTGTTTATTTACATCTAAATGGTGGGCGTAAACAATTAAGCTCCCTATCAGAAAACAGTTTTTTGCACGCACTTCGAAATATCTTCAGTGTTTACCTAAAGAAATTTTTTGTCTTCTCCAGATAGTCTCACTTTCAAACGAAGACTTAAGAAGTTAAATTTGACTGATTTTCTCGAAGAAGTTGAGTTTGAGTGATTTTCTTCCAAAGTACAGGCAGTGTCAACTACGTACTCCCCTTCGCATGGGAACAACGCATGCGCAACGCAAGGGCCTGCGTGTGGACCTCCAATCGATTAGGCTCATTTGCATGACGAGTCATACGCGCGCAAACGTGGCGCGAAGCTCATTGCATTGACGGAGAAGGGAGCACGTGATTGACACAGATTATACTACTTCTCGTCATCACTCGTATAGTGCCACCGTTGCCTACCAATCTTCCTACACTTGCTGCTTCGCGTGTTGCTTGGGCCAACCCCGATACTATGAAATTGACTAACTCTGCACTCCTAATCATCGCACAGAAGGTCTTCCAGTGATAGCCTTCTCATGTATCAAATTTGTGATCGTTGGACCTTTATATCACTTTTGTTCCGATTTTTACTTCGTCCACACGTTGGTTCGAATCTGGTTTACCCTTTTGTTGTTATTTGGGGATAGCTTGTCTGACCTGACATCTTTTTGCATCACAATCTTTTATTTGGAGTTCTGCTCTCTCCCCAGAACTTAGTCGGGCGAAATTTTATTATTACATCCTTTCCCCGCATACACAGTTGCTTGAGTTGAATGGTCTAAGAGCACTTTTGGTGCAAGCAGGGGGCATGAGATAGACTCCACCGAGCATCTGCACCGATTCGTACACGGTCTAACAGGCTTTACCCCATTCTACTCTCAGCACGGTGCTGGACTTGAACTTTTGTGGATGTTTTGTTTTTTCTTATTACTGTTTATGCTCTAATATTTTCGTCCTCTGTTTCAAATATGGCACGCCTTGTGCGTATTGAATAAATAAAATAAATAAATAGATGTTGATAACTAGCACAGCGGGAATAGGGAGTTGGAGTTGGTATGTAGAAGTGGGCACAAGGACAGGTTGTACAGGGATAGAGATGGTAGCTTCATCATAGCGTGTTTTGACAGGGCCGGGCGGAGCCGGGTAAGCCAGCTAGTATTGTATAACAAGGTCTTTAGCATAGAAAAATACTGCTACTCTTTCACTCTAATGAAAAATGGGATTTTGTGTCTTTCCTTAACAGAAAAATTGAATATCCTGCACACACTTTCCATCTGTTCCACAACGAAGAAATCTCTCTTAAACGCCAGACTTTCGCACTGTAATACACGAAATGTTGTCTACCAACATGCTATGAAATGAACAGAGCTCATAAAAGAGTAAAATAATTGCACAGCTGTAGTGTAGGGAGAGTAGAGAGTAGTAGAGAGTTTCTCATTCAAAAGTTTTTGCAACAAAAAGTAGATCTTTGCAAGTTTATTGTTACTGTGAAATCATTGTGCGGTAAGGGTACTAGGCAAGCGCGCTATTAGCTCATGACTACCGCAAGCCTTACAGTATAATCTTGATCATCTTGCTAGTCCAATCTTATCAGATCAATCTTAGCTGCCCATTAGAAAAGCTGTCTTCAAAATAGCGTCAACTATTGCAAAATCTGATGTCAAGTATGGCATAGTTCCCTCTTTTCTTTTCTATCTCTTTGTTGTGTGCTTGTTTACGTTCCAATCGTCAATGTTTCTCTGTTCTGCATCGACTCCTCTTTCTATCCTCGTAGTTCTATATCTGTCTGTACCTTTTCCTTTGCTCTTCTTTCTTTTCAAGGTTCAGCACCAGCTGGAATAAAGGAGATTTTAAAACGAAGCCCTCCTTGACTTCAAGGAATTCTTACGAAAGCTCCTTTGACCTTCACCGTCCCCAAGTACATCTCATTTTTCTCTTGACTGTGCCTTCGCTCATACCAAAATAAATCTTATAAGGCTGATCACTCCTTTACTATTTACCAAACAGAAAATCCAAGAATTCTTCTTCATTACTCTCCGCATCATGCGCCGATCGCGTTTTGCTTGATGGTCGGAGTCTCAACCTACCTGTCCAGCCCTTGTCTTGTCCCCTCCACATCTCCCCTATTCATTTCCCAGACATTTCCTGCTCGTCTCCCCACTCCGTACACCTCCCTCTTCCCCCCTGAGAATGATTACAGATATGTCCAGGGCGTCCCAAAAAGATGTGCCTACTGTTTGATTGTAAATAACTTCTTTTAATGAATTCTTTCAATGAACTTCTTCTTCTAATGAATGATGTTTCGAGAAGCTTTAGGTACCGTTTTGTAGCGAGGTTGAACTTTGATTTACAGCATTGAGCGAATCATCGATCGCTCTTCATTACTGTAGGGTTACGGTAAGAACTTCCAGCATATGGAACCAATGTGTTACGAGTATTTTCAGCTTTTTTGACGGTGTAATTACATTTCTGACAAATGCTGGAATTGAATTATTACGATTTACCGGGGATATCTTTGGAAAGAAGCATCACAGTAAAATGGGAATTTCAAATTCGAAATCAGCGGTTGGGTAGTATAAAAGTTTTTGGCTTGCTCGGTTCTGTACCAAGGCAGAATATATTATCCAATGGCCTAAAATCCTTGTCGAAGTTCGTACCGTAATCATACAATAATGAAGAGCGATCGATGATTCGCACATACTGTCGATCAAAGTTCAAACTCGCTCTACAAAAAGGTTTCTAAAGCTTCTTGAAACATTTCAATACAAGAGAGTTATTTACAATTAAACAGTAGGCACATCTTTTTGGAACACCCTGTAACAAGAAAGAACATAAAAACAAAAGGAAATAGAAAGTCAAGCATAACCAAAGCTAAGTAGGTCAATGAAGAGATTTCCAAGGCTATAAAAAAGCCTAGAATAAAGATTGTGAAATGGTTTCTTGCTCGTATGAAAACTTTCACAGTGAAGATACAATATATACTCGAAAAACGCGAAAAGTTAAGTGAGCAAAGGGTCCCAGCTAAATTAGGAAAAAGTTCATCACGGCTTTCATTCATGTAAGTAAATATTTGGGTCTTTATTCGAGTTTCCTCGCATGCGCGCAGCAAGTTTATGTCATACCATTGTGTTTTGTTTGTATTTAGACAACGCTTTACTGGTGTAGGTTAGAGTATGCCGGTTGCATGCCGCAAGCATGTCTGCGGCATATTAACGGCATGCTTGAGGCTCTTATCCGCAAATCTCGCAAAAAACAATATTCCCATTGCTTCCCCCCCCCCTCCCTTCAGAAACGATTCTAGCTTGACCCTGTTCCAGCTCTGGGCCCTGTTTCTTTTTGTTTCTTTCTACTATTTTTAGAGTGCAGTACCGCTGCTTCACGAACACTTAAACACCAAGCGGTTTGCTTATGAGGTAGATCAAAAATAATTATGGAGCGGAAGTATCTTCGCTTTACGCAACACTTCTTCAAGAATCTTCATTCAATAACAGAAAGAAACTTTCTGGAAAGATATGAGCATAGGAATAAACTTCTGAAAGGTCGAAAACTTGAGTGCAGTGTGCTCCATTGAGAGGAAACGGCGATGGCCTTGCTTGTTGTTTATGAGTACAAACGGCTGGTAAACCTGTAAATGTAATTTTCATGGAAAAAATTAGAAGCCCTCTATGCTGCGCGTAAATCTTCGTTTTTTTGACATTTAATTTTTGCACCAGAATCTAAAGTCTACAAAGTCAAAAATCAAAATGGTATGATACCTGTTGTATCTGTTGGCATAGTCGTAATTCCCACGACTAAGAGATGATGATAGATTCATCTCCTTCTCTCGCCGTGAAGCCCATGTGGCTGGTGAGAGCCAGTACTGTAAGAAGAACGGATTTAAAGATTTTCAAGAAGGTGTATTCTCATACTTATCTACTACTCTCTATCTACTTACTTATAGATTTACGTTCCAAACTCTTAATCAAAGTAATTAATTACCCACCTTCGACAAGGTCCCAACAGTCATGCACCGCTTTTTATACATATCGACAGCATCGTCGAGAGGCATATAACTGAATCAGTCCTTTCAGACGTTACAGAATTTTAGGAAAATAAAACTTACCGTATATAGCTTCTCTGAGGCGTATAAGCACGTTCGAGATGTGAGTTATAAACAGGCCTTTGGAATTGTGATGGATTATAGGAGGTCAATTTACCCTCTAACCATCTTTTTGTACCAATGTCTCGAATGGCGGAGGTACGAGAGTACGCCTGCAAAAGATGATTAAAGAGATTTGTGTCGTGATATTCACGGCCATCAAAACTTCGAAGTAGAACGAAAAGAATAAGAATGTAATTTGAATATCTATTGCACATTTGGCGCTGAGAATTTGACGATTTATTGCTGTTTTCTGGGCTCAAATTTTTATACCGCAGAATCTCTTGGGATGTGGAAAATGGAAGTAACTTAATTTTGTCGAGACTATCGCCAACGTAATAATGAATAAAATTGGAATGAGAACGTTTCTAAATGTGACTATAACTACAAGTAAAGATGTTTCTTTGAGAACACTAAACATCATCACTTCGTTCAGTTATTTCCTTAGACGGAGTTTAAAATGAGTTCTAGGTCTTCCCCGGAACTCCTCAGTAAGGAAGGAAGACCTAGACATGTGCTTATTCGTTAATTTTGTATGTTTATAAAAATATTCAGTTTAGTGAGCTTCTTATTACTATTGTTGTAAAAATTAATTTGAATTATTAAATTATCAAATTTGTTTTATTACCATTGCTGTAGAGTTAAAGGCAGCGGCTCGGCAGATTGACCCACCTTAGATTTTGACACAGATGGATAGGAGGTCCTCCAAGTGAACCCAAAACAGCAACTCCACTCCGAAAATGTGAACTCTGCAAGCTAGGGGGGCGGCCCAAGCGCCGCTCCCCTTCCTCCTTTCGCTCCCCTAACACCTTGTTCGGACGAGTATTCTCCGCTAGACGGCGCGGGACCTCCTAACCGCTTCCCCGCATTGTGCATGCTATACAAAGCCAAAATTACAGGCAGCAGGGTCTTCGTGCCAGGGCCTCCCGACTTCCCTTTGAAATTCTGGTCCGAGCTGCTTTTTGGAGATTGAAAAAAATGCCCCGAAAAAGGCCTTTTCACCCCTTTTAAAGCTCACGGGATTTACGGGTCGAGAAGGCCCAAAACATGCAAAAAGATGGAAATGCAAAATCTGGCAAGACGCTGCCTTTAAGCTGTGGAGTACTTACTTACTTATGTTTATATTTTATAATTTATCCTTGGTTCATTTCATTTTCAACAGAGAAACAGTGGGTAAAACAGAACATTGTGTTCGAATTATTATCACTGTAGATGTTTAATATATACTAGACATTTTACGTAATTCTAGAATCAATTCAATTTGCTGTTCTCGAATAGATTATATTCATAAAGTATAAAATTCATTCTTTTTTAATCGTGTGAATATACTAAATGTAATTGTAGTAATACCATAGCCGTTTTTAATACATGTATATTCGAGTTGTAATTTTCGAACTAGGAAGTCTTCAAAGAGGAAACATGTACATGCTAATCTTAATGTTTCTGTGTATATCATTGCTCTTTTGAAATTTTTAGATAAGGAAGAAGTAGAATGAAGGAATTTTATAGAGCACATGAACCCTTCTCGTCAAACATTAGAGCTTCACCTCACTAAACTTCTAGTATCGTGCAGAATTTGGGAGTTGGAAACGGAAAAAGCTTCGTTTTACAGAGCTAATATTCTAGGTAAACTAGCCACTTTAAGTACTATCTAGTAGAAGCACATGACGTGAACGATTTTATGACTGATCTAAGCTACTCTCAGAAAATTCGAACCCCGAACCACTGCAAAAGTTCATAGGAAAAGTGGAAAAGTGTTATCACAACGAGTAAGGAGACGCCGCTAAGTTTCCAAAGGTACGACTCATCCTTAAAAAAGTGATTTGATCTATTCTGGCTCTTTTGAATTTCCGAAAATCAATCGCCTCCCAAAAATTTAAGAAACATCTGCGCCAATGAGCCGATGTGTTTCATCAAATGCTATCGTGACGTCCCTCCGTGTGTTTACTTTATCCCTGGGTGACAGTTGTCACTCAGTGTGCGCATTTTTTTCATTGTTGAGAAGTTCGAATAATTCACTAGCGCTTAGTTCAAGCATCGAAATTCAGCTCACATAGCACTGGTGGATGCAGGAGGCTGAAGAAGGGGGTGGAGGGGGAGAGGGACGGGAAGGGGAGGGGAAATTAAATTTTTCAAAGTAAATTTTTCGATAACGAGCAATTGTAAAGATTCATCCAATCTTTACCGTTATGATGGGAGAGTTGAATAATTTCAAAACAAGCTAATTCTACATATGTTTTGATGGTTGCAATAACCATAACACACATCTGTATGGAATCACCGGTAGAAGGAAAAAAACAAACAATATGGAACTCAGCCAATATGAGCTTTGTTCATTATAGTCAATATTTGAGCATTAGTACGGTGCTTTTGCGTTGCCAACAACATTTGCGCGTAAAAAAAGCTTCTGAGTGGATATCTCCACAATTTTCGCGTCACATGGCCATTTTTATGGGCAAATTTTGTCGACAACGCAAAGACTGCGTCACTTTGGAATATACTAGAACGGATGTCGTTACTTTCTATGTGGGATTTTTCGCAAAGTTTTTGAAGAAATTTTGTGAACAATTTATAGTTTGCTATTAAAAATATCTGAAACTCACTGATTCGGATTGTGTTTTGATGCCTAGGGCAGTGTCCGTGTTCCCGTAACTATACCGTACATAAGGGTATCTGAAAGACGCACAACATTTTTTTATACCATGTTGGGAATTCCAAGAAAAATGTCCGCACTTGTCCGTAAAATGTGGTGTACTTAGCTGTACTCCGACATTATGCAATGGTGACGTTTTTGTTAGAGCTGTTGCCGCCAGAGAACGACCGAACAATGAAGATCCTTAACGATAGCGATAACTCATCAGAATGACGAAAATTTACACCACATCCTTGTTTTTCTACTTTTGTTTTTTGTACATCACAACACTTTCATACGTGGGCGTGTGGAGTTCCGCAAAGTGTCAGACACAAACGTACATTTGCACACTGATCTCTCTGTGCTGGACATAGACAAGCCGATGAATTCTCTCAGTTACGACGCCAACTGTGTAAAGCGCGAAAAAATACAGCGCTATGTGAACGAAGCCATGAGCAATGGATTATCGATCGATATTGACCGATCATTGTTCATGCAGATGTTATTGTCGAACACCACAGTTCACAGTAGAAATCTTTACTACACGAACAAGTTGTCGAACCCATAATGCAGAAGCACACCGTATCAATTGTACAACATTGGTTGTTATTTACAGATATTAGCATTAGCAAAGGGAGTGCAAGCGATAAATTCCGAGGAAAAAATCATGCAGTATCAGTCGATAAGGACAATCCCACAAATTCACGGCAGCAAAAATCATGAAGGAGATAAAAAATCTCAACAAAAATTCAAATCTGTGATTTTGTGCTAAATATGTCAACGAATTTGGAGCCGACAAGAGCAATTTAACTGCAAATCTAGATCTTTATCTATTGATTTTTCTAGGGCATCAATCTTATAATTTAGAATTATTTGAGATTTGAAAAACAACAGACTATTGCCTATTCTTTATTTTTGGCAGATTTCGAATCACTGTTCCTTTTTACGAATTTTTGAAAGGCACGACAAATCAAAATTTTAGCTTTCGGATGCAACAGTTCAAAAACTTCTTGGTCTAAAAAATTTAGAATTCGGTTTAAGGACAAATATCCTCTTGAATTGCTCCAAAGATATGGTTATCTCTTCTCAAATACTCCATCAAATTTATTCCTAACCTCCTCCTCTTCGATCTTCTAGATTAAACAGAAAACGCGAAACGTTAACAGATTTCAGATGGCGAGAAGCTCAGAGAAAATTCGTCCTCTAAACAGCATTTTTTAAATTCTTGTAACTCAATTAGATGAATCCGAACAATAGAAACTGGATTAAATCACATAGATAGTGACTAGAAAAGCCGGTAAATCTAGCTTTTGCTATTAAGATGGGTTGAATAAAATAATTTTTTTCCACAATTTCGACTTTTATCACATCTGTAACCTTTCAGTATTTGTGAACTCGAAAGTTACACGTTTCGACTGATGATGTCTCAAATGTTCAACATGATTTTCAGAATAAGTTCGGAGAAATCCTGGGATCTGCTTAGCTAACGCTAATAAGGCAAGACCTGTGCTGAGAAAGTGGGCTGAGCTCTCAAGCTACCCAAATAATGACCAAAAGTCCGACGGCACCGAGAAACACGGACAAAGCGGTGAAAACAGTGTTGAATTCAAACTCGTGCACATCGAATAGACCCGTACCACTTCGGCTTAAACTTCTAGCCATATAACCGCCACCGTAACCATAACTGGGACGATATCGAGTCATTGACGGGCTATAGGAAAGTGATCCAGTTCCGGAGAATGAACTTGACCTGAAATAATTCCTTGAAATTGATTTTTAGGCTTTTCGAAAGGTTTGTAGTCACCTTTTCATTGATGTCGAGCGTACATCGCTTCTTGATCTGGCTAATGGTGAAATAAAATGATAACTCGGTGAGCTAAGTAGCTCCATCGTCGTCGATCGTTCTGGAATCGCGGATCAGCGGTGAGCCGCACACCGGGCACGAAAAATACGACGGCGGGGGGGGGGGGGGGGTCGAGCAATGCTGGTGTCGTGGTGCTCTGGTAAAATCGAAACAGATGACTGAGCCTTCACAGCTCGATCATCACGCCCACCGATCGGCCAGTGGGACTCTAAGGAGGAAGCAAACAAATCTTGTGGACATTTGTGAAAGAAAAGTTACCTATCAAAAATCAATTTTATCGCTCACAAATTAAAAAGAATCAAATAGAATTGATTAGCTCAAAGCTAGGAAATAAAAGGTCCACAGATAGTCTGAAATATCCATAACACCTCCCCCTCCCCTCCCTACCCTCCCCCCTCCCCTGTAATCCATAGAGCAAAAAAAAAACGAAGTGCAAGTGCGATACGTTAAGCGAAATGAGTTTTCTGCGAATATGTCCCAGTTGCCCGAGCCGAGTCGCCATCGGCATTTTTACACAACGCCCGCCGAGGAAAACGAGCGCACAAGCGAAAAAGAGCGTATGCGGCTTGATGTAAAATTGCCATCAAGCCAGTTTATGGCATAAGCTGTTCAGGTAGGAAAGACTCTCTCAATGCCAAAAATATTTTCTGAGAACCTCATTGTGAAAATAAAACCCTAAAACGCTGGAAGTTTGGGCTATACTTTTGAAGAATTGCTAAAAATACAATAGCAAATCATTTGCGTGACCACAAAAAAATTTAACAGCATCTGTTGGAAGCAATACTTGTTGGAAGGAAATTGTCCTTTAGCGCCTGATTTTCTGGAAACGAATTTCCTTTGAACTGTTAATTTTACAAAGCTTTTATCTGAAATCAACAGAAAAGTGCCCTTAGTTATCACACACAATGAGGGCTCGATAATATAGTTGACTGCAACGAATCGCCCGAATAACCGTAGGCTGAACGACCGCGAGCGTTCTTGCGAGCGGTCGTTCAGCCTACGGTGATTCGGGCTGCCTAGATGGAGTTGCCTTGCGGACTACTACTGGCACTCGCGCGCATGGGTCATGATGGCGCCAGTACTCGGCATCCCCGTTGCAGGCACGCTCATACCCTCGATACATAGAGCCACGTACTCTGATAACCTTCACTTTGAGGGCTATGGGGGGACACAACCTTCACCTGGGAAAAAACAGAAGTCATCCGGGGCTTCGCCCCGGATGTTATTATCCTGATTATATTGGAACGAATGTTAATGAAGCAAATATAAGGAATGATATCTTCAGCTTATCTCAGCGAAACCGAGAATTTGCGTTTCATAGCCTTTTTTGGCTTAAAAAAAGCTTTCCGTGGGATTTTCGCGAATTCAAAACAAAATTTCTAGTTAACCTCTCATTTGAACAAAATCGAGTTGCAGAAGTTTCGGAAAGCTATTGGAGTTAAATAAGAACGAGAAACTGCGCTTAAATTTACGCGGAGTCGCGAACGAAAACGCTGGTCTACTTCGTTAATGAGTGATTTTCAAAGCTTGGGACGTTGTCAGTTCTCCTCGTCCTGTCATGACGAACGTAGTGATATACAATGTTGCAGGGTTTCATTGAGACCCCGCGGAGATCTACGACCAGAGCCAAATACCCCGTCGCTCTGGTCTGTCTCCGCTGCTCGTCTGCGTCTCCGCGCGCTGCGCGCTACCTCGCTACCCCCACGCGGGCGCGGGCTTTTGACTGTGGTACCCTTTTCTTCGCTGATTCGAATCCAGTTTTAGCAAGCTATATATCATTTTGAAGCTCTTGATCTCTATTTTCACGCTGACAAGTTCCAGAACCACATTTTTTTAATTTGATCGAGAAATCCGGCAAAAATCTTATTTTCAAAAATTTCTTGTTTTTCTCCTAGTTTAACTATTTTCATGCGGTTTTTTCGTGCATTCTATAGATCATGCTTCTGTTCATAATGCAGAAAACCACCCAGCCCTTACATTCTCGATTATGGTGGAATTTTTTTCGAAGAATCGTGAAAAGCGCGTTTTTCTTTGCCTTCTTCTGTTTCAGTGCTTTCGCATCGATTTTTTTCCAGCTTGGGCGATTGTTGCTCAGAACAATAAGCGCAACAATCTAGACAGCGTCCCAGGAGACAGGAACGTCAATGTGGGAGTAAAAATTCAAAGGACGCATTAAAAATCAAAACCCCGTGTTGCGAATTGCTGGTTGGAGCGAAAACTTGCACTCTGAAAAGCCGCCAAATGAAAGATTTCAAGCCTCATTGCAGCGTTTTTATCCGGTTCTCAGCAGTTTCTTTACCTTTCCATATCTGTTTTATGTCATTTTCTCTTCTCTGATCATCTTCAAACAACCTTCACTATTTCTGTCGTCAAATGTTTAAACAACGTTCACTTTTGACGCCCTGTCTCTAGACTATCGAAGGTATGGGCACGCTTGCCTCGTTCATCCTATATGGACGATTTGGTGCAGTCGACTTTAGCAGCGGCTGAGTAATTCAGAGCCCATGATACGGCTTGGAGCAGGACTGCACCATCAGGACTGTACTTTTAACTAGGGAACGAAAGTCGCAGTGGCGATTCAGAAGGGAATGCCTATCGTTAGTTCGTCTTGTTGAGTTGAATCCAAATTCAACCTCCGTATCTGGTGTGCGACTTTCTAGAAGAAGTATGAGCCTGAAGTATGAGCATGGCAAAAGTGCAGTAGCACCGCCTTAAATTGCTGTTAAAAAGCACTTATTTATGTTACTGGTTAATGTACTGGTTACTGTTACTCGTTCAAGTGGAGACCCCACCACCCTCCCCTATCCCCCCTCCCATCCACACACGACGACGCAAATTGTCATTCCTGCCTTATCGATCCCATTCCCGCAAGAACCAAAATCTTCGTTTCAACAGGTTCGCCGGGTAAGCGCGCGAATTCAAACTTGCCCCGAAATAAACAAAAGACTTTGTTTACAGCGAAGAGAAAATGAAATGACACCAAAATTGGTGTGTAGATGGGCAGTGGGAAGCTAGTACTATGTGCAAAAAATTATGAAAAAATTATGTGAACTGAAGGCGTGGTAAACTTGAAGGCGTAGCAAACTTTTTTTTGAGTTAGGTGGCTTTACAGCCACCTGGACAGCCACCTGAGGTGGCTGTAAAAAGAAAAAGTCATAAATTTCCCTTCCTTCAATAATTTTTTTCATGTGTTTGACATAAAAACATTCTATATCAAAACCCTACACTGGATTGGGGTCATCCTAAACCCCGTCTTCCCCGCATAGTTACAGCCCTCCAAATATTTTGTATGGCGGCGGCAAGTCTGCTCCAAGCGCGCAAGGGTGCGCGCCGGGCACAGCATGCCTCCAATTCAGAGGATACGAACATTTTCAATTCTATTCCGTCTGTTCAATGTTTTCTTTATGTTTTGTTCCATAATTTCTGTTGTTCATTTTTATCCAGTCAGACAAATGACCGAACTTCCGCAGAGCGCTTGCAGAAGTTCCGCCGGGTCACCTGCGGAAGTTCCGTAAACGTGCTGCGGAAGTTCCGAAATAAGGTCCTGCGGAAGTTCCGAAGAATGCCAACCACAACAGCAAAAGAGAACACCGAAGCGAGATTTGAATCTCACTCTATTGACTGTGAGACCCCCTAGTATCCTCCACGCTACGGCTGACATGTTCGATAATGCACTCTAGTTGTTGGCGGGGCAACATCACGAAACAACACATTTAAAGTGCTGCGGAACTTCTGGCATTTTTCGAAATTTCCGCAGGATTTTGAAGATTCTGCGAAATTTCGGTTTTCAACCAGTTTGGCATGAAAATCCCGCGAATCCGATTTTCAAAGTTTTCATTTTCGCAATAGTGAACAAAATCCTGCTGAACTTCTGCAAATTTGGCTTATCCTGCGGAAGTTCCGGTGATTTGTCTGAGCATTTATGTTCGCGTCATACGTGATGTCGTGTTCTTGTGGCGAAGTCTACGGGAGCTTCGTTTTTGAAAAATTAAAAAAGCCATCTTATGCGGAGCCCTGCTGTAGGGACATTGCCTACAACTTCTCCCAGAGAATCTCGAGGCAAATATGGACTTGGAACATCAAGATGCATCTGATGATATGCATTTCAATTTAGTTTGCTACTACAATTTGGGCTCCTTCCCTTGTAAAGGGGTGTAAAAAAGGAAGGGAAAAGTATGGAGAGCACTTTACGTAGTAAAAAAGGAGCATCAGAACCACCCCAAAAATCAATCATATATGTTGTCGAAAAGTGATAGAATTTGGGACAGCTTTATTACCAAATACTGTAATCAAAATGCCACCATTTAGTAAAGAAAGCTATTTATTTCAAACTCCATAATCATTCCAGGTTTTTGATTTGTGACTATCATGATGTTCATTCTTCACTTCAATCATACATGGGAAGCTCGAATACTTGGGCCGGAGTAGTGGGTTGGCTATCAATCCTTGCAAATGCTAAATCATACATTTGGAAAGGTATGCCTCTAAGAGTTCAAATTCAACGCAGTTGATATAGCATCGACTTTCGATAAATCTCGGCATAGTTCATAAATAATTAATATTTATGAATGATATAATGCAGTTGATATATTTACTAGTTAATTGCTAAAAACGTGGGAGTTCTGATAAATTCTCGTCTAAACTTTGCTGGACATATCCACTATGCAATAAAGAAGCGCTACTCCAAATTATTTTTTTCGCATCCCTTACAGATAGAGCAATTTTGTTTGTACTTTTTGAGGCCTAGGTGATTCCACAACTAAGATGGTTGGAGGGCTCCGATGTAGCCTTGGGAGGATGGATGCCGTCTGTAGTGGAGTGTGGTGGCTCCTGATGTGTTATTAGAACACGTAAGCTATTAGAGCTTATTGAACGAGGCGGCGTGGCAGGAGTTCCCAAAGCCTAGCCGCTTCTCCTCGCAGGGGTACTTGACACCTCCAGAAATCCCTTAGAGGACATCACAACTTATCGGGGCCAAAGGGGCGCTCCGCCCATCACTCCTCCCTCTAGGTGCCCTCATTATGAATTGTGTACATGCACTGTAAGACTTGTATTGTTTTTGAAGATAATAGCAGAAATAGAGAAAAAATTTCAAGGGTGAAGGATCCGTAAATGAGTGCAGCTGAATTTCCAGCATTTCGAGTTACGTTTTAATCACGTTTTCGGATAAAATGACGCTTCAGCAGAAGTTATGAGTTTTCCAATCGCAGTATATAACAGAGAAGTTAGTCAATTACAGGCAAGTTCTAAAGCTCATCAAAGAATTATAGCAAATTAAGATAGCTTGCAAGTTTAGTGTCGTATTTGAAACCCTTAGCCAACTCTTCAATCACGCATGCGATCGAAGCTCGGGATTCACATCTATTGTAGGAAATACTACATTCAAAAATTGGTTTTGACAATTAAGATATTGATCATTAGAGTTGCAATGAAAGACTCATTGAAATACATATATATTGGCAGACGAAGGTATGAAAGTATATATGTTCAAATATCCCAACTGCTGGAAAAAGCGTCAAGTTGTTTATTTGAAAATTTTGATATACTCCTTTCAAAATAGATAATTTTAATGTCGAGAAGGTGATGTGGTTCTAAACCCCACTTCTGGGGGGTTTAGAACCACATCACCACTTCAACCCCATTTTTTTTTCACAAATTACGGGTGGTATTGTACAAGGGAGCTACCAGATTTTTTTCTACAGAAATCGTGATATCACACAGCAGATATCATGCAGTGGACGCCAAGTACAGTCGAGTAGATTTAGCGGTAAATATAGTGTGCTTGCACAGAAGGTGAAATGCGGTGAAATTAGCGCGTGAAGAAATAGTTTCGACTGTGACGCCGGCCAATTGCGCGCGCAAGATACCCGCGGTACTGAGGTGGCTACTTGTTCACGCGCAAATTTCACCGCATTTCACCTTCTGTACAAGCACACTATATTTACCGCTAAATCTACTCGACTGCACATAGCTGTAGCTGTTGGGATTTTTTTGGGGCTAAAAAAGAAACAAAAATACTTTGAAAATGCAAAAAATGTTTCTTTTTTCGGTTTCTTTGTGTAAAATGTCATATTTCTCGATGATTGGGTGCATACAGGGATAAGATTTTTATGCTTTCATCAAATACAATCGCCACCTTGTTTTGCATATGTAGGCAAGTCCTACAAAATATGCGAAACAAACTGGCGTTTGTATTTGAGATCGGCCGTTATTTTTTCTCACTCAAAAAATATGCAAAATGCATACAAAGGATTGTGTGCGAATGTCACATGCTGACCAGGTAGGGGATGCAATTTCTTTGGAGATCCAATTTTTGGGGCACTCTGTTTATAAATTTTGGCTTTAAACTCCGTGATTACAATTTACGCCAATATCTGGTGTTTACTTTGTGGAATGCTTTGCTTAATCGAATTCTGCCCACTCATTTTTTAAGATATATTCACACCACGGCTGTAGCAAAAGAAACACTCTCATTTTGCATCGACTCACTTCAAAACTATTTTGATATACTTATTGTTATGTATTATGATTTAGAGCTACTGAATTACAACGTTATTGCTAAGTGCTGTAGGGTAAGAGTCGAAACATACAGCAGTTGCATCACAAAGTTCCTTCTAAAAGCCAGATTGACACTGCTGTAATGTATTGTTAACTAAGTTGTGCCACGTAAGACAGGCATACGATTGTAATTAGGAAGAATCAAAGACGTTTGATGAATACATTGTAACATTCTGTGGAACTTAGTGACAGAAGGGCTAGGAATTATGTACATGACATATCCTGCAATCGTTATGGCTATGAACATGAGGACGGCTGCCAAATTGTGAGAAACGTCTCAAATAAAGGATATGCAATCCTCCTCGGTAGCAAAGCTTTCTTGGAATTCACAATGATATTGAAGCTCAAATCACTAAATTAAAATAGAACTATGGGTACATATGGACTTTTTCTACCTATTAGGTTCTTTTTGCAAAGCATTTTGCAAATTTCATTGTTTATTCCTGCACAAAGAAGCACACACAGATGAATGAGATACTGGAGATTAGGAAGAGAAATTTGCAACCCTAGCCGATCTTATGCTTGATCTGGCGGAAGTAAGCGAGTCTTTAACCAATGCTTATTTGAACAGTGCTCTTCAGAGAATGGTGATGGCTAGCGCTTTATGCAGCCACTTTAACTGCAGCACTCATGTTCTTTACTATCAAGATTAGTCTTCGAACTTATACACAAGAACAGCTGCAGACGCCAGAGAAAAATTATCAAAATTCTCATGATGTTAAAACCCTACGCATTTCGCTTCCGAATTAGCATCGCGATATTGAAGTTTGGCCACATCACGCTTCTGACGAACGAAGTACCCTCTTCATCATTTAGAGTGAGCCCGACTCGAGCGGCTAAGGCCTAAGGCACACCTCTCGCGATTCCGTCAAATCGCTACATCCGAGCGACTTGGCAATTTGCTAGATGTCTTCAGATCAACCGTGCGCGGATTTCAAAAGCACAGGCGTGTGGCTTGTGCAAGTTGTCGCAAAGGCATTGAGTCTGGCCCAAGCAAAGCGCACTTAGTACCATTTATGAAGAATTGTTGTAGTGCTAAATCGCGCAGCGACTGAAATCGCGTGAGGTATGCCTAAGGCCCTGGGCAGAGCTCATGCAATCTCGTCGCATCGCGCCCTATCATTTTGGACAAGTGTTCCACGCCACGCTGCTTAGTGTGTGGGTCCCGACGCGTTTGTAGTGGCTGCGCGGCGCGACGGATCGCGCCACACTTTTCTGCGTTCATAGCTCGCCAGGCGATATCGTCGCGATTTTGCCGAATCGGCGCGATGTCGCGTCGCTCGTTTGCGGCGAGCGACGGGGCGACCGTCGCGCCGATGCTGAACTGCATTTTCGGTGTTATTGTTGAAGTTGTTGTTTTTTCTTCGGATTATGAGTTTTTTTGCAAGAAATGTTGTAAATGCCAATTTATGCCTATCCTTGCATTGTTTGATGAAGGCAGTTAGTCCTCATTTTGCATCTTTTCATGTCTTTCATCTAAATTTTACTACATCTCATATATCCTAGGCTGCCAAAAAGATCCGTTAGAAGCCCTACCCTGTTCGATTGCGCATCGAATAGTTAAAGAATGTGCTCACAGTCTACGCTGACGATGGTATGGAGCAAACTTTGAAATATGAGCTTTGCATGAGGTAATAACAGTATATTCGTCTATCATGTGCAGCACATGGGGACGTTTGTAGAGCTGAAAACATCGTTTTGCCGCGTAACAGTTCTTTCGGAATGTCCGCAGCCACTGGGCCTTGCTGGTATCTCTTCCCTGTTCGTAATTGATGCTTCCCAACATTTTGCTTATGAGCCATTTACCAGAACCACGATGGTTGCAGTTAGATTGATTGCAGTTATTAGATTGCAGTTATTCATCTGCGAGATAAGATCTCCAAACGCAATCCCCAAACATCAGTTAGTCTGGATTTCGTCCCGAGGGCAATGTAGTGAGTCACACTCTGATGTAGTAGAAACTGATATGTTCCACCGCGGTGTTAGTGAGTTAGTCTGTAGCCGCACAGAAAGACTGTCGACACTGAGCGTTGCTCAGCAAAATGATCTCTATATATGTGCAGGCTGTAGCTCACATATCAACAAGAATGGCAAGAGTTCGGTCGTCGATAAGCCTTCATCAAAGAGTGCCTAAAATGTAACATCTTTAAGAGGTTTGAGAACTACTACTCCCAGATTGCGATCTGTCCTTGTGATATGTTTCATGAGCAAGATTGAGCAACCAGTATTGGCACGCCTATCATTTATGAACTGTCGATACAGATGGCTGCTGAATCATAACGTCAACCCAGAAATGGACGAATGTTCAGAATGTTGAACCAGCAGTCCCAGTATATTAAGTTTACACAATAAAGTCAGGACAATGTGTGGCTTTCCTTTATGAATACCCAAATACGCTTGTCTGCTAACACCATTCGTAAATGGTATCGAAAAAGTTCGGAGAACATTATATTACATGCCAACAGCGCATCCGAGTGCAGTAAAACGATCTGTAGTTCGCAACATGTTCCGGACGGCCACGAGCGTATGTACGGGTGAGCAGGAGCGCCTCGAATCCAGAGACTTGGCTACGCAGATGGCGCACAGTAATGACTACTTGTCGCAACATACCTACCATAAGTCCTCGAAGATTGCGATCAACTGCCAACCAAATAGGGATGATAATAAAATACCCCTATGCATACCGTTTATTTGATGCAATCAGCTCAGCAATCAAACGATGTGTAGTACGAACACAACTTCAAAATAAAGTCATTGTCTTAACTATTCCGAATGACAACATTAAGAAGCAGCTAATTAGGAATAGAGTATATGACGTAGTGTGTCTTTCGGAAGACTGCATCGTTCGCGCGCACGGGAAGATTGGCGATTGCGCGAAGGTAGGGGTCGCTCACCAACTAGAATTTGTAAGCTGTGGCGCACTAAATATTGTTGAAAAGGGTAGAATGTTGAAAGTTAGAATTAAGGAACATTTAGCGGATAAAAGGCGAGCGAGTGCATTGTTACCTTTAGGAAAGCATGGAATAGAAGTACTAACGGCAGTGATTTTGATGTAAATTGCACAGCTTTATCATACGAGGCAGAGATTATAGCACGAAAAACTATGGAAGCAGCATGGATTTCTGTCAAGAATCCAAGTATGAATAACAAAAATAAAGGCTTATAGACGACCGAACTCTTGCCATTCTTGTCGGTATGTGAGATACAGCCTACACATATAAGATCATTTTGCTGAGCAACGCTCAGTGTCGCCCGTCTGCTTTGTGCGGCTACTGACTAACTCACTAACACGACGGTGGAACATAGTCAGTTTCTACTACATCAGCGTGTGACCCAGTACATTGCCCTCGAGACGAAATTTCAGATTGAATGATGTTTGGGGATTGCGGTTGGCGATCTTATCTCGCAGATGAATAACTGCAATCTACTTCAGACCTCCGAAGCGACGACTTTGTTGAATTGTACGTAAGGTCAGTGAATGATACCACCATACTAACCTGGATTTGGCACAAATAATATAGAGCGAGTACATCAAGATGCCTAGGTTCAAAGAAGAGAGAACTTGAAACTCAAAGATCGCCTTGATTGATTGGATAAAGTAAGGTGCAGGAGATTGTTGTTTGGCTTTATGTTTTCAAATATTGCACAAGGTTGACTTCCAAGCCAACACTTTGGGCATCCGATGGTAAGCTGTAGACTTGGAAAATTGAGTCTCCATTCGCCTAGACCAAAAAATATGTTTATTCAACCCTTTACTTTCTTTTGTCATTCTCGCTATCTTGCACAACAGCCACTCATCGGATTTTTTTTCAAACAAAACATTGGTTTTTCCAAATTTTTGGAATCGTGTCTGTCCTAGACTTCATTTTTTATCTTCCGAAATGTGCAGGACGCGTTCGAAAATTGAAACTTAACCACGGGCACTAAAGACTAAACGTACTGTCTCTTTTTTCCTTGAGTCCTTCGCATTTGGTCAGAAAACAAGATCGTGTTTGCTGACAATCCGCACGTGTAAACACAAGAAAGGAACCTACAAATGCTTTTGGTCTGCATGCGTCACTGTAATCAAAGTTAGATCATTGTCAAAAGATATTGCTTGAATATATTAGGAAAAGTGGCGTACCGAGGGTTCTGCACTTATAAATAATTGGAATACTTTCTAAAATTTTCAAAAAATTCATTTTGACTTATAAAAAATTTTTTTTCAGTGACTTGGCTCACGCCACGCACCTTCATCGGAATTTTTTTGTCGCGCTCCCCGCAGCCCAAATGGGTACGCCACTGATTAGGAAATATCACTTTTTCGGCAAATAGCCAAAATTGATTGTCCTAGCTTGCTACAATCGATATAGAAACCTGAAAACTTATTAGTGAGTTTGTACAGCTACTGCTACTATCAAGAATTGTGACATGATCAGTTTGAAAACATTGATTACAACCTTTTCTCCACACTGATTTATATTGCATCAAGTTGATTCTGAGTCATTTTGAGAAGCAAAAGCCATACAGTATACTTACTTTACTTATAGTACTTTAGTATACTTTTTAATGGCTAGGCACCCGATAAATCATTCGAATACATTAACATTCGAAAAACTTAATTGAATAGTCAAAGCAACTACTAAAACTTTCTGTCGTAATCTCGGTAGGGGATGTGGCTTGCCTCGAATAATTCGATACGAATTATTCGAGGCATTCGAATAAAATATTCGAATATATTCGTCCGGAATCTCGGTTCCGGATAATTCTGCTTCCAGCTTTTCCAGAGACCCCCTTTTTTGAAATTTTCGTGCTTCCGTTTCTTGATTGTTCGAGTTTTTGAATTTTATTCGAAAATGGAAAATCCGAATTTCGAATGCGAGTATGTTCTGTTCTATCCGAATGATTGAATGTCTATTCGATTTGGACCAAATTACAACTGGAAAACATTACTACTCAACTCTGCTACTTCAGGTTTGAAGAAAGCAATAGCCTCAAGTTCATTTGAATAAATAAGGTACTATTGGAGATATGCAGCTCGAACAGTTCCAAAAGAAAAGGCTCTGTAAAAAGAAAATTTTTCAGATAACTACGCAGCTGAACTCCACTTGTTGAAAGAATAAAAAGTCCGCGGCTTACCGGCTGCGATCAATATTTTCTTTCAAAAGCCTTTCAAGTGCCACATTTTTTGATTTTGGCGGATTACAAGAACAAATGCTACGAAGTGTTATTTTCTTCAAGATTCACGGCCAGAGATCTTTCAATGTTTATTTTAGTCTATCTTTCTGGAATTCTCCAACAGCCTACACGTTGTAGTGTGAAAATTTATAATTATGGTGTGCAAACTATTTTTCGCACAAACAGTACTCATTTAGGCCTGTATGCCCGTACATCCTCGCGGGGATGGGAGGGGATGAGAGTAGAGACCTCATATCTTGCTAATCTAGATATCTTTCTTCTTCTTTCTCTATCTGGATTAGAAGGTTCTTACACCTGATACCTGCCAGCTTACTACCATACAAGATTAGATTTTCACTTATTTTGTGTGATCCCCTAGAAATCTCCAGGGTATCACCTCATATTTTCCAAGTCATTTGTCTTCCTGAAAACTCAATGAAAATGCCAATTTGTACTGAGAATATGCTACGGCACTGCTAACAGCGGTTCATCGAAAATCTCCATGTCCCTAGGAGATCACACAAAATAGTGAAAACTAATTTTGTATGGCAGTATCCTGGCATATATTATGGCAGGATACTGCCATACAGGGTGTAAAAACCTTCATAACCAGATAGAGAAATAAGAAGATAGATGTCTAGAATAGCGAGATATGACGTCCTCTCAGATCCCCTGGCCTCCTCGCAGGGATGTACGTGCATACGGAACTTAGTGCTAATATATCGTGGAAAGACCTTCAAAGCTAAAATGGAGCTCCCTTTCAGTAGCAGACATGCTTCCAACAGTTACTGACAATGAAGGAAGGAAAAACCAATCTTGGAAAGCTTACCATCATACAACCTAAGCTGCATACCATTCCATACAGCATAAAAGACATCAGGCTTATTGTTGCCCTCCTAGCTCACTTTTAGGTATGGGCCATGTGATGTAAATAACTACATGTTTTGGTCCAGAATTAAGCCGAACAGGCTCTAGATCAAATTTGCCCTTTCCATGCACGATTTTCAGCAGAATAACGGCCTTCGTAGCTTATAACTTATCCACAAAAGTGTCCAGCAGAAAAGAAAGACAGATTTGGAGTCAGCGTTTCATGCTGCATCTAATGAAGCATCTAGCGAATAGGCACGGGTAAGCACAATATCTAAAAATCGACTTTTTGCCCGGACACTGCCTTTAACGCTGCGCTGGGGCGGATAAGGTGCGCAGAAGTTAGTGCACAAAAATTTCACTGTTTATATCGTGTGCCACCTAGTTTCAAATTCTACAAGATATCGATGCAAGCAAGCAGCATATGCTTAGCGGAGGAAGAAACGCAGCGGTCATTGAGAGGCTTATCGAACATTTCTGGGAGCATAACAGGACGAGCAATCGCTTTTTGCAAAGTTCGTGCACAAAAGTGAAGGGAACTGCAAATGGGTTTTTTGCTTTTACTTCACTTTTGCCTGGCTTTGTCTTAGCCTTCTATAGGGTGCGCCAAAAATATTTGCGTCAACTTTGCATGAGTGCTGCAAAGAAACTACTCGTAGTTTTGATTTCGGAATTTATATGGTAGAATGCTGCAATCATCCTCTACAAAACAACGCTTTATGAGCCCAGGACAATTGACATACCCTTGTGCAAATAATGAAATTGTCGTACTTATACTTCTAGAAAGCGCAAAAACCTAATTTTTTGGTAGTCATAATTCATTCCGTAAGAGATTCTTGAGACATTTTCAAGGGATTTTATGTCCACAGTGTAGAGGAGGCTTTGCGCTATCGAATCGTGGTACTGCGTTCACCAACAATTATTCTTCCCAAAATGGCAACAAAAAGTATGCAAGTGCCACCCGCGTGTCAGTGGCCGTTTTGTTTTCAAATCACATTTGTAAGCTACAGAAACGTGCCTGTCACCGGATTCAATGCTATAGTGCTTTCACAAAGCTTCTAGATAAATATTCATTTCTTTTCCACTGATGAAATTGAACTTCAACCTCATTTGGAGTCAATTTCTGCTTTTTTTCCGCTCATTCGCACCCCTAAAATGTGCAGTTTTTGAGCATGTAGCAAACACGTGACTTTGTTTAAACGTCGATAATTTTCTTGTCAGACCATCCTAGATTTTGCGCTTATAGTATGTTGCAGCCGAAATCTTGCTCTTTCATGTGATGTGTTCCTTGCATCACAGGAGCATTTTCCTATGAAGAAGCAGAAGATTCTCTGAAAAATTACCTGCGTGCTGCGCGCAACTTAATCAGTAAGATATTTTCTGATTTTTCTCAAGCCACACTTATAAACTCCAACTCATGCTATAGCCTTTTAATGATAAAACTTTACTGAAACAAAATAGCTTTTTGCCTATCGCTGATCTCGTCTTGCACGAGTTTTGCGCAGAATACACGCGCAAATAATTCTGGGGCACCCTGTACAATGAACTGAACGTCAATCTATTGTATTTATTGCTCCTTCGTCCCGTGAAGGCCGTGTGTTGTTGAGTGGATATTTAACAAGTAGTTCAAATTGACTAAACTCTAATTTCGGTCAGTAATTAATTTCCTGAGAAAGGATATAACACAAGTCTGTCAACCGTTTCTTCTTTTAGTCGTTTGAATTTGTGACAAAAAATGTTCGCCGAAAAGCATTCAAAAGTATACCAAGAGGAATACTCTAAAGGGTGATTATCACACTTATACGAAGCCACAGCATCGCTGTTGAAAAAGAGATTCTGTTGAGCATTTCGGATTGGGAAAGTGCCTTAAACAATGCTCTTCCTTGAGATTCGGTATATTAACTGCATCTACATCGAGGATTGAAGTTTGCATCTCAGTGGCAAAGTTAGCCCTTACTTTGTTGAAGTTTGCGAAAAATCGGCAAGCAGGCGCTCATACAGTCGGTGCCGTAGCTTTGGAGGACACTCGAAATCTGGCAGAGCCGCGGAGGACCCAATTGACCATTGAGAGCGGGGCGTGGGGCGGTCCCTTCTTGTAGGTCACGGTGACGTCACAAGCAGGCAAATGGGACCCCTCTCCGGGACGCGCAAATCTCTGCTTCGGAGGTACACCAGATTTGGGAGAGCCCCGGAGCAGAGATTCGCGCTCCGGAGGTACGCCAGATTTGGGATACCTCCGGAGCACAAAATGGCAGGTCTGCGGAGCACAAATGGGAGGGCCCGGAGCACAATAGGTACGCAGCCAATTTGCTGTGATATGCAGCTTAGCATTTTGGAAAATAAGCTGCCTTCGCCCTCGACTTAACCTTTTTTGTCGTTCTTTCGCGCTCGCTTCTCTTTTTTTTGGTTTTTCGTGTTTTCGTTGGCGCGTTGGCGTTTATGTTGTTTTAAGTTACTCGTTTTCAGGTTTACTTCGGATTTTCGTGCGGATGCACTCAATCGCTTTTGGTGTTCGGCTCTCGTTTTCGACTTGCTGTCGTTTCTCCGCGTTCTTTTCCGTTCTTTTTCTTTTTCGTGTTGCCAGTTCCTTCTTTTCAGGTTTCAGGTTTTAGGTTTTCGTGCGGATGCACTTAGTCTCTTTGAGTGTTTGGCTTTTTTCGACTTGCTGAGACATCGTTGACTATTGATGGAGTGGTTTTTGTGATAGATCCTGGATGTCCGAAACAAAAAGTTTATAAACAATTCGTGTTGAGTCACTATTAGTATGACCGATTTCTAAAGCTAGTGCTATGCAACGTGGTGGTCGCGCTCATCGTAGTAAGCCTGGTTAGCTTTAATGGTCCTAATCGTTCTCACATTGGGAAACTTTGCATTTTAGGAAAGTGTTTGCGGAGACCCCTTTGTTGCTTTACATGCTCACGAGCTTTCTGGGGTACCCAGTCTTCCAGAATCTCATGTACGAAAAAGTCTGCCTTGCACATCATGACCAGGTATTGTAATACTTGCTCAGCTTATCCTAAACTTTCGTTTCTAAGACTTGTCTTTTGTTTGAATGTATCAGCCTATTACTCTGACAAAGTCATACAAGCTGGAGCGAATCACTTTTATTTTTATCATCCATCGTACTGCTTCCATCACTCCTTTCAACTCTAGCTTTAGAAGCAGGTGTGGGGATTGCTATGATTTTGGTAGGTTATACATGACGTTGGAACAAAGTCATCTTAGCTGCGGATATGTGGAGCAACAAAGCCCCACTCTAATTCGTTTTTTGGCTTGATCCTCTGCACAACAAACAACATCATTCAAACTGTTTACATGACCTTGTCAGTTTATATGCTGCTCATAAGCGTCGCTTCTTTGGCATCTGCGGCGTATATATTTCAGTTCTTTGTGAGTGTTTTTTTTCTGTTGAGTGCTTATGTTGACGTGAGTTAATTTTGTGAGGCTCAATGCACGCGAAAGGCACTCGCCTCTATAGACTCTACTCGTCATACGATATGTTATCATTCATTCTTTGATTAAGAGACGCGAGCGCGCTTTGCGTACATTTCACTAACAAGTTCATGAATGAGTTTGATTACTACCGCGTTTGATTCATTTACTATTTGATTTATGGAAGAACAAGTTTGAGCTCGTTGAACCACGCTGGCTTGAACACTTTCTTTACGTATTCCTGATATTAAATAATCAAAACATAGTGGGAGGATGGATGATATATGTTGTATATGTTGTAGCACACGAAAAAAAACTAGTAGTCGCAGAAGCGGTATTGCTTATTCTCAAATGAATTATAGTACTTCCTCATATGAATCCTTTAGTCACAATCCTCAGTTATGGCGCAAAAACAACATCCACTACTCGTCGCAGTATTAGAATAGCTGGTCTCGAAGGTGCTGTTGGCCTTGGAGATACTATAGGATATGCCGTTTCTGGCACAGTCCGAGAGCAAGCATCTATTCTGAACTTCTCCTCTTAGCTTGTTTTTTATTTCTGGCATTGATACGGATTAACATTCATGGTATAGTGAACCTCTTAAGTAGTTCACGTGATCCTTTTATGACACGTAAAAAGCTAAAACGCATCGATCACAGCATCACTTCAAAGGTTCCTGTTTTCAATCCTGTAAAAAAGCGGAGACGCCGGGTCAGATAGGGGAGAGTGAAGGAGGAAAGGGCAGGTAGCCGGTTTTCGGTACTCGCTGATTTTTCATATAATCGTTTTCGTAGGAAAATGTACAAGCAGAGCGACAGTACGTATGGCGCGATTACTATACGCTCAACTGCATCTATTCAATACTTGCAGCCGTCGTGGAGTAATCATGATGATACCTATGGACAGAAGCGAACTCAAGCTCAACGCGATGTACAACAAAAGTTTTGTTTTGCGATTTGCAGTAGATTGTTTGCCTTGATTCAAAATAAATGTCTTGTCTCTTCATTCTTCTATCTTCTATCTACAAACGCTAGGGGTGAGAGGGAGAGGGTAAAGAACGGGGTTGAGGGTCGCGCTGAACTCCTACCCGGGGGGGGGGGGTCGTATTCGGCGGTCGTATGCCATGCTCGACACTGGTCTAGAGCTAATTTGGGTGGGGTTTACAGACATAATTAGGGTTTGGAGCTTAATTAGGGCTAGTTACAGTATGCCGCGGCAGACTTCCGGAGCACAAAATGGGAGGACTCCGGAGTCCAAAATGGAAGGGCTCCGGAGCACAAAATGGGAGGTCTCCGGAGCACAAAATGGGAGGGCTCCGGAGCACGAGTGGCAATCCCCCGCTGGGGAAACCCCGCGGCTCGGCCATTTCTGCTCCGGAGGTATGCCTCGACTGTCTGAGCGGTGATCGACCCATGTTGCGATGAAAATTGCTGCAGAAGCAGAGCGTTTTGGGATTCCATAGGAAAATAAGCTAGCTTCTGTCCTGATAAGAGTAAGGATCGCAAATGATCAGCAATGCGTTTTTCTCTGCTCGCTTCCGCCTACACCTGACGATTGTTTGAGGGCTATCCATTGAGACGCATGCATATGAAAAAGGTATTATATAATATTAAAAGGAATTGTATTGAAAGACTTTGACTTTGCGTTACAGCAATTTTTGGAAGCGACTGATGGAGTGAGCAATTATGTGCATTACAAATTCTGCATCGTTAGAAACGCGACGATATGAATGTAGAGCCACCACTGAATTTGTGTAACGCCAAGAAAAAGAGTTTCCCAAAGCCTCGAACGCCCAAAACTCAATTGGCAATCTGGAGAGATAATAAGGGTGGACGAAGCGTGTGCATTTCTGACTTTGGAATCTCAGTTCCCTCCAATCGCCGCGGCAAGAAAATCTAAAAGCTTTGACAGAACCGTTATGGATGGCCCATCATACCCAAAAAACGAAAATAAACTGAGCCATGTCTATAAAAATGCTATTATATGGTCTCAAGATGAGCTGCTCTAAACTTGACACTGTCTGCACCATTTACGAAGCTGAAGCTTTGGAAAAGCCTTTTGTGCCACTTCCACACGTTCAAGCACAGTACCAGAACCAAGGCGAGTATGCCTATGAAGCAAAAAATTTGTAGATCAGTTTCCTCGCAAACCGTTTGACCACGCACCTGCGCCGACTCGTGTGCCTGCAGAAGAATCATTTTGTGACTTTCTTCTTTACAGAGTACCACAAATTATGGCTCGTAGTGAAAAGTCTGTCATTTCAAGTCGGTCGCCTGAGGCGGGCCTAAGTTGACCTTAGGCACCACAGATCAGCACTAGTGTCCCACTGATCTAGATGCTGATCGCTTGAAACGAGCGCGTTTTTAACAAGAGAACATTATTGACATTTGCAGTTTTTGTTTTCATAGTCAGTCCAATGGACTGGCGCTATACATGCATCTCCACCTTTGCTATCGGGCACAAAAAATCAGTGATGAACGCTATGAGACATTTTGCCGAGCACACGGGGAGATAAAACAAGGGAATTACAATAGTTTAACGTGCATTGTCATGAAAACTGCAAAGTCTGCGAATGTGTAAAAGAGACTACTTGGCTACAGGCTGTGCTCGGCTCTGCCAGTACACTATGATAGAAATCACCAAGCCCTAATCTGTACAACATTTCCCTTTCTCGCAATGCAAGAAATCGATAAAGTCGGTGAAGGTAGTGTATAATTAATAGTAAAAGTTTCATACATAATCAGCAACCCCCCGTAGCTCAAACTTTGCAAAAATGTACAAAAATTGATAAATTGAAAAAGTCGTTAAAGGCAGCGTACACTCAAAATTTTGCCTTCGATATTTTTGTCATTCTGGGGCCTTTCCGTGCCCCTGGTTACAGTTATGACATTAAAATTCTCCAAAAGTCTCAAAAAACCCCGATTTTCAGGGATTCTCTCTTCAGGGGCGGACGAGTTTCGAACTGCTCGCCCCGTCATGCCAGCAGCTGCAACAGCATGACAGCCTGCAGTTGCAACTGCAACTGCTGCATATGCTGTCGTGGTTCGTCGCACGAAGGATGTGCACCGCAAAAAGCAACTACACTATTGCAACTGCAGTTGCAGATGCAACAGCAGTTGCAACAGCAACTGCAACTGCGACTGCAACTTACGCTGTCGTGGATTCATCCGAAGGAGGCGGAGTGAAAGAAAAATCAGGCGGGTTTTATCCGCTTAGAAGCAACATTGGGAGACCGGACCAACGCAACTGGTCTTCTTCTGAGCCCTGTATATACACGGTATAGAGAACTGGGTAACTCAACTTTTGGGTGTACGCTACCTTTAACGATCGATAAAAAAAAGTAGCCTAATCCCCGAAGTGTATGTGTGCAAAGTTTGGTTCGGATAGGTGCACAAACGAATATTCTATTCGGAACAACATACGTACACACATAAATACTAACACACATACAGACAGACAGAGACAACATTCACCTTCATATTTAAAACCTGAGCACAGTTCCCCATAAACGAAGTAACGTCTGCAAGAATTAGTGATAAAACTATTACTTTTTTACTTGTGGCTGTGATCAGCTGCTCATCGACTTCCTCGGACCTCAGATCCTTCTCTCCCCCCCCCCCCTCCCCCGCCGAAAGTGAGTAGTTTCACTATCGTCCGTAGACTATGTCACATTACGGGTACCGTAAGTCACTCAAGGGCAACTTACTGGACACGTAAAAGAATTTTCTCTAAACTTCCACTTTTACACACTGTTTACGGCCGTTGACCTTCCGATCCACCCTTGACTTACAGCAAATTCGAGGAGTAGAGGCAAGATGGTGTTTTCGCACGGCGTCTTCAGCGCTACCCTGATAACTTGTCCGCACACGTCACGACTTGGCGGATCTTCCCTTCGCTTTGCTTGAGCAAAGCCCTCGCAATGTGTGTGCGCGGCGGTGGTCCTGTGTGGAAAGATTATGGTCGTGACTCGTTTTATATCCGCGCGCAGAAGCAGATAGGCAGTCCATCCTCTGTCATCCTCACAGGGTCAGAGCAACGATGCTTACCTTGCAAAACAGAAATTCAACATGCTCAAAATAAGGCTTCGTACAAAAAGCATTTCTAAATGTTATAATGTATTCTTCAAGAGCCTGTCTAAGTGGCGTAGCAATGGCTTTTACTGTGGGCTTTAGAGATTATAACAAGGCGTTATGAGCTGACGTAAGACATAGAAGAAATAGTTTACGATTAGAGGAGAGTTGTTCCTTATAAATGCAAGCTGGAAGGTGTGGCTTTGTTTTGCTCCCATTCTCTAGACAGAATAGACCGAGCTTTGGCAGAAACTCCGCAAATAATTCTCTCAACTTTCTCAACTATGGCGTCTCGCTCTCTTTTTGTTTGTTTAAAGAGTCAAATCATCCATGATACTACCCAGTACTTTGCTTGGGTAAAGCCACTATCATGTTCTAGCATGAACCACACACGGCACTAGATTGAAGTTGTGCCCCAGTCAAAATGCCCTGTATATTTTATGGCCCTTGCCGTAATTGTTTTATAAACTCTTTATGTATAGCATATAAAGGACGTTTTTTCACTTATTTTGACTTCTTTAGTCTACATTTTTAGCGCAAAGTTCGTTGAAGATTTTGCAAAAACTGCGTTATTTCAAAATGAGAAATCATTCTTGTTTTGGATGCACTCTGTCGCACATCTTCTCATAAACATTGTGAATACTTTCTAAACTCTTTGCCTCTTCTTCGCGGCCTCGGAGAAGGATGTCAGAAAAATTTAGGTTTGAGGCTCATTTTCTTATTTATTAAAATACGTTCTTTCGGAATGGATTGAATTCCACGAAAATTAAAAAAATTTTTAGCGGTATACGAGATTCTCTGAGAGAAATGCTCTTTTCTTTACTAGCATCTCGAAAAAAAAAACTTTGTTGGGGCCTCCGGATTTGGTGAGCACAATCAAGCAAACGCACCAAAATTTGAAGTATTTGATGCCAGACAACCTCCACTCAGATAATCGCCGGGGGCAAGCGGTCCGCAAACTCGCGCTTTTCTGCAGGCGGTCAGCAGAATTTTGAGGCGTAGCCAAACATTCAGCGGGCGGCACTTCCTTTACGGTCGCATATTCTGCCAGCGGGCAGCAATACAGCATTTTTTGCAAGCGCTCGGCAAGTAAATTCTTTCAGCGAGCGCTGGCCGAACTTTCAGCAAGCGCTCGGACTCTTTTTAGGCATTTTCGGGCGTACGTCGAGCGCAGACAAGACTCTGTGTGACAGAGGTGTGACCGTTGGTTTAATTACTCAAGTTTGAGGTACTTTCTCTCAGCGGAAAGTACCTGGGGGCTGCGCGGTCCTCCACAAAGGACCGTGCGGCCCTCGAAATTTTTGCATATTCTCGCGGAAAGTCCGCGAGAATGCGGCCACTGCGCCGCAGCTAATCCATAAAGAAACCGCGATTGTTCTTCAAGCATTCGTCTTTAATTTCGCCAACTTTCTTCCAAATTTCTGCAAGCGGGCCGCAGAAAATCAACGAACTATTTTTCCGGTGCGCGCTTGCTCAAAATTCGCATGGCCGCCTGCCCCCGGCGGTTATCTGAGCAAGCGCCTTGAAGACTGCTAGGAGTCATATCAAGTCATGATGAAGTCATATCAATCTGTGGGTTATGTCAATTGCATGAAAGATTGAGGAAAAGGCGCTGCTGCGCATATACTAAAAAATTGATCATAATGTACCTGTGGTTTATATCTAACATATAGAGAATCGTTAGCTCAATTCAAAAATCTTCCAATGGCGGATCCCGAAACGTACGCTCTTCCAAACAGCACCTTTAGATTACTGGTTCACTAGTTCGAAGAAATAAAATTTGATCGTAAGCGTAGAAGTTTTATTTTGATCTGTACACGAACAAATCCGTCCTCGTCAATTTTTAACTCTACGATTCTCATGAATACATAACGACTGGACACATAGCAGAAGTCCGTAGGTCGTTGCAATGGCACATCTTCTTGCATTACTCATAGCTACAACTGCTTTCATCTCTCTGGAGGTAAGTATGCTTACCTTCATACAACTAATTCCTTTCCACTTTCGTAGGCCGCACCAGCCAAAGTCAATGTTGTTGCTACAGTGGTAACCGACTTCAAATATAATGATAGGACCGCAAATGAAGCCACAAAGAACATGATCTTCAAAAAAGTTACGACTAGCTAGGAGTGCAAGCTACGATATTTCACCATTCATTTAGCTCTCCGAAGCTGCAAATAGGAATGGCCCTTCTATGCTTAAAGTAGTCAAACTGGAATTGAAAAACGTAGACGGAAACCTTGCAGCTATTTACACCGTGACTGCCCCCAATTGCGAAGAGGTAAGAATAAATCTAGACATTGAAATGCTCTTTTTACACTTACAAGGAAAGGAAGGTCGGTCGAAGTGGTCTTTTGAGATAAGACGTACGCTATCTTGTAAAGCTTGGAATGCTGATTTCAAATCTACCTTTGCTATCTGCTGCGAGCTTCTGAGTGAGGAGTTATAAAGGTTTTTGTGAGTGAAAATTTGTTTGCAAGACTAACATAAATTCAGTCTTTACTTTCTCCTAATCAGGGCTCGGCACAGGTGGCTTACAAGCAAGCTGGGTATCGTTTTTGGGACAAAAAGAAAAGGGGATTTCGTTCCTGTGACCGAAGAGACACGGAAAATTGGCGACGGCGACCTTCTTTTTTTTTCGTCGAGGTTTCGTTTTTTGGGGATTTTGGGGAATTTTTCAGGTTTTTAGAGGAAATTTGGTTGAGGGTCAAAGGGGACTTCGTAAAAATTCCCAAAAGTCAGGGGGACTTCGTTTTTTCCATTTTCATCTAGCCACCTCGTGCCGAGCCCTGCTCCTAACGTTCAAATGAGGCAGCAGCGAGTTGATATAATTGAACCAAAATAATTGGTTGAACCGAGTGACCCGAATATTACTAAGCGTAGAAAAATTGTTACGACTGATTTTACACTAACCTTGCGTTTAACTTTTTACTTACAGAAACCTTCATAACTCCTCGCCCAAAAGCCCGCAGTAGATAGCAAAGGCAGATTTGGAATTAGCGTTCCAAGCTCTACAAAAAATACATATCATCATAAAAGGCCACTTCGACCAACCTTCCTTCTTTTGTTAGATGCAACAAAGATATGAAATACTACTTGCTTAACACCGCCATTGTTTTCAGGTCAGTAGAGACGCAGGTGAATTTATGAAATATTTCAAACCAGTGACATATATCAAGTACAAATGCGGAGGCGAGCATGAGTTGCTGCGCCATGGAAGCTCTTAGAAACAATCTTATTGATTTGAGATCACAAAATAAAACATTAACATCGCAACTCCTTCCAATAATACAAAAATTCTGGCTTGCTCACCTATACACTTTCCATACCAGAAAATTTATATGTGCGGTTACTTTATTTCTTCCTCGGTTAAAAACCAAGAAAACGAAAATCTTTCTGCTTTTGTCAAAGTGTGGCTGCGCTGTTCCTAATATGGCACCCTTAATCGGGTGTCTCTTGCTAAAATCTATATTTCTCGAAAACTAGAGCTGGTAAAAAGCTGAAAAATCACTGCTACACTTCTACAGGTTTGTAGCATCAATTTACTCATGTGAAAACAGCACTGCATCACTTCTGACGAATGGCCGTTTCCATACACCCTAGGAAAAATGACGTTAGCTCTTCAATCTGACTTCACTATTTTCATCGTAATCATTAAACGTGCATTCAAGTATGAATTTTGTGCTCAAGACCGAAGAAAGGACCTGAAATAATAAACAATGGTAAAAGTTAACGTCTGCAGTCGTTTTTTGTATGCGTCTGCTCCCGAATGGCATACCTAGTAGTCTAGTATGCAATTTCTTAAACAGACTAAACCAACTCAGCTTCAATCGCGAGTGTTAGCGAACTCGCCTGCATGGGCTGTGGCTTGTTTGGGGAACTCTTCTTATACAGGAGACAGGCCTTAGCAGAAGTGGCGCTTTTACAAACTGGATGCCGTTTTGGGGGGGGGGGAAAGAAAAGGGGAACCCGTAGAACACCCGGAGAAGAACTTAAATGCTGCGAAATGGCCGTTATCATTAGAGCGCGTTTTCGACCTGGGACTTGAATTTCGCCTAGATTCCACTTACGATGAGCTGCAGTAGGAAAAGGGCCCTTTGTGAAGTGTTACTGCATACGTATGGTAGTCCCCGTCCAGAGATGAGAAATTCTCCATCATGCTGTTTACGATTTAATATCATATGCGTTGGAATAGTGATTTTGCTCAGTTAACGTAAAGCATGCTTTAGATCCAACGCGACTTCGAAAGGTGATGTCAAGGATAATCAAAGTTAGGGAAAAAAGTCTGACAGTGCAAAATTAACACGATATTTGTGAACACTTTGTCATATAAGACCCTACCCTTTGCGAAACCGAAATCTGAGATTATAAATTTCTGTGTTGTATAAAGTGGAAGAGTGTCGCTCATTCCTTCGAAGTCATTCGTGTGAACAATTCCTTGTCTAGTGATGGGTTTACTCATCACATTTTCTTGTCTGCATAGGATTGCTGAATGGATCACCGAGCATACGTTTACTTTGCTATTTCTATTTCAAATCGAATAACGAACGGAACGGTCAGAAACAGAAAGAACACGTCCTAGATGATTAGATGGCATGAAGTAAAGCACCTGGGCCCGTAGTAATCTACCTTACCAGGTGGCATCAAAGATGCCGGCAAGTTTGCGGACCTCGCGGCATGTTCGTGTTTCGGGCGCCAGCTAAATCTTGCTTTAAATTCTCGTTTTTAATTAGTTTTTCTCTTTTCTTTATACTTCTCGAGCTTGACGTCTTATTCGCCTTGATCGTTCGTACGTTCTGATAATTTCAAATACCCGTACTCCGCAGTCATATGCACATGAAATTTTGATAACGCAAGCAGCCGCAAAACACTTACATCAAGCGCGTTCGAACCTGCATGCGTCAACTTTGAGCGCCGCAGCACTAATCATTCAACCACGCGATCAGTTTTCTACGTGCGGCAGCAATGACAAAAACGCACAGAAAAGTCGCGCCTGTGAGAGCACAGGATCAATACATTGGTGATAGACGTTGACCTGAAAGAACAGCTGATTGATCCTCTAATATACAAAAGATGGAAACGCTGAACTACAGTAGTTTGGTGTTAAAGGGCGATCGTTCCGGGAGCCTGGATACCGTAACCCCTTTCAACATCCATCCTTAGGAAATTGGAAAAGTGGGCGACTACTATGGTACACGGTGCCAGAAGCGATGTGGTCTCAATGGTCTAGTGGCTAAGGGGTGCGACTCTCAGCTGCCAGACTCACAGATCTTATTCTATAGAAAGAATCTGTGTCTCAAAGTTCAAAGGTAGTTCCTCTTTAAGGCCACATTTCGCCCTCAAAATGAATGAAATTCAAAAATCTAAGAGCATTTTCGCTTAAGAGCTTTTCTTGTTCTTTTTATTGGTACCATTCTCTTCACCCCACCTTTAGTGGTTGGTGAGTTATGAGCGCTCAAATTTAGCGTATCGGTTGAAAAAACTGCTGCTTTTTGAGTGATGTTTTGTGAAGTTTTGGCAGCTTTTAGTATTTACAAAACGCTAAAAGCCTGTATAGACGCTTCCAGTCATTTGATGTCATAAGTCACTGTGGAAGTAATCAAAGTACATTCTGAAATTCTCCCAAAGGGCTGCTGCAGAGCGACGACTATCAGGGAAATAAGTATTATGGAGTAAAATGCCAGAAGCACGTATAGTGAATGAATTGTATTACTCTAACATCACAAGCAAAGAGCTTTGTTTCCTTCTTTTGCTTGGGCTAAATAGATGTGGCCGGCTCACGACAAATATAATCTATGTTCATTTCAAGTGCGCTATGATACTAATCGCAGTTTCATCAAGCAGCGTAGATGACAAAGAAAAGAAAACATGTTAGGTAATCTATTATATGAAAAATGAGTAAGGTAAAAAGTATAACGAGCGAAACGACAAATTATCGTACCTTGTAACAAAGATACTCTGTACCCTACTAAGGCCAAATTCTAACATTCACTTCTTTTTCCACTGAACTTAAGCAATCACACAACTATTCATAAACTGCCATCAACTGAGTGAGAGAAACCATAAAGAATGGGCCAGATCAAGCGCTCCTCAACAGTAGATAACCTTCACTCTCTCTCTTGCATCTTTGAAACCAAAACGTTACTATGCTTTGTAATGTGAATGCTCATGATGGAATGTAAAGCCTAATCCTTGACAATAGCGGTCGTTTTGCGAAGCGGATGCGAACGGAAGTTTGAGCGCCTTTCGTGACTGAGTTTACGCCCGCGCACAGCTCGCTTTCATGGGCAGCCGCTTGCGTTTAAGACTGGCTAATAAAACTCCGTAATTCCAGTACGGACACTGTTGTGAATTCACTCTGGAAGTCACCGTAATTGATCTCTTGTTGATGGAAATGTCTGAAACTTCGCTGTATAGCGCGCATGCTAGCAGAACATATCAAAACTGTTTCCGGTCACTTGAACTTTGAGCGGAGAGTAAAAAATTGCGAAACCGCGTAGCTATATGATGTTACCAATCTACCGGCTTTTTCGAAGTATTATCGCGTTTTTTAACTCCCAGATCTTTTTGTACACTTACGCACGAAAGCATGACACATTTGCTAAACCTAGGATCTTTCGTCCTGTTCACAGGAAGGCGATCAATGTGTATCTGCTTTTGAAATATCAAAAGCCAACCTGCTTTCTCAAACCTGTGAGATTTTGCTCTTTCTTTTTTGCTTAGATTAAAAGCGCCACAGAAGGGCGCTATGAAGATCCCCGACTTGTGCATCCACGAGATGAGCGCGAATTGCGCGTAAAAGCGATCGCCGCCGCATTTTCCATTTGTGATTTATCGGCTGCAGCATAACATGCTTCGAATAAAGATAGAGAGAACTTCCAGAAAAAAAGGAGACTTGCGCTTTGGCATAAAAATTTTGGAAAACGAGATGTTTACTTGGACTGGATTTGCTTGCGGGGAAGTTCGAACGGTGCTATCTCTGTGTCCGCGGCCCAAAATTTCAAGGTCGCGAATTTGGCTGAAATTCGGTCGAGGAATCACAAATATTACGTTCTTTTTTCACAAAAACTTCATTTGATGCAGCAACGGTGGGTATACATAGAAGAGTCAATTCAGTTTTGGCTGAAATTTGGTCTAAGTGGTTTTCTGGGGTGCTGATTACGAATACCATATTCTTTCTGCATTCTGCAGCGGGCTTAGTCTTCCATAATCTTTCGAACCAACGTACGCCGGGCCCTGCGGTTTTGGCACGAAGGATGAGGGGGACGCTGTGAGCATACTGAGTGGAAGTACATTGAAGGGAGAGGAAGATACTGTGACTTTTTTAAGTAAGCTTTTGCGAAAAGGGTGTTTTTAAACGGGACAGCTCCTTGAATAACGAAGAAAGAGTGGACAACTTCACTGTGGAGTTTTAGAGGGAAAAACTTGGTGCATTTTGGCTAAGAAAATGGGAAAAACTGATGTTTTAAGGCAAGAGTGATGAGGAAATTAGGCTCTTCTAATGGGAAACGATCTTTTCGCACGGGCGGTCTCCAGTGCTATCCTGATTTTTACTTGTCTTAACACATCACGTACGCCGCGAATCTTTCTTCCCCCTGTTTTGCTTAGGCAAAAGCCGCCGCAGGGTGTTCCGCGCGCGACAGTGGTGTGTGGAAAGGAGTAGGACGCGAATCGCGTTCTCACCCTCCTCTAATGATTTGACGGAAAAAGCCGCTAACGCTTTGAGAAAATTCTAAAGCGAAAGGAACATACAATACATTAGCTAAGAAAAGCCACAGAAAGGAGAGCTACGGGAAGCATGCTGTACGAGAAGAAGAAACATTACTCGTTTCTCTAATGCGAGGGTGAGTCTAGAGAAAAAGCGCAAAGTGTAAGGTGTGCATTTCTATTTTGGAGAATGAGCTTCACTCAACGCGACATCTTTCTTGACTCCAAACGTTCTTCTGCAAGCTGTCGTACTTTCGTCATTAGAAATATATGCGCACCATGCCTTCCCAGCAAATTTCAAGCAAACATCACTAGACGAGTTTATTAGCTTTCATGGCATTGTGTAATACGAGGCTATGGTGACTCAATACAACATTTCTCACACCTGCTCGCCATTGGGCCGCTAGTAAGAGCAAAAGGCAGGCGAAAGCGTTGCAAACAAGATTTAAAGGATTTGCAAGAAGAAGATGGCGCTCTTTTCGGTTATATGATATAAATATTCATTTTTTCTATAGATATATCAAGAATGTGAACAAGGAAAAACCCATATAATGATAAAAATCATAGTTTTTTGATAGAAAATGAATTTTTCTGACCTTTTGGCTTGACGTAAATCTTGTGATATTGCGGCGCGACGCAATTTCACAGACGTCCAAAGGTGCCGGCATGTGGACGTGGTAGGGGCACGTCCACATGCCGGCAGGTAGCGCTCCACAAACTACGCACTATTTTCTGCATTCTCTGACCTGCCGGCAGGCTGCGAGCTAGATGGCATCTCAAATTTCGACAAAAATAGATCGTGAACCTGCCGGCAGGTTCACAATTCGGCCCAAATAAATGGCAAACGAGGACATTTTTTTGATTTCCTTTCGATTCCCATACTATTTCGACAGCAAAACTGGACCGTAACACAAAAAAATAGATGATCAGCCTGGCTTGGGGGTCCCTGGAGGCTGCCTGAGGTTTTAGGGAGCTCAAGTCCACATCAGGGCGACCTCAGGGCATGAGATGCCGGCAGGTAAGGTGGATTACTACGGGCCCTGATCTACAACAACTGATAAGTCCATGTCCACAAACATGATGAGTGCGTTCAACCTAGAAAAAATAACAACTCAGAGCCTAATAAATCATGGCAGTGTGGCACATTGAAAAGATGATAACGCAAACGTCCGATACAAAGTGAAGAAATTGAAAGTAGAAAAAATTTCAACACGTCGAAGTTCTAGGCAACAACATTTTCGTTATGATCACAATCCTTGGGTCGCATCTCCTAAAAGCATATCCACAAAAGCTAATACTCCTGAAAGAACAATTGTACTGCATCTCTAGGACGCTTTCTCCACAGTTTCTGCATTGTCGGTCGCTTACGCAGTCCAAGTAAACCCATATATGGCAGAAATCGCAGTATCCAACTGATTTCAGTCGCATTTGTCTCTGCCGGTGTAGTTTCTTTACAGTATCCGCAAATGATCGATTCATCCTCATCGATATTCTCTAGTCCAGCAGCATTTGTAGTTACCATCAAAGACTGCGGCAATATGCTGGCTTCACTCGTGGATGGGAAACTAGAAAGAAAAAGCGCTGAACTCTAATAACCTTTTAAGTTGGAAAAACACAAAGTTTTGAAGATGAAGGGAATACAAATACAAACTGGGCGCTGCTCCCAGTATCGGGGTCTCAAAAACACCAAAAAGTGTATTTCGCCCAAACCCGGTCCACGGAGTCATCGACCTGCTGACCACGTATATCACCCTCTCTTCGCACAGCATCATCAGATTCGGTGGTTCCGATGGGGACGCTAGGGGCTCAAAACTACGATTTGGCTAATTCCTGTCTGCTAGAATTGTTCGACATTATCATGGACACCTTTACGTTTTCTGCTCAACCACGTCATCCTTGGGTTGTTTCATACTGCCGCACTGACTGCAGCAGTCTGCACTGACCGCAGCGGACTGCAGCAGACTGCACTGACTGCAGCAGACTGCAGCAGACTGCAGCTGACCGCACTGACCGCAACGACCGCAGCGGCTGTAGCATGCAGGGGGAGAGGATAAATAGTTGTGGTTTAAACAAACTACAACAATATATACGTAAAAGCAAAAGACAACACGGTTTAGAATGTTACAAAACAGGTATGTGCAATGATAGGAGGAATTAGAACAAATACGAACATACCAAAGAAAACTATCGCCAAAATTTGATTGAGAAGAATTCTGATGGAACTCATGATCTTCTTATGCGTAAATCACGCTGTTTTGGTAATCGCGGTTGTTTTCTTTTAAGAAAAGAGGCTGCGACCGGTACGGTCAGTGCGGTCAGCTGCAGTCAGCTGCAGTCTGCTGCAGTCTGCTGCAGTCAGTGCAGTCAACTGAGTCTGCTGCAGTCTGCTGCAGTCAGTGCGGCAGTCTGAAACAACCCCTTGGTGGACCGTAACTTTACCGTATGCAATGAAGTCAGAAACTTGGGCAAAACTCTCAACAACAACAACGAAGTTTTGAACAAAAATTCAGGAATATCGACGTTCAATTAAACCGAGTTTCGGCAGTGATAAGCCGAAATTCGGTTTCGAAAACTTGCTTTTTTCCAACAACGTTGTTTTGCAAAAAGCTAGGATGAAACAAGTCTAGCATGTGAGAATGGTGGTCAAGTGATGTAAAATCGAAAGTGAGTCGAGAACACAAACTCCTGATAGAGCCTTTCATCGCACACCATCGTAAACACCCAATGACGTTTTCAAAGCATAATGTTTCGACCAGCTGGTCAACACTCCCGATAGACTGAGCAACAGCATCGAGAATGGTCATGTCTTGCCACTTTTCGACAAAAAGACAAATTAACATACCAGTAGTCTTTGATGCTCTCGTCCAGCTTGTTTTCTTTCCACGTTTAGTCGATCCGACAGAGGAACGCCGCTTCCACCGAACATTTTCCCACAAGAATTGCACTCTGGAAAGTGAACAATATGAAACATTACAGAATGACAAATAATGAGCAAAACCGAGACGGTAGAGAACATCTAAAGGGGGAAAGGTCCACGATTCATGCAAGGAAAAGAACACATGTTCCGAAACTGGAGCACAACGCTAAGTTCTGAGATAAAAACGCGCTCCAATGATAACGGCCATTTCGCAGTATTTAAGTTCTTCTAACACCCGGAAAAGAAACCTGACAGAATATCAGAAAGTACAAATCTAACTCCTAGCACGTCTAAAGGTCTAACGTAATCTTACAATTTACAGGTAAAGTAACACGTAAAGCACGAGTAGTGAGTAAACCTGGGTGCATCGATTTCAACGTGTCAAAACAAATCTTTACGCACAAAGATATAAACAATCTGTTTGTTTGTAACGAGTAAGCAACATCGAGCCCCACCAAATTTGTTGTGCACACCCGCGGCGATGGTAAGAAGAAAAGTACGAAAATTTGTGAAAAAGTTATATGAGTTGTAAGTATTTTTAAATTTTAGGTTGCTCACGCGCCACTACTCAGATAATCGCCGAGGGCAAGCGGTCCGCAAACTCGCGCTTTTCTGCAGGCGGTCAGCAGAATTTTGAGGCGTAGCCAAACATTCAGCGGGCGGCACTTCCTTTACGGTCGCATATTCTGCCAGCGGGCAGCAATACAGCATTTTTTGCAAGCGCTCGGCAAGTAAATTCTTTCAGCGAGCGCTGGCCGAACTTTCAGCAAGCGCTCGGACTCTTTTTAGGCATTTTCGGGCGTACGTCGAGCGCAGGCAAGACTCTGTGTGGCAGAGGTGTGACCGTTGGTTTAATTACTCAAGTTTGAGGTACTTTCTCTCAGCGGAAAGTACCTGGGGGCTGCGCGGTCCTCCACAAAGGACCGTGCGGCCCTCGAAATTTTTGCATATTCTCGCGGAAAGTCCGCGAGAATGCGGCCACTGCGCCGCAGCTAATCCATAAAGAAACCGCGATTGTTCTTCAAGCATTCGTCTTTAATTTCGCCAACTTTCTTCCAAATTTCTGCAAGCGGGCCGCAGAAAATCAACGAACTATTTTTCCGGTGCGCGCTTGCTCAAAATTCGCATGGCCGCCTGCCCCCGGCGGTTATCTGAGTAAGAGCAACCTGAGGTTCTTTTTTTATTGACCAGATAAAGTTATGAATCTTCACACTTCTCCCCATTCCTCACATAAATTTCTAAATTTTTCTACGTAAGTCTATTCTTTAGATCAAGCTCTACCTACGAGTACTCACCTCGATTCAAAATTCATTCCTATGCTTTGTTACGGCTCTTAATTATATAAAAGCAGCCTTTCATTTCGCTTTACAGTTTTCGATTTGTTCTTTTCTTCTCTTCACTTCAATCCATTTTTTTCATTGTATATTATTAGAATACCTTTCACGAACACTATAAAATGGATCTCTAATTTTCTAAAATGCAAGGGGACTTCGTCTTTGAATCACATGCTTCCTCGTGCTGGGCCCTGACAGGAGATTGATAAAACCGCGTCAGATCTGCTTCTTCCCTCAATGATGTGCCCAGGGTGGAGGACTATATGTCGCCGAATTTGGAAGAGTCCCGCGCGGATTTCCTGCAGGAACGCATGTCCGCGCATATACAAGGATGCCTATTGTCGCAAATGACCGCGAAGGCAGCCCCTTTCCGGCGGCATATAGTCCTCCACCCATGTGCCCATAATCTACGATTTCATAATTGCTATCTTAATCAATCTGACCGACTTCATTCCACTTGAAACGTCAGTTGTGGCTGCTCTAACAAATGCGCCAAGAAACGTTTGTTTCAAACTCACATCGATCGCCTAAATGAATCAGAAAATTATTTCTAACAATAAGATATTTTTGTAACACACAACTGGCAAAAGTAACAAGCTTCGCTTATCTGACGGCCGCAGAGTGAATATCGAACATGTTCAAAGTATATCAAATGGGCAAAGCAAGCTCTACAAGGCAGCTACCGGATTTTTTTTCAGAAATCGTGGTATCACACAGCAGACATTATCCTACAGTGGACGCTAAAGTACTTAGATGTAATTGCTAGAAAATTTTCGAGGCTAAAAGTCAAGAAACAAAGATAGATACCATAAGATTGCAAAAATGTTGCTTATTTCGGTTTTTTGTGCAAAATGTCATTCGATGATTGGGGTGCAAACAGGGAGAAGATTTTCATGCTTTCGTCAAATACAATCGCCAGCTTGTTTTGCATATGTGGGCAAGTCCTAAAACATATGCGAAACAAACTGGTAGAGAAGATTTTCATGCTTTCGTCAAATACAATCGCCAGCTTGTTTTGCATATGTGGGCAAGTCCTAAAACATATGCGAAACAAACTGGTATTGTATTTGCGATCGGCCGTTATTTTTTCCTAATCAAAAAAAAAACGCGAAATGCATACATTGGATTGTGTGCGAATGTCACGTGCTGACTATGCAGGGGATGCAATCTTCTGGATTGAGATCTAATTTTGGGGCACTCTGTTTTAGATTTTAGCTTTAAACTCCATGTATAGTCGATTCGTTGACCGCACGGACTGGACATCACTGCGGAGCAAGCACCGCGAGCTAAAAGCCTGCCCCAGTACAAATTCGCCATTGTACAAGTCGTGCTCTCGCAACAATTCGGCCGCTCCGCATGTGGTCCGCAGCGTTTGAGCAGTCCGTGCGGTCGACGAATCAACGGTATGTTACAATTAACACCAATATCTGGTGTTTACTTTATGGAATGCTTTGTTTAATCGAATTCTGCCACCCATTTTTAACAATATATTCGCACTGCGGCTGTAGCAAAAGAAGCACTCTCATTTTGTATCGACTCATTTTGAAACTCTTTCGATATATGTCATATATTATAGTTTAGAGCTACTGAATTACATCGTTATTGCTAAGTGCTGTAGGATAAAATTCGAAACATACAGCAGTTGCTTCACAAAGTCCCTTCTAAAAGCCAGATTGACACTGCTGTAATGTATTGTTAATAAGTTGTGCCACGTAAGACATATGATATAGGCATATGATTGCGATTAGGAAGAATCAAAGACGTTTGATGAATACATTGTAACACTCTGTGAGATTCAGTGATAGAAGGGTTAAGAATCATGTACATGACATATCCTACAATCGTTATAGAAACACTATGAACATTAGAAAGGCTGCCAAATCGTGAGGAACGTCTCGAATAAAGGATATGCAACCCTCCTCGGTAGCAAAGCTTTCTTGGAATTCACGAAGATACTAAACCTTAAATCGCTGAGTTGAAATTAGAATTATAAGTACATGATGGACTTTTTTACCTATTAGGTTCTTGAAAAGCTTTTTGCAGATTTCGTTGTTTATTCCTGCACAAAACACACACCGATGAGTGAGATACTGGAGATTAGGAAGAGAAATATGCCAACCGTAGACGATTTTGTGCTTGATCTTACGGGTAAGCGAGTCTTTAACCACTGTTTGTTTGAAAAGTACTCTTCAGAGAATGGTGACGGCTGGCGCTTATATGCCAGCCACTTTATACACGGCACTGTTCTTTACTATCAAGAATAGTCTTCGAACTTATACGCAAGAACAGCTGCAGACATTAGAGAGCAATTGTGAAAATTTTCAGTAATGATGTTAGAACCCAGTGCAGCTTCGCTTTCGAATTATTATCGCGATATGACTGAAGGTTGGCCAAATCATTACGTTTTTGACGAATGAAGTACCCTCTTCTTCATTTGGAGTGAGCCCGACTCGAGTGGCTGAGGCGGGCGCGGCCGCGATGCCTCTGCGACGCGTTCGTGATCACCACATTCTCTGACCAATTTTCAACGCTCAGTTAACGATTGAAGCCCTCCTCTAACCCTTTTCCATGCCTAGGCGTTGGAAAATAGACAAACGACGCTTTGGTGAACGCGGCGCGAGTACAATGGAGGGAGAGCCTCTTCGGACTCACCCAAATAAAACAGAGAATATGCCTAGCAAAAATAGGTAACCATGGTAATAGGTAACCACGCCGAACAATTCACAGAGCCGATGTGCATAATGACAGTCTTTAGACAAAAACCGCGATTATAATGTGGACCCCTGCCAGCTTCTCATATGGCCTCCGCGCCGCGCACGCAGCGCACGCCTTCAGTGCGCTTTTCATCCCGCCTCTATTGGTTTTTATGCGTTTTTCTAGCTTTACTGACTTTGTTTTTTCTGTAATCTCTCTGTTTTAGGGTTAAGCGACCGACAGCTGATGCCCAAAAGCTTTTACAAACTTTAGTGCTCTTGAGGAGCATTTATCCAAAAAGTTCTAGTTTTTCCCCCTCGGTAGTGAGGATTGAGTGCTTTCTATTGAGAGCTGTCTGCAAAAGTTTCTATGACGGACCTAGCATCTCTCCGAATGGGTTTGTTTTGTATAAGTGCTTTTACTTCCTTTTCGATGCGACATTGAAGCTTCTTCTTGTACAATTACGCCCTCGAGGCTTATACTTCTCAGGTTCATTACGACTACCGAAGGAAAACGTTTCAGAAATGCCCCCTCTGTAACTTCTACGATTTTCACCCATAATTAGTAAAATCATACAATTATTCATGAGATTGACTAGAAACTAAATGTTAGTGAAAGTTGTGAAAGCTTTCTTTTTCTTAGGCTTTTCTCGAGCTGAGATTAGAGGGTTTCCACTTCTTATTCCCTATCTTCACGTAAAAATGTTATTTGTTCGCAAGTGAGATGAAAAGCGTCAACAGAGCGCGCGTTGGCGCGCGATGCGTATACGCCGCGGAGGTACGTATGGGAAGCTGGCCGGGGCCCCCAATATATTTTTCTTAACCCCTCCCCCTAATCATGAAACATCCGCAGCGGCGTTCGCTTGTGGCCGTTTCATACTGATGGACGCCACTCTCCTCGCCTCAAAAATGTTAGTGCACAGCCTGATCTATAGAACACGGACAACAGCTTCAGTTTTGCTCAGAGAACATGTTGTATTTTGCTCCACAACTTCATTCACACGAAAAACGTAAGGACTCCAACGTTCACAATAAGGAGATATGATAGCATAATTTATGTGTTCTAAAAAAATAGGATGGCAACATCCACGCAGTGATCTACACTTTCTAATTTTGAATATGGTCAGTTCTTTTAGTAAAAAGGTTTCATTGTTTTTAGTAATTACGCTGCATTGGTGTCAGCTAATCAAAGATTTGCAATCTGCAAAAAACACAATCTCCGCCTTTGTATCATGTTCATAGCACCGATATGCATACAGTTCTGTCACACTTCTACATAGCATTATAGCGTTTTAGCCTGCTTGCCCTGTTTCATAAGGCTTTTCTATTAACTACCATGCTCAAAATTCCATTAAGGTGTGCGGCTACTGCTTTTAGAAGACTTCCTTTGTGTATGAAATAAAGTGGTTTCATTTATATTCAAGCTAGCGAAAGTGATAATGCGTTCCACTTTTATCACTTAACGCGATTAGCCCTTCATCTACCTATAAACATAGAGCATCTCAAACTTGATGTTTTTTGAAATTACTAGTTACAAAGTGAACAAGTCTTTGGTAAAATTTCGCCACCTTCTTTTAAATGTCTTACTCTTTGTTCAGAGCCACCTAGTCAGAACCCCGTTTCGCGTGTCCACAAATTCAAAGCTAAGCCACCTCGATTTGCGAGAATTTTTTTTGCAACGTTTTACCCAAAATACCTACATGTCATTACTATTAGGTTGTAACAGAATTGAATTGCAGGTTTTGAATTCCAACCGCAATAAGTCATACACATCTCATTTCTAAGTAGGTTGCAAAATACCATTCGATAGAGCAAAGCAATCTCTATAAGGTGGCAATCTTGCTTTAGGCTTTGGCCATACTTTGCCCGTGTTGCCGGTGTTGAAAGTGTTGCCGGTGTTGAAAGTGTTGAAAGTGTTGAAAGTGTTGCCAGTGTTGAAAGTGTTGAACGGAGGTCATCAGTCTAGCAGTTTCATTCTTTCTCGAACGATCTCAACGGCTGGTGAATACGTTGGAAATGGAATTGGGGAATGAGAAATCAAACTGAAATGAGATGGGGAATGTTTTCGCATGCAAAAGACCCTCAAACAAACTTTTTGAAAAGTGGACGGCTTGTCTGGAATGGGCAATCTCCAATATTTGAAAAACCTGAAGTCTGAGTAGTAATGTGTGTTTTAGTTCGAATCCTGCCGCGCTTGCGATTAGTGAGTAAAGGACCTAAGTGAGGTTTGCAGCGTTTTCCTATTCCAGACAAGCCGTTTACTTTTCAAAAAGTTTTTTTGAGGATCTTTTGCATGCGAAAACATTCCCCATCTCATTTCAGTTTCATTTCTCATTCCCCAATTCCATTTCCAACGTATTCACCAGCCGGTGAGATCGTTCGAGAAAGAATGAAACTGCTAGACTGATGATCTCCTTTCAACACTTTCAACACCGGCAACACTTTCAACACTTTCAACACTGGCAACACTTTCAACACTTTCAACACTTTCAACACTTTCAACACTTTCAACACCGGCAACACTTTCAACACCGGCAACACGGGCGAAGTATGGCCAAAGCCTTAGCAACAACTCTGATCCACCACGAGTTTCGAGCCAAAAAAAAAGATTCAACTGTCCGAAAAATTGAGAAAAATCGTAACTCAGTTCATAAAAAAAACCTACAAAAATTCTAGCTTGCTCACGTAAACACTATTCACATAAGACATCTATACACGCCTTTGCCGTATTTTTTTCTCTTTAAAAATCAAGAAAACGGAAATTTTCGTGCGTTTGCCAAAGTGATGCTGTGCCGTTCTCACATAAGTAGTTGTGTACTACAAACCTGTAGAAGTATAAACGTGAGTTTCCAGCTCTCTACAAGCTTTAGTTCTCGAAAAATATCGAATACAGTTTTCGCTAGTCATGTGGTCTAAGCTAAAATTCAAATTTCTCGAGAACTAAAGCTTATAGAGAGCTGAAAATTTACGTTTGTACTTCTACAGCTTTGTAGTATACAACTACTTATGTGGGAACGGCACAGCATCACTTTGGCAAACGCGCGAAAATTTCCGTTTTCTTGATTTCTAACAGAGAAAAAAATACGGCAAAGGCGTGTATAGATGTCTTATGTGAATAGTGTTTACGTGAGCAAGTTAGAATTTTTGTAGGTTTTTATGAACTGAGTTACGATTTTTCTCAATTTTTCGGACACTTGAATCTTTTTAGTTTTTGGCTCGAAACTCGTGGTGGATCAGAGTTGTCGCTAAAACAAGATAGCCATCTTGTAAAGCTTGCTTTGCTCTATCGAAAGGTACTTTGCAACCTAGTTAGAAATGAGAAATGTATGACTTATTGCGGTTGGAATTCAAAACCTGCATTAATTCTGTTACAACCTAATAGAAGCAGCTTCTAATTACCAAGCTTTTTAGCGATGCTACATTTCACGTCGCATATTTCATGACTTACTCTCCCGATCTGAATTATCGCCTTCAAAACCATTTCGACAATGGCGCCCACTCCACATGCTTTCAAGCTCCAAAAAATTAGAATCAATGTGGCCAAACCATCTTTCCACCATCTGGCAATTTTTCTGAAACGTCCAAAAAAGACTTACAAGGAAACGATCCCAACTTAAGGTGGCGAATTGGAATGATTACGTCATTAGATGCGCCTCGATGAGCTGATTCCAAATCTACCTTTCATATCTGCGATGCCATTCTCTGCAAAAAGTTATGAGCGATTGAAAATGTGAAGTCATTAGGGTTTCAATGCATGATGTGCTTCAAAATCCAACTTGGGAGTGTATGACTAGCATGATATCGAGTGTACGGATTTCGACGAATGCTAACATTCAAAAGAAACACAAGTAAATGCTTTTGAAAAGCTAATTCTCGAGGTATGGCGTTGTATGTTTGCCATATTGGGATTTTTCATTGCTCTTAGCTTTTACCAAAGAACTAGTTGCTTTTTAGTTGTTTGAAAACACTCATTTGTGTTTCTTTTGAATGTGAGCATTCCTTGAAATCAGTACACTTAATATCATGCTAGTCATACAATTGCAAGTTGGATTTTAAGGCACATTATGCGTTGAAACCCTAATAACTTCACAATTCAACAGCTCATAACTTTTTGCAGAGATCGGCATCGCAGATATGAAGAGTAGATTTGGAATTAGCTCATCAAGATGCATCTAATGATATGCGGTTCATTCCAATTCGTCACCTTGAATTGGGATCGTTCCCTTCTTAGAAGATATGGTTCTTTTCAAATCCAGAACAGGAAATTTAGCATGGAACACTATAGTCTCGCTACATTTAGGGTTTGCTATAGGGCGTCCAGCTAGAACTTACTCCTTAGTCTTCCTCTTCGACCTCTCCGACAATGCGTTGAGCAAATGCCGGAAGCGCTGTATGCGTGCGATATCACGATGCTTTGGCCTGCCCGATCGGTGCAAACTCTCACACTGAAACATCTTCTCAATTTGTATAAAAAATCATAGTTTTCGACCAAGAGCAAGTTTTTTACACACTTTTTGTAGATTACATCTAGCGACATATCCTTTTGTTTGTAAGGAAGTCAGATTTTCACTAAAGTAACAGATAGTCAATTAATAAACAAGTTTATTTTAGAGTCTATACTTGTGGGTATAGTCGAGTATGATAAATGGATAAAATACGTTCACAACTTACATCTACAGTAAGAGTACAAACAGTGTTTGTTCGAAGAATAAAAGATCTAGCCAGTCTCCAGCGTTCGGGCATAATCAGCCTTTCTGAAATGTTGATACAATTGATTGGGGACCGATTCAATTATAACAAATCATCAAGTTCGCCTAAAGATGCGGTTTCTGAAGCCTCAAATACGATTTTGAAGCTGCTCCTTTAGCCCATTCTGTTCTCCTCGTGTTCTTCCTCTCACGTGTGGGACGAACTTACCGGCTGCATGCGCCACTTTCATGTAACAAATGCAAGAGATGCAGGCCAAACATCTGTAATACACGTTTCCATGTTGCACCACCGGATTAGCGCCAGAACACTCGTTTGCGCTCAACAATTTGGGCGCTCAGCGGGGATTCTGGGAGTTTTCACGATTGCGCTTTGACTAATCAGGACCGGAGATAGGCCGAAAACGACTAAAACACGGAAGTCGAAAATTTGCCCGAACGCTGCTTTCCAGTTGATAATTGCAAAAGACCTTTCTATAATGAACTCAATGATTACATTAATGAAACGGGCTAGATAAAGAGCTCAACAGAATACGTAGAATTGTATCTCTATATTTTTCGGAGGTTGCTAAGATGAAATGTGATAAAGATGTTTTACAACAAAACGAATAAAGGCTGCTGTTGGAGAAAATGAATGTACCATGAGATCTCAAATTGATAAATGTTTGGGGGCAAGAATTTTTGACCATCTTTGAAAGCCGTAAGGAAAACTCCGAAAAATGGATCTTTTCTGGATGCTTCCTTCAAAAAATGGTAGTTCTTTTTAGAGTTGTTACATTGGCCAACATTTGCATACTCAGAAAAAACAGATCGTGGTACTGTAATATTAATTGTTTCAAATTAGCTGCTGATTGATACTTTGACCTCTCAGTAATTTGGAAAAGATGCGTTTTATGTAAGGAAAGGTATGAAAAATCCCCAACGTATAGCTTTAAGAGAGTTCCACTCAAGATACACATTATTCAGAGAGTTTCGAACAAGGACAAAGCTTTGTCAAACTAATTTTATGAAATAAAATTATGAATAGTACAAACAGTAGGTATACCTCGCTGAGGATAGATTCGTGAGGATGGCACATCTTCTCGCAATGTTCTTAGCTGCAATTATTTTTGTCTTTTTAGAGGTAAGTAAGCTCACAGTATTACCGATACCTAATCCATTTTTTAGGCTTCGTCAGGAGAAATTGAAACTGGCATCACAGTCGTCACCGATTTTGTGTACGATGACCGAAAGAACAATAATACAGAGAGAGTGGTTCTTCAGAAAGTAGTGGCTATCTGTACGCAGTAAGCAAGCAAAAAATTTACTTACTCAGATAACTGAAGCTACGAATATGAATGCTTCTAATGTGAAAATCATCAAAAAGGAAACAAAGGAAGTAGATGGATTCTTCACAGCTATTTATAACGTGACTACTCCTAGCTGCCAAGAGGTGAGGACGAATTACGTTTTATAATTGCACACTATTTTTTACGATAAGAACTCATCGAGAAAATATGTCTCCAAAATGTGAAAACTCGACACTTCGAACGCTTGTTCTAACATTTGCAGGGAGAAATTTGAGATTTCAAACATTTCATTGTTTATTTTAAGGTCAGCGGATTTGCAGTGCAAGTTATGAAAAACTTCAGTCCTGTGATTTTCATCAGATACAAATGCCCAGGTGAAGCTGAGATGGAGTTCCTTCGAAATTTAAACCTTGGTCTGAACATTTGAGAGCTCTTAAAACAAAGAAATGATTTTGACAATGTTATAAAATTTCTCTCAAGAGTTAACAACGATGGCCAACAAAACTACACTATCAGATAAATAAGTAATCACCTCTCGCAAGCTTTCTACAAGTATATACAGAGTGTCCAAAAGTAAGTACACACTTTTCAATCATTAATATCTCTCTTCATTTTGCTTCTTTTTCCACCTTTTTAAGTACCTATAGAGGAGACTCCACTTAGATTTACTGTATCGAGCGAATCACCGATCGCCACTCATTACTGTAGGATTACCGTAGGAACTTCGACAAGGATTTTAGGCCATTGGGTAATATATTCTGCCTTGGAACAGAACCGAGCAAGCCAAAAACTCTTATACTACCCAACCGCTGATTTCGAATTTGAAATTCCCATTTTACTGTGATGCTTCTTTCCAAAGTTATCACAGGTAAACCGTAATAACCGAAATCCCAGTATTTGTCAGAAATGTGATTGCACCGTCAAAAAAGCTGAAAACACTCGTAAAAAGTTGTGTAGTCGAATCAGAGTGCGCGAAAACCCCAGTACACAGTTTTTCAGAATTTTTGAAAAAATTTTGTCAGATGGCATATTTCTCAATGATTCCACATGCTGGAATTTCTTACCGTGATCCCACAGTAACGAAAGACGATGCTGATTCGCTCGAAACTGTAAATCTAAGTTGAAGCCTCCACAGAATGGTACTTGACTGGCAGAGACTCATAGGGAAGAGAAATATTGGCGATTGAAAAGTGTGTACTTACTTTTGGGACACCCTGTATAATTGGTAAGTTAATGAATTATCACTTAATCACGCTAATAAGTCCATTTTAACTTCGCGATGCTTATCGCAGAGGCGCACCATCCGCATCGAGCCGCTGCTCATTCTTTTTTGACTTGTGACCAGATAAATGAGATATTGACAAAAGCAGGCAGTAACATACACAAAGGCTACTGCATGACAAAGACGCAGAAGTATATTAGTAGAGTGTTGCTGTATTGAGCGGGCACGAACGCGGCGCGCGCTTATCCTAGTCGTTGTAAATCTTGCGCCTCATGCGCTCTGCGGCTAATAGAGCTGCGTCCGCGTCCAAAGTTATTGTGCCTTCATCATGCAACAGTCTATGCTTACAGAATTTAGGTGATAGTTCAACTTAAGACTTCATCTAGCTCTTACTAATTGGTGCCAGAAACAAAAACATCGTATTATATGTTTGAAAATAGAATACTTCAGCCCCCTTATCTGAATGGCGCGGTAAAAAAGGCTCAATACCCATGCTTGCGGTAAAGTGCGTAGGTCACTGCAGTTTAGATCACAGGCCCCACAGCGACTCCGTCGTGGCCTGAGCAGGAAAATTTCCGCTTATCGAAATCAGTGTAAATTGAGCTAAATGCCTGTTTCTATGTCCGCATGCATGCATGTCTGTGTATGTACGTTCCGAATAGAAATTTTCATTTTTGAACAAATTCGGAGCAAAATGCACACATATACTGCGAGGTGGGCGGGTGTCGCAAGCCACTTTTCGTCATTGATCAACATCAATTTTATCGATTTTTTGCAAAATTTCATTTACGAGGTGGGATTTGACACAAGGGAGTAAGTGAGCATGCTGATTACGACGCTATCAATCACAGGATCCGGTGGAGCCGCCTCGAGGAAAAGGCCTGTTCTCATCGTTTTTATTATTATTTATTACATAGGCGCACCTATGCGAATAACACAACAAACGAAACAAATAACAACTCGACCAACAATAACAAACCAAACGCGGTAATCAATAATAACAAACATTCAAACATGATAAAGGAAATTAGAACTAGGAAAAAAAAGATTACTACGAAGGGGAAGATAGATAGCTCTTGAGGATATTTCGAAATTGTGCCAACTTGACAGGAAAGCTGTTTTTTCTGATAAGCTTATCAATGTCACGAGTAACTGGTTAACAAAGAAAACCCTCCTCACATTTCTCCTGGGTCGCTGTAAAACAAGCTTACTCGGACCTCCTCTAGTTATGGAATTTCTCCTCTCAACAAAGTCTGAAGCATTGAGTTTGCAGCTTCCAAACAGAACCTTATGAGCCATAACCAGATCAAATACGCGCCTTCTAGCGGCAAGAGTCTCAAGACCAAACTTATTATTTTTCAAGGTGTAATTGGGAAAGCGGCCATATATGAACCCATTCCTCCTTACCAGTAGTTTCCTGGTAAAGCTGTTTTGGACTTTTTCTAAAACATGAATACTCTTACTCTTACAAGGGTTAAAAACAACAGTCCCGTATTCAAGTAATGGCCTGATATAGGCTTTATAAGCTCGCAATAGAAAATCAACATCACTTGTCATGAAGGCTCTAAACAAGTTGTAAACAGCAAAAACTCCTTTTGCAGCAATTGACTGACAGTGTTTATCAAAGTTAATTGGCTATTAATCGAGAAACCCAAGTCATTTACTTCATTTACATGCTCAAATACATCGTGCCCTATCATGTAGGAATAGTCAACCGAATTGGGCCCTATAGACAATACCTTCGTTTTCTCACGTGAGATGGGCAAGAGCCAGTCTTCCGATTATCTAACCACAAGATCTAGAGCCCCCTGTAATTCCTCGTTATCACCTCGGTCAGAATTGGTACTGTAGATCTTGAAGTCATCAGCGAAGGCACAGCAAGAAACAGCGGCATTCAGTACAAGATCAGGAAGCTCATAAGTATATATATTGAACAGTATCGGAGAAGGGACCCCACCTTGGGGTACGCCACTCAACATGGGTCTAGGAGTAGAGAAAGCCTCATTAACCCGGACCATGAATGAACGTTCATGCAAAAAGGCCTGTATCCAAGATACGACACTAGGATGAATTCCAACCATTTTCAACTTAACTATCAGCTTAACGTGCGAAACTTTATCAAATGCTTTATTGAAATCTAGATAAATAACATCAATGTCTTTCCCTGCATCTAGGGCTCGAGTCCAGTCAAGGGGGTAACAAGAAATTGAGTCGCGTAGTCCCATAGTGAACCTCTGTCATCGTGGCAAGGTATCTTCCCTCAGCTCAACTGAGAAGCTTCAGCCTGTCAACTGAGCCATCCATGTCGGTGCGGACAACTATGTAGATAGGGAAACCATTTACCTTCCTTAAAGAAAAAACAAGTCTGTGCAGGTTTGGACGAATGGAAACACTGCGCTTTTAGCAACAGGAGCATGGTTCGAGAGCACTTGCTCTTTCTTTTAGCTAAGTCAGCTTGCTTCTAGGGCTCATCAAGAATGGATGATGACCGCTATCAAAGCTTTTACCTAACAAACGTGTAGATAAAATCAAATATCTTGACATAAATACAGTAAATAATTTCAGGGTTGGAAAATATAAATTAGGTCGTCTCATAAGTTCTCTGAGTTTTCGCAACAGCACAGTGACATAATTTTATCAAACTTTAGTTGATAAAATAGATATGTGCCTTTGTGCGCACAACTTTCTTGCCAAACATTTGAGTTTCGAGGACAGTTTTGACGACGTTTGCCTCGTTTATCTCGTCATGCAGAAACTCGTTGGACCTGTTTATCATGCATTTTCTGCATTAGAGATTCGTTTAGATTGCAAGTTGTGAAGAAATGGTCGGTATTTTGCTCTTGCTCATCATTTTCAGCCCTTCCGTCCCCATTTTTCATTTCCCGCAAAGTCCTATCTAGGGAACAACTGTTCAACCCTTAATCTTTTGAAGCAATCCAATCCTGTCTCTGACATGAGCGCCAATTTCCTAGTTTGGTCAACATCTATGCACAGCTTCTTCAAAAGATTAGGTGATTTAGCTTTACGTCCAAAGTGAAAAGTTCACTGTAAAGGGCAGCTCTTCTCAATAATATACGTATTATGCCGCAAAACAAACGCTCTCAAAGACAAGAAGACGAAAATGGAAGCTTTACGAATTTTCGGAATGACCTAATAAAAAGGTGAATTCTCACCTTATTTTTCTGCTCAGTTCAAAGAACGAAAATGCATTTTCTGCAAGGAACCTTCTTTCCTTTTTTTGTGTCTAACAAGGGATGGATACTTGGTCGAAGTGGCTTTTCCATATAAAATGTACAATATTTTGCAGAGCGTGAAACGTTGAGTTCAAACCGCTTTCAGTATCTGCAAAGCATTTCTGGGAGGGGAGTTATGGGGATTTTTTGATGCAAAAATTTAAAAGCGCTGCTATAACAAAATATTTCAGAACCTCTTTCCGTGAGCTCAAATGGGCCATGATTACTAGCAGGGCGTTTTATAGAATAAGGCCTTTAATTTAATTAACTAGTGTCAGTCATTACTCCTTCCAACCGCCGAAAAGACCTCAACACCTATCTTCATCTTACCGAATCATTGAATTTCTTCCTCAAAAAATTCCCATAACTCCCCTCCCAGAAGCGCTTTGCGGATACCGAAAACAGATCTGGAATTGGCGTTCAATGCTCCATGAGACAATCTACGTCTCATGTGGAAACGCCACTTCGAACAAGTATCCTTCCCTTGTAAGATCTCAGCTGTTCATTGATCCCTTCTGTCTTTAAGCTGCCGAAATCATGCTATTTTTTTGCTTCATCGTTTATGGCATTATGCCAACTAACGCGTCAAATATGTTACTCACAAGCAACTTACGAGATTTTTCTCTGGGTTTTAATGTAAACACACTTCGCGCAACCGGAAGCCTTGATTCGCTTATGGCAGGCAGCCAAGATCACCACTGCACCTGCCATCCGAAATAAACGAACTTTACCAATGGTCACTGCCTTACACCATGTTCCCTCAAAACATTCAATTCTTGAGAATGAACTTACAAATTCGAATCTTAATTGTAAACCATCTTTCCTGCGTTCGTACTGCTCAAGAACTTCTCCTCTTCAAAGTCGAAGTTAAAGAGATGTACAGGGACTTTCAGTCTGAGTGTCACGGTCGGTGCGGCTCGTATTCCACGGCCCGCCTCACTTGGGTTCTCGGCGTTCTTCCTCAGCGGATATGGTACTTCTTCTTGCTTATGGCATGGAAAATCCTTATCCCTCGGCATCAATGGCTAACGAGCTTGAAATAATCCAAGAACTTCGCGAACGCGTCGAATGGCCAAGTGGAGCGGCTAGCGAGGACCCGAGCCGCGTCGATCGTAACAGTCAGATCAAAAGCCCTTGTGAAGGAATCAAATTGCATAGGCTCCACTTATCGTCACTTTGCATTTTGACCTATTTGAAAGGCTACATAAACTGTGTCTTGGATCCTGTTACCGTTTATCTTTAACACTTCAAATTTTTATTTTTATAAGTCCTCTAATTTGAAAAAATGAAGCAAAGAATTTGACAGAGAGGCGGGGCCGGGTAAAGCATTCAGAAGAACATGCACATTTTACTAAACCCCGCACAAAATCACAAGAAAAAAATGATCGAAAAAAAACAGACGAAGTTATTACACAACCTGAGAGAGTAATCATAAGCCTGCCTAGTGATGTGTGGACTACTGCTATGTGAAAAGTTTACAAATTATAAAGGGCCGGCTAGCTAGCAAATTTTTGGCAAAAAAGTGGATCGCAAAATTCAGAGTGCATGTAGAAGCTTTGTTCTCGACACAGCTCATATAAAATTACTAATAAACACATATCTTGGAGCGCAAATCTTTCTTCTACTAATTTCAAATGAGGATAAGTTTCATTCTAACAATAAGATTCAGAAAGTTCTGACTTCCCTTTGAGCGAAAAAAATTCCACCTCAACCTAATATATTCAGAGTGCCTGAATCACAGACGTTGCTCTATATCTGTAAAGTCGAGTGATCTAATGGAATTGCTCTATCTCCATAAAGTTGCGCGTTTTGAGTATTATGAGTTTATGGTCATGAAACGCTCTTCGTTTAATTCGAAACTATTGGAGTGACCTAAAAGTAATGGGGCACCTAGCGAATAAATGCAGTTTTCTCAAACAAAAAATCTATCTAGAAGGCCAGGTTTTGGTAGCTGTTAGTACACAACAAAACCTTCTGGTCACTGTCTACAGATGGGCAGTGTCATAAGGAGTCATTTTTGTAAGCACTTGAAATCAAAGCTCATCACTTCAGTAATTTGGAAAGAGCAGCACCGCCACAACAAAACAAATGAGCCTACCAAAGATATCTGCGCAGCAAGGGGTGAAGGGATTGTCACCAAATCCACGATAGTCTGGTGGCACCAACGCTCAACAGAAGATATAGCATTGGGTATCAGGAGGCATATTATTTATTCTCTCATCAAGGCAGATGAGCTTACCCTTGACAGTGGCTATCCAATAGAGCTTTTTACGGTCTATACACATATACACAATTTACCCTGACTTTTCTCATTTTTAGAAAATTGTGGGCCAAAACACGGCCAAAACACATTTTCAAACAATATAGTTTGAAAATCTGCCCAAATCAAAACCAAATAATAATTGGAAAACGCTTGAAAAGCTCTTTCGATTGATTCTAGGTACAGCAGCACAAGTTCGAATGCCCTTTAAAAAAGCCTGTCCGAATTCAACGAAGCGCCACTCAAAGGAATGTGGTTAAAGGCAGCGTCCAGGCAGATTCTCGACTTCTATATTTTTATGTTATCCAGGCCTTTCCATGGCGCTGATTCCGAATATGGAATTCAAAAAGCGTGAATTTCTCAGAAAACCACTTCTAGGGGCTATTTTGGGAAAACCCGGACGAGTGCTTCTGATGCTATCCTTGTCGAAAGCAAGTATTAACAGGTAAACGCTGTAAGTTCGACTGTGTTGGTCATGTGAAAACATGTCAAGGCTGAGAAGATTTCGTTCATAAGGGGTTGGCCGTCCGAGGGAAGTGGGCGTGGTCGTCGAGCTCGGATCTGCCTGGACGCTGCCTTCAAGGTGCTGCAAGGTGCTGTCAGGATAACCTGCAAAGGTCACTTTACAAAAGCTTTCAAATTGCTGGACGTTTATCAAAAAGTTAATCAAAAAACCTGTAAAAATGTTCAAAAATTAAGGTACCCCCTTGCTTTCGGATCACCCTAATATTATATTATTTTCCATGAAGCGATGGCATGCTTCGCTTTGACATATAGCATATCACCACTTGTAGCCAAAAAAGCCTGTTCCATTGAGATGAGAACATGATTTCGTCAGTGACATCAGCGGAAATCATTCACTTGTTGCGCAATGCTGCAAGTGATCATTATTCTAATCACAACCCTGTCCCTTTCGTCTTCGGCGATCGTACGGTTTGTGCACTTTCATTTATAAATTTGAATAAACTTGTTCTAAGCTTAGTTTTTGTCAGAGGAAACTATGCGCGGAATTTGACCATAAGCAATGGGGTTCTTAGCAAATTGAAGTTTACTGAAAAAAAAATTAAGCATATGGTCTTCATTTAGCTTTTCCCCCTTTTTTCTTTATTTTCTCTTTTCCACACGAAACGTCGGACCATCAAGCATTTTAGTGAAATATTCGTTTTTAAAAAAGGCAGCCCTCTTATCGCGAGAAGGATCTTAATTGCTGAACGCAACCTCTTTCAAAATAAACTATTGGCGATATCGCATTTCATTTTTTATGTTGTCTCTGAACGAGGCAGTAAAGATATAATCTGTGAATGTTTCGAAAACGTTTTTGTTTTACCAAAAAAGTTTTTCACAAAAAAATTTTTCTGTGAAATTATCCGATTCGAGTACATCAAACGCAAATTCGGTCATATTCCTCGAGGGAATCTCATAATTTTTTGATTTTATAATAAGAATAAAAGGTTTTCAATTTACAATGTGGTAACAACCGAAAGACTTCGTTTCGTTCCTGCTCTTAGACGGAGTAAAAGTATTCAAAGACCTCCCCCGGAAATCCTCAGTAAGGAAGGAAGGCATGTAAAACTTATTTTCATTACTGAAAAGTAAATTTTATTAGGGGTGAAATGTATGTAAATAAATCTTTTCAAAAATCAAAATTCAATGTCATACACGGAGGAAATGGATCAATCCAGTAAAATGTTCTAATCTTGAATAACTAAGGTATCCTTACAATATTAGGCTGCTGCATAAGTTCTGTCCGATTTTCTTTGCTTAATGTTTGAAGCAGCCGTTCTAGGAGACTTTCAATCGCAATGCGATCTCATTTGTACCATCAGAAAGCATTTCTCTTGCTTTTTTTAACACCTATCATAATTTAAATGAAAGCGACAATCTGACAAGATTGCAGGCCTATGATCCCCAGATGATCGAGACAGTTCTCAACTAAGAAAAAGTTCTTGGAAACTCTCCACAATATGCTTTCTAAGTCAAGTCCTTATGTTGGTCACAGAATAAGTGTAAAACAGTCCAGTGTGTGCACAGTTTTACTTTCATGTAAAGAAACGTCATGCTAGTAAATTTTGCTGATGAACAATAATCATTTGTACAAAAGTTTTACAAGCAATAACTTCCTGTGAATAGAGGCAATCGATAAGTCTGATGTTGGACGTACTAGAGTAAAGCAATAGCTAGCAGACCCCAGCCATCACTTACTTTCCACCCCTCAAGTGCAGAATTTTTTTTTAAATTTGAAAGGTGGCATGATACATGTACTAAAACGAGGTTTGAAAACGCCTTTGCTTTTATTCAAAAAAAATCTCTCGGTACCGAAAATCCTATGGACACTTTTAGGCTGTAGAATAATCTTCAAAATTTTCTTTATCTACCCATGGCTGCCGGATATGCCTAATAGTTCTTATAAGAGGATTGCCATGTCAAAGAAGATAGGTTTGAAGAAGAACGTTATGAAGTTTTTAAGTTCTTGTTCCTTCTTTGACAGGTTTTTTCACAAGAGCTAGTATTTCTCTGATAGTTAAAGAACTGCATACGGAAACTAGGATTGTGGAAAAAAGTTGATTTTGAAAGAAGTTATGATATTTTGAACTCGAAAATTCATATCGGACAGAACTTGAGGAGCAGCCTGAATGTACAAAATTCAAAAGCCTAGGCTTTTTTCATGTAATTTTCAGGGTCAAACGCAATGGTTTTACAAACAACTATGGATATGGCCGACATGGAATCGGTCCTACCAATATAGGAGTCGATAGCTTTGGCTATTACAGGTGCTTTCCTGAATATCATGGTCCTCAAAAAATATTCGGTATACTCTCTTTTTAGGGACAAATTTTACAACAGTGGACTTCCGCCACTGTACACACATGCAACCTACCGTAACTATTATCACGAAATTTCATTCCACAAAAACAAATATGGACTTCCTGCTCCCACAAATTTCGAAATCTTACAGCAAGAGAGATTTGGTGGGTTATTACTGAGCCTCAATAGAAAAACTGTAAATGAAATCAAAATGTGAATTTCCTACAAGAAGTTGCTCGTGATTTCACTCTTCTGACAAAAATGGCGATTTCTCATGCCGCCCGATTTCTTTTTGAACTTTCTGTTCTCATATAAAACTTACGTATATTTTTGCCTTTCACTTCTCTTCTTCCTACTTCTCTAAATCAATACCTCACTCAAATTTTATCCACTTTGCCAACTTACCATTACCTATAGCTTCTTCGTAGTCTTAGGACGAGCTACAGCGCCTAATGATTTTCTTCCTTGCAGGACCTTACTACAACGGAGTTTGGGGCTATGCAGATCAATCACCGTATTGGTATGGAAAGTAAGAAAGCGGATGCTACTGTACAAAACTGTGCTTTACATTCAGTTGGAATTTTTGGAAAAATGGTTTTTTTCAGCGTAATGATTCGTTAATAAAGTGTTTACATTTTTAATTTTTTTTATTTGCTGCAACTATTATTACCAAAGCAATCGTACTGCCACGTCTTGTCTCTCATAGTCAACAAAATTCGTTAGCGATGCCGTAAAGGCGCCACCCACATATATGGAATATTTCTATCCAATTATCCGCGCCATCGTGCTCGTCCATTTTACTCCGGCTAGAAGAATGTCAAAAACACTAGCCACGTTGACTAATACCATGCAACAGAAATTACGACGAAGAGTTGAAGCTTGTAACTTGCAAACGAATCTTCACATCTTCTTATCTCAAACAAACAGAACACTCTCTTTTTATGTTTTCCTTATTGCAAATATCAATAAAGCTTTTCAACTTCTAAAAGCCGATTGGTTCTCAAAACTGTAATTCTGCCAACGTTGCTCCATAGTCAACTTTAATGTACAATTGAGCTTCTAGTTTTTGAGAACACAGATTATGTTGAAGCTTTTTTTTCGCAGATGATTCAGTTTAGTGATTACACACTACCTTCCAGGAATAGCCTAAACAATTAAAACATTCCGAGCGTTTCGTCGTTAGACGTTGAAACGTCCGAAGGATAAATTTAGCCCAAGTTTTTCTCTTACAAGGAAACGATCCCAACTTGAGGTGGCGAACCGGAATAAGCCGCATATAATTACATGCGTCTTGATGAGCTGATCACAAATCTACCTTTCCATATCTGCGATGCAGCTATCCGGAAAAAATTATGAAGGATCAAAAATGTCAAGCCACTGAGGTTTCGATGCGTTATGTGCTTCAAAATTCAACTTGAAATTGAACGATTAGCATGATATTGAGTGTATCGCTTTCAAGGAATGTTCACATTTGGAGAAAACACAAAAAAATTTTTTTGATACTAATGCTTGAGATATGTGTATTTGTCAAATTTGGACTTTTCATTGCTCACAGCTCTTACCAAGGAACTTTAGTTTTTTTAGTTGTTCAAAAACACATATCAGTGTTTTCTTCAAATCTGAGCATTCCTTGAAATCAGTACACTCACTATATGCTAGTCATGCATTTCCAGGTTGGATAGCGTATTATGCATTAAAACCACCGTGACTTTACATTTTCAAACGCTCATAACTTTTTCCAGATAGCGGCATCGCAGATGTGGAAGATAGATTTGGAATCAGCTCATCAAGACGCATCTGATGATATGCAGCTCATTCCAGCTCGCCACCTTAAGTTGGGATCGTTCCCTTGTTAGAAGTTACGAGCTCAACTCTAGTAATATTTCGGGCTCAATCGTGCGTTTTCGTCATGAAATTGAGAATTTAGCGAAATGGCGCTAATCTTCACTGCTTGTATTTACAAAAAAAACTTCTGTCACAGAAATTCTTGAACTGCTTTTTCATTCTTTATGTATCGATAAAAAGCATTTCCGTTGTCACAGATTCTTGCCTACGGCTTCTCATTATCCTCATCCATTCCCCTTTTATCAATCTTTCCTAGCTCCTCCTTCTCCCCAATGCTCCGCAGGAGTCAGAAATTCCGTATATTCAGAAGAAAATACAATTAAACAAGTCCGGGAGCGAGAAAATTGTTCCGGGATAAGGAAGATGCGCGAAGACCCCCAGACGGCACCGCCTTCTCCATCCATGCCCGCCCATACGTGCACGCCCAGCCAATCACCGTTCCGGAAAGCAGGCCTGCAGGTTCTCAGGAACGGGATTGTTGTGGTTTTCGCGGATTCTCGACTCTTGTTCGGAATCAGGGACATAAGAAGGCCCTAATGATGACAGAAATCTGGAAGTCGAGAATCTGGATGGACGGTGCCGCTACTTTTTAGATTACTTTTTTTACTTTTTTTTTACATTTTCCGAACAACCTATGTATCCAAAAAAACTTCCTCTCTAGGTATTGTGCTTTTATTTTTCACTGTATTCATGTCGCAAACTGCAATCAATTAAGTAATGAAGAGGCTGATCCGCTATTTAGATTTTTCTTTGTCTAAAAATTTTATGGCCTTGATCAGTCTCGATTTAGATACAATCTCTAAGAGAAAAATGTTGCAAAGGCAACTCGCAACATCTAGGTATGATTGATACGTTAAAAACATGCGTTCCTTTCAAGAACTTTTCCAGCATTATTTTCTATCTTTTTCATTTTTTCTCTTTCTTTCATATTTCCCTCCCTCCTCGTCCCATCTCTGCTTTTGACTTTCATTTGTGACTTTAAACAGAATCATGCTTGACCGAGTGTATGTACAAGCAAACCAGGACAACATCAGCGAACATTCTACAAAGTAGGACATTTTTTCTGCATTTTCGCTCGAATGATCAATGTACGCAAATTCACAAATCCATCAACGCAACGGAACTTTTGCGCGACTTTGCGAATTGAGAGAACTGCCCCAAAAGGCATCATTCAAAAGTGCACAAATCCGAATAAAATCTCCGACGTTAGAAGCTGGGCACACTCCACGGAATTCTTTCATTCTTCTAAATCACAGCTCTCCATAGATCTTACAACACGTCAGAGAATCGCCGTGAAACAAAAGAAACGACGAGGTCCGACTAATTAGCGGCAATTTGGCACCGTGAAGTGGTTCTTTCGCCGCTTCGTCTGAAGTAATTCGCTTCTCAGCCTTCTCAGCCTCTCTCCCTTCGTTTTTCTGTCTGTAATTTTGCGTACAGTATTCATCCCTAAGACAGAGTGAAGAAACCAGTTGTCTACGTTGACGAATGTGATGCTGCGTTACGAGGGAATAGAATTGTCCTAAGTGGAAAAAAACACCTAGCCGTTGTGTAAATAGTACGAAAAGAGTGTGTTCTCATAGGTATCGTCCTCCAATTTCACACACACATGGCTGGAATTATTTTTCTTTTCTTCTACTAGCCACCACTTTACAGGCGTGTTTGCTTTAGCTTGTTTATTGTTTATCGTTTGTGCAGCTGGGACAGCGAAAACTGTAATATGATAATCGTCCGTTCCTACCTGATTTGCGATATCAAATTACCAAAATAATTTTTTTATTGAATATCCTTTTGGAAGTTATCAAATTTAATATTGATCATGACAAGTAGATCTAGAAGGTTTTGGAAGTACAGGGCAACGTTTTCCTCCCCGAAGAGATCAGAATTTATTAGCTGCTCGAGAAGTATCATTTGTGTGGTCTGAGGGGGGAGGGAGCCCTTCAGAAATTATTTTGAGATGCTTCTCAACTTTTTAGCAAGCGCCTATAACCCTGGAAAAATTTTAGAACATTCAAAAAATCCTTTGCAAAGCTAATTTAAATTTGAGAATTTTCCAAAATTTTATTTCAACCACTCACACGCAAAAAAGAGATCAAAGAGATCACTATTTCGTGGTAACACCTGCTTCTCTCTCCCCCCCCCCCCCCACCCCTTCCTCCTCTCAAGTACCCCTCCCGGTCCGCCATGTATACGTTTACAAAAGCTTTCTTTTTTTAAATCTCGAACAATTACGCAGGAAATAAGCGAATAAAAATGAAAATGGCTAAAAAATTCAAGTAAAATACTTGGAAAATTTTTGCCGCCCTCTATTAAGCAGAGAAATCAGTTTTTGCAATCCTTTTTTTTTACAAAGATTGGAGATAACGCAACGACACATTTATCAACATCAGACAATTTTTACATTTTTTACAATAACAATTCCACAATAACAATTCACAATTCTCTTGTCTCTTACAATGGCGCAGAAAAAATTAAATAAGAGTAAGTCGTTCTTAAATTTGTATTTCTTCAGAAATGTCAGCTGCACCCATTTTTTGATTTATTTACGTAAAATTCTAAAAACTTCAGAGGATCTCAATTACTGCTCTCCTGTAACTCTACTTTCTTATTTCCTTTACACTTTGTGCAGAATAACTTGAGATCTTGCTTGTCTCACATGCCCTTGACTACTTCTTCAGGCAACACATGTCTCAAGCTATTATGTCAAAGCCATTTCCGACCCTTTCATGTGCGAGCAAGAAATCTTGTAGAAATTTCCGCAGTAATGGGGAAACATGTTCATCGCTTTTCCAATCGTTCTTGCTATTTTGTGTCAGGATTCGTGATGATCTCACCCATTTGCAAAAATTACCTCTAACCCTTTAAATTCTGCAATTTGTCGTAGTTTGAAGTTAAGAATTTATACCGTATTACTTTACAATTTGGAGATAGTATAAGGGAAGCCAAATTTCTTAACTCATGCAAATCCTACTGAATGCTACAAAAAATGCAAGAGATAGGGAAGTTTTTGCTAAGCTGTTATCCACATGAAATTCTTCCGAAGATTCTTCCAATTTCGAATCACCCCTCCCCCCTCCCCCCTCCGTAAGTTAGCATTTTTTTTGAGAACGATTCACGTGACAGAAAAAAGCACTGCACTGACTAGCTTTGGAATTTTTGGAACTGATGTGAGATGCCAAAGTCTGGAAGCTTCACAAATTTTTTTTTGAAATATTATTTTGTCAAACCTTTTGATCAAGAAAGATTCTGTCACGTCCTTCTCCCTCCCCCCCCTTCCTCTTTAGTTTATTAAAGAAAACTGACGCGTACTGAGAGCAGTTACAACTCTTGCTTATTCTGACATTCCACTAATTTTTTTCAGTTATTTCAGCCCTGGCGAGAATCATTTTTTATAGAAATTTGCACTTCCCTTCGATCGAGCGAGATCCCACATCCGACATCCTCTTCTAACACTTATTTTTTTTCGGAATTATTTTTTTGAAATGTAAAAACGCAGCCGCTCTTCTCATTATTGCAAAGCGTTAAGTCGCTTTTTAAAGTCTTAGAGCTTTTATTCAAGGAAATGACAAAATTCTAGGAAAATTAAGATAATAATGTAAATTTTACGTTGCCCACATACTTCTGTCACCTTGCCATCAGATTTTTAGCTCCGTTTATGCAGCTTTCAGCGGGTCTTGTCCCAGAAAGTCGTCTAATCGAAGCCTTAGATCCTCTTCTATAGTGATCCTCAAAGACAGCCCGTAATTTTCTGGCTTATCAAAACAATTCATTTCTTTTTTGCCTCATATCGACTCGAAAACGCCATTAATCATGATTCGACAAAAACAATTTGCGTATAACGTTTTTTTCATAAGAAAAATTGGCCGGTGCCGAAAATTCTAGTTGCCTCTTAAGAGATCAATGCTTTGCATCGAAATTAATCAGTTTATTTCAAAGAGTACTATCAGCTTTTCCAAGGATATACGCTTCTTGCCGCAAATAAACGGCTTCTCGAATAAATGAGAACAAGAATGAAAACTCTACGAACTTTTGAAACAACCTTATAGATAGTCTGATTCGTCACCTCTTCTTTTGTCTGTCGCCTGGAGAGCTGACAACTCGTCAAAAATGACCTTATTGCGAAAATGAGCATTTTCCATGTGGCACAGCTCGCACATGATCGTAATAAGCATGATTTCCAGCGGTTTTTACCTTGACCTTGCCTCTGAAATTATGATTCATGGACCAATTAGCCATACGTTTTTTCGCTACGGGTCTGTCCGTAGCGCATGTAATGATCCTCGTAGTCGGAACGGGCAGTCCGAGACGTCGTTCATCTTCGTGATTCCGCGTACGGACCCGACTGACACCAAGCAGTAATTGACCATCGTCCATCGTTCGGACATATGGGTGGTCAGTCCGACGGACATTAGTCCGTTTGTCTGAGTCAGTCCGTCCGACGGCTTTCTTACGGACGAACGAGTGCGGAAATATGCAAACGACAAGTCGGGACGAGGCTTAATTAAGCCCTCTCGCGTACTCGGTCTCGATCATGCAACCCCCCCCCCCCACGCCAAACACATTCACATCGGTTAGGATTACTTCGGGTCCATGCTCTTTACGCAGTTCAAAGCCTCAAATTTCGCCCAGCCATATGGCTTGTGCGATGAGTCAGCTTTTTCATTTCTTGCTTTGCACTATTTAAGAGAAGTTTTATCGTAATCCTAGCAAAATTTTCAAGGGCCTGCCTTCACCTATCGAAACAGCTGTATCACAATGTGCTTCTACCGTAATCCTGGCAAAAATTCCACGACCTGAGTATTACTGTAAAGCCTATTTTATAAGCAAGGAAAATAGTCTTTTGACTCCGTGTCTCAGAAACCACAGCTTCTGTAAATCTCAGATTATTACGGTATATATTATTATATACATTATTATATTAGATATAATTATATGTATTCTTATATTATCATTGTATTATAATATTATTTTTATTATATTATTATATTATTGTATCATTATCCTATTATTATTACTATGTAATATATATTATTATATTATTATTACTAATTATCCTCTCAAAATCTCTGAGACCATATGACTTGCACCATGATCCTGCTTCTTCATTTTTTTGCTGTTTTGAGCAAGAGTTTACCGTAATTCTAGTAAGATTCTCATCACATAGTATTATTGTAAAGTCTGTTTTTATTCCAGGGGAGAAAACTGGTCTCTTCCACTTTGAGTCTTAGGAACCAGAGCTTTTGACTTTTCAAGTAGATTACGGTATAAACCAACACAAGAAAGTTGAGAAAATAGTTGCATGAGAAGAGCCCGAACTTATCACTTGACGCCCCAACATTTCTTGCGCAGATTACGGTTCCAACGTGAATCCCTTAAAAAGGATAACCAGGATTTGTGCTTGCTTAGTAGTGTCTTATTTCTTATACAATCCTGTTACTTCTTGGCATAGGTTCTCAGGCTCTTCTCATGCAACTATTTTCTCGACTTTCTTTCCGTGCAGAATTCTACAGTAATCCTCTTTAGAACTTTCAAATCGTTACCCATCAAACCTGTTGTAGTTACAAGCAACCCCTTATTATCATGTACCGAAGAACTTACATTGCAAGACTTGTTTCCATGTAATTCTTTCGATTGTCAGATCTTGAGATCCGCCTAGCAAATTTTCAAAAAAGTTTAAGACTAGAAATTACCGCACATAACATCTTTCATTTCTTACTCTTACGGTTTTGAAGCAGTTCAGAGTTTTCTATTATTTTCGTAACAGAGTAAAACTTCATGAACAATTCATGAAATGTTTTTGATTCATCATTGGATAAAAATCATGAAAATTTTAAAGAATATGTCGCTTTTTGAGTTCTTGAAAATATTATGCGTTTTCTCAACAAGTTAGGTTACCAAGAATTACATAGTATTACAGTTGTTATAAGATTCTTACTTCCAATCTATCACTAAGTGTAATGAGTGGGGGGGAGGGTATGATAGATCTACTGTTCCAGTAATAGCTGCTTACTTCAAGCCAAAGATTATGCATTGTTTTTGCTCATCTTTTCCTAACTGCATGTTCTTCCTCTATCAAAAAATATGATTTGATGAATGAGAATTTCTTCTTTAACGTTAAGTTTACTGGAAAACAACTTTTGTACGTCAGATTTTACAAGAATTTCTGCCTTTATTTTTTTGCTATTCCTGCCTTTTTCACTTTCTAATAGAGTTTTATTTTACAGTCAATGCATATGTATAAAATGTTTCAGCCCTTCAAAATCAATGCACTTCCAATTTTTTCAGAACTTTTTTGTGAAGTGCATTAGTGTTGTAAGCTGCAAAAATCATTTGAAGGGCAGCAAATACAATACACATTTTAAACAAACATTGAGTACATTCTTTCTTTGGAACAGAAAGAAAGTGGATTTAAAGGCAAATGAATTAATCTTGCATATTTGCTCATCAAACTAGTTTTTCATGGGAAAATCTCAATGTTGATTTTTCTAGATTTGGGCTTGCTTATTCCGTTATTTTTATGGTTGGAAAGTGCTTTCAAGAACACATTACAGAAATTCTTTTTATCAAATGGAGACCTTTTTCCGCAAGGAGGAAAATTAGAGTCGGAAAATTTACATTCGCGGATTTCATTTGAAATCTTATTAAATTTTTAGTATTTTCAGTGTTTTCAGATTGAAAAAAAAGTTTTGCCATGGGGTGATACGATTATTTAAAAGCAGATACAGATTTTTTTATATCATATATATGATTATTCAAAAGCAGATACCTTGCATATGAGAAATACCAGAAAGTTCAGAATAAGCTGACTATGAACTTAAGCGCAAGACATCTTTTTTTCAGGATGAGGAGAGGGGGGGGGGGGGGAGTGATTAATCAAGAATAAAACAAGTGTCTTAAATTATTTTAAAACCCACGCAAGTAATTTGTCACTAATTTCGCAATGTATAATTTTTTATTCCATTTATAAGCGCACGATCTATATTAGATGAATGTTTCCGATGATAATATTCATAAACATAGAAATATTTTCTGTGAATAATTTAGCCAAAGCTGCCTTTTCTTTGACAAAAGTATCCTCACACAATTTTATCTCATCAAAAAACTTCTTCTTAGCAGTAAAAATGATTTCTCCAATAGCCACATTCAAATTGGTTTTTTGTACGACTCGTCCTTGATTTACTCAACAATCTAGCTTTGCACGCGGACTAGCCCCTACACGCAGAGTTTCTCAGAGAACTAGTCTCTATGTAACATCTACTCGAAAACGCGCCAGGGAAAACTCGTCCGCAGCGCCTAGGTGGCGTTAGCGACACATTCCGCGTGAGCGTAATTCAAACGCTTCTTCTTCTTCCCGAAGGGGGACTCGTTCGTAACGAACACGAGTATCACTTTGATTCCGGGTATACAAACAATGCTGGCTGGGCGGGGGGGGGGGGCTCCGGGGTGTGTTGTTCCGCGCTTATCACGCCTCTAGGGGCTGCGCCGAGCATCTTCTAGCAACAATCGGGCATGATACTCAACTGAATGTTATTCTAGTGTTCCCTTCACTATCTCTTTGTGTTTTGCTGTCATTTTTGATTTTCTACATCTTCGTACTTTCTCCTATTTTGTGTATTTTTATTTCTATGAAGAATCAAGACAGAGAAAAATCATATAGCTGATTTTTTTCTAAATCTTTCAGTATTTTTTTCACTATTTTTTACGTTTTTCCTCAAATTCATAAGGTTAGCCTTATAGCCTGTAAGGTCTCGTGAAATACTGGAGGAATGTAAGCCGATCTCTCAAATAAAATAAACGAAGAAATTCAGCAGGCACTACGGATAAATTGTTATTGTGGAAAGGAAATTTTCCACTTTTTCCTGATCGAGTTAATCCTATAACGCGATTTGTATTTTATTCTATGATTCACCCAATGTATTATTTACAAATCCTTTTTTATAGCAAAGTATACCCCAAGTCCAACATCTGAAACGGTAGGGTCGTTGCAAAAGTAAGCTCTTCTGATCAGAATTCTCTTTTCCTAAATTTTTTTCTTTTGCCTTTCTCAATATTGAAAGTTAATGATTTCTACAACAAGGATTTCTCTGCTTCTAGTTCTTTCGAGTGTTTTTTGAAACATTCTTGAAGCAACGGAAGTGGTAATTGCTGCTGTGTTGCGATCTTTAGTCTTTTGAAATCTAAAATTGCTTACTTGATTTCACACTTCAACACACTTACGTCATTGCTTATGTCAACTTCGAACATAATCTTTGAGACTTTCATGAAATCGATTTTCACACAAAGCTCAATATCTTGAACCTTTGCTTATATTGCTGTTTTTCGAGCAAATGTGCTGTGCCATCTGGTGAAGTCTCTCAAAACAGTCACATGTTATTTGTTGGTTGTGGATATTCAAAAGAAAGGGCATGGAACGGTGACGTTCAAAAGTTTCTGAAATGAAAAAGTACGAGTTTAAGAAGTTGGTTGGTTTCCATTAACCGGAAAAGGAAGAAATTTACATCAATAGAGTTACTGAGTCAAAGAGGAGGAGGCGATGAGGCAAAGATTGTGCTCGTGGTAGGAATTATGTCACTCTAACTTGAGTCAAAGTTCTTGAAATGACTGAGAAACCTATACAAATTAAAAAATCCTTTCATTGAGAATTTTTTTAACTTCTCAGCTTTAAAATTCTGATTCTACTTTGTTGAATTTTTGATGCAAATGTCGTCTTTTACAGAGTTTTTTGAACGCTGCAAATACAGTTGAAATAAAGTACACTTGCTAATACAGTTGCTCTTTGCGTCCTTTGAAAGCTGTCTTATCAAATGAACTTCGAGAGCTCGCACATCAACTCTGTAATCGAAAATATCCGGATTAATAGAATGTTTCTCAGAAACTGTTTGAATCACAGAAATGCGTGATTTATGCATGATGAAGGAAAAGCAAGAGGCAGAAAAAATCTGTAGATGAGGGTTTCCTGACGCCTACACAAATATCCGACAATTTTTCAACGAAATTTAATTTTTTGCGAGGTAAAAGATCAGTTTAGGGAATTTTGCGACCTAACAAGGACTAAGAAAATCTATATATCCGTACGATTATAGTTTAGTTGAATACTTGTCACTTCTGAAATTCATGTTACGGTAGGTATTATCATATCTTTTCTCACCATCCTCTGCTTCAAAAATATCTTGCGATTTTGAAAAGTTGTTCACATGAGTCATTTGAAATAATACCTTCAAAAATCATTGATAGCTTTGATAAAATATTCAGTTGGCTCTGTAAATAAAATTTTTCTGGAGTTAATCCCAAATCTTCCATTGCAATATTTTGTGTATAAGCAAACTTCCAAAAAAATGCTACATAAGCCAGAATGTCTGATGTTTATCGTAATGTGCATGTCGTTTCGGCAAAGCGCCCGCAATCCACCTTCAAAAGCCCAATTGAGCCCTTTATGATGTAGTCAACGACCATCTTTTATTGCCAGCTCTATATCTATGTAACATGCCGGCCGGCTACACAAGCTTATGGATCTGGGAAAGCAGCATTTTCGTTTTGAAAACCCTCTAAGAGCCCTTTTTGAGGCTTAGGGTACTCTATGGGACAATTATAGTTTCATGTCCATATGATAAACTTCTTCACCCGATGTCGAACTAAATAAATCTCGCGATGATCAAATCATATAATTTCGAAAGAAATTTATGTTGATGAATCTACTTTCATGCCTACATAGCATCTATTATTTCTTTTACCAACACAAAAACCGTTTAAAACCTGACCCCTAATAATTTTCTTCAGCATTTCTGCCCTGGATACCCTTTAGAACTCTTTATAAGTTTTTGAACTTGCAGCCACTACAATTTTTCCTAGTATAGAAACCTTTATCAAACTGAAATATATGGTAAAACGGCCAGAAAACTTTGTTGTATAAAAAGGATCAAAACTTGTGTAAAAAAGAAGAATTCACAGGTAACTTTTGATTCGATTGGCTTGACGGGTGGAAGGCGGGGCTTTGCGACCTAATTAAGGCCACTCGCGCCCTCGAAGCAGTCTGCGTCTCTCTCGCGCGCGTGCTCTCTGATCATCATCTAGCCTCAATTAGGTCACAAAGCTCTGCCTTCCAGCCGTCAAAGCAGTTATATCAAAGCGTAGATGTCTAATAGTTATGAAAAAAAGCCCTTCGACCTCTCTTTCGAAATGAGTGAGTGCAAAAGTAATTATAAATGGAGTTTTGATCTCATCAGACTTGTAATTAGCGATCTATTGAGTGAATTATCATATTTGATTCCAAAGTCGCATTCGTGCTTGTCAGATTTACTTTAAGAAGAATAGGCGGCTTGATAAAATAAATAAGTAGTCGAGTAGTACCCTCTGATTCAACTAGCTTGGGGGCCGAAAGGCGGGGCTTCCTGACCTAATTAAGGCTAGGTGATGACCATAGAGCACGCGCGCGGGAGAGACGCAGACGGCATCGCGGACGCGGACGGCCTTAATTAGGTCGCAGAGCTCGCCAAGCCAAGAATCAAAGGTTATCTCCTAGACTTTGAAAAACATATAAAAGTTTGAAGTTTTCGTTAAGGAGTCCTGCAGATTTTCTGGAAATGGGAAGTTTCGTAGGAGATGAGCTAAATGGGATTTAAAAAATGAAGCTTTCATATTGTTGTTTTGAAATTATTGTTTTTGGTTACTAATTTGTAAAAACATCGCTGGTGATAATTTGTGCTCAAGTTTCACTTTTATTTTTCTTCCATTTCGCTATAAATATAATCCATGAAACCTTTTTTCACTCTTTACTTGAAGTCGGGCGTTCTTTGCGTCCTTTAATGACTGTCATTTCAAATGAGCATTGAGCGCCTCATCATCACCTTTTATAACTCAATTTTTAATTACTGCTAATTCCGCCGACCAATTTCTTCTACGAAGAAAACTTGTCTTCTTATTCCCATTGCTCATCACTAGAATTTCCTGTTGCTATGACAATTAATATCGTGTTAGACAGCTTCAGAACCCTCTCACAATAATCGTACAGCAGATGCTACTAATGTCACTTATTTCTTTTCAACAGAGTTTATGCCATAAATGTTTGTCGCTGCTTGATTTATAGTCTTTGTTGAGTCGGAAACATTTCAAAGAGAGCAAAAAGTTCCTGATACGGGAGTTTTCACACTCCTGAATGGAAAATTTTCCAGGTGGGGAGGAGGTAATGGGCATGTTTCCAATGTTCACTCTAACAAGATACTTATACTTTGTTAAAGTTTTGTTAAAGTTTTGTACTTTGTTAAAGTTTTGTTGAAGTTTTATAAAGTTTTGATACGGAGGGAGAATCTTACAGTTCCGGATGATTCTTTTCCTCATTGGGGGGGGGGGGGGTTGAGGAGGGGAGTCTAGAGGTTTTCGGGCAAGAGCGAAACGCAATGTAACCCACTTTTCACTTTGAAAATCTACTAAAACAGTATGATTTTTGTTTTGATGAAAAATCTAGTATTGATTTTGGAAATGCTCATTCGAGTTCATCGATAAAACTTTTCACATAATTCAGCGGAACTTCCGCAGGAGTTCAGGCGAGTTATAAGCCTTCCTGCACAAATTACTGGAACTTCTGCGGGACAAGCACAATTTGCAGCGGTTCCGCAGAACTTTCTTAGCCATTAAGAAAGTGCACGCTCCAAAATGCAGGGTTTCCACACGGTACTTACGTCAGAGATTAGGAATTAAAAGCGAAAAGGACCATGTGCTGCGGAACCCCAAACAAAGTGCTGCAGAAGTCATCTTTTCAGCACTTCCGCAGCCTTCATTGCAGGAATTCCGCAGCATTTTTGCAGTTTGGGCAGATGACGCGAAAGTGCTTCGGAATTTCCGGTTAATTGTCTGAGTTTTTGATATTGGCATCCCAAATATCTAGGTTGCCTGTGCGTTGTAATGAGCTGGAGTCTGGTTCAAAATCTCACAAATTACAGTTAATTTTCAATCACAAAAGAATGGGGGGCCTTTTATGTGCATTAACCCGATTTTTTAGATCTCTGAACTGGAACATGCTCTCAATGAAGTTTATTACATGCTATAAAGTTCCTGCGAACCTTTTGACCTTACAATCGTAGTTTTAACACTCCGAGGGCATAAAATCAGTAACTTCATGACTCTCTGACTTTGATCCCTTCATGAAAAAACTACATACCTTACCCATTTAACTTCTGAGTGCAGTTTAGTACAAAAAGGGCAGCATTTAGAATTCGGCCCTTCACTCAAAGAGTTCAATCTCCATACAGCTACCTTCGTATCCTTCCCAACCCTTGGATTGGTGACAGATTTCTTGGGCTTAGCCAGACATCGTCTAGCGAAGAAATCGCGCAAGTCGTGCATAGCCTTAATACGAAGTTAATCCAGCCGGCATGGTTTTGATGTATAAAAGGGAGGCGAGGTCAGAAGATTTCAATAGAAGTTGATTTGTAAAGTTTATTTTGAACCCTAGCTCAAACCCCGTTCAAAAAAAACTTTTCATTCCGAAAAATTCTGATTTTCCCTCCTGTCCGTCGCTGCACTTTTCCCACATTTTTAAAACAATAATTGTGCATAATTTTTTTTCAAACTGTGCATGTAAATGGGTTTCATAACAAAATTTTTATAAAGTCCTTATCATCATTCCCCTTGGACTCGAAGGCCAGATTTTTGACATAATGACAAATTTTTGTCAATTTTAGAGCACTCTCGTGTATCGCTTAACTGATTAATTATTTTTTTATTTCTAATTTCAATCTCAGTAAATAAGAAAATTGGATCTAAATATATCGATGAAGTAATGTCGAGAAGTATGATATTGATATGAAGTGATTTCTTTTAATAGAGAGTTCGAAACCTGCAGTTAGTGTAAGAACATCCTTTTGTAAAACATTCAGACTTTTCTCCGAATTTTTGCAAATTATCTTGATTTCTCACAAATACATAATCTGATAGAATTTCAGCTACAGTGAGAAAATTTCGAAAATTTGAAAATACAAATGAATTTTATTGACTGTGAAACCTGCGTTTTCTTTGGCTCAGAACAATTTCGAATGAATAAGAATTTTAATGATGTAAGATACAGACTTCAGATGCAAGAAATACTTCATCCGATACCATATTTTTTGCACTTTTCTAATTTCATTGTCCATTTATGCATGATTTTTCTCATTGCTTGTTTAATTTCTTTCATGAATGTACAAATTTCATTAACCTTTGAGTTGCTTATTGTCAACCAAATACTGCTCCGAAACCCTGCAAAAACCATAGCACTCGTATTTCTTCGTCTATTTCCGTTGTCATTTCGAAAAACCTGCAATAAGTAGATTATCGTACGATCATAATCGTACTCGCTCGGTAACTCGTATTTTGTACTTTGGTCATTTCCCAGAGTCGTTGCCGAAAGAAATTTTACTGGTGGGACCCTCCCCCCCCCGCCCGGCTGTTATCTGGCTATCTCTTGGAGAGAAGAGGAAAAACTGGTCAGTATGCTCTTGACCATTTCGTCTCATCTCTCGTCCACCACTTCGACAGCGCTAATTTGATGCTGCTCGAATTTTGTTTGGAATGGCGATTTTTTATGTTGATTTTGAAGTTGGGCTGACGCAGGACGAGTTTTTTTTTCATAAAGGGGCCGGGGGGGGGGGGGAGTAGGGTAGAGGGGGTGGAGGAGAGGATGATGCGGAAGAAGGTTAGCCAAAGCGGAAGTTAGATATGTCGGCAACCTTCAAGAGGAACCGTTGACATTTTTTAAACAAAACACTTAATCCCACAAAGAATTCTTACACTATGCGAAGAAGAGTAAATAAAACTCAGACAATAAACATCAAAGTGCTAATCTATGCCGTCGCTGAGAAAATATTTTTAGATGAAGAACTTTTCTTTGTCGGTATATCAAAGTATAATTTTGCTCTGTTGGAAATAGAGAAAAATGGAAAAAACTTCTGGAAATCTGACCGGAAACACTACTTTGCATTCCATGTTTGTGTCTAGATTTTGGCTTCCGCCAAGATTATAATCATCTTGCTATTATGATGAAATCGCTAAGGGAATTACAAGGAGCAGGTGGAACATAAAGAAATAAATAAGACGCGCAAGAAAACAATCTGCGATCAAAAGCGTTCACTGCTTCAAATTTATTGTAGTGAAAGCAAAAAGAAACAGAATTTCAATTAGCAAAAAAATTCTTTATGTACTCATTTGATTTTTTTTGAACTCTAGAAAGTATGAAAAAACAATTAAGAAACGAAACAAGGGTTTCAGGTTTTCCAGAGATAGAGGAAGTAACAATAAAAATACTACCCGTTCGATTCGAACGGGGTTCCAAAATTTTGAGCTGGAATTTTTTGTCTAAAAGTTTGTAGTAGGTACACTCCATTTCTGAAACATCAAAGCATTGTTACAGATTTTTTCCTAACAAAAAGTCTGTAACAATGTCAAAATTAGCTTTGAAAAATTCTTTGGGTTGTGACTAATACTACAATCTTTTTTTAGAGATTGAGGCCATAAACTTGCAGAAAATCTCAAATGGCAAATAAATTTTTGGACCGCTGTGGAGTTTCCTTCTCCAAAAAAATTTCTTGCTACATCTACCATACGACCATAGACATTCTAGAATTGAATTTCTATTTTAGATTTTTTTTCAAGAATTTCTAGATGGCGTGTCCGAGGGTACGACGCCCCATTTGAAGAGAATCTGATGCTCCCCTTCTGTTTCAGAAGTCCAAACATTTCCAAACAAATTGGGGTCAGATCAGCTAGCTTTTACCGGGGGGCTCATTGACATACAAAAATGGGTTCGTTATGAGTTCTGACGGTGCAAGATTTCTGAGATGAACGAAGGCGGAAAAGTGAGAAGCTTGGCCTGCAGATGTTAAAAGTTGAAAATATCAACTTCTAGGTGGCAGCCAACTTCTGCTGGAACAAGAACGAGTACAAGGGCAATGTAGGCTCTATTCAAGTACTAGTTCACCTTTCCGAACATGTGCGAGGCTTCGATTACAGCTGGATTCCATTCCCGCAGGTATGGTGGAAGCCCACGAGGAAAATATTATAATGATCATATTTTGAATTCAGGCTGCGTCATTTGACAAAGACAAGGAGTGGATTCCAGTGCACGTCAATAACGACAAAGGAGATATCTCAGCGGGCGTGATAACTATGGATGGCAAACAAATTCTTGGAAAAGTTGACATCAAGAACGAAAGATCAGCAGCAGGATATGGCGGCAAAGAAAATATGCTCGTCGGGCCCGCTTGTGCTAGCAATACGGTGGTTCTATGCCGTAAAGCAAGACCCGGTTATAAATTTGACTAGAATAAATGCTTTCTTGCTGCTCAATAAATTAATTTTAGGTTATTCGATTACGGAATCCCATCCTATTTCGCATCCAACAAAACATAATTCGCAGCCAACAAAATTGACTTCGCCGTTAACAAAACCCTCTAGCTCTTACCGTGACAGCTTCTCGTGCAACGTCTATCTTCTTCTTCTCTTTCTCCTTCTTGGGCTTGGGGCTATTGGGTGCCGACTTATTACCTCCTCTAGTGGCTAGCACATGTGCGGTAGCAGGATCGTAGTTTGGATCTTCTACTTCTTGTATTCTAAAGTGAAAATAGTATGAAAATGTCCAAAATGATTACAGTGCATGAGCCATAAATATTGAGATGTCATTTGCACAACCAAATCATCACAGAAGCTGTCAGACAACCAACCTGTAGCTCAGATTCCGGAGCAAACAGACGACGTTTTCCACCGATTGCGAGTCCACTTGATTTCGCTGGATGGCAATTGTCAGAAACTGCACCAAGCTCTCGATGAGACCTGGACATCCACGGAGTCGCTTCCGTGCACTGGCATTTGCTGCGCTGATATTCCTGAGGAGCAAAACTGACTTCAAAATTGCAAACAATTGGTGGATATGCTACCTCAATACGCCCGTAGCGTTTTTGAAGGTTGCCGAGTTATAATGGCGAGACGGGTCGCTGTCGTTTGCGATGCCATTATGCTGATATCCATTTGATGGTGGACAAGCCTAGAACATTCAATATAAAGTGCTATACCGCAAAAGAAGCGGAAAACAAGTCGGAGTTCTTCATAATACTTTAGTGGATAAAACGGCTATGACAACACATCAATTTTGTAAAAATCAAAGATCACATATCTGAGATGCAAAAAGTGCATACGTGAATCAAGTCGTTTCCTCCACGAAAAATGCTATGAAATAGTGCTCCGCAAAGTTTGTAAAAGATCTTGTACTAAGGCGCAAGCGCATGAGAGTCACTGGCTGATGGGGCAATGAGGCAATTCAGAGCATCAAATCCTGCTTTACTATCGAGAAAAACAAGAACAGAATGGTCAAACCTGCTGAACCAATGCTTCGGTTGCCGCTTCTAGTATAACCGGTTTGAGCATATCGGCGCTGGACAGGTTCCATAAAGCGGCGGTGGCCTCCTCTTTAACTCCCGGATCGTGGGTAGTTTGCAGTAAGGATGATAACATTCTGATACCATCACCATCCAAGACAGCTAGCTGAAACATGCAGGATTTTGGATACCGTGCACAAGAACATATGCTCATCCAAGAATTCGACGAGCTCTTTTGTGGAAAGGAGTTGCTCGATAATACCCATATGACGATGGATGTGCAAATAACAAGGATGGTCCTGAACACAAGATGCCAAAAATCTCACTTCTACTAGCTATCGCGCGAATTGCTGCAAGTGCACAAATATGGTACACTTGCGGCGATTCGCGCTCTCCTGTACTCCATTGACCTCACATTCGAGCGAACAGCTAGTGCCCAAACAATGCAGCCAAGTACTATCAAAGAGCGGTGGAACGTTTGTTTTGGCTTTTTCGTACAGACGTTGGTTTTTTAGACCCCAAATGGCTCCAGAAGAACTTTTGTTTGCATAAATTTGAGGCAGTAAATCGGGAAGTAAATAAGAAAATAAAGGCAAAATAAAACAAAAAAGAAAGGAAACAGAATGAAGCACACCTTATTCCTATCATTTTCCTTCCCATAACATAGATTCTTCAGACATGCACAAGCGTTCTTCTGTATCACTGGTAGTTCACTCCGTAGCAACTGTATCAACTTGGGGATTCCACCATACTCTCTGCAAAGTATAAAGATTAGATATGGACAAAGTTGCAAAAAGAAAAAAATGGCGCACCTCGTTTCATCCTTGATCAGATTATCACTGTACGTCAAATGCTGCAAATACCCGCTGGCGTTCAGCTGTTTTTCTCTATCAGGATTATCGAGGTAGTCGATTACTTCTTTCAATGATGGGTCACGCCATTGCACTGAAGATGCATTGATTTCATGAAGATAAAAGAGCAGGATTACATAAACTAAGCCACGACGCCAAACTCAGCACGAGACTACAACATATCCTACACTTGTCAGAACCTTTCCCACGATGCAGAGGTGGAGGCGAATCATCTCTCTCAGGAAGAGGTGGAGATTCTCGAATCATCTCCTCTTGCAGCAACCTTATCGCTCCAAATCTTTCAGCTTCAACGTACTTCGCATCACCAGCTGCAACAGAAAGGCATGTCCTTTACAACACGACCACAACATCGCTATTCAGCGAACCAAGGCTTACTTGCACTTGCATGTATGGTAACCGGCGGAGATGGTTCGGATGCCTCTGAGCAACCAACAACGTTGTGAGCCAGCACTCGAAACTGATACTCATGTCCCACGATTAGATCGCCAACTAAAAACAAAAGATCGTAGCACAGTTGGAAAGAGACGCAGAAACTCATAGTCGAAGATGCAACAAAAATGGTGCAGGCTAGCAAAGCAGTTTAGCGTGAATAAGCACGGAACTGGCATAAATAAAATAGTACAAACAGAAGACGCAAATACGATCTATATCAACCAAAAACCTCTAGTATCCAAGATCTCAAAAATATCCCCAGTTCTTTCATGATTGACTGTCTGATACTTATATAGACATACAGGATGTCTCAAAAAGATGTGCGCACTGTTTGATCGTTAATAACTCTCTTGCTTTCATGTCTTTTGAAAAGCTTGAGGTACCGTTCTGTAGAGTGAGGTTAAACTTAGATTTAAAGTATGGAGTGAATCATCGATCACTCTTCATTACTGTAGGATTACGGTATGAACTTCCAGCATACAGCGTCACAGTGAAATAGGACTTTTGACGAACTATTTCAAAAAATCTGAAAACTTGTGTAGCAAGGTTTTTTGTCGTAGTGATTTCACTACACAACTTTTTAGCAAATTTCGAGCTTTCTTGATGGCGTATTCACATTTCTGACGAACATTGGAAAGACAGTTGTAACCCTAAATCTTGAATAACTAATGAAGGAAGCATTATATTGAAATGAAATATTCAGATCAACAACTTCGATTCGACCAGATTAAGAGTTCCTGGCTCGTGTGGCTTTTTTTCCGAGGCAAAATACCGCTTTTAACTGCTTAAAATTCTCTTCGAAGTTCCTACCGTAATCCTACAGTAATGAAGAGAGACTGATAATTCGCTCTATACAGCAAATCAAAATTGAACCTCGCTCTGCAGAATGTCACCTCAATCTCGTCAAAAGACATGAAAGCAAGAGAGTTATTAAGAATCAAACAGTGTGCACATCTTTTTGGGACACCTTGTATATACTTGCTATCAGATGACCAAAATCATATGTGGAAAAACCACATCCAGGAGATAATCTTTGCCACAACCGACTTTGGTCTAGGATACCCAAGGAAAAAAGTCGGCGCACGTAACATCTGTATTGATTTAGAAAACGAAAGATCTTCAAAAAAAAAAACAAAAAGAAAAGAAGATATTGTCAAGAGTTAAAGATCATAAAAGTGTTAAATGAGAAAATGCAATTAAAAACATACTGATCCAAAAAAATTTACCCGTCATTTTGCAGGCGTGCACGGGCTGATCATTTACTTTGTACCAACCGGCATCTTGTTGAAAATCACGAAATTCAACGTCATAACCCTAAACCGATGGATAATTAGAGAATGTGACCAAAATGATTTATAAGAGCCTACCAAAACAGGCAGAGTACTGTGAGCAGGTAACCAGCAAATTGTTATCCGTTCACCATCAACTTCTAAATACTCAGGTGCTTGAGGCTTTGCGGGAACACCGCGCATTGAGGTAGCTAAAAATGAATCTAAAATTTCTGTCCGAAGGGTTCACGCAACTTATACTCACGCTTCCACAGTGGACGCAAAGAGATAACATCAGAAACTTCAGAGGGTATAGAAGCTGAATCACCAGCGACACATATGACACGAAATTCATATGTAGACCCTGGTCGAAGTCCCTCCACTGTAACGAAGGGATTCATGAACAAACAAAATAAAAAAACTTTGATTAAAAAAACCACTCAAATCGAAAAGTTGGAAAATAATATATAAAACCGTACCATGAATACAATTTTGGACGATAGGGTGCTGATTCGCAGTGTACCAGTTCGGATCTCCAACTTCTCGAAATTCTACTATATAGCCAGCGCCTTCCTCAGATTGTGCCCACTCCAGCTTAACCCATTCCATGTCAGCTTCGACCAACTAAATTCGAGCATCTTGTAAAAAAGTTCAGATTATCGAACAAAGATCAATAAATATTCTCTTAATAAAACTGGTACAAACCTGAGGCTGGCCCGGTGGCCGCAGACTAGCGGCAATGGGACGTGAACCAGCTCCACGCTGAGGTGCCGCGGGTTTTATGTGAGTGGCCCCTGATGAACGGCTAGGTGCTCCCAGACCATCGGCATTCCGTGCACGGACCCGAAATTCGTACACTCCATTCGGCCGAAGGTTCTCAACTATAAAGAAAACGATATTTACAAAAGTACGCACACCCTCAAAATCGCGACATACCTGTGTAACTGCATTCGCGAACCAATGTATCGTTCGCGACCATCCAATC